>CAJQUN010000056.1:1857945-2516449 GCA_907163345.1 Haberlea rhodopensis
AACCTTCTTGTAGACACAAGGTTCATCTTCTTTTTGATAAAACCAAACTCTTTGATTGCATCATCAAAACGAAGATTCCAACTCCGAGAAGCTTGCTTCAATCCATAAATGGATCGTTGTAGCTTGCATATCTTTCCAGCATCCTTTGGATCGACAAAACCCTCGGGCTGTGTCATGTACACATCCTCGAGCAGATTTCCATTAAGGAAAGCTGTTTTGACATCCATCTGCCAGATTTCATAATCATGAAATGCAGCTATTGCAAGTAAGATCCTTATGGATTTAACCATGGCCACTGGTGAAAAGGTTTCATCATAGTCAATACCATGAATTTGTTTGAATCCTTTTGCAACCAGCCGACCTTTATAGGTTTGTACATTACCATCCATATCGGTCTTTTTCTTGAAAATCCATTTGCACCCTATGGGTCGTACCCTTCAGGTGGATCAACCAAAGTCCATACTTGGTTTGCATACATGGATTCCATCTCAGATTTCATGCCCTCTTGCCATTTCTCAGAATCAGTTGCCCATTATAGCTTGTTGATAAGATGACGGCTCATCCTCATCAATAAGTAGTAAGTCACCTTGTTGAGTCACAAGAAATCCATATCTCTGTGGCTCCTCGTGTGTTCTCTTACAGACCTACGCTGGGCTTGGGTCTCTTGAGCAGGTACTTCTTCCACAACAGCTGTGGTGCCTGCTCTTGTTTCCATCTCAATCTCAGGTTCAGTGTTTTCATGTGGTTGAACTTCACTAAGTTCTATTTTTCTCCCACTGATTTTCTAGAAATAAATTCTCTTTCAAGAAATACACAGTCCGAGCAACAACTACTTTGTTCTCGGTGGGATAATAGAAATAGTATCCTTTCGTTTCCTTAGGATACCCCACAAATAAACACTTATCAGATTTGGGTCCAAGTTTGTAGTGGCGTGACGTCTAACGAAGCCTCACAACCCCAAATCTTCATAAAAGACATACTAGGACGCTTCCCAGTCCATATCTCATATGGTGTCTTTCCATGATTTAGATGGAACACGGTTCAGTAAGAAAATTCGTTGTTTCTAGAGCGTGTCCCAAAACGATATCGGAAGATCTGCATGACTCATCATTGATCTAACCATGTCTAACAAGGTTCGATTTTCCTCTCGGATACACCATTCCATGTGGAGTATACGGAGGAGTGAGTTGTGGGACTATCCCACACTCCTTTAGATAGTCATGAAACTCTTGGCTTAAGTATTCACCTCCTCGATCTGATCGAAGGATTTTGATACTTTTGCCAAGTTGGTTTGTACTTCATTCTGAAATCTTTGAACTTTTCAAAGGTTTCATGCTTATGCTTCATTAGGTACACATACCCATATCTACTGAGGTCATCAGTAATGTAACGAAGTATTGAAAACCACCTCTAGCTTGTGTACTTATTGGTCCACATACATCACTATGTATTAGTCCCAATAAAACATATGCCCTTTTCAACATGTCCATTTGAAAGGGGCTTTAGTCATCTTGCCCATTAAACAAGATTCGCATGTTTCATATGATTCAAAATCAAATGAATCTAATACTCCATCCTTATGAAGTTTAGATATTCGGTTTCTCGTTTATGTGGCCCAAGCGACAATGCCAGGGATAAGTCGGATTACAATCATTATTTTTAATCATTTTAGTATTTATGTTATAGATAGGCATATCAAGATTTAATAAATAAAGACCATTCACCATTTGTGCACTAGCATAAAACATATCATTTAAATAAATAGAACAACAGTTGTCCTTTATCATAAATGAAACCCACACTTGTCTAAACAAGAAATAGAAATTATGTTTTTGGTAATGGATGGCACAAAATAACAGTCTTTTAAAAATCAACAATAACCAGAGGTAAAGATAAATAATAATCTCCTATAGCTAATGCAAGCAACTCTTGCTCCATTTCCAACTCGGAGATCAACTTCGCCTTTCGCCAACAATCTACTCTTTTTGAGGTCCTGCACATTTACACAAATGTGAGATCCACATCCAGTATCTAATACCCATGATGAAGAAGTAGATAAATTGACTTCTATAACAAAAATACCTGAAGTGGAAGTCACACTTCTTTCTTTAGATCCTCCAGATATACTTTGCAGTTTCTTTTCCAATGGCCGGTCTCACCGCAATGGAAACAGTTCCCTTCCTTCGCTATCCCTCCCTTTGGTTTCAGTGCAGAAGACTTTGGCTTAGATTTAACAAAGACCTCTTGTTCTTCTTGAAGCTCTTAGCTTTAGTCTTTCCTTTGTTCTTATTCACAATAAGAACATTTGTAGGTTTAGACTTCTTGCTATTTGCTTCAAAAGTTCTAAGCATGCCAAGTAACTGTGGTAGTGTCTTTTCTATTTCAATCATATTGTAATTTAAGACAAATTGACTGAAGCTTTCAGGCAACGATTGCAAGATCACGTCAGTGGCCAACTCTTGGTCCAAAGGAAAACCCAGCTTCTCCAGATTCTCAATATACCCAATCATCTTGAGTACATGAGTTCCAACCAGACTTCCTTCTACCATTCTACACTGGAATAACGCCTTAGAGACGTCATACCTCTCTTGTCTTACTTGTTGTGGTACAGTTGCTTAAGGTGCTCGATCATATCAAACGCCTCCATTTCCTCATGTTGCTTCTGAAGCTCAGAGTTCATGGTGGCAAGCATAAGGCACCCAACATCAAGTGCGTCACTTTGATGCTTCTTGTAAGCATCTTTATCGGCTCTTGTAGCCGTTAGGGGAGGTTCCTCAGCAGGTAAGGGTTCCTCTAGGACATATTGTTTCTTTTCTTGTTGAGGACTATCCTCAAGTTCCTATGCCAGTCTAGGAAATTTGTCCCATTTAATTTGTCCTTCTCAAGGACCGATCGCAGTGATAAAGTGCTTGTTACGTTGTTAGTTGCCATGGATATCTACAATATAAATATGCAAATAAGTTTATGATTTAATCATTTAACATGGTCTTATATTAAATGATACTCCCACTATTTTGTTAAAAAAATATCAACCCTCGAAACCTTTAGTGGGCCAAGATCCATATTTCGCCTAATCTTGAGTTAGCTTTGGCTAATCACCCAAGACTCGGTTATTTAGGTAGACAACACTTTGTCAATTACATCACATGTAATTCTTGGATAGTTGGACGAACAACACTTTGTTCAATTCATCAAATGAATTATTATCCACCCATGCCTCTAGGTTCCCAATCCTATTGAGATAACCTAGTTAAGTCGTACCCAATTTAAAGTATAACGGATATCACTTTTATCCTTTCGCGCCTTACTAAGATTGCCACAGTGCTTTGCTTTGGCAAACCCACATATGTACAATCGAAGTTTTTGACGAGTACTTTTAATTTTGGAAGGCATCTAAAACTTAATATTTTAGAGGGATTTATTGATCTCATGATTAGTTTGATAATTTAAAATATGTCCACTACATATAGGTGTATACATATCTACATATATGTGTAATACAATTATCAATCTAAAACATAAGATAAATCATGCATCAACATACATAATTAAACGTGACATGGTTATAGCCCCTACTAACGATTTTCTCAAGCCAATGAGAAAATCCTAAGAGTCAACCTAAGGTAACTTCACAAGCACCTTCCTTTGGCTCCAATTTGTGAATGGCCTCCTCATCCCGGCTTGATGCTTCATCTTCATTGATCACCGTCAACAAAATAAACTACACTATTTACAAGATATATAATTCATCGATTCACATTCGAGGGGAACATAGGGGAGGGATTACATTTAGAATAAAATAGAGAAGGCACGATACGCAGGTCGTATTATAAATTACAAACATTCACAAATCCTATCTAATAGGTCAAAGGGCTATAACCATGCACCATGCTCATACAACACATAAAACATGCTTTAACATTTAATTAATTAAATTCTAAACATTTTAAAATTTAATTCTAATTAAAACTGTAAAATAATTTTTGAAAAATTATCGTACGCTCGGGACATCACATGCCACGAACTTAATGCGACTCAAAACATGAACCAAATGGGTCCGACCCATCTAACCACACGGCTGGACCATCCATGGGCCTAGGATTCGAAACCCTAGCCCATGGCCGAGCCTTGAGCGAGCGGCGGCGGCGCTAGGGTTCCAAACCCTAGCCGTAGTGCACCAATTTGAGTTTTCATCGAGCCAACTTGTTCTAAACGCCGGAATTCTTTAGCCACGAATCATGGTCAGGTCATGCACGGTGGTGGCTCAACCATCTCGAGCCAAGGGTTCGAAAACCCTAGCTCTCATGTGGTGAAGCCACTTATCCATGCATGCTTGAACCATTATCAAGCCAAAGAGTCCAAAAACTCATCCATGTCTCGTAACCTCCATGCACGAACATGAGCCACAACGACTAGGCCATCTCGAGCCAAGGGTTCGAAAACCCTAGCCCTCATGTGGCTAAGCCGTGGGTCAATTGTGCTAGGTGGTGGCCGAAACATTGCCCAATTAATTTGATTATTCGCCAATTATATCAAATACAATTTTACGATGATTTTCACAAACTCGATATCAACATATCATATATGTTTATACAGTTTTAATAGCATGCAATATAATTCTAATATGATTAAAACAGTTTAACCACATAAATCCGATATGAGCCTTGTATACGGCTCTGATACCACTGTAAGTAATCCAACAAGCATGGAACGCAGCGGAATAATAAAATTTTGGATTACTAAACCGCGGATCTATACATAGGGATTCATATCGGATGAAGGTTTACAAAAGTCTCACCCTTGTAGCGTGTTTGAGCAGATTCCACGTAGCAGCACCACTCCAACGTCTCCTTCGAGTCACTAGCAAAACTTGTCAAGTTTTGCCTCAACGGTATCCACACGATCAAATCGGGTGAAGGGATAGTTTAAGAACAAGTTGCTAGACAAGTTCTTAAACCGGAACAAGAAACACACCCGATTCTAAATCGAAAGATGGCACGAAATTTCCTTGAATTCTCTTCGGCTATGAAAAACCGAGAGCAAGCAAGGTGGTGCGGCCGTGTGCTTCAAATATTAGGTTGGAATGATATGAATTGTGTTACCAACAATTAATCATAACCTTGTATTTATATTATAAGATTTAATTAAGGTTTAAGGCTTTCTTAAAGCCTCGTGGGCCCAAACCCATGATTTAATTAAATCCTTATAATCTTTTAATTAAGACTCTTCTTAATTAATTAATTCATCCAATGAATTTAATTTCCCTTCTCGATTTAATCTTTTGTGCGACCCGATAAGATCTTGTAATGTTGGCAGTGACATAAAATCTCATTTACGTTACAAGCAAAGAGCGATGTCTAGCAACACATCAAGGCTACCCAAATTACAAGAATGTCAATGACTCGACATAACCTTTAGAACTTGTGATAATATTAACCATGTAACTTAATCCCTTTGTCCTTTGTGTTTAGATTGAACACGAGTCATGGAATAGTCATACTCGTATATTCAATCTTTATTTCTTGATCCCCAAGTAGAACTAGAATAAACGAATAAGCTCGATATCTCATATCGACTCATTCGAGCATGGCCATGCATTTTAGTTCTCACTTGATCAATGGCCAAACACATCTCCTGTTATATAGGAGGGACAAATCCTATCTCGATCAGTCAACATCCCTCTACATAATTCGTAGTGTATCCAATAGTCGCCTTTATAGTTTACCCTGTTACGGGTAACGTTTGACAATATCAAGATACATAACTCCTTATGTTGGGATCTCTGATGATCACAAGTCGTAAGGATTACATACATTATTATCACTATGATTATTGCATATGACGATCATAACTATCCATGTTGCATTCTCATGGTGGGTCTGTCCAGTACATCGTTCTCTAACATGTACCCATGTGTTGATTTGATATCTCATATCAATGAACAATTCATCAATCAACACATACTAGTCTCTACGTATTATTATTATCCCTATTCATGATAATACTTGACTAGGGACATCTTTAAGAATAATACAATATTATTCTAAGGACATTAACATATATATTAATTCACATTGCACAGTTAAACGAATAATATATAATAATGAATTGCCATTCATAAAATCATAAACATTGTATGTCAAAACAATCATCTAATGACTTGTCTTAGGGCATATCCCAACAGTTGGATGATGCTTCTAGAAGCGTAGTATGAGATTGAGCCGATATACGAGGTTGAGCGGTTGGTATATATACTAATTATGCATCCGGATGGGTATCCGTTATTCGTTTCTCTTCTGTGAGCACTTGTATCTGTATATGGACTGTATAAGGGTGTTGAAACCCACTTTTGTTGTCTTATTAGTGTGGTGTCTTCCCTGGCTGGGAATTTACTTAGTGTTTCTGTATTCTGTTTAGTTTTGTGTTGTCCCTGGTCGGGAGTTATGTTATGTGATGTGTTTTACTTCCGGATAGCTTAGTTTATGGGGAGACTCTGCCCAATTTTTATAAAATAACCCTCAATGTAAAAAGTGGTGTAATGGGTATGGTATTGGGCGAAATCTTTGAGACTATTTGTTGGTAGAGATGAACATATATGTTGAACATTATTTATGTCATGGGATTATGGGAAACATGTAATGATTCTTTTTAAAGAATGAAAAGAAAAAATGAAAAATTTATACACATACGACGTCATAAATGAACTAATGACGAGTTTAAGTGTTGGGTCCTTACATAAGTGGTATCAGAGCAGTGGTTGCTCTTTGGGGCTGTTAAGGGCCTAGGAAGTTATTGATAGCACATATTTATGCATGATGGCATTAATGTTGTATGACACAACTAGTTGTTTATGTGCTTTTATGATATGAAAAGTGGTGTTGCTAATCATTGTAATTGCAGGAATCGTGTAGAATGCGATGGGATGGCATTAATGGTGATGTCTAGCACTTCATGTATTATGTGTTAAGGGATCTGATTTTGTAGGAAAATCAGGAAATGTGAGACGTACGGGCTTCGGACGGTAAAATGTATTACACCTTTGATTATGTATATCGTGGATAGTGAACCCTTACATGTGATGGTATATGTGAAATGATAGTGATATATATTGTGATAATTGAATCAACTGTTGTGTTCGATTATTGTGGTAAAATTGATGAAT
This sequence comes from Haberlea rhodopensis, assembly GCA_907163345.1. NCBI lineage: Eukaryota > Viridiplantae > Streptophyta > Magnoliopsida > Lamiales > Gesneriaceae > Haberlea > Haberlea rhodopensis. Next base: position 1,865,108 of record CAJQUN010000056.1, read on the forward strand.
GTTCCGGTAGCCTTTATCTCCGAGCGAGGGAGGTACTTGCCGCTGTCATATGAAGCGATGGTAGTTGATATTTGCCGCTGTCATGTCTAAGCGAGGTAACATGCCGCTGTCATTGTCGAAGCGAGGGATATCATATGATGCCGCTATATGTCGAAGCGAGGGGTCCTAAAATTCCGCTGTTGTATTGGGACCGGAACAGTCACAATTCTAGTGATTAATGTGGAATATTGTGGTTATAACTGGAACGTGGTATCGATCATTATATTGTGAACTGTTGTATTAACCTGGATGTAGGTACATGGAGCTAGTGGAAGTTCCGGTGGTTGTTATATTCGAGCGAGGGAGGTACTTGCCGCTGTCATATGAAGCGATGGTAATATGATACATGCCGCTGTCATCGTCGAAGCGAGGGATATCATATGATGCCGCTATATGTCGAAGCGAGGGGTCCTAAAATTCCGCTGCTATAACAAGACCGGAACAACCACATTATCGATATTGATAGCGATGTCTCATTCCGTAATATTGGTTGGCGATGGTTCATGCCGCCAGGTATATTGATAGCAATGTCTCATTCCGCTATATTGATTGGCGATGGTTTATGCCGCCGGGTACATGTATAGCGATGCCTCTTTCCGCTATGTCATTGGCGATGGCTCATGCCTCCAGACATGTGTTTAGGGATGGTGCATTCCGCTGATTCCATGGCGATGGTTCTTACCGCCGATTATATATATAGCAACGTCTCATTCCGCTATTCTGTTGATGATGAATATATCAATTATGTATTGATATGAAATTATATTTTGTGGAATATTTATGTTGAGAACATGGACAGTTTAAAAGATCAAATGTGGATCCACTGCGTACAGTAAGTGTTATTACATCTTATTGTTTTAAGAATGTAATTTCATTCTTTGTGATTATGGATATTATATGGATGTCTGTAGTGGCGATGATATTGTGCATGCCCGTAGTGACGATGAGATTATGCATGCTAGTGTGGGCGATGAGTGTTGATATATTGCTATTGCATTAGCAATGAATATTAATGTACCGTCGTTGGGCGACGAATATTGATGTGCTGCTATTATGTTAGCATGAGTTTATTGTATTGCTATTGTGTTAGCATTGTATATTGATGATGTTTGATCGCAGATAGCAGTGGACAATTGTGTTGTTGTTATTTCTTGGACACATGAGTTGTAGGCTCAAGAGAATATTGGAATATTCCACGGGAACGAGGAATTGAGGTAAATCATTTCGTTTGATGTAACATGTCTGATTTATATGGATTGTGAATTATCTTGATTCATTGATATGGTCTATGAGAACCAATGTAAAGATAAGGAAGAATTGAGAAAGAGATGGAAATGATATTGGTTTATGAAAATATGATTGTTTTGTGTATTGTGAGATTAATGAACAGGTTATGAGATGATATGGAATGTCATGGGATGACATGAGATCGCAATGAATGTCTTGTGTGGACGTGTGATCATGGTGAACGTTGCAGGTCGACGTAGTAAGTACGAAATTATGACGTTATTATCTAGTATATAATGACAACACTGATAAATAATCATGGAATGATTAATGATGAGTTAGACATGATGTGATAGACAATATAATAATGTCATAATGTGAATACATGGGATTTGTAAACATTCACTTTAAACGATTGATCATTTTGATATTGTGTTAGAAACTGGAAGGCATATAAATAACGATATATGTGATGAGACTGGGTATGAGAAATCACGAATACATACTACACCATGGTATGTTATTCATTTATGAAATAGTATTTTGTTGAATTTTAATCACACAAATACGTGATAGTCTGTTGTAGCATGATGTGTGCAGGATTGCGTAGAACTTTTGATGCAGGGAATTGATGTTTGATATGGAAACATTATGAATATCGAATGCGTAAATGACAAGGTACGTGTTATGTTATGAGTATTTGAGAGATACTAACGAGTTTATTTCGTACTTGTTCTATGGCAGATAATAGTTGGATAATGTAATGTGGAAATGTTGAGAGTATGTGAGTACTGTGATGAGCATAATACTATGATGCCATTGTGTATTGTAGATGATTCCATCTACAAAGGTATGTCACGAACTATTTGATATTGATGTTGATGCCTTGTTTTAGATGAGTATAATCGTGACATGAGAATATTGGTGTTAAGCCATTCATCCTGATTTGCTATTGATGATCTGTGGCTGTTTGTGTGTATAATGTGGAGATATGTATGTGAGAATGACTAATGGGTTTCTAGTCATTACCTTGCACCAGATAATAGCCAGGAGATGATATATAAAAGATTGATATGTAAAGGCTCAAGAGTACTGTTACTTCATAAGGACGATGGTGGAGATGTTGGTATAAGTTGCATACATTTGCAACAACACAGGTATGAAGTTATTTATACGATGAAGGTTGGTATATTGTCATACATTCTTATATACACATGATATGCATGGATTGCATGATTTAGCAATTATATGATGTGCACTATGATGAAAGTAAACTATTATTGAGACTGGTTAACAGAATACATGTGACATAGTGGAGTGAAATAAATGACTTGAACTAAAAATCTATATGCTACAGAAAATTTAAGTGATGAGATAGGCAAACAAACGTGACAAAGGGGATTGCTTATTCTAGTTCAAGAGATCTATTGTTGCTTAGATGTTACAGAGGAACATAATCAAATCTTTTCAATACCTTATGAACAGCTGGTAGCGAGAGAGAATGTATGAAATATTCAATCCATGGTAAATATGTAAATACGATGATTGATCATTCAGGAGTGTAGGTTGCCGAATAACTGAAATATGATGATGATTGATCTTGTATGATCTATATGACACTGGTATTAATATATGTTAGCTCATTGAAAGCTAATGTTAGAATATCGTAAAGTGATGTGACTTGCAGTCTTAAGATCGTTGGTGTGGTACGCCATGTTTACGAGCCATGATGATTCGAATGATGGTGTCATCCTACAGAGTTGTTACAGCACTCTTAAGTGGTGTAACGGTACGTAAACTTTACTATTGGCTTTTTACGGTAAGCATGCGTTAATTTCGAGGACAAAATTTTATTAGTTGGGGAGAATTGTGATGCCCGGAATAAATAGTAATCATTCAATTGACTCAATTGTGGTATTTCAATAAGATTTTGAGATTTAAATTATTGGGAATCTTATTTGAACTGGAAGTGGAATAAATAATTCCGTATTTGAATTTACAGTGTTAATTAAATTCAAGGAAATGCTTTAAATTCATGAGAATATAATTTTGGACCGGAATTGGAATAAGTAATTCCGGGTTGAATTTATAGTGTAAACTAGAATCAATGGGATTCTTAATATTAATGTTATTATTATTTGAGTTTGAGATTTAAAGGAAACTAATTTATTAAAGATGAGAGGATAATTAAAAGGTGTGGATTTAATTGAAAGGATTGTCATTTAAACTAGGGCTATATTAAAAAGCATACACTCACACCTTCCCTCACACACAATGTCTCGGCTCTTCTTCCCTTTCCCTTAGCTCTGCACGCCGCCTCCTTCCAGCACAAAAGAAACGATTTCATCCTTGTTTCATGCATGATTTATTTTAGGTTAGTATGCTTAGATCTCTACCTTGCTTCTTGCTCAAATTTCCTTGAAGTTTTTGAGGTATTTGTTCGACATTTTAATTTTGGGGAAAGGGGAGAGATGACCGATTTTTCCTCATTGTCTAAGGGAGAGTTATGGGCTAGTGTTTAAGTGATTCCTACATTATGGGTCATGTTCTAGCTTGATTTAGTGCATTATTTGGATTGTGTGTAAAGATTGGAGCTAGTGGGTGTTACTGTGTGTTTAGTGTGTGCTGTGCGTGTGCTGGTATGTGTATCTGTGTGCTGTATACACATATTTATGTGTGTTTTAATATGTATTGGTATGTGTACATGATGTATACACATATATATAAGTATTTCAGCATGTATTGATTATTGTAGGTGTAATTGAGTGTGTATATGTGCTGTATGCCTGAGTGTAGATACTTATGTGTGTGTGTATGTGATATATGCACATGTATATGTGTGTATAAATGAGTATAGGTGCTGTATGTGCAAGAATGTGTGTGTTCCAACATGCATTGAGGTGCATAGGTGAAGTATATACATGAATATTTGTGCTCTAGCTTGTATTGTTGTATGTATATACTATAGCTTAGAGTTGATAAATTATTAATAAAGTATCAAGGCTAGTTAGATTGGTGTAGATCTTGCTACTTGTGTTAGTGAATGATTTCAAAGTATGAGTGGGTGTTGCTTCTATATGTTGGGAAGTGTTGGATAATTGTGTGAACGAGACGTTGGACGATATGAGAAAATGGAGTGTATTTTATAGATTTAAAGAGATAGAATCTCATCATTGGAATATTGAGTATTTAAATGACAATTGCATAGCATAATTTCATGGTTTCTGAAGTGTAATGTTGATTGCCTTAATTATATAACAATGTTCATTTTATCGAGCTGTTGAACTATGATCTTGAGATGAGAGTAGAGAAATACCTCATGATAACAATTGTATTCTTTATGAATTAGTTGTTGAATTGATATTTGATATAGATACTCCATGGGCCTCAGGACGCCGTGGGTAGCTTACATATTGTCGACCTTAAGGTACGTGGTGACGTACGAGCAGGTATATCTAGTATCTATACATTCATGTATACATGCAATTTTGCATATGATGTTTCAGGTAAGTGTTTGACTTTAATAATTGAGTTTCATATACGAGTTATGGGGGACACGTAGTGGTACGTGATCCGATTATACTTGTTGAGTAGTGATGCCGTGGGCATGAGCGATATGAGACAGTATCGAGAATGGGATGGTGGGATAACCAGGTTTACATTGATATTGAACTATTTATGTTTGAGCATAAATAATATATTGTCGTTGTATTGAATTCATAAGCGTTGTTGAGTATCACATTTTCAGTGATAATACTAAACTTGACATTATGAAGGTGCGTGAGTTTGAAACAGGAACAGTGTATGGAAGCTATACAAATTCGGAATTGTACAGGGAGTATATTTTATGAGTTTTGAATAATCTAAATTATTGCATTATGATTTTGTATGCTGTTTTGTGATTGAATATTGAGTGGGAGTGTGCTCACCCTGTGTGGGGGCTGTTTCTGTTGAAACAGGTACAACAGGTACGATGCTGCCTTGGGGTGCTAGGCTCGAACCTTGTTGGATGATGCTTCCAGAAGCGTAGTATGAGATTGAGCCGATATACGAGGTTGAGCGGTTGGTATATACTAATTATGCATCCGGATGGGTATCCGTTATTCGTTGCTCTTCTGTGAGCACTTGTATCTGTATATAGACTGTATATGGGTGTTGAAACCCACTTTTGTTGTCTTATTAGTGTGGTGTCTTCCCTGGCTGGGAATTTACTTAGTGTTTCTGTATTCTGTTTAGTTTTGTGTTGTCCCTGGTCGGGAGTTATGTTATGTGATGTGTTTTACTTCCGGATAGCTTAGTTTATGGTGAGACGCTGCCCAAATTTTTATAAAATAACCCTCAATGTAAAAAGTGGTGTAATGGGTATGGTATTGGGCGAAATCTTTGAGACTATTTGTTGGTAGAGATGAACATATAATGTTGAATATTATTTATGTCATGGGATTATGGGAAACATGTAATGATTCTTTTTAAAGAATGAAAATAAAAATGAAAAATTAACATACGACGTCATAAATGAACTAATGGCGAGTTTAAGTGTTGGAGCCTTACAGGTAGTGAGGTAAATCCAGCTGAATTGTGTTTGTACAACAGGATTGTATAAATCAAAGTCTTCTAGTGGATTCCTTCCTTAATTGGAAGAAGGGGAGACGTAGAAGGATTACACCACCTTCGAACTTCCAGAAATATATTTTGTCTTTTATCATTCTGCACTTGTTTTACTATTCAAGCCATCGAGCCGTTCTTACTAGCCTAAGAACAGACCGTTCTGCACTAAATCATTCAGTGGTCTGTTCTGCAGAAAAGTTGATTAAGAAACAGATTTCTTTCACTAATCCGAAAGAAATCACAAAGGATTATTTTTAATAGGAGTGTTCATTCACCCCCCCTCTAAACACTCCGGACCGTTCCTAACAAGTGGTATCAGAGCCAGGTTGTCTTAATCATCACAAAGACACTTGAGCTGATGGCATCATTCAACAAAATTCCTATGTTCTCAAAAGAAGAGTATGATGATTGGAGAATCAGAATGCAAGCTCATCTGGCAGCACAGGATGACGATATGTGGTTCGTCATCACTGATGGACCAATGAAAATTCTGAAAGTCAATACAGCAGCCTCCATTACTGGTGGTGAACCCCAAATGGTCGAAAAGGACAGATCCCTCTGGACAAATGAAGAAAGAAAGAAAGTAAATCTAGACAACGTTGCCAAATACATCTTATTCAAGACGTTGGACAAGAATATGTTCAGTAAAATCAAAATGTGCTCTACTGCTAAAGAAATTTGGGAGAAAATAGCCCAGCTATGTGCAGGGAACGACCAGACCAAGGAAAACAAGCTGACTGTTGCTCTTCAAAAATTTGAGAGCATAAAAATGAAGATTGGAGAAACTCTAAACGAGTTTGATGAAATAGTTACTGGTATTATCAATGAGCTGAATGGTCTGGGCAAGGAATATTCTAACAGAGAGATTGCTCTGAAAGTAATGAGAGCTTTGCCAAAAGAATGGGATGTAAAGACCATTGCAATGAGGGAATCTAAAGATCTAAACAAAGTTGAACTTCATGATCTATTCGCAGATCTTAAGGCTTATGAGTTCGAACTGATCACCAGAGGTGAAGCAGAGCCATTCATCTCTCAACCGAACAAAGCACTGGCAGCCATTCCAGACCAGACCACCCCCAAAACAGATCGATCTATCGAACAGATAAGTAATGATGCTATGTCGTTATTTATCAAGAAATTTGGTAAATTTATGTCTAAGAATAAAAGGAACTTTAAACCTTCTCATAATTATAAATCAAGAAAAGACGATGCTGTTAATGACCAGGCTTGCTACAATTGTGGTAAGACCGGACACTTTATTGCAGATTGCACCAGACCGAAGAAAGAAGAACGTAAAGAAAGGCATCGTGATGACAAGAAAAAGAAGCACTACAAAGATCGTAAAAGTCATCATGGTAAGTCCCAAAAGGTCCTAGTAGCAGAGGAAGGAAACAACAAGTGGGCTCATACTGATTCAGATTCAGAAAGCTCCGAATATTCTTCCAGCGAAAGCGAAGAAGATATTCAATGTCTAATGGAAGACGAAGAAATGAGTCAAACAGACGAGGTATTCGATCTTGACTCAAATGAATTTACACGTGAAGAGCTTATGTCCGCACTGCAAGACATGGCTAATGATTATAGAAACTTAGCTGAATCATTTGAGAAAACTAAAGCTAAAGTCAATGATCAAATGGATGAGCACATCAAACCAAGCTGCTCTGAGCTAGGTGAGTGCAATAATCTACAGATCGAGCTGAACAAGCTGAAAATCTCTTACGATCAGCTCCATGAAGAAAACAAGAGAATTAGCACACAAAATGCTAAGCTTTAACATGGACAAAATCAAGAGCATCATTGGAAGAATTGCAAGAAGTGCAAAGAAATGTCGGTGATGTCACCGGCATAGGCTTTGATATCAAAGACTGCACCAAAGATGAATCTGAACTGTTGCTGGTAAAGAACAAAATCAAACAAATGCCATTTGTTAAATCCAGCACAGTATATGAAACTGAAGCACCTACAATTCAAACGAGAGTCTCCTTCGGGGATCAAGGTTTGAGAAGAGGAATTGGGTATGTTAACCAAGCCAAAGAAAAGGCATCAGCAAGCTTTGTGTCTATCAGACCAAATCTAAATGTGCAAGATCTAAGGCAAGGAAGACCATCCAATTACTTTAAGTCAAAACCAGTTCAACGAAGATATAGACTATCTTATAAGAATCAAAGGTTTCCATCGCACACATTATCACACACAACATCGAAACAGATCAGCTCACAGCACACCAGACACACACAAGCCATTAAAGCTGATACAGGTGTGGGTTCCCAAAGGGCTAATCCGTTCTGGACCCAAGTAGGATTGGGTACCAACAATAATTATGTTTGATGACAGGTACCGAAGAATCTTATATCAGACTGGTACTTAGATAGTGGGTGTTCACATCACATGACTGAAAACGTCGAACTGCTATCTGAAGTCACAGAATGTACTGGACCCAAGATCATCTTCGGGGATAACTCAAAGGGTAAGACCGTGGGCAAGTGTAAGATTGTCCATGCTAATATTACTATCAATGATGTGCTGTTAGTTGAAAATTTATGCTATAATCTGATCAGTATAAGTCAACTATGTGATAATGGTTATGCTGTAGAATTTCACAAACACACTTGCACTGTTAAATCGTCAGACGGTATGACCATGCTTGTAGGAATCAGAAATGGAAATACATATAAGATTAACTGGAATTTTGCTCACCCTGATAATCCTACTTGCTTCATCGCGAATAATGATAATAAACACTGGCTATGACATAAACGCTTGAATCATCTCAACTTTAAGACTATCTCTAGCCTGTGTAAAGATGATCTAGTTGTCGGTCTGCCCAAGATCGATTTTGCTAAGGATACGATCTGTGAAGCTTGCCAAATGGGCAAACAGATCAGATCATCCTTCAAAAACAAGAATGCCAAATCCTCATCACGTTGTTTAGAACTATTGCATATTGACTTATTTGGTCCTATACCAATAACAAGTTTAGGGGGAATGCGGTATACTCTTGTTGTTATTGATGATTACTCACGTTTTACTTGGACTATATTTTTGAGCAGTAAAGATCAGACCGATCCGAAATTGATCAAGCTGCTGAAACGCACTCAGAATGAGAAATCATCAAGCATAGACAGGATTCGAAGCGACAAAGACACTGAATTTTCAAATCAGAATCTTGAATCCTTTCTAGAAGATCAAAGAATTAAGCATGAATTTTCAGCCGCTCGAACTCCTCAACAAAATGGAGTTGCAGAACGAAGGAACAGAACGCTTAAAGAGACAGCAAGAACAATGCTTGCTGATTCTGGAATTTCACAAAAGTTCTGGGCAGAAGCTGTAAATACTGCTTGCTACACTCAAAATCGGTCTATGATCAACAAGAAGTTGAATCTTACTCCATATCAAGTATGGACTGGTAACAGACCATCAATCTCACCTTCATGTATTTGGCTGCAAATGCTTCGTTCACAATAATGGTAAGAATCATCTTACAGCATTCGAAGCTAAATCAGATAATGGAATATTCTTAGGATATTCATCTAATAGTAAAGCTTTTCGAGTTTTCAATAATCGCGCTTTAACTGTAGAAGAATCAGTTCATGTAGTGTTTGATGAATCTTTATGTATTGAGGGTAACAAGGAATCATTTCAAAATCAGATGGAAAATATCCATCTCGAAGCTAACAGTGATGATGAGATTGTAGCTAACAGGTCAAGAGACAATCCATCGGAACCAGAAGTACCAGATAGACCGGATCAAGGCTATGAAGCTCCTTCAGATCGAGCCGATCCGGAAGTTCTAAACTCCAATGTTAAAGCAGATGCTGATAATGCTGCTACTACTCATCCTTCTGGACCAGATAATCCAGAATCAAGCTATCGATGGACAAAGAGGCATCCACCCGATCTAGTAATTGAAAGTCCTTCTGCACCTATAAGAACCAGAGGACAGATGATGGATGAATTCACTCATGCCGCTTTCATATCAAATCTGTAACCTAAAAAGATTGATGAAGCTTTGACTGCTTTCAACTGGATTAAAGCCATGCAAGAAGAGCTTAATCAATTTGAACAAAATCAAGTCTGGAGTCTAACCCCCAGGCCTAGTGATCTGCCTGTTATTGGAACCAGATGGGTTTTCAGAAACAAGCTAGACGCAGATGGAGTTGTGATTAGAAACAAGGCCAGACTGGTGGCGCAAGGATTCAGACAAGAAGAAGGAATTGACTTCGATGAATCTTTTGCACCAGTCGCCAGACTTGAAGCAATCCGAATATTTCTTGCATATGCTGCTTTTAAAGACTTCAAGGTATATCAAATGGACGTTAAGAGCGTCTTTCTTAATGGTAAGCTTCAGGAGGAAGTCTACATTGAGCAACCTCCTGCATTTCAGAACCACTCATTTCCAGATCATGTATATCTACTGAATAAAGCAGTATATGGACTGAAACAAGCTCCAAGAGCCTGGTACGACACTCTGTCTCAATTTCTACTGAACCATGATTTTCAGATCGGCTCAGTGGTTAAAACTCTATTTAAATTTATTAAGGGGGAACATACTTTGTTAGTTCAAATCTATGTTGACGATATCATTTTTGGGTCAACTAACCCCAAATTATGCGAGAAATTCTCTTTAATGCAGGGACAATTTGAGATGAGTATGATGGGATAACTTTCTTTCTTTCTGGGTCTTCAAGTCAAACAGCTCAGCAATGACATTTTCATAAATCAAACCAAATATACCAAAGAGCTTCTCAAGAGATTCGGAATGGAAACTTGTTCAACTGCAACAACTCCAATGAGTCCTTCAATCAAGCTAGATAAAGACGAAGGGGGAACAGCAGTTGAAGTAATGATGTATCGAGGACTGATCGGATCGCTCTTGTATCTTACAGCGAGCCGGCCTGATATAATGTTCTCAGTCTGTATGTGCGCTAGATCTCAGTCAGATCCAAAACAATCACACTTTATTGCTGCTAAGCGTATTCTTAAATACTTAAAAGGATCTCAGAACATTGGTCTTTGGTATTCCAAAGATTCAAATTTCAGCTTAATCGGATATTCAGACGCTGACTATGTTGGCTGTAAGATTGATCACAAAAGCACCAGTGGAACATGTCAATTCTTAGTTGAAAGATTGATCTCATGGTTTAGCAAGAAGCAAACATCTATTGCCACATCTACAGCTGAATCAGAATATCTTGACGCTGGAAGCTGTTGCGCTCAAATGCTCTGGATTCAACACCAGCTCAAAGACTATGGCATTCAAGCTGTTGAATCTCCGATATTTTGTGACAACACCAGTGCAATTGCTATAACATATAATCCAGTGTTGCACTCTCGAACAAAGCATATTGATATAAGACATCATTTTATTCGAGATCATGTTGGCAAAAAGGAAATTCGGATCGAGCATATTTCAACAAATCAGCAAGCAACAGATATCTTCACCAAACCACTTACTGAGGCTAAGTTTAATTATTTTCGTCAAATTCTTGGTTTAGTAGACTTATCCTAATGTTTTAGAGGTATCTTTCTTTTCGCTTTTAAAGATTATATGCTGGCACAGATCGATAATACAATGATCAGATAGACACAGACCGGTCCGACCTTTCAGATCGATCTTTGTCCAATCTGATGTTATCCCGTGATCTGTCTGGTCAACAAATCTTTAAATAAAGTAATTATTTAAAACAGTCCGGACTGATCGCAATTTTAACCGCTTTATCTCTCTATCATCCTGACCGTTTATTTTTGAATTATTTCAATATCAGTCATCGAGATAAAGACACGTGTCTTCTCTCTCCTATTTAGCGGGCTGAACATTTCAGTTTCATTTCACCTTTTACGAATTACTGATGTCTGCTCTCTAACTATCAAATATTTTTTCAAACTTTCCATATTCTTCATTACACTCAAATGGCTACTATCACTCACAATTCTCTATCTGTTGAGTTCAATGAAATCTACAAGGCTGAAGATCCGGAAATGGTCTCAATATTCAAATCCTTAGAGTCTTCTGGATTAAGGAACTTTCTGGAATGCGGAACGGTGGTTTACGAGTCGGAGATTCGAGAGTTGTTTGCAAATGCTGTGTCTCAAAAGACATTCATCTCCACCACCGTCAAGGGCAAATCATTTGACATCTCTCCGTCGACGCTGTCAAAGACCTTTGGTCTTCCCAGCACCGGACTGACTGAGTTTGGCCATATTTCTCAGGCCTCTATCATCGATCTTCAGGGGAAGGTATCCATTCTTGGCCACCGCCTGCAGGCATCATTCAAGAAGAAGGAAATGTTTCTTTCATTTCCAAGTTTTATGCGAGATTGTTGGCAAGCCACTTTTGGGCAAAGCCAGAACTATGACGCTGTTACTGCTGAGAAATTCCGGGCCATGGCTGCTATTCACTCGGGACAGAAGATGAATTGGTCTGCAATCTTGTTTGGAGTCTTGCTTGAAATGGTTATCACCTCCAAACAGGTTGTGTGCTTTGCAGTTCCCCTCAGCAAGCTCTTAGAGACTTTGAATATCGAGCTGGGGAAGTCGTCTGCTTTGAGTCCCTTCAAAATTCTCAACTCCAAGGGATTGGCACTACTAAAGTCTAACTTCCTCCGATCTGGTGGCTGTCAAGATCGAACAAGGAGAAGAACAGGCTGCTGCTCGAAGAACTCGAGTCAAGAGTAAATTGACTATTCAGACTGACTCCGAGGAAACTCAGTCTGCTCCTTCATCTCCAGCCAAGCCCCCTCCTAAGAAGCCAAGAACCCAGATCACCAAGCCAATCAAAACCTTACCTCTTAAAGCCTTACCTATATTGCCATCCACAAAAGCCACCCCTGCACCCCAAACTACAACCCAACCTTCAATAGCTCCAACCATTATTCCCAAAGTAACCATCATAGTACCTTCTGCCATTCCTGTGGTCAAAGGTATTGTTATCACCGAGTTGGGAGACTACACCCAATTGGGGATCAAGACCTCATCTCCCACCGGAAAAGGCAAGGATATCCTCACTGAACCCATCTCTTCAAAACCCAAATCTGCCGCGCAGACAGCCATCAAGGAGCTCACTGTGGTGTTTGATGAATTTGTCGAATACAGAACGATCAACCACATTGATATGTTCTTCCGCAAGCTGCGAAGACTACAAAAGATGGAACAAGAAGTCCTTAAGGGGACAGAGACTGATGACGTCAGAATTGCTGTGCAGCGCAAAAATATGTTCCAGGCCAACCAAAGATTCAGACTGGAAAATCTGCTGATTGCAGCTAAGAAGGCGAATTTTGATCCAAGCAATCCGACTGCCAAAGATGATGGTGCCGTAATTGCTCAGCTGGAAATGGATGTTCATGCTCTACATTTGGCTGTTCACTTTCAACGATAGAAGCTTAACATATCCACTCCAGTTCCTAGCCCGGATCACCCATCTGCGAGCAAGACTTTGGCTGAACCATTCATTGAGCCACTTCCTTCTGAGTCAGCTGAGCAGACAGTGAAGCAGACAGCGGAGCAGTCACTGCCTAATGCTCCGTCTGCAGCTGAAACTGAAGCAATGGATGTATTATTGGAATCTCCAACAACTTCCATCCCCATTGCACCCTCAGTCTCCCAAATTCAGCACAGTCCAACCGCTGCACATACAACAGTCATCTCCCCAGACTTCGTCGATCCGGATCTGGTGGTGTCCACTGTTGTCGTTGTATTACAGGTTGAGGAGCCTACCAGACCTATCACTCCTCCGGATCAGTCTGCTGAAGATATGGCGTTTTTAGAAGAATTCTCTTCGGACTTGGTTACCTTGATCCGATCCGAAATCCGCCAATCTGCCGTTTCCAAAATCATACTAGTTGAAGCAGCAGTTGATCCACCTGAGTCATCTTCTGATCACTCTTCAGACCACTTATCTATCGACGCTCCATCCCTGGCCAAGTCCCTTCAACATCTTTCGGATAACTGTCTATCTCTCTCTCAACGAGTCATAGAAGTTCATCAAAGTCAGAGGACTACAGTCTTGGATTTTGAGTCTTTCAAAGAGAAGATGACAGCAAGTATAAGCAGCATTCAGCACAGACTGAATGATCTGTTCTCTCAGCAAGCTACTTATAAAAACAGTCTGAGAAAAGAGCAGATCGAGCTGGCCACTGAAGTCAGAGCCTCCGTCGCCAAGTCCCTTCTTGCTCAAGACACTTGTCTTGATGATATCACCGCTCAGCTCGCCCAGATTGTCGACTTTCTTCAAGAGGTTGCTGCTGACAAAAAGGGGGAAAAGAGAAAAGACCTCAAGCCACCTCAGTCTTCAGCAAGAAAGTAGCAGTCTTTATAAGTCAGACTTGTCTGTATTTGTATGTAAGATTTTTTGCTCAATAAAAATCTAAGTTCTTAGTTAAGTCAGTGTTCATTTATTTTGAACTAAATGGCTTAATCAATCCGAACTTCAACTTAACTGTGTTCATTTATTTTGAACAAGAAGAAGTAATTGATCCGCAAGTATACGCTTCAGAGTTCTTAAAAGACTGAATAAAAAGATTTAGAAGCTAGGTTTTGTCATCATCAAAAAGGGGGAATTTGTTAGTTCCAGATTTTAAAGATGACAAAACAAATCAGAACGGATCGAGGGAAATCAGACTGGCCAGATCGATCGCTCAAAGCAGATCAAGCTGATATGGTATATCGCAAATCAGAACGGATCGATGAATATCAGCCTGACCAGATCAAAACTTCAGATCGATCTCAACTATTATCAGATCAGAGCAGACAAGGCTGAATAAGATTTGCTCTTCAGTATGAATCATTAACGGCTATTTATTGAAGCATTTAATGTTGCAATCAATGCTGAAAAAGACCAAGGACTGGAGATTACCATAAAAGGTAAGAAGACAAAGAAGAGCTTACCTGACAGTCGCCGAAAGCATGAACGAGAATGGCAAGTACCCAAAAGATTAAGACTGCAGCTTACTCAGAGTTTGAGCAGAGTCAAGAGTTGCACATAAAGGGAAATAATGTCGTTGGTACATGCAACTATAAAAGGATGCAACAGAAGAGCTCAAGAAAGAGTCTGAAAAATTGAAAAACGTAAAAGAAAGCAAAACAGCACAAGCTTACAAGCTCAGACATTCTCGAGCTGAAAATCTTCATAAGCACAAGCATATTGTAATATTTGATCATCTTAGGATCATTGTGTGCACAGACTAAATTAGTCTATCTTTTGTATTCTGTACTAAGATAAAGAAGTGAGAATCAATTGTAACTGTCAGACAGAGTGTGTCTGAACAGATCGAGAGACTAGGAGTTTCAGTCTGGTAGTGAGGTAAATCCAGCTGAATTGGGTTTGTACAACAGGATTGTATAAATCAAAGTCTTCTAGTGGATTCCTTCCTTAATTGGAAGAAGGGGAGACGTAGAAGGATTACACCACCTTCGAACTTCCAGAAACATATTCTGTCTTTTATCATTCTGCACTTGTTTTACTATTCAATCCATCGAGCCGTTCTTACTAGCCTAAGAACAGACCGTTCCGCACTAAATCATTCAGTGGTCTGTTCTGCAGAAAAGTTGATTAAGAAACAGATTTCTTTCACTAATCCGAAAGAAATCACAAAGGATTATTTTTAATAGGAGTGTTCATTCACCCCCCCTCTAAACACTCCGGACCGATCCTAACAAAACATATTGATATCAGACATCATTTTATTCGAGATCATGTTGGCAAAAAGGATATTCGGATCGAGTACATTTCAACAGACCAACAAGCAGCATGCATCTTCACTAAACCACTCCCCGAGGCTAAGTTTAATTATTTTCGTCAAATTCTTGGTTTAATAGATATATCTTAATTTATTTGACACTTGCTTAACCTCGTTTTTAAAGATTTAGTGTTAGCTCAGATCGATAACACAATGGTCAATAAGATACAGACCGGTCCTGACTATCAGACCGATCTCTATCGATCTGATGTTATCCTTTGATCTGACTAAAAACACTATCAATCTTTAACATAGTAATATTTTACAGTCCGGACTGACCTAACTTTAACCGCCTTACTATACTATCATCCAGTCCGTTAAAATTTGAATTTTTAAAATATCAGCCATTGAGATACAGACGAGTGTCTAATATCTCTTTATTTATCAGGCTGTACATCTCACTCACCATTTTACTTTATCTTTTTACCGTCGTCTGCTTATATCTTCCTAAACTCCTCTTTATTCAATATTCGATTCCTAATCTTTCTAATGGCAACCATTACTCACAATTCATTATCTATTGAGTTTGATGCTATATACAGGATGGAAGATACAGAAATGGTGTCCACATTCAAGAATCTGGAATCTTCAGGAATGCGGAAATTCTTGGAATGCGGCACGGTGGTCTATGAATCAGTGATCAAAGAACTATTTTCAACGACGTATCTCACAAGAATTCAATCTTTTCTTCTGTGAATGGCCAAATTGTTGAAATCTCTCAGGAGCTGTTTACGGAGACGTTTGAACTTCCCACCTCTGGCATGTCCGACTTCGCTAATCTGTCCAAAGCTACCCTGGAAGAATTTCAACGCATAGTATCAATCTTCGGCCTTACACTTAGGCCTCCATTCAAGAAGAAGGAGATGTCTTTCCACTTCAAGTGCTCTGCGACATCGTCGGAAAGCCACTGCTGAGCAAGGCTGGGAGTTTTGACGTGGTGACGTCTGAGAAGTTTGGGACCATGTCAGCTATTCATTTTAGTCAGAAAGTGAACTGGTCCTCCTTTTTATTTGGTGTTTTGCTGGAGACCATCACGTCCGCAAAGCAGGCTGTCTGTTTTGCCGTTCCCCTGAGCAAGCTGCTGGAGTCCATGAATATTGAGCTGGGGAAATCTTCAGCACTCAGTCCATTCAAGGTCATCAATCCTAAAGGACTGGCTCTGTTAAGATCCAAGAGTGCTCCCCCAACTCCCACTGATTTATTGACTGTCAAAATGGAGATTGGTGCAGAACAGGCTGCAGAGAAGAAGACAACAAGGGCTAAGCGAAAACTGGTGCTGGTCCAGACTGACCCGGATGAAACCCAGTCTGCCTCTACTACTTCATCCCTAACCAAACCCCTGCCAAAGAAGCCTCGAACCCAACTCACCAAACCTCTGACAACCTTAAACCCTAAACCCATATCTACATTTTCTCCAACCCAAGCAACCCCTGTACTCCAAGCTCCACTCCCAAAATCCCAAGCTCCACCTCAAACATCCAAAGCTCCACCCAAAATAGCCAAAGTAGTGCCCCGAGTCCCATCCAATATCCCAGTTGTCAAGGGCATTGTGATCAAAGAATTGGGCGATTATACCCAATCAGGGATTAAGCCCTTATCTGTTGCTGGGAAGGGCAAAGCCACCATGACAGAGTCTGCACCCTCCAAGCCCAAATCAGCTGCTCAAACAGCTATTGACATTGCCATGGAAGACGTTGAAGACAAAGTACAGGCTCTGACCGTCGTATTCGATTAATGTGTCCAGTACAGAACGGTCAATCACTTCAATCTGTTCTTTGGTAAACTCAAGCGGCTGCACAAAATGGAACAGGAGGTTCTAAAAGGCACATCAACAGATGATGTTGGCATTACTGTGCATCGCAAAGATCTGTTTTGTGCAAAACACAGGCTGAGGCTTGCAAACCTCCTTAGCCAAGCCAAGAAAGCCAATTTTGATGTCACCAGCCCGACTATCAAGGACGACAGCACGGTCATAGCTCAGCTGGAGATGGACATTCTAACTCTTCATATGGCTATCCGAATGCATCGCCGGTGGCTGAATATTTCAACCCCTCCTTCCAGTCTGGATCACCCAACCGCAAGCTAGACTGTGGCAGGGCAAAGTTCTGAGCCAACCATTATTAAGCCAGCGGAACAGCCACTGCCTCATGCTTCGTCTGCTGCAGAGGCTGAGGCAATGGACGTACTGCTGGAATCTCATACTACTTCCATTTCTTTTATGTCCTCCGTCTCCGAAGACAAAGTACAGGCTCTAACCGTCGTATTCGATTAATGGGTCCAGTACAGAACGGTCAATCACTTCAATCTGTTCTTTGGTAAACTCAAGCGGCTGCACAAAATGGAACAGGAGGTTCTGAAAGGCACAGAAACAGATGATGTTGGCATTACTGTGCATCGCAAAGATCTGTTTTGTGCAAAACACAGGTTGAGGCTTGCAAACCTCCTTAGCCAAGCCAAGAAAGCCAATTTTGATGTCACCAGCCCGACTGTCAAGGACGACAGCACGGTCATAACTCAGCTGGAGATGGACATTCTAACTCTTCATATGGCTATCCGAATGCATCGCCAGTGGCTGAATATTTCAACCCCTCCTTTCAGTCTGGATCACCCAACCGCAAGCCAGACTGTGGCAGGGCAAAGTTCTGAGCCAACCATTATTAAGCCAGCGGAACAGCCACTGCCTAATGCTCCGTCTGCTGCAGAGGCTGAGGCAATGGGCGTACTGTTGGAATCTCATACTACTTCCATTCCTTTTATGTCCTCAGTCTCCGAAGCTCAGACCATCACACTAGTCGCGCCACAAACTATTATCAATCAAGACACCGCCGGTGTTGGACTAGTTGTGCACGGCATAGTTGCAGCTTTACAAATTGAGGAGTCTGTTCAACCAAACTCTCCTCCAGATCAGTCTGATGCAGACTTGGCATTTTTGAATCAATTTTCTACGGATATGGTGGAACTTGTCCGGTCCGACAATCGCCAATCTGCTGACTCTTTTGTTGTGCCGACTGACAAAGGGAAAGAGTTGGCTGTGTCACATGCTAAGAAATTCCAGACGACCTTGATGAGGCTCCATCAGTGGCCAAGTCCCTTCGCGAGTTATCTGATAACTTTCTCTTTCTCTCCCAACGAGTAAGAGACGTACATCAAAGCCATCGGACTACCTCTATGGATTTTGACTCGTTCAAGGAAAAGATGCTGAAAAGTATCAACAGTATCCAGCACGGTCTGAATGATCTGTTCTCTCAACAAGCATCCTATAAGGCCAGTCTGAGAAAAGAACAGATCGAGCTGGCTTCCGAAGTCAAAACTGCAATTGCAAAATCCCTCCTTACCCAAGATCATCGCCTGTATGCTATCTGCCCTTAGCTTACGCAGATCGTAGATTTCTTCAGGAGATTGCTGATGACAAAAAGGGGGAAAAGAAGAAATAAATGAAGACCAGACCAGCAGCCAGAACAGCAGCCCGAATAGAAGACATAAATAACTGCCTGTAATGAATTACATATGTAAATGTATTCATCAGACAACTTAATAAAAAGTCATTCGATCGGAATTCTCAGTCTTATTCATTTATTTTGAACAAAAAGACTTAATCGATCTGAACGAAATTTTGACAAGAAAAATGACTTAATAAAAGGATAAAGAAGCTATGTTTTTTTTCATCATAAAAAAGGGGGAATTTGTTGGTTACAGATTTTAAAGATGACAAAACAGACCAGACCAATAAAGTCAATGATAAAACAGACCGGATCGATACAGACCAGATCGATACATGCCAGATCGATGTCAACCAGATCAGAACAGACCAGATCGATATCAACCAGATCAGAACAGATTAGATCAATGCAGAACAGATCAGAGCTTACTAAGTTAGTAAACTTCGTTCACCAGTCTGAATAATCAACGGCTATTTATTGAAGCATTTAATGTTGCATTTAATGCTGAAAAAGACCAAGGACTGAAGATTATCTTAAATGGTAAATAGACAAATGAGATCTTATATGACAAGCGCCGAAAGAACATACCAGCAGGGAAATTGTCTAAAATAGAAGACTGCAGCTTATTCGGAGATTGACCAAAGTATAGAGTTGCACACAAAATGAAATATTGTAGTTGGCAGAAAAATGCTTATATATAGGTGCAACTTAAAATGCTCAAAGGGACGGATACAAGAGATTCAACACGCATACGAGATCAAAAATCAATCACTTTATTTGAGCAGAACACTATCATCGAAAGACTCATCTTATCGATATGCTCAAAGTCAGAAGCACGGATTATTTTTTTATTTGATCGCATAAGGATCATTGATGCTTAGAATAATTCACTCTATCAATTGTATTTGTTCTAAGATAGAAGAGTGAGCTCTTTGTAACTGTCAGACATTTTGTGTCTGAACAGATTAAGAGACTAGGAGTTTCAGTCTGGTAGTGGGGTAAATCCAGCTGAATCGGGGTTGTACAACAGGATTGTATTACTCAAAGTCTTCTAGTGAATCCTTCCTGCAAAGGAAGAAGGGGAGACGTCAGAAGCGTTGTATTCGAACTTCCAGAAACAATTCTTGTGTCATTTACTTTCTACAATTTACCATCCAGTTATTATTACTCATAAGTTCAACAGACGTCTTCAGCACTCTCATCAGTGTCTGTTGACTTACAACTAATTGAGAAGCTACTGCAGTACTTAACAGTTGTAGTAACAAAGAAGATTCGAATTTGAGTCTAGTGTTTATTCAACACCCCTTCTATACACTACTCCGATCCTAACAGATAGTCAAAAATCTCATTACTAAAACCTTTTTACATAATAAGAACTTTTGTGTTGTTTTCTTATCGATAAATAACAAATAATTCAATGTTATATTCATCGATTTCATATGTAATTAGTGTCATAATTGTAAATGTTTCATACCAATATCATTTGTAATTAGTACCAAAGTTGTATAGGTTTCATACCAGTTTCATATGTAATTAATATCATAATTGTAAATGATTCATAACAATATCATTTGTAATTAGTACCAAAGTTGTATGTGATTCATACCATTTCATATGTAATTAGTACCATAATTGTAAATGTTACATACCAATATCATTTAAAATTAGAATCATAATTGTAAATGTTTCGTACCAGTATCATTTGTTATTAATACCAACTTTGTATATGTTTCACACCATTTTCATATGTAATTAGTACCATAATTGTAAATGTTTCATACCAATACAATGTGTAATTAGTACCAAAATTGTAAAGATTTCATACTAATTTCATATGTAATTAGTACCATAATTGTAAATGTTTCATAGAACTATCATGTGTAATTTAGTACCATAATTGTAAATATTTCATACTAATATCATTTGTAATTAGTACAAAAGTTATATAAGTTTCATCCCAATTTCATTTGTAATTAGTATCATAATTGGAAAGGTTTCATACCAAGTTCATATGTAATTAGTACCAAAATTGTAAAGGTTTCATACCAAGTTCATATGTAATAAGTATCAAAGTTGTATATGTTTCATACATATTGCATATATAATTAGTACATTAATTGTAAATGTTTCAACACCAATTTCATGTAATTGGACCAAAGTTGTATATGTTTCATATTAATTTCATATGTAATTGATTGTAAATGTTTCATACCAATATCATTTGTAATTAGTACCAAAATTGTAAACGTTTCATACAAAGTTCATATGTAATTGTATATGTTTCATACCAATTTCATATGTAATTAGTACAATAATTATAAATGTTCCAATACCAATGTCATTTATAATTAGACCAAAGTTGTATATGTTTCATTTCAAATGCAATTAGTACCATAATTTTAGATGTTTAATACCAATATCACGTGAAATTAGTACCAGAACTGTAAAGGTTTCATACAAATTTCATGTGTTATAGTACCAAAATTATAAATGTTTCATACCTAATTCAATTTTAATTTTGTTTAAAGTTTATGTTTATTCATTTTTGAATTTTTGAAATAAAATTTTAATTTCAAATATTTTAAAAAATATAAGGGTCGAACCGTAATCGTAACAGGAGGTTAACCGTAACCGTAGCCGACGGTTCACGAGCGTAACCGGAACTATCTACGAATAATGTTAAGTGCCGAGCTTTTATGAATCGTCTACCCAATGATTTCGAACCGTCAACCGGCTATTTATGAACCATGGTAATGTCTAATACAAACCTAGTTTCGGGAAAATAAAAATAAAAATAATGTCCCTAAATCCATAAATAGGAGGGAATTCACAAGATAGTCCTGGAACCCAATAAAAATCCAAGAATAAATCCACTCAAAACCCTCGTCTCCTTCCCCTAAGGGTGGTTAACGGATTGATCCGGTCCGGAACCGGTTGGTTTTGGATCCGATAATCTCAGAACCGGTCCGATTCGTTAAGGAATCGGATCGGATCCGATTCCCGTCCTACCGGTTCCACCCGGAACCGGTTTGTTTGAATTTTTTTTCCCAAAAAAAGTAACTTATATTAGCTAAACTTAAAAAAATGGATCCGGTTCCGGTTCAATCCGAATCGGATCCGTTTAATCAGGAACCGGTAAGATATCGATTTCGAAATGATAGAACCGATTCGGACCGGTATCTTATCCGGTCCGGAACCGATTAACCCAATTTCGATTCCGAACCGGATTAACCGGTCAGATTTTGGACCGGATCCGAATTGACCCGACCCACACCCCTACCTCCCACACATCACCTACAAAAACCTAAACCCCCCTCCCCATTTCACCGTCCACCACCGTCCGTAGCACCACCACCATCCAAACATGGCGGCATCAATCTCCGTAGACATGGCTACAGTCTTCTTGGGATTAGCCAAACACCGCTTTTCTCCAATTTCCACTGTTGGTACATCTCTTTCCACTTGCAAAAACAGGTCCAAGATTGTTGCTCACGCCTCCCGCAGATTCTTGACAAGCTCAGCAACTGCCGAACCTTTCAATTCTAGAATCGTTTACTCCCCAGAGCAGCCAATGAAACGGTTCGCTCGCCGGTTCACAGTCTCTGCCTCCACCACTTCACAAACTGAGGATGCTGATGTTCTGACCAAAATCCCTCCTGATAGTAGAATCCCGGCTACAATTATCACTGGCTTTTTGGGTTCTGGAAAGGTATTTTTTTTAAATCAGTAATGAGTTGAGATTGAGGAGTTTACGAGATAGATGGGCAAGAAGAGCGAGTTAGTTTATATATTTTGAGGTTGAAGGCTATAACAAATTGAGTTTTTGGGCTGTGTTAAAAGTTTTGTTTGTTATCTTTTGCACGTTTTATACTCTTGTTTGTGTACTTATGTTTGTAAATAGTTGGTGGGTTTTGTTTGATGGGGAAAGTTTAAGGTTCTGAGACTTATTTGCGTTCATTTTGTCCTGTCAAGCTTAATTTGGTGAATTATACCAGGATTATATGGATGATGGTAATGACTTAAAAGGGAAGTGCCAAAATATCTTATCTTCGGCTTTTTAAATGATAGGATTTTGTTAGTTTTTTTTGAAACTTTTACATTTTTATCTCTGGTTTTCGTAGCAATTTTTTTCCCACGTCTTTTTTAGTGGGAGTTTTCTGATACGAGTTTGCATTTTGTTCTGATTTTTATGGCACCATCTGGTTAGCCAGTGGGTACATGTATGTTGATAATAAATTTTTCTTAAAATGTTGCACTTTGCAAAAACAAATAGAAAACTGGAGTTATACCTTGTCACAGTTTAGTGTCGTTTTAATTTTACTTTTCTATCAACTAATAGACCTTATCCGTATCTCTTAATTACATTGACAGACAACCTTATTAAACCACATCTTGACTGCTGATCACGGCAAACGAATTGCAGTAATCGAGAATGAGGTAAAAATTGTAGTCGATATTCATTACTGTTTAATGTTTTCTTGTTCAAGTTTGGAGGATTTACACTACTCCAAGTGTGACAATTGATTGGAAATGATCATAGTTAGTTGTGTGCCAACGTTGAAAGACACTTAAAAAAGCCACTGTTAATTAAATAATTTTGTAAGCTTAGTGCTGATGTACGCAAACTTGGCCATGTTACCAATAAACTGGTTGGTTAATCAGTATGGTGAAGTTGACATTGATGGTTCTCTGGTTGCTGCAAAAGCTGCTGGATCTGAGGAAATTATGATGCTCAACAATGGGTGTCTATGTTGCACTGTTAGGGGTGATCTGGTCAGGATGATTGCAGAACTGGTCCGTAAAAAGAAAGGCAGATTCGATCATATTGTTATCGAAACAACAGGTAATATTGATTGGTTACATATTATATTTTTCTTCGATATTTGAACAGTATCTATGTGCAACATCGCAAATATTCCATGTCCAAATTTAATGAGTGACAATTTTTCTCTGTCCTTATTTTTATTATATATAACATAAATGTAATTAAATTCTTTGGCATATTAAGTTCAATTAGTTTTCATCTTTCCAGGATTAGCAAATCCAGCCCCGATAATTCAGACATTTTATGCTGAGGATCAGATCTTTAACGATGTTAAATTAGATGGAGTGGTCACACTGGTTGATGCTAAATATGCTGGTGTGCATCTTGATGAAGTTAAACCCAAAGGTGTAGTCAATGAGGCGGTAGAGCAAATTGCTTATGCCGATCGCATTATAGTAAACAAGGTATGGCTTTATTCTTTTATATTGGGTTTCTGATGTATATCATTAAATTAATCAGGAAATATTAGTTGAACTCATGTAATTTGTGCAGGAACACCTATCTATTTACCGCCTTGTTTTATTTTTCATCATTAAGGGTGAGTTAGGTGAAGAAAAAGAACATTGCTTCCAAAAGTCTCATGGTGCTGTCATCCATACTTGGAGATTGTCGTCGACTCTCACATTAAGTAAAAAATCAACTTAAACATGGTAGTCCAACTCAAAAGTGGGAGCATTAGGAAAGGATAGATTGCTCTCAAGTAGTGCTTTTTAAGATGCCTTTTTTTTAAGAGTCTGTTGACTAAATTTACCGCTTTAGCCTTTGATGGGTTTATACCATATGGCTATCAAGACATATGGCTGACACATTTGGGCTGATCCTACCAGAAAGAAAAATTAAAAATAAGACGTTTTTTAAAGTAGAAGTTGAAGAATTTAATTGTCTGGCCATAACGGTTAATTTTTTTTAAAATTTTGTAAACTGAAGTTAAAGCAGAAACAGTGAAACTCTATCTTGGAACTTGTCTAAAATTCATAGTTTCTCAACAAACTGTTAGAAAACATTTCCTTAGAAAAAAACCTCTATTTGTTTCCCAAAAAAAGAAAAGCTTATGCATTCGACTGCATTCTAAAGTGCATTAAGAGACAATGAATGGCAGTCCCTGATTTCTAGAGCCTTCATTTTGTCACACATTTTTTGCAGTTTCATTGTCTACATTTACGAATGTGCGTAGTATAAAGTTTCTCAGAAGCTTTAACGCAATGTAACATGCACCGCACCAACATTAGCCGAGAATAGTCGTGGACCGAAGGAAGACTTGGCCTACAAGAGAGGAAATCTTGGATAAGATCTTAGGGAATTATCTTTGTTTTCTGTCCTTCTTGTTCTCTAAATTACCCAAACACTCCTCTTTTTCCCACCAACACATACACACCCCAAATCATACAACAACCATAGGGAAACAAGATCGAACCATGAAAACAAACACAAAATCATAGATCCTGCGCACATAACAAATTGGTATCAGAGCCAATCGTATGAGGGAGTTTCACGCCTTTGTAGAGAGGCATCAGGAGTGCACGGCAGCGGTTGAAAAACGACAACAAGCTTTTATTGCTAAGTTAGGAGGAAATTTGTAATTGTCTGTCAACCATGTGCTCGCAACAACGTGATCAGCGTAAAGGCAACAACAATCGAAGGCAACAACAATCAACGGGGCACCATACAATTGTCACTATCCATTGCTGCGACCAAACCAATTGCACAGGCAAGCAAGAATAATGGCAGTTGTATGAAAGGTATGCATGGACAACGAAACACTGGCGGTGTGGCCACAAACCAGCACATGGCAGCAAATATGTGCCCAAACCCAAATACGTCAAGCGGGAGATCCCAAGGCATGACGGGCTGTCCACTCCACTAGGCTGCCATAACAAATTTGAGCAATTTTTCAGACATCAAGACTTGGAGGAGGAATTTAAGAACCGCCGCCACATGTGCATTATATTTGCATTACTCCAACATCAGTGTATATTCTTAAGGAAATGAAGTGGTGTCTAAGGCGGTATATATTCTTGACGTTTTTATATTGATTGGGATTTGGATTGGTTCAAACTTAGGATTAGGATGGGACTTCATTGACATTTGATTTTTGATTAGGATTGGTTTTTTGATCTTTTTTAAGTTCATTAGATAGGATTCCTATTTGTACAAATAGGATGGGTTATTAATAAAGAAGGAATAATCGATTTTGCATAAAATAAATTTCTAAGAATGTTTCCTGCCTTCGCTATTCTCTAATTTATCCAAACTCTCCCCTTCTCCCACCAACACATACACGCCCCAAATCATATAGCAACCATAGGGAAGCAAGATTGAACCACAAAAACAAAGCATGAAATCATGGATCATCCTACTCGCCCCATAACTCGATCCTGCTCACGTAACACACAACCTCCAACCTCACTCCAAAAAATGAATTTTAAAAATGAAAATTTCATATCGGTACTAAATATTTTCACTTCTGATGGACATCAGATTCTGAAGTCTAACCTGATACTTCACTTTGATTACAGACAGATCTTGTTAGTGAACCAGAGATCGCTTCTCTAATCGAGAGGATAAAGGTATTTTTCCTCACATTGTGCTGACTCCGATTTTCCAATTCACTAATTTATTTCCTGCTTTCCTTCTCTATGCATTATTTTTTCTAATGTCTTTAGTGCGGGAATGCAGAACATAAATCGAATGGCTCAATTAAAGAGAACGAAGTATGGGAATGTTAATTTGGATTATGTCCTTGGTATAGGAGGTTTTGACTTAGAAAGGTTTTCACCTGCCCTTTCTCTAGATTTTTAGCAGTTAATTTATTTTTGTCTTCTTAGCCACGCTAAGTTTAGTTATAATTGATTAATCTTACAGGTTGTTCCCTTTAATATATGTCCCATTTGTTCCATTTGAGTTATTTTCATAGCTTTCATCTGTTTTCATGCCTCTAGCTGCATTGATCATTCTTGTGACATTTTTGATTGTACCATTTGAAATGTTTAGTGCTTCATAGTGTAAGATATCTCAAATTGCTTTTGACTTCAGATATTGAATGCAATAGTCTTTCATTTTAACACGGGTTGATTACTAGTTTCATAGGTTGTACGTGAAGTAGTTTGTTTCCCTAAAGTTCATTGGATATGTGCAGGATCGATAGTGCAGTTGACACTGATCATTCAGAGGAAGATCATGCTGGTCACAGCCATGATCACGATCACCATCACGAGCATCACCACCAAGATCATGGGCATGAACATGATCACAAACGTGGTAATTCCAGTTTCTCATTTTTATCATGAAATGAGTTTTAAAACAATAAGTTAGAGCATAATAGTGCATAGCTGATGTTTAACTATGTATGATTGAGAAAATCACTCATCTAATTCATAGCTATTTGTTTTCTGATTTTGCAATCAACGAAGTTTGTAACTCCGGATTACAATACGAGTAACGATATCATAGTAAATGAGAAATATTTGTCTGGTTGAGACGTGAAATTGACCGTAGTAAAAGATAAGCAAATAAATTGTCGGTGGCGAAAATTTTAGAGCATTATGACCCATGTTCTGTTTCCAAATTCAGGCAGCCTATATGGCTTAAATCCGTGGATTTGTGAAAAGAAATAAACTGCTTTACCCTTGAGCTAATTATTTAGCCACAATTTATAGTCCAAGCTTAGAGCGTGGGAAGCACAACATATAAATCTTTCAAACTTTTCTTCACTCATTTCCACAATAACCCAAGCAATTTTAAGGTATAGCTACATATGGTAATACAATCACACAGACAGACTTGAGCCAAAATATTTCAAAGTACCTTGTTCATGGGGACCCATATCAACACCTGGATCATTATAGTCTATGGTCTGCATGTTTTTCGTCTGTATATTTATTTGTGATCATCAATGATCACAAATAAAAATTTGAGATAAAAATTTATGTTGAACTTTGATGCAGAACATCATGATGATCACACTCATGACCCTGGTGTTTCTTCGGTCAGCATAGTTTGTGAAGGTATTCTGGATCTCGAAAAGGTATGTTCTATTGTTGAGTATTGCCCATTCAATTTCTCCTATAACTCGTGGTGTTTGTTCTTGGATACGCCAGACTGTAACTGTTGAATTACCTATACCATTGAGTATATGATGTTTCATGTCTCAGGCCAACATCTGGTTGGGTACACTTTTGTTAGAAAGAAGTGAAGATATATATCGGATGAAAGGTCTCATGTCAGTCGATGGAATGAACGAGAGATTCGTTTTTCAGGTGATGGTACTTCACTACTCGTTCGTGTATTCCCAGTTGTCATCTTTTATGACTTATTTTGTTACATGTTCTTCATCTAATAGGGAGTTCATGACATATTCCAAGGCTCCCCCGATCGGTTATGGGGACCGGACGAGCCAAGAATAAACAAGATTGTATTCATAGGAAAGAACCTTGATGCCAAGGAATTAGAGAAGGGCTTCAAGGAATGTTTACTTTATTCCCAAAATCTTGGATTCCTAGGTTGACACTTTATACCAAAATCTAACTTTCGAATGTCTTCCATCGATTTAAAATTTTCTTGAAGTCACAACAATGTGAATAACATCGATACTATTAAATAGATAAACGCCTGCTTTGCTTCAAACATTTTAACTAGGAACATAAATTATATAAGAATATTGTTGCATCTATAAGCTTTCATATTGCAGATATTGTCAAATTATTTCGTGATTTTTATCAAAATTTCGCTGACTTTGGTAAATTAGAACTACAAAACATGCATCTTGATTATTTAGTTAATATGTTTTTTTTGAAACGGGAGGCGTTAAAGATTTTTTTTACACATCGTGGGGCTCGAAAACACGTCTTCCCGGAAAAGACAGTGAACTTTTTTTCGCTCTAGCAATAATATCATTTATATTTAAAATCCATATCTTAGTACAGTACAATTAAAATGTAAAAATATTTCTATTTACATAAATCTTTTTTGGACTGGCAATATTATTATCATTCATTTCAGTCAACTTCTCATCATACGTGATCTCTATTGGTCTATAAATTTACAATAAAAAAACGATCTTTTCGTAAAATTAATTGCATATTTGTTTTTCATAACATAAAATTGATTCGAACATTGACGTCATTCTATTTATAATAATTTGGTAAGCTAAAAATAAAACCGTCTCGATAAAAAATATAAAAAAAAATCTTTTTTTATTTGGGATATGTGTGCAATACTTTTCAAATGCACACTTTTTCCACCAACAACAGTTAATGTGATTGGTATCGGTCAACATCATGTATAAATTTAATCAGACAGCTTTTCATTGTTTTGAAGAGATAAAATTTAAATTTTAGCTTAAGTTTATTGTAAAATTTATATTAATTTTTGATTGGAATGTGTTTCTAACTTCCCACAATTAACGCCAGCTATGCTTCATATAATTTTACAATAAGAATATTGTAGCACGTATAAGCTTTCACATTAAAAAAATTCACATATCCTCAAAACTTTGTAAATTAAAACTATAGAATATATTAAAATTGATATTTAATACTCAACGAGTTCCGTCCTACGGGCTCAGGGTGTCCTTCCGTAGGACGTAATTGTGAAGGACAGTGTACACGAAGAATAAAATCTGTAAATGAGAATCCACTGTATGCTTGGGTTGGATATAATATGTATGGAGTGTATGGTGATGGCTCCTCCTGGTGGGCATGTTGGGTCCATCATAGTGGAATGATAGAACAATGTGATGTTGATGTACCCCATGCATCATATGAGTCAGTCGTAAATTGAGGGATATCATCGTGAGCATCTACCGAAGTATCAGAGGTACTTGATCGTCTTCTCCTCCTGTTCCCCACTCTATTGGTAGCTCGCTGCCGTGCAGACATAACATATCTATTTTGTTGCGTCCGAGCAAGTTGACATACTTCATCCACAATAGCTAAGTTTGAGTGAGATCCTTTCATCATAACTCAAACTTGAGCAACTAAGTCTGAGTTGCTCCATATGCATATCCTTAAAAAAAATAGATGGTTAATAGCTAGCACAATTTAAATGAATATTGTTGGTTATCGATACTTATTTGTTCGTACAATATCGACAATAACTCATTGTGATAGTTCGAGACATCCACATGTAGCTTATTTGGAGATCGATAATAACTAACATTAATCCCATCGTGTGAAATGCGACCGCCGTAGTATAACAAAACAACAATTTGACTTCGAACTGACAACATATTTATCTAATATGCGAATTCTACTTAGTATTCAGAGAATTCGCGTACTTGATATGTGGATTCTAGTAACCTTTTTAAAAAAAGTTTAGTTTTGGTCAAAATCAGATTATTTCATCCCATTAATCAACCGAAACATTTTCCAATATTTAACACTTTCTTTTTTTAAAACAATAATATAATGAGTTTATTTTCGATCTATATTGTTAAAATTTCACTAGAATTTATTATTTTAAATTTTTACAAATAATTCAAAATATAAAAAATGTTATTATTTATACAAAATAACAATATTATTTCATTATATGACATTCAGTAACTAATATAAAAAAAATAAAAATAAATATTAATTATGGTATATAAAATTGAAAAACATACCTTCAAATTCAAAATATTAGCAAAACCTATAACATAACACAAAAACTAAGTGAGTAAAGTGCAATATATACTAAATAAATGTAAAAATTAAATTTTTAAATTTTTTTACCATCAAAGATTTAATTTTTGGGAATTTATCCTTTATTGTAGTAGTAATCTTGACAAAAATAATGACATACAAAGATTATTTAATGGAATGATGGATGGAGAGAATTGAGAAACAAATAATTAAAGGTATTGATTGAATTATTGTTGAATGGGGTCAAAAACAAGCTGTCAAACTCGTGACTGAAATATTGAAAGTCGTGAATTCGATATGCGATTCTTAATAAATTCGTGATTTACTATGCAAACTTTACCAGTTCACGTTATTTCTTGAAATTTCTTTTATTTTTATAATATTTAATTAAATTTGCCTAATGTGTACCCTTACAAACTAATAAAAAGCAATCATCATCAAGATTGTCGGCCACTAATTTTGCAGACCATCCTCAACATATTAGTTGTTTTCATCCCAATTCCTTCAATCTTGTGTTGCACTTGTTTAATCTTTCCTTCCTTTGGATCCTTTTTTGTTCAACATGGAAGTTGTGGCTTCTTTGGTTGGGTCGATAGTCGTCGAGCCTTGTCGAATTATTTTTGGCTTTATTCATGCTAGAACCAAGAATTTCTTAAAGAGACGATCGAATATCAGTAGTCTGAACAATGAAATGACTTCGCTGATGGATCTTAGGGATGTCGTGAAACAAAAACACAACCGGATGAGGGACGATGATCGAGCCCGAACGGAAGATTGGTTGGTACGAGTGGATAAATTCGAAAAAGATGTGGATGAGTTGGTATCAACTATATCAACAACTGATGAGAAGAACTTTCTGTATTCTTGCTTCCTTTGCCCTATGCTATGCAAATTAAGCAGCCAACTGGTGATGGAGAATGAATCGGCGAAGCAACTCAAGGAAGCTGGCAATTCTTTGGAGAAAATGGAATACGTGAGCCGAGTTGAGCATATTCCCGCCCCATCAATAATCAGTCAGAAAACAGCCTCGGAGAACTTAGATAGATTACTAGATCTACTGATGAATGACAGGGTGACAAGAATTGGCGTTGGGGGTATGGGGGGCGTTGGGAAGACTACTTTGGTGAAGAACTTGAACAATGAGCTCGAAGAAAGGGCTCCAGCACGAGAGTTTGGTGTGATAATATGGGTTACAGTGTCTAAAGAGACAAATATATCAAGACTTCAAATGGAAATTGCTGAGAGGTTGGGAATGGAGGTTGACAAGGTGAAAAATGAAGAAAGAATGGCTTTTCTACTGCACGAAAAGCTCCGAAAGGAGGATCGCTTTCTTCTTATCTTGGATGATGTCTGGGAAGCTGTTGATTTGGACCGTGTAGGCATCCCACGACCAGAAATATGTGCCAGGGGCAAGATCATATTAACATCTCGTTCATTTGAAGTTTGCAGAGATATGGGGACTCAGGTCGATCTTAGAGTAAATGTTCTAAATTCTGAAGAAGCTTGGAAGCTATTCTGTGAGCATGCCAGGCAAGTAGTCCTGGAAGAACGAATTCGGCCAATTGCCGAAGTTGTTGCCAATGAATGCCATGGATTGCCCTTGGCTATCATTGTTGTTGGGGCATCTATGAGAGGGAAATCCATGGTTCCATTGTGGGAGGATGTGCTAAGAGCGTTGCGTCATGCAGAACCTCTTGTCAGAGGGATCGAAGACAAGGTATACAAGATCCTGAAATGGAGTTATGACTCACTACAAAACAAGCATATCAAATCCGGTTTTCTGTTTTGCTGCTTGTACCCAGAAGATTATGATATCAATGTTCATGAACTGGTTCGATACTGGTTCTGTGAAGGTTTATTAGACGAACGCCTAGACTACAAGGAACTAGAAAACCGAGGCATTGCTGTTATACAAAGTCTAAAGGATTGTTGTTTGCTAGAACCTGGTAAGGATTCCTCCTCTGTCAAGATGCATGATGTAGTTCGTGATGTTGGAATACGGATTGCATCTTCCATTGAAGATGAATGCAAATCTCTTGTTCGATCTGGAATTGCCTTGACCAGTTTATCAGAAAGTGAGTTCTTGTGTTCTTACAAGAGACTATCTTTCATGAAAAATAAACTACGCCAACTTCCTGAAGGTATGTTGCCACGTTCAGAAGCATCAACCTTGCTTTTACAAGGACATTTAGATCTTCGTGTAATTCCTGACAATTTCCTACATGGATTTGGAGACCTCAAAATCTTGGACCTGAGTGAAAGTTCGATAATGTACTTGCCTTCTCTTGCACAACTAAATCAACTTCGAGCTCTCATTTTAAGTGGATGTTTGGGATTATTGGATTTGCCGCCTTTGGATGGTCTGAGTAGACTTCTAGTTCTCGACTGTAATTACACTGGCATCAGACAATTACCAAATAGTATCGAGAAGTTGAGGAACTTACGACAGTTAGACCTAACGAGGTCCCAGCTACAAGCAATCCCATATAGTGCTATTTCCAAGTTGTCGAATCTGGAGTTGTTGAAGCTCTCATCTGTATCAAGTTCTATTGACGGACAAGATCTCTTTGAAATACTACCACACCTCGATAAATTGGTCGTGCTAGAAGCTCTGTTAGGCAGCATCCCACATCTTAGCGGCAACAAGAACTTCAACTGGCCCGGAAGCATAAGAAAATCTCAAATCGTAATCAGTAGTAGAACAGATACTTATCATTTTCATTCTATTAACTGGTATGAACACCATGTGATGCTGTTTGGACTTTCCTTGTCTCAAGAATCGATAGGGTGGCTACTCCGTGTGGCAACTTCTTTTGAGTTAACTGGTTGCTATGGGGTTACTGAGATGTTCAAAAACATTATTAGTGTCGGAAGCTTTGCAAGTTTGAAGGTGCTAAGGATTACAGACTGTAAGGTCAGTTTCCAGGCTAATACCGATACTTCATTTGACTCGCTACCGAATTTAGAGGAAATTTCTCTATGGTGCATTGATGGATTGGAGAGCCTTTCAGACTTCAGTAAGAGTTCTGGCCTACGTTTTTCGAAGCTAAGGTCCATAGACATATTATGTTGTCCTAAATTAAACTGTCTCTTCTTTCTTGAAGAGAATCAAACGCTGGAAAATGTAAAAAATGTTCGAGTGGAAGATTGTAGGATGTTGAAACGTTTCTTTAACTATCCTAATACAAGGCAACATATGGATTTGGTTTCAACTTTGCCTAATCTCGAGAGTGTGAAATTGTGGCATCTTCCAAATTTGGAGAATCTTTGTAGAAGTCATGAGTACTGGGAGAATCTACAAGTACTTAACGTAGTTGATTGTCGAAAAATCAAGAAGCTACCTTTGAATATCCGAAGTACAGAGAGTATACAAAAAATAACGGGAGGAAGAGAATGGTGGGAGCAACTAGATTGGGATAGTGAGAATATAAAAGTAGAGTTGCAGACATTGCCTCTCGGAGTGGAAATTAATGGTCATTAATATATGTTTGTTTATTAGGTTTTGAGATAGATGATAATTAAATGTATTTGCATCATTCTATGTTGCACGGATATCTACGGATACGCGGATACGTGGATATGCAGATACGGGTGCGATTGCACGAGTTTTTTGAAATTTGTAGGATACGATACGTCTGTATACGGCAAATTTTATTAATTTATATATATATATATATATATATATATATATATATATATATATATAAATATATAATTAATAATATTTGTAAGAAATCGAGTTTCAAGCATATAATCAACATTAAACACATTAGAAATCAGAATAAAGTTGCAAACTCACCAAATTAACGACAAATGGTAAAATAATAATCCAGGACATCTAAAAGTATCAAGCATATAATCGACATTAAACACATTAAGGTGGTTAAGAAATAGGGATTAAGTTAAATAATTTAATTTTAGTTATAGTTTCAACCATATTTTTTAAAAAAATTCCAAAAGTTCCCGTATCTAAGCCGTGTCGGATACGGTCAGTGGCGTATCTTGATCGTATCCGAAACGTATCCGAAATAAAACTTAATTTTTGTCCACAGATACGCCACATGGCGTATTCGATACGTATCGGTGCCGTATCCGCACGTATCCGTATCCCTGAAGTATCCGATACTTGACCGTGAAATTTTTTGGAGTATCGGTGCAACATAGGCGTGTATTAAAATTAAGAAGACCCTTATATAAATCTATGTTTCCATTAATACCACAAATTAATAATTCTCTAAAATTACAAAAATGATTAGGACAATTTAGTAAAATAAGAATCTATTGTTGTTTGCTTTTTCTTGAAATTTAAATATGAACTTTTCACATTGCATTCAAAAGCTCTGGAGTCGTGTACTTGAACTGCAATCAAAAATTGTAAAGACTTATTGTCTCTATTAGTATTTTCTTTCGCGTGATTTGATCTCGAAGGTACTGAATTATCATCAACTTCCTCAATATAATTTTCAATGTAATTTCTTCTTAGCTTTTAACTATCTGAAACTTCATCATTTTCACACCGATTAATCAGCAGATGATGGACATCTATTTTATTACGGTAACCGAGATCATTAATTAAATTCTCAAGCTCATTAATGACTTCTTCATAAGTTGGTTCATTTACGTTCCCTGATGTTACTTCACTATTTAAATTCATAAATTATTAATTTATCGATTAATTAATATCT
The DNA here is from genome assembly GCA_907163345.1 of Haberlea rhodopensis. NCBI lineage: Eukaryota > Viridiplantae > Streptophyta > Magnoliopsida > Lamiales > Gesneriaceae > Haberlea > Haberlea rhodopensis. The sequence goes on from CAJQUN010000056.1 coordinate 1,900,286, forward strand.
CTTTAAATTAATAAAAATCTATGATTCTAATATTATTAATTTACTTAAAATCTTCTCAACACAAATTAAATCAAATAATAATTCTGTAGACCATAAATCTACAGAATAAATCTAACAGGTATCTTTACGCATCTAACACATCAAGGCACCTTCACAGACTAAGAGAAAGCATTATCATCTAACACGTCAAGAATAAATTTACCACGTCAAAGGTTCTTTTACGGCTAAGAAAAAACAGCATCATCTAACACATCAAGAATAAGCCAACTCGTAATGTACCTTTACATCTAAGAAAAACATCATCATCTGACAAGTCAAGAGTAAATCTAACACGTCAACAAATTAGTTGTTTTCGTCCCAATTCCTTCGATCTTGTGTTGCAGTTCATTCCTTCAAATCCTTTTTTGTTCAACATGGAAGTTGTGGCTTCTATCGTCGGTTCTGTACTTGCCGAGCCATGTCGAATTTTTTTTGGCTTTATTCATGCTACAACCAAGAATTTCTTCAAGAGGCGATCAAATGCCAGTAGTCTGAAGAAAGAAACGAATTCGCTGGTGGGTGTTAGGGATGTCGTGAGACAAAAACGCTATCGGACGAGGGACGAAGATCGAGCCCGGACTGAAGATTGGTTGGAACGAGTGGACAAATTCGAAAAAGATGTGGATGAGTTGGTATCAACTATATCAGCAACTGATGAGAAGAACTTTCTATATTCTTGCTTCCTTTGCCCTATGCTATGCAAATTAAGCAGCCAAGTGGTTAGAAAGATTGAATCAGTTAAAGACCTCAAGGAAATTGGCAATTCGTTGGTGAAAATGGAGTACGTGAGCGGAGTTGAGCATATTCCCGCCCCATCAATAATCAGTCAGAAAACAGCTTCGGAGAACGTAGATAGATTATTAGATCCACTGTCCACTGACGAAAGACAATGTAACAAGAATTGGCGTTTGGGGAATGGGGGGTGTTGGAAAGACTACTTTGGTGAAGAACTTGAATAATGAGCTCAAAAAAAGGGCTCCAACGCATGATTTCGGTGTGATAATATGGGTTACAGTGTCTAGAGAGACAAGTATATCAAGTGTCCAAATGCAAATTGCTCTGAGGTTGAAAATGGAGGTTGGAATGGACCGAAGTGAAGAAAGGATGTCTGTTCGACTGCACGAAAGGCTCCAAAATTCGAAACGCTTCCTTCTAATCTTGGATGATGTTTGGGAAGCTGTTGATTTGGACCTTGTAGGCATCCCACGACCAGAAATATGTGCCGGGGGCAAGATCATAATAACATCTCGTTCATTAGATGTTTGCAGAGATATGGGGACTCACGTCGATCTTAGGGTCAAAGTTCTAAATCCTGAAGAAGCTTGGAAACTATTCTGTGAGCATGCAGGGGAAGTAGTCCTGGATGAACGAATTTGGCCCATGGCTAAAATTGTTGCCAATGAATGTGATGGATTGCCCTTGGCTATCATTGTTGTTGGGGCATGTATGAGAGGGAAATCCATGGTTCCATTGTGGGAGGACGTGCTAAGAGCGTTGTTGCACGCCGAACCTCTTGTCAGGGGGATCGAAGACAAGGTATATAAGATCCTGAAATGGAGTTATGACTCACTACAAAGCAAGCATATCAAATCTTGTTTTCTGTTTTGCTGCTTGTACCCAGAATCCTATGATATCAAAGTTCGTGAACTGGTTCGATACTGGTACTGTGAAGGTTTATTAAACGAACGCCTAGACTACAAGGAACTAGAAAACCGAGGCATTGCTGTTGTACAAACTCTAAAGGATTGTTGTTTGCTAGAACCTGGTAAGGATTCCTACTATGTCAAGATGCATGATGTAGTTCGTGATGTTGGCATATGGATTGCATCTTCATTTGAAGATGAATGCAAATCCCTTGTTCGATCTGGATTTTCCTTGGATTCTATCTTAGAGAGTGAGTTCTTGTGTTCTTACAAGAGACTATCTTTCATAAATAATAAATTTGGCTCCCTTCCTGACGGCGTGGTGCAATGTCCAGAAGCCACAACCTTAATTTTACGAGGAAACCTTAAGGGAATTCCTGTCTCATTTCTACAAGGATTCGGAGCCCTCAAAATCTTGGACCTTGGTGGAAGTGTGATAGAGTACTTGCCTTCTATTGCCCAACTAAATCAACTTCGAGCTCTCATTTTAAGCGGATGCCTTAGATTATTAGAGTTGCAGCCTTTGGATGGTCTGAGTAGACTTCTAGTGCTCGACTGTAGTGGCACTGGCATCAGACAATTACCAAATAGTATCGAGAAGATGAGCAACTTACGACAGCTAGACATATCGAAGTGCCAGCTACAAGCACTCCCATATAGTGCTATTTCCACACTGTCGAATCTGGAGGAGTTGAGGCTCTCATATGGTTCAAGTTCAGTTGACGGACATAGCATCTTTGAAATACTACTACTCCTCAAGAAATTGGTCGTGTTTTACGCTCAGTTAGGCAGCATCCCATATCTTAGCAGCGACAACAAAAACTTCAACTGGCCTGGAAGCATAAGAAAATCTCTGATTATAATCTGTAATAGAAAGAATGCTTATGATTTTGAAATTTCTTTTGACTGGTATGAACACCTAGTGATACTCGATGGACTTTCGTTTTCTCGAGAATCGATAGGGTGGCTACTGTGTGAGGCAACTTCTTGTATGTTACGTTGTTGCCAGGGGATTATTCAGATGTTCGAAAACAGCATTAGTGCCGGAAGCTTTGCGAGTTTGAAGGTGCTACGGATTACAGGCTGTGTGGTTTGTTTCCAGGCTAATACCAGAGGATGTGCTGATGTTGCTTCATTTGACTCGCTACCGAATTTAGAGGAAATTTATCTATCTGAGGTGGATGCATTGGAGAGCATTTCAGACTTCGGTAAGATTCTTGGCCTACGTTTTTCGAAGCTAAGGTCCATAAACATAGGATTATGTCCTGAATTAAGGTGTCTCCTCTTTCTTGAAGATGATCAAAAGCTGGAACACGTAAAAACGATTGAAGTAAGAAGTTGTGGGATGTTGAAATGTTTCTTCAACTATCCTAATACAAGGCAACATATGGATGTGGATCCCATTTTGCCTAATCTTGAGAGTATGACATTGTGGAATCTCCGAAATTTAGAGAATCTTTGCAGAAATCTTGAGTACTGGGAGAATCTACAAGTACTTGAAATAGTTGGTTGCTATGGAATCAAGAAGCTACCTTTGAATCTCCGAAATACAGAGAGTATCAGAGAAATAACGGCAGAAAAAGAATGGTGGGAGCAGCTGAATTGGGATAGCGAGGATATAAAAATAAAGTTGCAGACCCACTTAAAGTTCCTTTGAAGTTAGGAGGAGATTCATTTTTGCAGCTTGGAGTGGAAATGAATGGTCATTAATATTATCTCAAATCTTATATTAATTAATAATTAAAACACGATGATGTTACTAAAACGCTATTGAGTAGTGAAATTACCTTTTGTTTGAAAAAAATTATTAATTTCAATTACGTTTTTAGTAATTTTTTTTTTAGAGTAACGTTTTAGTAAGTTTAGGAGCAAAAATTGAGCAGAAATGTTGAAGGTCTATATTTTCAGTTAGTACACTCAACGAAATTATCGAGTAGATTTTGTATCAAATCTATAAGGTTACACAAATGATTTGGTAATAATCTTCAATAATGAAAATGCATTACAGTATATAGTACAAGACTAAGTCTATGTAAAGAATGTAAAAAACACATTTAGTGTTACAGCTATACAAAGACAATGATGGTGAGGAAATCATGGATTCCTTGATTTGTGTGGAATCCTGATTTATGTAGGTTCCCTTATACAAACCCTCAAAATGGACGTTTTATCAACAACATTGATTTTGCCACATAACAGATTGAAGGGAGCACGAGCAAGAGGCTTTGTCAGTAAATCAGCGAGCTGGTCATTGGTGTGAACATGCGCAACACGTAGTTTGCCACGATGAACGAAATCACGAACAAAGTGAAGATCGATGGCAATATGTTTCATCCTTGAGTGCATAACAGGGTTGAGACTGAGTTGAGTTGCACCAACATTATCACAAAGAAGCAGTGGTAATTCACGTAATGGGATACCAAGCTCATCAAGAAGAGACTTTATCCAAGCAACATCCGAGCCGGTAGTAGCTAATGCGCTATATTCTGCTTCCGTAGAAGAGCGAGCCACAACCTTTTGTTTCCTAGTACACCAGTTGATAGGATTGTTTCCCAGGAAAATGATATAAGTTGTTGTAGACTTTCGATCATCAAGATCTCCACCTCAGTCGGCATCGGAGAAACCTCGAAGTATTGGTTTTGATTGACGCTGAAGTAAGAGGCCGAAGTGAATGGTCTGTTTGACATAGCGCAAGAGCTGTTTGACATGTTGCCAGTGCGTGACTGTTGGTTTATGCATGTACTGAGCAAGAAGAGTGACTGCAAAACCTAGGTCTGGACGAGTGAGTGAGAGGTATTGAAGCGAACCAATGGTGTGTCTATATTCAGTGGCATCACAGCTAGCTGAACCATCATCAAGCATGAATTTAGCAGACACATACATGGGTGTTTGAACCTCCTTAGCACCAGCCATCTTCAACCTATTAAGTAGATCATGTACATAACGATTCTGAGAAAGAAACAAACCTTGCTGGACAAGAATTACTTCTACCCCGAGAAAGTAGTGCAAGTCATTGAGTTCTTTCAGAGAGAATCGTTCACCTAAGGATTTGACAACTTCTTGCAAAATTGATTGTTATTGCCAGTGATGATTAAATCATCGACATATACCAACACATATAGTAGCTTGCCATCCCGATTGTAGATGAACAAGGAGCTATCAGATTTTGAATTAATGAAACCCATCTCAAGAAGGTCGGAGCGCAATTCATTGTACCAAGCTCGAGGTGCCTGCTTGAGACCATAAATTGATTTCTGAAGAGAACAAACATGACGAGGATAGGACTGATCGATGAAGCCAGCAGGTTGCTGCATAAACACTTGCTCAGTTAATTGACCATGAAGAAAATCATTATTGACATCGATTTGCTTGAGAGGCCAATTTTTTGACAAAGCGAGTGAGAGTATGAGCCGAATGGTGGTTGATTTTATAACTGGATTGAATGTCTCAGTATAACAACACCCGTGTAATAAATATAAAGAACAAGAAATAGCCAACGAGAAAAGCAAGAAGATTTCTGAAACTGGAAGTATTATTATGCTCTACAGAATTGAAATGCTATTACAAAATAAATAGTAGAAAATGTCCTAAAAACTCTAAACAAGCACTAACGCGCATATTAAACAAGTCTACCAACCAAAAGCCACTAACTCCTAAATAGAAGGAAGACAATATATTTTATTAAATAAATGAAAAACTGAAATCAACTAAACTGATTTAGTAAAGACTAATTCAATAACTAAAATAAGCTTCACTAATTTGCAACACTCCCCCTTAATGCAAGCTTACTGTCAGTGACACCAAGAGCACTTCGAAACACTTCAAACTTTGCTTTGTTAAGCGCTTTGGTAAATATATCGGCAACTTGATTTTCTGTTGTATCTTCATCAGCTGAATATCTTGAGTCAAAACTTTTTCTCGAAGAAAATGGTGATGTGTTTCAATATGTTTTGTACGAGCATGAAACACTGGATTTCCAGCAAGCTTAATTGCACTTTCATTGTCGCAACAAATGAGTACCGGATAGTCCAAGTCAGTGAACATTTATTGAATGAGCCTCTTGAGCCAAACACATTCTTGAGTGGCCATAATAGTAGCTACATATTCAGCTTCACAACTTGAAAGAGAAACAATGGTTTGCTTGTTACTACACCATGAGATCGCTGCTGAACCTGTATTAAAACAATAGCCTGTTGTGGAGCGTCTATCATTCACATCACCAGCCCAATCGGCATCTAAAAAACCAGTCAAAAGGAAAGATGTATCTTGCTTATACAATAAACCAAAATTTAGAGTGCTTTTTACATAGCGAAGAATCCCTTTGCTGCAATTAATTGATTCTCAAGTGGTCTGTCCATAAAATGAGACATGACTCCCACAGAATATGAAATATCAGGCCTTCTGATAGTTAAATAGAATAAACTACCAACAAGCTGTCGAAAAACTGTTGCATCTTCAAATAATTTTCCCCCATCTTTAGTTAACTTCAAGCAAGGTTCCATAGGCGTAGTAACTGCATTTGACTCCCCATATACGAAAAAAATTCAGTAAACTTGTTGCATATCCTTTTTGAGAGACGAAATATCCATATGACTTTCGAATCTCCAAGCCGAGAAAACAACTAACTTCTCCCAAGCATTTCGTTTCAAAACGAAGAGACAAAGCATCTTGAAGACGATTAATTTCAGAGTTGTCGTCACCAGTAATGATCATGTCATCCACATAGAGAAGGAGCATCGTGCATACTGATGTTGTTTTCTTTACAAATAGGCTTGAATCTGCATTTGAAGACTTGAAACCACAAAAATAGAGATATTGAGTGATTTTACCATACCAAGCACGTGGTGCCTAAGCCTTCTTGAGTTGGCACACATGATTTGGAAACTCCTTAGAAATGAATCCATGTGGTTGCTCCATAAAGATATCTCGATCCAACTCCCCATGAAGGAAAGCATTCTTCACATCTAATTGCCACAATTTCCATCCTTTGTGAGCAGCTAACGAAATAATTGTTCGAATCGTCACCATTTTAGCAACAGGGCTGAAAGTCTCCTCGTAATCTAGACCGTATTGTTGAGAGAAACCACGAGCGACAAGACGAGCTTTATACCTATCAATATTACCATCAGCCTTTTTCTTCAACTTGTAAATCCATTTACAAGTAACTAATTCAACATTCTTTGGCTTTGGAACAAGTTCCCAAATCCATTTGAACATCAATTCGTTATGCTAATATGATGTTTAGAATAAATTCCGACTCAACTTGAAATGCTGAGACAATGATAAAATTTCTGGTATGATGAAAAGCTCAGTCAGATGTACAGATATCAATGTGTACTTGGTGATACTAACAAAAGATAGAACAGACTCGTGGACTTTACGACAGAGGACATCCATAGCAATATTTGAGTTTCACCATCATAATCCTTCAAAAGATTCATCAACCTGCGTTGTCTCGTATTCGATCGGATTGAAAGAATAAATTTTTTAAGTTCTTGTTGTCCGAATAAAAACAAATTTCTCCCGTATAAATAATGACGTCAAATTTTTAAAACAAAACATTTGTTACCAGTTCAAAACTATATACAGGATCTCAAGAAAACTTTCGATAAATCGACATTTGGAATTCCGGTAAACCATAAAACATCGGACCTCATGAACATTGGTAAGTCTTAGCCAGTTTAACACGACTTGGACCTTAGTTGAATTAACAAATGCTATGTCGAGAAATGACGTGACCCAAGAGTGTCACTTCGATCATCCAAAATTTTCATTTGGATAGCTTGTCATACAGAATCATTTCCTGATAGGAAACTGAGATATCGATTTCAACTCCGTCCTCTTTCCTTTGATGTCAGAATGAATGACAAAAACATATTCAGTAGTTAATAAAAAAACAAAGTTACGCTCGTCTGATCAAAGAAATATCTGACTCGTTTGAGTTAATCACATTAGAGATATGATAATATTATCTTCACTATCGATGCGAAAGGTCAATAGAAGTATTCCGCTAAAAAAACATGATAGAAAGATTACAATCCTGTGCAATCCACATTCAGGTTGGATGGATTGATCAAAAATATTTCGCGTAGGCAAATCTGAGATATCTGTTTCGGATATGTAATACATCATATTTTCATCTCGAAAATACAAAGATATTATAAATAGGAGCAAATACAAGTTGATCAAAAATTTGTCAAAAGATTCAACTCATCGAGTTCAAGAAAATATCAAGAATTATAACACTCGTATGACATAATCACATGTCGAGCAAACAAGATAGATTTAGACAGATCTTGATTTGGATTGACACCTGATACTATTCAAAGTCAAGATCTTCTAGTAGACATACAGAATTGTCCGAAAATATTGAATCAGGTAGATCCTTAACAAGAGACAATCATTATTCAATTGTCTAAATTCAATACCGAGTCAATGTCTCTATATTGATATGCTTACAAATCTCATTGGAAGTATCTTCGAAAGTTTTCCTAGTCTAAAATTTTCTCAAAACAGTACCACAATGCACAAAGTCTAAACCGAGTTAATATTCAGGTCCATGCAAATTCTATTCTGTAATATACCAAAACTTATCACTCCAGTTAACCTAAGATCCATAATAGTTCTGCATACAGTTTTGTGTCCAACACTACATCCGTGTGACTTCGAGGTCTGGGTTCGTACTACTTCTAAATTTTCAGAAAATTAAACTTTACTTGGAAGATTCTATGGTACATTTACGCAAAGTTTGTATGTATCATTTGATTAATGGTTTTATAATATATTGAACCACTTTTAGCATTTATTTAATTATTTTGCGTCTGGTTCAAATCATGTCCGGATGTACATCGGTACATTATCTTATTGTGTATGTTGATGAGTCGCAGCATTTATGCTTCATCTATGCTCTTAAGAGCTTAAAAGCTCAATCCTTTTCTTAGAATTAGGATTTCTGATAAATTACAAACTAATTCATTACTCCTAATTTATTACTTCTTCTCAGTCAAATTATGAAGTACCGCAATACAGAAGGAATTTCGACTTAGACATCATGCCAAAAATTCCACATATTCCTATTAATCAAATTAATATCTAACTACCTACTGACAATAATCTTCTGTAGGTTCGATTATACATCAAAATAGTCATCTCATCATTAAATTTCATTTCAAATTTTTTTAGCTACATGAGAATTTATCCGAAGGATAAGACTTCCCAAAAGCTATCGATCATATAGTCGTATTTTCCCAACATGTCGTGATATTTCTATATAATTCATTCTCGGTGACAATATCACACCTATATTCCATGTTATCAAAACTAGTATCTAACTAGGTTTCATACACATATTCATCAGTTCATTCTTTTTACCTTTTGTATAAAAATATCATACTGAAATCAGATTTCAATATAGCTATATTTCATTCTTTTCCAGCATCTCATTGCCGAAATCGAAATGGCTCTATGCCCTGGAGATATCTCAATCACATCCTGCAAGGACCCCCGTGCCCTTATTCCGTTATTAGTGTATTAACCCAAGCATTTAGTACATGTAATTATATATGTAGGGGAAAACCCACTTGACATCATAGCAAACCATGCCAATAATAAAATTTCTTTACATTATTCTATATAATGTCTAATTTCCCCCGACCAAGTCCACATACATATCATGCACCATTATAATACACTAGCATGTTCTCAGTTCATTTAACAATTCAATAAATAATTACATGCAACACATAAATGAAAAAAGAAAGGTCATTGCCTTCTTTATACGACCCATATACAAATGATAGTGCTCACATGCGAGCATCGAATAAGTATACGTGTATCCAATGTATAAAGTATCATGCTCAATACCGTCACTGGTACTTCGATCCTGGAAGCAACTCAAATCCATAGCTCGAGCTCAATTCCAAGCCATCGTCATACCTATTCACCTTCCCCAACAGAGACAGCCCCCACACGGGGTGAGCATACCAATACCACCAAACCGACAATCACAATAATACTATTCATAATTTACAAAAATGTAAATGCTATGAAATATTAAAGATGCTTGCTGGATGGTATCATCCTCATCCGGGATTCCATGTACTGTCCATGTTCTCAAAATAACTGAAACCATCAAATTATCAATGCCAGTTAATCATTACGTTGATTAACAAATCCATTTGCCACATACCGATATCATAATCAATAATATCAAATCATTAAACAATGATTACATATATTCCATATATCTCACTTATGGTTTCATAGTTCTATTTCATTGCTCGCTCTACAATAGCGCCATTTCATTCTCACGCATGCTCAACAGCAGTGGTGTCATAACCGATGTTCGCTCAAAGACGACAACATCCAATCATTGCACGCTCAAAAGCGGCACCATATAATTCCCAATGCATATATATCCATTTGTAGCAATTACCATAAACCATGTATTTCAATATCCGTTTATTGCTAATACCATATACCATGAATTTTCATATACAGTTATTGCAATACAGTGTACCATGCACTCAACAATTGCAATTATAATAAAGGTTATGCTCGTACGTCATACGTACCTTATATTCCCATAGTTCGAATCCAATCTTGCCTTGGTCCCGTGACCGATGAATTATGTGCTAAACACGATTAATAATCCACAATTAAAATCAAGCACGCAACCATGTGCCCAACCACGTTCACAAACCCCAATTGTACCGTCATCCATGACGATAACCTTTTTAAAAGACCCCGGGCGAAGCATGCATCGAAAACTCAACACGAAATAATTCCCCAAAAACAGGCATCGATCGATCGCTTCATTTTAGGCAATCGATCGCCTCTCAAAAATAGGCACGGGCGATCGATTGCTCCATTCCAGGCGATCGGCCACCTCTCAGTGCATTTGGCCAATGCTTCAGGGCGATCGATCGCTTCCTTTGAGGCGGTCGATCGCCTCACTGTTCATCTTCCTTAAATTTTCACCAACGTCGTGGCGATCGATCGCCCCGCCCTAGGGATCGATCGCCTCGACCTGCAACAGCCAAAAATGACATTTTTCTTTCAAAATTTTCCCCAACAACAATGCTCACACCCCATACAACATAAAGCCTTAACAAGGGGCTATAAATCATCCCCAAAATACAACAACCCAAAATCTTAAAAAAAACAATTTCTTAAACCCAACTCAAATCCTCCCAAACACCACAATAACATAATCAAATCGAAGACAAATACGAGGGGATCGATAATACCTTATTATCTTCGAGAAATTCGGCTCCCAAGTCGAGCCTCCACCGACTTTTCATCAAGGGAGAAAAGAGGGAAGGGAAAAGGGTTTGGGGAAGGGGGAGCGCTGGTGAGAGTGAGAGAAATGAGATCCAAAATGATCGAACATCGAGTCCACTTGGTATATATAATAGTACCAAAACTCCAAAATACCAACACCTGCACAAATACATCATGATTCATTAAAAATCATCTGTTTTCAATAATTATCTTTCCAACTCAAATTCCATTACCAGCCCCAGTACAAAGTACTCCGGACCCAAGATCCCACCAAAAACCAAATTCCAAGGTTATCACCATGATAGAATACAATCTCATCCCTTGGATCCAACGACTCAAAAAACCGGATTTAAAATCCCTGGGAGTCCCAAAACCGCAACTAATTCATAATTGCCACAATTAAAATCCATTAAGGATTGTTACCACACCAGGATTAACACAATTAATCCTCGGGCATCACAATTATCCCTCACTAATAAAATTTCGTCCTCGAAATTTGCACGGCGTACTCCACATATTGCCGAGATTACAAAATCCAAACGGATTCACATCGTCGAATCATGAACATGTCATGAACGACACACCAATCGTGAGGATACCGACCTCGCACCAAAACCTGGAATGGGATAAACCTCCCAAACCATCACAACCGCAATAGAACGTCAGCATACCCCAATGCTAACCATCTCAAAAGCAGTCAGCCAACCCTAACTGCAAATCAAACGAATCATGCGTGATTTCCAAAATAGATATCGCCTCGATGATATCTCCATGACATAGCCAACGATGTTAAACATACATCGTTACCAAAGTGACCACCAGTACACAACAATGTACCTAAACTACATCCTGCTTCCACTTTACAAATCCATCTCCATCAAAGGAGTAGTTGCACCACATTGCAACACGAATTGGGCAACAACACGGCCACCGATCACACCAATCCACACAAAACACATCTCCAAAGATGTCTACATCCGTGTGTTCCAAGAAATCACATCTTGGTCCAAACACACCATCGAGACTCCATAAGGTCTCAAGTTCTCGAAAGGACATGCAAGAACAATCAATTGCATTCCCGCCACACGTGTCAACCCTGACACCTAACAAATCCGAATCCTGGCCATCCCTCGTTTATCCTAGGATTTAACAATCCTAAAACAGGGAGGCTATCGAATTATCCAAAAATGAATTTCCATGACCCCAAGGTACTACAATTCCTCCTCGAAGGAAGTCAACCAAACCTCACCATCATTCTTCAGAATAAATCGTGCCATCGAGATTACCAATCTCAAGGTGATACAATCTCTCACCGGAGATTCATTCATCCAAGCACACTAACCCGATGCTCGACGAGGACCAAATAAATGTTGGCATTCGTATACACACTGGTATACATGCCTAAGTACCGACACAACATGCATACACAATGCAATAAACTCAGGTATCTCCAATCATACCCAAAGTCCCATAACCAACTGTCAATCCCCAGCTATTCTCACCTCTCGGAGAATAATGATTGACAGACCAACGACCAATGGCGTGATTCCAACATCAACACCACACAACCTGACTCATTGAATCTCCCAAAGATTCACAATCGGTAGGTGTATCAATACTGCTTTCCTCATAAGGAAAGTATCATGAATCCATGACCCTCCAACCTCGAACCACCGTTCGGAAAACCTGGATATATTTATACCAAAACATATCCCATAACCAATAAATTACACAACTGGTCCAGTACAGTGCATCAAAGCCACTATTACCAAAACGAAACATGTATACGCCATGTATACTCATCCTAAAGATGCTCTGTACTAATGCCATAGTACTCCACAATCTCGAGCATTTCTCTGGAGACGTCTCCTCGTATGTCTCTCGGAAATAAAACCCATTACTTAGCCCAACACCAGTAATGCGTACCATGGCTGATTCACAATCAACCCACGACTGATACCAGCTGTCTCCATGACAGTACAATCCAAATCTCTCCAATAGATAAAATCAATATAGTAGTGTTACCCCACTAACTATATCCCACAATTCCGATTGTGACTCCCGTTGCATTCCATATGCAAAGATGCTCAATCAGAGCTAGAAACGACTTGTCGACACTCACGTTGGTATTCCCAACAAAATTGAGCTGTCCCAGTACAAGTCCCTCAAAACATTTGACGTATAAACGTCTCGTGAGGCATTTCCTTCCTCAAGCCTCAAAGTGACTACAAGAGTCCACTAGACCTAGGGATGGCAATGGGACGGGTCCAAACCCGGACCCGCATTGAACCCTACCCGTCGGGGCGGGTATGGACCCGCTTCAACCGGGTTTGGAAGCGGGCGGGTTTTGGGATTGGCCGAACCCAACCGGACCCGCCTTGCTATACATTTTTATTTTTAAAAAAAAATTTGATATTGAATATACATTTTACTTCTTTGATTGAACAATAAACTATCATTATTTAATTTTATATCAAAATTCATGTGTTCATGTTAAAGAAGTTGGACATTTTAAAGGAAATAAGAGCAAATTAATAAATATTTAGTAGCTTAAAGATAGTTTTACAATGCTTATTATAAATATTTACTAGAGAAAACATGAAATTTAATCACAAAACTCAACTTGGAGTTTCAAAATTGATTTCTAACTAATTTTTTTTAAAAAAAATAAAAAATAAAAAAAATCTGGAACCGGGGCGGGGCGGGTAAACCCGCCGGGTTCGCGGGTCTAAGCGGGGCGGATCCGGGTTTTATGTGTAGCGGGGCGGGTCCTGGGATTGACCAAACCCGTACCATACCCGCCCCGTTGCCATTCCTAACTAGACCCTCATCGTATCACCATATGATTCGCCAAACTCGAATCCAACAAGCAGTATAATGGCTACAACAAGCACACTATATCACTGCAACAATACATGGCTAGCAAATCGCTGCCTCCATAGGCTTATACCAAGCCTACCAACGTATCATACGTTCCACTCGGTATACCATACTGTAACATCCATCTAGAGTAGTGGGTCATCACCCAATATTCCTCTAAAACACCAACACTACGGACATCCCGATGTCCTTACTCAACCACAAAGCAATTCCAATTCCGTAGAATTTATTCCACACCCTCAGGGGTGGGTGTGATCATGTCCACAACATGTCACCTCGGTATAAGCAAGTAGTTTCCTCAATAACTACTCTTATTACCAGTCACTTGGCCATAACCCTTCCAAAGAGTATACCCAAAGGTACCACTACTCGTAAATATTTTCCTCGAATATGTACTGCGGTACACTTCCTGTACCGCGCACCCAATAATTCATCGAGCAACCTGCTCGGCATATTGGTCTCGTCAACTAGTGACCCAGACACTACCCTGTGCTCACCATCGGCGCTCAAACCATACGACTAAATACATATACATAAATGTATTATTCATCGAAACGATACTACACGTCTACGTAGAACATCCATTATGTCATCGTCATCCCGTGACGGTACATGTCAACATATAACATCCAAAATAACATCGTCAACTCGTGACGGTACATGTCGATACACGACAACCATAGTCTCATCGTCAAACATGTGACGGTATATGTATATCAACGCATGACATCCCCAATAATGCTAATAAAACAGTAATATGACATACCTTATCGCTAACATGATAGCGGTATACATGTATCCATCGCCCAACAGTGGTACGCAAGCATCACTCATCGCTCGAAGGCGGCGTAATCCAGTGCTACGTACATAGCGGTATAACCCATCGCTTATAGAATCAACGGCATGATCCCTCGCCATAGAGTCAGCGGTATAAAACATCGCTATAGATATCCGGCGGTATGAACCATCGCCAATAGATGTAGCGGAATGACCCATCGTTATATAATACCTGGCGGCATAAACCATCGCCAATAGAATAGCGGAATGAACCATCGCTATGGATACCCGGCGGCATAAACCATCGCCAATAGAATAGCGGAATGAACCATCACTATGAATACCCGGCGGCATAAACCATCGGCAATAGAATAACGGAATGAACCATCGCTATGAATACCCGGCGAAGGAAGAACCATCGCTATGAATACCCGGCGGCGGAATGAACCATCGCTATGAATACCCGACGGCATAAACCATCGCCAATAGAATAGCGGAATGAACCATCGCTATGAATACCCGGCGGCATAAACCATCGCCAATAGAATAGCAGAATGAACCATCGCTATGAATACCCGGCGGCATAAACCATCGCCAATAGAATAACGGAATGAACCATCGCTATGAATACCCAGCGACATAAACCATCGCCAATAGAATAGCGGAATGAACCATCGCTATGAATACCCGGTGGCATAAACCATCGCCAATAGAATAGCGGAATGAACCATCGCGATGAATACCCGGTGGCATAAACCATTGCCAATAGAATACCCGATCCCTAGTCTTGTTATAGTAGTGTATTTTAATGCACCTTGCTTGTCATGACCGCGGCACTAATACCCTTCGCTTCGACATATCAGCGGCACCGAATAACCTCGCTCAAATGCGATATGCGGCAGTACCCCCGCTTCAACATTTGGCGGCAAATATTCTTTCCTCGCTACGATATGACAGCGGCAAGTATTCCATCATCGCGTCAAGTGACAGCGGCAAAGCATTTAAAATCATCACTCATCCATAACAACGACTCATGTGATATTCACCCAGCATCCATCTATACCTGCAACACAATGCATATTCCATATCCCAATATACATCACCATGAATGTATTTTAATGCACATCGCTTCAAATGTGACAGGCGGCAATACCCTCGCTTCAACATTTAGCGTCAAAGCATTAAAATCATCACTCCAATATATACAACCACAATGAGTGTATTTTAATGCACCTCGCTCAAATGTGACATGCGGCAATACCCTCGCTTCAACATTTAGCTGCAAAGCATTAAAATCATCACTCCAATATATATGCAACCACAATGCATAACCCATGATGTATATAAAATGCAGGTTACCGTTTCGTGTCTTTCAACCCTTGCCTTAGCCTTCATGTCATACCACCCTACAGGAACAATCCAAAACCATGAGCATATCATAACCTATATTCACCACAATATGATTATAATGAGTAAATACATAAACCATGAGTACAAAGTACTTCCTGTATCCCAATGCATTTCAAAATGCTCCATTTGGTTGTCCCTGTACCACAACTCACAATCATAATCAACAGATTATATTATGATTCCATACATGTCATGACATATAATTGTTCCACTATGATCACATATCATAAACGCACATAAGCAAAATAGTTGTGCCACACAACACTAACTACCATCATGCATAAGTATGTGCTTTCCATTCCATTAACGTGTTCCTAGGCCCTCAACAGCCCCAAAGTGCAAACTACTGCTCTGATACCACTAATGTAAGGACCCTCATGCCCTTATTCCGTTATTAGTGTATAAACCCAAGCGTTTAGTGCATGTAATTATATATGTAGGGGAAAACCCACTTGACATCATAGCAAACCATGTCAATAATAAAATTTCTTTATATTATTCTATATAATGTATAATTTCCCCCGACCAAGTTCACATACATATCATGCACCATTATAATACACTAACATGTTCTCAGTTCATTTAGCAATTCAATAAATAATTGCATGCAACACATAAATGAAAAGAGAAAGGCCATTGCCTTATTTATACAACCCATATACACATGATAGTGCTCACATGCGAGCATCGAATAAGTATACGTGTATCCAATGTATAAAGTATCATGCTCAATACCGTCACTGGTACTTCGATCCTGGAAGCACCTCAAATCCATAGCTCGAGCTCAATTCCAAGCCATCGTCGTACCTATTCACCTGCCCCAACAGAGACAGCCCCCACACGGGGTGAGCATACCAATACCACCAAACCAACAATCACAATAATACTATTCACAATTACAAAAATGTAAATGCTATGAAATATTAAAGATGCTCCCTGGATGGTATTGTTAGCAATCCAACGAGCATACAACGCAGCGGAATAATAAAATTTGGATTACTAAAACCGCGGATCTATACAAAGGGTTCATATCGGAATAGAGATAAAAAGAGTCTGTGATATCCCCGAAATGGTTAATTGCATTTGGGCATTAATTGCGATTATTATGATTAATTATGTGGTAATTAATTATGTGTTGGAATTTATTTACCTTATGGAAATGCATGGTCATGTGGATAGGGTGACCCGGGGTTGCATTTCAGGGTGCATGTGGTGCATGTTGGGTAAATATTATTGGAAGCATGATTTATTTGCCTTTGGTAGCAATTTATTAGAAATCATGTGTTTAATTGATATTTGGTGCATTTTGAGTAAATGCTTTGAAAAATATCATGTTGGTGTGTTTTATACACCATGGAAGTATTTTGGTATGCATTTTAATTAAACCAACTTTATATCCCCTTTTATAACCTCACACCTCATCCATCCATCACTTTTTAACTTTACCAAAACAACACCCAAACCCTTCCTTTCCCTTCCCATTTTCGAGCTTGAGCTCAAGGGTGAAGAGGAGTCTTGGCAAAATCTTGTTTTGTGGAGCTTGTTGGGTGATTTGAGATCCCCAAGAGGTATGGATACCTCATTGTAAATTTTGTAAGGTTTTGTTTAAGTTTGGGTTGATTTTGAAGGGTTTTAAAGTGGGTTTGTGTTGGGTTGTTGTGGTTTTGGTATTATTTTGGTTGGATGTTGTATATTTGAGTTTATGTTGATGTTTATTGTTGGTTTTGAGTTGTTGGGTTTGGTTGATGTTGGAGTATGTGGGTATGTATGAGTTGGGGTTGAAGATGGGTGAATAGTGCCCAAACCCCGCATGCCCAGAGCTCGGCGATCGATCGGCGTTTTTCTCGCGATCGATCGCGAGCAGCAGTGCTGAGGCAGAGAGCTTCAGCGATCGATCGCGAGATGGGCGCGATCGATCGGCGAGGCCGCGATCGATCGCGGATTGTTGGATTTTGTTGCCCGAGACAGTGAGGTCTCGCGATCGATCGGGACTTGATGGCGATCGATCGCGAGACACCAAAAATGATGTTTTTGGTTATTTTTGTGGAATTCTTGGTATTGGACTATTATTGGATTCTAATATGGGTATTTGTGAATATGTAGAACCAACCCAGGTGGCAACACAACCGAGGAATTGAAGTCCTACCATATTCCACTTTTGGAAAGGTACGTAGTGGACGTACGGGCACCCAACGGTAACATGTATTTTATATACTCATTGTTTATGCATTGTGGATGCGAGTATATAAGTGGTATTGCATTGTGGATGCATATACATGTTGATTTATGCATATTGATGATAGATGCATATGATGATTATTGGATGCACATCCCATGAGTCGTGGTCATCCTTTGATGATTTTAATGCTTGCCGCTATTTGTTTTGGTTCCGCTAAATGTGAAGCGAGGGGTGGGAGCGCCGCATGTCACATTTGAGCGTGGTTATCATATAGGACGAGGAAAGGGTATTTGCCGCTCAATGAGAGGCGAGGGGTGGGAGTCCCGCAGTCCATTGAAGCGAGGTTATCCTATGTCGTCTATATGAAAATAAGCGAGGGGCATTAAAATACACTGTGATGGACAGACTAGGGAATGGTGACCAATATTTGGTTTTGTTGAGATGGTATGATGTCATGACATGTTTAGACCATTGAAAAATAATCTATTGATTATACTCATGAGTTATGGTACAGGGACAACCAAACGGGAAGCGTTTGAAATGCATGGGGAAAACAGGAAGTGTTTTATATTGATTATGCATTACGCTTTATCTTCATATTGTGTTGAATATGAATGATTATTATTGCTCATGTTTGGGGGTTGTCCTTGTAGGTACACGTTTGGCATGATAGGAGGGCTAGACGGGTTGAGACAGTGAGCTTGAGGATGCTTTTGGAAATTGAAGGATAGGATTATTTTGCCTAGTGTCTACTCTAGGAGTAGTGTAAAACTAGTGGATAACATTCATTAGATGGGGAATGTAATTAATCCATTCTTTTGTAGTCCTTATTTTTTTTGGCATGTAATGCTTAAGCTCATACACTCAACACGTTATTTCTCACTCTGATCATTATATTAGCTCTATTATGCCTTGATTCCGCATTTAAGGATTAGGGTCCTTACAGAGTCTCACCCTTGTAGCGTGTTTGATGCAGAATCCTCGTTGTAGCACCACGAGTCACAAACAAAAGTTTGCACCTTTGTCTCTATGGTATCCACACGATCAAATCGAAAAGGGGATTTAAGAACAAGTTGCTAGACTCGTTCTTAAACCGGAACAATAACCACACACGATTCTAAATCGAATGAAGATGGCCGGAAACACAAAATGACCAAAGGCGGCGGCGGTTAGGTCACGGCTTTGTGGTGGCCGAGAGCTTCAAGCTTTGTGTGGCTAGGTTATGTGATATAAAATTGTCTCAAACAATTAATTATAACCTTGTATTTATATTATAAGATTTAATTAAGGTTCAAGACTTTCTTAAAGTCTCATGGGCCCAAACCCAAGATTTAATTAAATCCTTATAATCATTTAATTAAGACTCTTCTTAATTAATTAATTCATCCAATGAATTTAATTTCCCTTATCGATTTAATCTTTTGTGCGACCCGTTAAGATCTTGTAATGTTGGCAGTGACATGAGATTTTATGTCACAAGCAATGAGCGGTATCTAGCAACACATCAAGGCTACCCAAATTACAAGAATGTCATTGACTCGACATAACCTTAGAACTTGTGATAATATTAACCATGTAACTTAATCCCTTTGTCCATGTGTTTAGATTGAACACGAGTCATGGAATAGTCATACTCGTATATTCAATCTCTATTTCTTGATCCCCAAGTAGAACTAGAATAAACGAATAAGCTCGATATCACATATCGACTCATTCGAGCACGGCCATGCATTTTAGTCTTACTTGATCAAGGGCCAAACACTTCTCCTGTTATATAGGAGGGACAAATCCTATCTTGATCAATCAACATCCCTCTACATAATTCGTAGTGTATCCAATAGCTGCCTTTATAGTTTACCTGTTACAGGTAACGTTTGACAATATCAAGATACATAACTCATTATGTTGGGATCTCTGATGATCTCAAGTCGTAAGGATTACATACATTATTATCACTATGAGAATTGCTTATGACACTCATATAACTATCCATGTAGCATTCTCATGGTGGGTCTGTCCAGTACATTGTTCTCTAACATGTACCCGTGTGTTGATTTGATATCTCATATCCATGAATTAATTCATCAATCAAAACATACTAGTCTCAATGTGTTATCATTATCCTGATTTATGATAATACTTGACTAGGGACAATCTTTAAGAATAATACAATATTATTCTAAGGACATTAATATATATCATTTCATATTACACAGATATTCGAATAATATATAATAATGATTTGCCATTTATAAAATCATAATACATTGTATGTCATAAACAATCATCTAATGACATGTGTTAGGGCATATCCCAACATGTATCATCCTCATCCGGGATTCCCTGTACTGTCCTTGTTCTCAAAATAACTGAAACCATCAAATTCCCAATGCAGTTAATCATTACATTGATTAACAAATCCATTTGCCATATACCGATATCATAATCAATAATATCAAATCATTAAATAATGATTACAGATATTCCATATATCTCACTTATGGTTCCATAGTTCTATTTCATTGATCGCTCTACAATAGCGTCATTTCATTCTCACGCATGCTCAACAACAGTGACGTCATAACCGATGTTCGCTCAAAGGCGGCAACATCCCAATCATTGCTCGCTCAAAAGCGGCACCATATAATTCCCAATGCATATATATCCATTTGTAGCAATTACCATAAACCATGTATTTCAATATCCGTTTATTGCTAATACCATATACCATGCATTTCCATATACATTATTGCAGTACAGTGTACCATGCACTCAACAATTGCAATTATAATAAAGGGCTATGCTCGTACGTCATACATACATTATATTCCCGTAGTTCGAAACCAATCGTACCTTGGTCCCGTGACCGATGAATTATGTGCTAAACACGATTAATAATCCACAATTAAAATCAAGCACGCAACCATGTGCCCAAGCACGTTCACAAACCCCAATTGTATCACCATCCATGACGATTAACCTTTTTAAAAGATCCCGGGCGAAGCATGCATCGAAAACACAAAATAATTCCCCAAAAACAGGCATTGGCGATCAATCGCTTCATTTCATGCGATCGATCGCCTCTCAAAAATAGGCACGGGCGATCGATCTCACCATTCCGGGCCATCGGTCGCCTCTCAGTGCATTTGGCCACTGCGTCATGGCGATCGATCGCTTCCTTTGAAGCAGTCGATCGCCTCACTGTTCATCTTCCTTAAATTTTCACCAACGTCGCGGCGATCGATTGCCCCGCCCTAGGGATCGATCGCCTCGACCTGCAACAGCCAAAAATGGCGTTTTTCTTGCAAAATTTTCCCCAACAACAATGCTCACACCCCATACAACATAAATCCTTAACAAGGGGCTATAAATCATCCCCAAAATACAACAACCCAAAAATATTTAAAAAACCAATTTCTTAAACCCAACTCAAATCCCTCCCAAACACCACAATATCATAATCAAATCGAAGACAAATACGAGGGGATCGATAATACCTTATTATCTTCAAGAAATTCGGCTCCCAAGTCGAGCCTCCATCGACTTTTCATCAAGGGTGAAAAGAGAGAAGGAAATGGGTTTGGGGATGGGGGAGTGCTGGTGAGAGTGAGAGAAATGAGATCCAAAATTATCGAACATCGAGTCCACTTGGTATATATAGTACCAAACTCTAAAATACCAACACCTCCAAAAATACATCATGATTCATTAAAAATCTTCTGTTTTCAATAATTATCTCTCCAACTCAAATTCCATTACCAGCCCCAGTACAAAGTACTCCGGACCCCAGATCCCACCAAAAACCAAATTCCAAGGTTATCACAATGATGAGAATACAATCTCATCCCTTGGATCCAACGACTCAAAAAACTGAATTTCAAATCCCCGGGAGTCCCAAAACAGCAATTAATTCATAATTGCCACAATTAAAATCCATTAAGGATTGTTACCACACCGGGATTAACACCATTAATCCCCAGGAATCACACATCCAAGTACTCTTATTTCAATTATCTCATAATTCAATCGATAATGTTATTCTCAACAGGTCCCAAAGCAATTTCATTGCTCAAAGACATCTTACTTATTAAAACTTCATAAAACAGTTTGAATGTCTCATATGATATGCATGCTCTTCATTTATTCAATCTAATGCAGTATTCATTCAATCATGACAGGTTTTGTAGATGTTCTAGTGTAAACTCGTTCCCTACTAAGTTTTATCAAACATATACATTAATGTAGTGATATCGTGGTCAATATCAATACGACACGACTTAGCATACTCAATTATAAATCACAAATCGACATCAACTATTTCACTCCAAATCATGTAAGAGCAAATAGGTCAAATAAGTTTCAAACACATACGCACATGTTCATTCGTGCCTATTCAAAGTGAAATAGAGCATTCCCAATTTATGCTCTTATACCAACTGTGAGGATCAGTTCCTAATCAAGTGTTTAATTATCACACAATGATTATTTATTTGTAAACACCGGAAGATTATCTAAAAATTCTGCCAACAAGTGGCTCTAAAAATTTCGGCATGACCCCCCCGCACGAGGGACATGCCAAAAAATTTGAAAATACAATAATAATATCTAGTCCATCAAGTAAATACATAATATCATAGCATGCATCATATGCATTCAACGCATAATCCGTAATAAAAATATTTACATCATACAGCACAATAAGTCTCCAGCACACATTTCATACTTAAAATATTTACATAATACCATCAGCAAAAGTAAACACTGAATATTAACAAATATTCAAGACTGAAGTGAAGTAAACTTCATTTACATAATTATGACACACCCTGGTAAAATTAAGCTATCATACGACTGGGAAAAAGACAAAAGAAACAACCTCATGTAAGACTTCGACGAGTATTCCCTCTTTGGGATCTTGGTTACCTGTAATACCTGTCATTGTCCACACACACAAAGACAACATCCCCCTAAGGGGTGAGCCAAAGCCCAATATGCAACTATCAATTAATTACAACATGTATCTATAAAATCTGATATATGATGCAATGCAATGTATTGCAATGCAAATGCAATGCATGTCAGGTACAAGGAATCGAATCTCAAGATACCAAACTATCGGAGTCCAAGGAAATGTATCATCAAGCAATACCAAGCTCGAGCAGGGCGTCGACACGCTCGTCGCTACGACATCTCTCTCAGTCGAGCCATCGGCGGTCCATCATCCCTCGTTTCTAGGCGACGTCGGCACACTCGTTGCTACGGCATCTTTCAGCTCACTCTCTCCGCCGAGCCATCGGCGTGCCCATCATCCCCAGACACGCATCACAGATACCAACGAAAAGATATGGGTATCAACAAAAGAATCGGTAGGATCAACATGACATGCTCAATGTCCATGCATGTCAATGCATCATGCAATATCATAATCTCATATGATGCAACTCAATATGTCCAACGTGTATGTCATATATCGATGTACATTTATTGAAAATATGTGTGTTAACAAAACATTTATTTTCATACATCGATATATCAACTATGAATGCTCATAGTTCAATTAAAATCGTCACGTAAGTTCAGCAAATCATGTATCAAATAATATAGATATATGTCGTATGTTACCGATCGCAACATACCTATTTCTTTCTTTTCTAAAGGATAAATGTCGTCCTTGTAGCTCGTGGAGCTCCAGTGTCATATGTTAATCTATCAAATTCATACAACACCATTTCATTACTTCTTTATCACTAAAGTCACCTCAACATACATATAATCTATTCTTTAACTTGAGGCGGCTAATCAGATCTAAACTATGTAAGATAGAAGTATTCTTATTCTCGTATACTCATTCTTACATTTCTTCAGTTCCAGAGTTTTTAAGATGTCTAATCATCATTAAAATCCTAATAACACATTTTATTTCATTCATGGATTCACTTCATTGAACACAATTCACTTATATCATTCAATATTATACATCATTTGGACACTAAACTCATTTTGAAATTGGTTATTATAGCAAGGATGTGAGGCAAGAGCTATAATCGTCAACTAAACCCCACCATTGACTCAAGCATTGCTAAAACATGCACCTACTCCGAGATTTGATCAGAACATCTACACACACCTGTTGTCCTATACACACGCTGTATTTTTGAACACCCACACACATACATGCTGAAATTCACACTCATTCAAGTACGAATGTTTTCATGCAACCTAAAACTCGATCAAACAAGGAAATGGAACCCATGACAGCAGAATATTTGAAGCACAGGCAGCAAGATTTTGAACAAGAATGATGCTCCAAAACCCAACAAAAATCGCACCAAATATAAACAAAAGGCCAAGAAAATGATTTAACAACTTTCACCATTACATGCAGAAAAATTGTTCGATCCAGAAGCACAAAACCGCACCAACAGTACAGAATAATCCAAGGGAAAGAACGATTATGGAACAAAAGATGATTACCTACACAAATCTTGAAGAAATTTGCACCCAAAAAATCGGATAAATCTTTGCGTTCAAGGTCCGCGCTTTCCGCACAAACCGAGGCCAACCGGATAAATCTTGGACTGAAAGGTGCGCCGGTGAGTGAGGAGTACGGTGGTGGGTTGTGTTCGTCGGGGCGGTGGCTAACGGCGGCGGGCGCAGGGGATTCCCAGGCGAAGAAGAAGAACGCGAGGGAGGAGAAGCGGGAACAGGGTCTGAGGCGTGGGTTTTTAGTAGGTGAAAAAATGTATTGTGTGTGTAAACTTTAGCTCGATATACATTAATACTAATGTTTCCAGTCCAGCTATGTACATCGGAGTATCGTCGGTGCACTGCTAAATTAAATTTACAGTCGACAGTTGGGATTTATGTCCACTATTATCACACAAAATTTAATTGTTCATTTTAATAAAAATATCTTAAAAATATTATCGGCGTTTATTCGACCATTCAAAAATTATCTTCTTGTTCCGATTAAATTGTCAGTTGACATTCATATTGTCAATTTCACTTCCAATTAATTAATTAATTCCAAATTAGTTATTAATAAATCTCGGGTCCTTACACATGGACTATGCTCAGCCCACATTGCAACGATGTTCGGCATCACTAGACCGAGGATTCAGGGTAACAACTTCGAGATCAAACTTGCCATCATTCAGATGATTCAACATTCGGTGGAGTTTGGAGGATCAATCACTGATGATCCTAATGCTCACATCTCCAACTTTTTGGGGATCTGCAACACATTCAAGCAAAATGGTGTTAGTGACGACGCCACCAGGTTACATATTTTCCCTTTTTCATTGCGTGATAAAGCTAAATCCTGATTGAATTCACTGCCTACATGGTCTATCACACATGGGATGGGATGACACAAGCTTTCTTATCGAAGTACTTTCCACCTTCCAAGACTGCAAAGATGCAAAATGATATCATAACATTTGTGCAGAATGATCCAGAGACATTGTATGAGGTTTGGGAACGCTTCAAGGATCTGTTGAGGAGATGCCACATCATGGCCTTCCTGTCTAATTTCAGGTACAAAGGTTTACAATGGTTTATATTCTTTTTATCGCTCTGTGATTGATGCAGCTGCAGGAGGTATTATCATGAGAAAGACGCCGGCCAATGAACTTTTGGACGAATGGCTTCCAATAGCTATCGGTGATAGGAACGTGCCAAAGAAACCAACTGGAGTGAACTTACATTATCCAAAACTTTCCACATTTCTTCAGTTTTCTTTTGGCATATTTATGTTTTCATTACACTAGTATAAGATTATTGTGCGGGGAAATTGAATTTTCACAATACTAGAATGTGAGATATTAATCTGCGAATTGCAATTGTATCTCTCCTTATCAAGTAAGCTATAATTTTTTTTAGTTAATTTCAAACAGGCTATAATTTTTAAATTATCTGGTATGTTGGTTTTTTAAAAAAAATACCTGTTAATTTTGAATGTTTCTTCATTTAGTACTTTCTAGCTAGCTCATCTCTGTTTGATTTTTTTTTTTTTTTGCTTGATGGATGAAGTTTCCCTCGACAGAAAACCACGCATGATGAAGTAGCTGAGGGATTTGAGACTGATGGAGAATGAGAGATGAGCGAATTAGTTGGTCAAAATGGTGATAATCTACTTCCTCCAGCAGTCGGGTTGGAGTTCAAGTCCTATGATGATATTTATTACTTTTACAATTTTTATGCTAAAGAACAAGGATTTGGCGAATACAAGGTGTATGGAGAGATATAGAGGGAAATTAAGTTGCAGTAGTGCAGGCTTCAAGAAGAAGAGCGAAGCCAACCGGCCGAGACCTGAAAATCGAACCGGTTGTCCAGCAATGGTCAAGTTCAGGTTGATGGAGAATACAAGGTGGAGGATTATAGAAGTCGAGCTCGAGCATAATCATTTGATAAGTCCTGGTAAGTTTTATAGATCTTACAGAGTTATGGATCTTGGAGGTAAGAGACCTTTGGAGATAAGCATGGTTTGCAGAATCGGTATCGGAACAACTGGATCGGAACGACCGGAACGACTGTTCCATAACCGGAACAGTAGTGGCCGAGATGAATTTCATGTCTAGAATGAAAGTGTTTCTCAACGCCGATAATCACGGCTATAAAGGTGGAACGACCGTTTTTTTTGGGAAATGAACGTTTTTCCGACCGTAATCGGGGTAGGAACGGCCGATTTACCCTAAATCCCTAATTTTTTTCCATCGATGTTGCAGAGCGGCTATGAAGATCGGAGATGAAAAAGATATGGAGAAGAGAATGGGAGATGGAATAATTCAAGCCCAAACATTTTTTCTAAATAAATGGGCCCAGGTTTTGTTTTAAGGAATGGGCCAATGGTTTAATAAAATAATATCAATATTTTTTTAGTCTTAAATTATCAAATATAAGATAAAAAACGGGAAAAAATCAGGCCGGTACAATGTGGTGAAAAATTGTTGATCCTAGTCAAGGAAAAAAACATTAAATCACTTAGGTCCACTTTGGACCAAAAAGACAAATGTACCCTTACTTTTTACATTTTCTCTCTCCCTTTTTGATTTATCTCTCATACTTTTGTCATTCTCTCTCATCCTTTTTGGATTCTCTCTCATCCTTTTCGGATTCTCTCTCTTCCTTTTCAGATTCTCTCTCTTATTTTTTGCATTCTCTCTCCTTTTAGAATTATCTACCTTCCTTTACACCAGTTATAATTATATGCACCAATTATAATTTACATGCACCAGTTATAATTTACATGCACAAATTATAATTTACATGCACCAGTTATAATTCCATGCACCAGTTATAATTTATATGCACCAGTTATAATTACATGCACCAGTTATAATTTTCATGCACCAGTATAATTACATGCACCAGTTAAAATTTAAATGCACCAGTTATAATTTACATGCACCAGTTATAATTTATATGCACCAGTTATAATTACAAGCGCCGGTAATAATTTACATGGACCAGTTATAATTACATGCATCAGTTATAATTTACATGCACCAGTTATAATTTACATGAAGCAGTTATAATTTAGATGCACCAATTATAATTACATGCACCAATTATAATTTACATGCACCAGTTATAATTTAAATGCATGAATTATAATTTACATGCACCAATTATAATTACAAGCATCAGTCATAATTTACATGCACCAGTTATAATTACATGCACCAGTTACAATTTACCAGCACCAGTTATAATTACATGCACCAGTTATAATTCTCATGCACCAGTTATATTTATATGCACCCATTATAATTTGCATGCACCAGTAATAATTACATGCATCACTTATAATTTGCATGCACCAGTTATAATTACATGCACCAGTTATAATTTGCATGCACCAGTTATAATTTACATGCACCGATTATAATTTCATGCACCAGTTAAAATTTGCATGCATCAGTTATAATTTATATGCACCAGTTATAATTTGCATGCACCAGTAATAAAATAATGCACCAGTTATAATTACATGCATCAGTTATAATTTTCATGCACCAGTTATAATTACATGCACCGGTTATAATTCTCATGCACCAGTTATAATTACATGCACCCATTATAATTTGCATGCACCAGTAATAATTACATGCACCACTTATAATTTGCATGCACTAGTTATAATTACATTCACCAGTTATAATTTGAATGCACCAGTTATAATTTACATGCACCGATTATAATTTCATGCACCAATTAAAATTTGCATGCACCTGTTATAATTACATGCACCTGTTATAATTTACATGCACCTGTTATAATTTACATGCACCAGTTATAATTACAAGCACCAGTTATAATTTACATGCACCAGTTATAATTCCATGCACCAGTTATAATTTACATGCACCAGTTATAATTATATGCACCAGTTATAATTTGCATGCACCAGTTATAATTACATGCACCAGTTAAAATTTACATGCACCAGTTATAATTTACATGCACCAGTTATAATTTACATGCACCAGTTATAATTACAATCGCCGGTAATAATTTACATGGACCAGTTATAATTACATGCACCAGTTATAATTTACATGCACCAGTTATAATTTACATTCACCAGTTATAATTACATGCACCAGTTATAATTTACATGCACCAGTTATAATTCAAATGCATGAATTATAATTTACATGCACCAGTTATAATTATGCATCAGTCATAATTTACATGCACCAGTTATAATTACATGCACCAGTTACAATTTACATGCACCAGTTATAATTTGCATGCACCAGTTATATTTACATGCACCCATTATAATTTGCATGCACCAGTAATAATTACATGCACCACTTATAATTTGCATGCACCAGTTATAATTACATGCACCAGTTATAATTTGCATGCACCAGTTATAATTTACATGCACCGATTATAATTTCATGCACCAGTTATAATTTACATGCACCAATTATAATTTGCATGCACCAGTTATAAAATGCATGCACCAATTATAATTACATGCAACAGTTATAATTTTCATGCACCAGTTATAATTACATGCACCAGTTATAATTTGTATGTACCAGTTATAATTACATGCACAAGTTATAATTTACATGCACCAACTATAATTACATCCATAGGTTATAATTTACATGCAACAGTTATAATTTACATGCACCAGTTATAATTACATGCACCAGTTATAATTTACTGCACCAGTTATAATTACATGCACCAGTTACAATTTACATGCACCAGTTATAATTAGATGGACCAGTTATAATTACATGCACCAGTTATAATTTACATGCACCAGTTATAATTTACATGAAGCAGGTATAATTTCCATGCACCAATTATAATTACATGCATCAGTTATAATTTACATGCACCAGTTATAATTCCATGCACCAGTTATAATTCAATGCACCAGTTATAATTTACATGCACCAGTTATAATTACATGCACCAGTTATAATTTGCTTGCACCAGTTATAATTTACATGCACCAGTTATAATTTACATGCACCAGTTATAATTTACATGCACCATTTATAATTTACATGCACTAGTTATAATTACAAGCGTCGTTACATGGATCAGTTATAATTACATGCACCAGTTATAATTTACATACACCAGTTATAATTTACATGAAGCAGTTATAATTTGCATGCACCAATTATAATTACATGCATCAGTTATAATTTACATGCACCAGTTATAATTTAAATGCATGAATTATAATTTACATGCACTAGTTATAATTACATGCATCAGTCATAATTTACATGCACGAGTTATAATTCTCATGCACCAGTTATAATTACAAGCACCCATTATAATTTGCATGCACCAGTAATAATTACATGCACCACTTATAATTTGCATGCACCAGTTATAATTTTTATGCACCAATTATAATTTACATGCACCGAATATAATTTCATGCACCAGTTAAAATTTGCATGCACCATTTATAATTTACATGCACAAGTTATAATTTGCATGCATCAGTTATAAAATACATGCACCAGTTATAATTAATGCACGAGTTATAATTTTCATGCACCAGTTATAATTACATGCACCAGTTATAATTTGCATTTACCAGTTATAATTACATCCACCAGTTATAATTTACATGCACCAGTTATAATTACATCCACATGCTATAATTTACATGCACCAGTTATAATTTACATGCACCAGTTATAATTACATGCACCAGTTATAATTTACATGCACCAGTTATAATTACATGCACCAGTTATAATTTACATGCACCAGTTATAATTAGATGCACCAGTTATAATTACATGCACCAATTATAATTTACATACACCAGTTATAATTACATACACCATTTATAATTAGATGCATCAATTATAATTACATGCACCAGTTATAATTTACATACACCACTTATAATTACAAGTACAAGTTACAATTTACATGCACCAGTTATAATTAGATGCACCAGTTATAATTTCATGCACCAGTTATAATTTACATGCACCAGTTATAATTTACATGCACCAGTTATAATTACATGCATCATTTACAATTTACATGCACTAGTCATAATTAGATGCACAAGTTATAATTCCCATGCACCAGTTATAATTTGTATGCACCTGTTATAATTAAATGCACCAATTATAATTTTTCACCAGTTATAATTACATGCACCAGTTACAATTTACATACATCAGTTATAATTAGATGCACCAGTTTTAATTACATCCACAAGTTATAATTTACATGCACCAGTTATAATTACATGCACCCGTTACAATTTACATGCACCAGTTATAATTAGATGCACCAGTTATAATTAAATGCAACAGTTATAATTTACATGCACCAGTTATAATTACATGCACCAGTTACAATTTACACGCACCAGTTATAATTAGATGCACCCGTTATAATTCTCATGCACCAGTTATAATTTGCATTCACCTGTTATAATTAAATGCACCAGTTATAATTTATCACCAGTTATAATTATATGCACCAGTTATAATTTACATGCACCAGTTATAATTTACATGCACCAGTTATAGTTACATGCACCAGTTATAATTTACATGCACCAGTTCATGCATCAGTTATAATTTACATGCACCAGTTATAATTACATGCACCAGTTATAATTACATGCAACAGTTATAATTTATATGCACATGTTATAATTACATGCATCAGTTACAATTTACATGCACTAGTTATAATTACATGTATCAGCTATAATTCTCATGCACCAGATATAATTTACATGCACCAATTATAATTTATATGCACCAGTTATAATTTACATGCACCAGTTATAATTACATTCACCGGTTATAATTTTCATGCACCAGTAATAATTATATGCATCAGTTATAATTTGCATGCACCAGTTGTAATTACATGCACCAGTTATAATTACATGCATGAGTTATAATTTACATGCACAACTTATAAATACATGCACCAGTTATAATTTGCATGCACCAGTTATAAATTACATGCACCAGTTATAATTACATGCATCAGTTATAATTTACATGCATCAGTTATAATTACATGCACCAGTTATAATTTGCATGCACCTGTTATAATTTACATGCACCAGTTATAATTACATGCACCAGTTATAATTTACACGCACCAGTTATAATTACATGCACCAGTTATAATGACATGCACCAGTTATAATTTGCAAGCACCATTTATAATTACAAGCACCAGTTATAATTTTCATGCACCATTCATAATTTACATGCACCAGTTATAACTACATGCACGAGTTATAATTTGCATGCACCAGTTATAATTTGCATGCACCAGTTATAATTTACATGCACCATTTATAATTTATATGCACCAGTTATAATTACATGCACCAGTTATAATTTGCATGCACCAGTTATAATTACATGCACCAGTTATAATTTTCATGCATCAGTTATAATTACATGCACCAGTTACAATTTACATGCACCAGTTATAATTAGATACACCAGTTATAATTTACATGCAGCAGTTATAATTGCATGCACCAGTTATAATTATATGCACCAGTTATAATTATGTGCACCAGTTACAATTTACATACATCAGTTATAATTAGATGTACCAGTTTTAATTACATCCACCAGTTATAATTTACATGCACAGTTATAATTACACGCACCAGTTACAATTTACATGCACCAGTTATAATTAGATGCACCAGTTATAATTAAATGCACCAGTTATAATTTACATGCACCAGTTATAATTACATGCATCAGTTACAATTTACATGCACCAGTTATAATTAGATGCACCAGTTATAATTCTCATGCACCAGTTATAATTTGCATGCACCTGTTATAATTAAATGCACCAGTTATAATTTATCACCAGTTATAATTATATGCACCAGTTATAATTTACATGCACCAGTTATAATTTACATGCACCAGTTATAATTTACATGCACCAGTTATAGTTACATGCACCAGTTATAATTTACATGCACCAGTTATAATTACATGCATCAGTTATAATTTACATGCACCAGTTATAATTAAATGCACCAGTTATAATTACATGCAACAGTTATAATTTATATGCACATGTTATAATTACATGCATCAGTTACAATTTACATGCACTAGTTATAATTACATGCATCAGCTATAATTCTCATGCACCAGTTATAATTTACATGCACCAATTATAATTTACATGCACCAGTTATAATTTACATGCACCAGTTATAATTACATTCACCGGTTATAATTTTCATGCACCAGTAAAAATTACATGCATCAGTTGTAATTTGCATTCACCATTTATAATTACATGCACCAGTTATAATTACATGCATCAGTTATAATTTACATGCACTACTTATAATTACATGCACTAGTTATAAATTACATGCACCAGTTATAATTACATGCATCAGTTATAATTTACATGCACCAGTTATAATTACATGCACCAGTTATAATTTACATGCACCTGTTATAATTTACATGCACCAGTTATAATTACTTGCACCAGTTATAATTTACACGCACCAGTTATAATTACATGCACCAGTTATAATGACATGCACCAGTTATAATTTGCAAGCACCATTTATAATTACATGCACGAGTTATAATTTTCATGCACCAGTCATAATTTACATGCACCAGTTATAACTACATGCACGAGTTATAATTTACATGCACCAGTTATAATTTGCATGCACCAGTTATAATTTACATGCATCAGTTATAATTTAGATGCACCAGTTATAATTACATGCACCAGTTATAATTTGCATGCACCAGTTATAATTACATGCACCAGTGATAATTTTCATGCATCAGTTATAATTTAAATGCACCAGTTATAATTACATGCACCCATTATAATTTGCATTCACCAGTTATAATTACATGCACCAGTTATAATTTGCATGCATCAGTTATAATTTACATGAACCAGTTATAATTACATGCACCAGTTATAATTTACACGCACCAGTTATAATTGCATGCACCAGTTATAATTTGCTTGCAATAGTTATAATTACATGCACGAGCTATAATTTTCATGCACCAGTTATAATTACATGTACCAGTTATAATTTGCAAGCTCCAGTTATAATTTGCATGCACCAGTTATAATTTGCATGTATAAGTTATAATTATATGCACCAGTTATAATTACATGCACTTGTTATAATTTGCATGTATCAGTTATAATTAAATGCACCATTTATAATTTATATGCATCAGTTATGATTACGATCCAACATATAAAATTACATTCATCAATTATAATTTACATGTACCATTATAATTTTGTACCAGTTATAATTTACATGCGTAGGTTATTTTTTAAATTTTAATTATAATTTTGTACCAGTTATAATTTACATGCGCATGTTATTTTTAAAATTTTAATTATAATTTTGTATCATTTATAATTTACATGCGCCGGTTATTTTTAAAATTTTAATGGCAATCGTAAATATCTTTTTAAAAAAAAATTAATGGCAAATAGAGGAGAGAGAATGTAAAAAGTAGGTGAGAGAAACAAAACGTAGATTTAAAAAAGAGTATATAAAATTTAAAAAGGAAGAGAGAGAATGCAAAAAGTATGAGAGAAATTGCATAAAAGTAAGGGTATTTAGGGAATGAGAAAAGATTTTTTTTGAAACAAAGTTTGGAAAATGGACTTATGTGAAAATATATTTTTCCTCCCTGCATTTATTGGTACACTTTTTAAAAATGGAGATTTATGTCAAAAACTTGTTTGGTAAGAGTACTTAAATGTAAATTTCCCATAAAAAACCAACCAATAAATTAGTCTAATTCTTACTCTATTTTTTATTAAACTAATATTATAAAATAATTATGTATTGAATTCGTATTTTAGTGTGCTAGTATTATAAAATAATTATGTATTAATGTATTAATTTTAATGACTATGTATTTTATAATTTATTATTAATATAATTTGTATTTTTTCAGAAAGTGTCAAATTTTATGATTTTTTAAATTTAAAAAAAAAATCCGCACCGCGACCGTTCCGTGAAATGATATTGGAACTGAAACGGTAGTATCCGCGACAGGTGCCGTGTCCGTTACAACGAACCATGTAGATAAGTGAGGATGCTCAGAAAATCAGGTTGTTTAGAACTATGGTTATCAAAACTGAGGATAATGGGGTTTTGATTTTTTATGAAAGTGAATCTGGGAATATTGTTGATTAGTGGAAAATCAGTTGAAGCTTAGACAAGGCGATTCAAGCAATGCTCGACTTTCTTGCCAAGATGCAGTTGATGAGTCCGGATTTCTTCTACGTGATGGATTTTAACAAGAGAGGATGCTTACAGAACGTGTTTTGGGCAGAGTCAAGGTGTAGGGCCGCTTATGGGTGTAAACCACCATGGGCATTCGGTCTCTCTAGGCTGTGGCTTAGTGTCCGGTCAGACTGTTGAGTCGTTTATATGGCTGTTCAGGGCGTGGCTTACATGCATGGCTGGAAGTCCTCCACAAACCATCATTGCTTATCAGTGTAAGTCCATGCAAACTGCACTTGCTACCGTTTTTCAGAGATCTTTTCATTGCTTTTCTCCGAGAAATATTATGAAGTGTGTTCAGATGGCCTAGTGAGGTGGAAGAAACGGGATGCAACTAAAGACGGCATTCGCTAGAGCCTTTGATCACACTCTTACAATAGATGAATTTGAAGCAGCTTGGGAGGATATGGTGGAGCGCAATGAAATGAGAGATCTTGAATGGGTTCAGACATTGTATGATGATAGGAAATGTTGGGTTCCCGTCTATATGAAGGAAACTTTCTTGGCAGGAATGTTTGATATTAATTAAAATCATGATATATTTGGCTCCACCGATTGTGGAAAATTTGACTGAATGTACTTCTCTCAAAGATTTTCTTCACGGTTATGGTCAATATCTTTGAGAAATCGAACAAAATGAAGCATTATTGGATTTAGAGTCGAGGAAACCAAGTCATGTGTTAAAATCAAGATGCCATTTTGAGTCGTAGCTCTCAGAACTCTACACGGATTATATATTCAAGAAGTTCCAAAGTGAAGTTGAGGGCATGTGTTCTTGCTACAGTACGCGACAGATGAACATCGATGGATCAGTCTTGGCTTACACCGTTAAAGACGACACAGTCCAAGAACACACAAGTGAAACAAGAGATTACGAGGTGACTTACAATGCTTCTGATGCTGAAATTCGTTGCTCATGTGGATTGTTCAATTTTATGGGCTATCTTTGCAAACATGCATTATGTATTGTCAGCCAAGTTGGCTTGGAAGAGATTCCATCGAAATACATTCTTGCACGATGGAGAAATGATACTTACCGCGACTTTTGCTCATAATTGGAATGGTATTGACATCAACAACCCCCTGTGCAAAGATATGATAGTTTGCACAAATGTGTTGTCACGCCACAAAACCGGAGCGCATGACACCGGCGTTGAATCCAAATATAAAATTCGAATACAACAAGCCTCGTATACAGATCTTTGATAAAACCAGTCTATTTATTCCAAAATCATTAAATTGTCCTTACAATTGCTATTACAAAATACTATTATCTAGGATTAAATCGAATATGCGGAAGCGTAAGTAAAATTAATAAATTTCCTTGAAGGTTCTCCGTAGATCATTATCTCCAAAGATTATTCTTGTTCTTCTTCCACGATCTCCTCTCTTCGTCTTTGTCTGGGAGGGGAGGTAAGGGGGTGAGCGTTTGGGAAAACACTTAGCAAGTAGGAGCCGATTGAACATAGTAAAAATATACATATAATCATAGCAAAAATCCTTTAATATTTCTTTGTCAAATCACATAGATCTTGCACATAAACACATTTCTTACACATAAACACATATCTTGCACATATCCACATAACGAGTTATTTAATTTAAAAACATACTTTTCATAGGGTTGTTCAATCGAGATTTAAAACATACATAAGGTTTGAAAACGAAATGAAGTTGTAGCAAAAACCCACTTACCTTCGAAGCGTGATTGAGCGAATTACATGTTGTAGAAAATAGCACAAAATCTCCTCTTCCTTTGCCTTGAAAGTTTCGAATAATGGGTGTGTGATGTGTGAGAAGATTTTCAACAATGTAAAGTATAGGGTAATCCTTTCTTTGTATGGTGTAATGTGGTTTTAATGTGAGGATGAGTGTCCAATTTAGGTCCACTATTTTGGCTCCCAATTGACAAGACTTTAGTGTATGATGTGTGGATGTTGCTAATGTGATTGAGAGGCAATTAAATGGGATTGAGTGATGTGATTTAATGTAGGAGGAATTTAAATTGGGCTCCTTAACTTTGGTCATTTAGTGTCATGATTTGGCAAGGCAATGAATGTAAATATGCATCTTGGTAGGATAATCTTTTCTTTGGTATGGTATAATATGATATAATGTAGGAGACTTAATTGCATCCTATAATTTTGGTCTCCTAATGACAAGATTTGAGTCAAGTAATGAATGTGGTCAATAATTGGTAATGATAAAAGAATTTATTGACAATTACAAACTTTGACCATCTAATGACATGATTTAAGCAAACTATTAAATATCTTTATATTAGAATGAATGGGATTAAATTATGGTTGTAAGAGATTGAATGGTGGCAAGATTTGGGTTAGACATTTAAATGTCATTGAATGACTTATGACAAGGTTTGGACAAGACCATTGAATGGTTTAATTATGCGCTTTAAAAAATGTAGGATTAGTGTAGGAATTATAGTCCATAAACTTTTATCTATTCATTGCAAGATTTATGATGGATTATTATTTTCAATGATTTCTTAATTATCTACAACTTTAAATTATTTAAAAGTACAAACTAAAATCATATAACACATGTATTATCTCTTAATAACTCTAATAGGTTATAAACTTAAATATGTGATTAAAAGTCCACAAGATTGAATAATATAATTAAATCCAACCATAATGCAAATCTATTATTTTTATTTACTTTTCAATATTATCTTGGTAACACGTAATTTGTTTGACCAAAATTCCGGGTCTTTACATCCCTCCCTCCTTATTGGAAGTTTCGTCCTCGAAACTTGAGTCGGCTTCAGAAATACATTACATAAGCACGTAACACATATCACATAGTGGCTTCTTTGGGTCAAGAGGTGGCTCCCATGTGCATAGCACTTTGCTCATTGGATTCAAGAGGTGGCCCCCGTTATGTGTAGCACTTTGCCCCGTCGGTTCAAGAGGTGGTTCCCATATAACGTGGCACTTTGCTCCTCCGATTCAAGTGGTGGCTCCTACACACGTAGCACTTTGCCCCGCCAAGCCTTTACTTGTACATTTACACAAAAACTCACAATGACATATTGGATTCAAGATGTGGCTCACATGCGCATAGCACTTTGCTCTTAAGGATCAAGAGGTGGCTCCCATGCATGTGGCACGCCCACATCATGTAGCACTTTGCCCCGCCGAATCAAGTGGTGGCTCCTACACACGTAGCACTTTGCTCCGCCAAGTCCTTACTTGTACAGAAACATATGACAACTTATTGGATTCAAAATGTGGCTCCCGTATGCATAGCACTTTGCTCTTAAGGATAAAGAGGTGGCTCCCATTCATGTGGCACGTCCACATCATGTAGCACTTTGCCCCGCCGAATCAAGTGGTGGCTCCTACACACGTAGCACTTTGCTTCCCCAAGCGTACCTTCACATACACATATTACAACTTATTGGATTCAAGAGGTGGCCCCCATTATGTGTAGCACTTTGCCCCGTCGGTTCAAGAGGTGGCTCCCACATAACGTGGCACTTTGCTCCGCCAAGCGTACTTTCACATACACATATTACAACTTATTGGATTCAAGAGGTGGCCCCCATTATGTGTAGCACTTTGCCCCGTCGGTTCAAGAGGGCCACTATGTGTAGCACTTTGCCCCGTCGGTTCAAGAGGTGGCTCCCACATAACGTGGCACTTTGCTCCGTCAAGCGTACTTTCACATACACATATTACAACTTATTGGATTCAAGAGGTGGCCCCCATTATGTATAGCACTTTGCCCCGTCGGTTCAAGAGGTGGCTCCCACATAACGTGGCACTTTGCTCCGCCAAGCGTACTTTCACATACATATATCTCTTAATTTTTTAGTTTAAAACATACTAAAACTTTTTAGAATTCAAACCACACACACACTTTCCATATTCGTGTGAATCATTAAAGTATACTAAATGATTTCGAAAACAAAGAATGATGTATCTTAACTTTAGAAAAGTGAGCAAATAGAGTTCCGAGTTTCCTCTTGGAATGAAGGTTTAAAGTTGTTGCGTATGAGCGTAACCATGGAACACAATTCCAGATACATTCGAAGAGTAAATTAAAATTTTACTAATTAAACTGAGAGGTTCACCACGAAATCCTAAAACAAGAAAATCATCACTATGATACCCAAGATTTATTATTTATTATCCTAAAGATATTGCATACTGGAAAAACTAGTCTATTGTTTCTCCGTCTCCTAAATCCCCTTCAACATCTTCTAGTATAATATGATCTTCATCTTCCCTCAGGAAATTTATCATAGACTGCTTGTAGGCGACTTCCTGTGCCAATTCATTCCTCTCATTTATGAGGGCTTGAATTTGAGTCCACATGTTCTCCCGATGCTCATTGAACTCCTGCTCGAAGCGTTCTAACTGTTGGCACTTATTAATGTGGACTTTCATAAGTGTTTTGTTGTCCTCTATCGCTTTTGTAAGTCGCTCTTCGGCACGATGATGGTGGTAGGTCATCCTTTGGGCCTTGTAATGGTAGTAATTGATTATCTCCAACAACTCTGTCTTGTCTCGCATCTCCTTGTCTTGGAATATTTTAAATTTGGTTATCTCATGCTCCTTCTTTTGGATCGAACTGTTTTGAGCATGAGTCATCGCAGCCTACGTCGTATTGAAAAAAAATGCTATGGTGGATGAGGAATTGAATGATGGGATTTCGTGAGTTAGAATTCTTCGAGAAGAAAAATTAGATCATCAATTGGTTCCGTTTCGGTTGCTGAATTTTGAAATTGACAAATGATTTTTCTTATAAATGATGTGAGGGTAAATAACACGATTTGGATTGGAATAATCTGCTTCGGTGGTTCAAAAATTGAGGGCAAGAATTTGAGAGATTATGATTTAAAAGGCATGGATTGGGGCTTCAAGAATTCGATCACTCAAGGTTTGGAATTTCGAAATTGTTTGAGGGCTATTGATATACATGTTATGAGGATTCATAACCCAAATTTAATTTGAATTTGGTGTTCCGAGTTGTGTGAAATCGATGCCCAAAATTTTCGCAGATTAGGGTTCTAGAGGCGAGAATCTCGATCTGAAATTGAGTATCTTTCCTTGTTTGTGATTTCGATTGGATAGAGGGCTTTTGTTCGACATGATATAAGGATCATAAACCCAGAATTAATTTGAGATTGGTGTTCGGATTAAGGAGATATCGAATTTGGAAACTTTTAAATATTTAGGGTTCTTGGGACGTAAATCGTGGTCCTCAATTGACGCTGTTAGTTTCGGACCTTATCGATGAGATTTTAAAGATGACAAAACATATCAGACCGGATCGACCAGATCGATCGCCCAAAACAGATCAAGCTGATAAGATGACAAAGCATATCAGATCGGATCGATGGATTTCAGACTGACTAAATCGATGCTTCAGATCGATCTCAATCTTTATCAGATCAGAGCAGTCAAGGATACATAAAGAATGGCTCCTCAGTCCGAATCATTAACGGCTATTTATTGTAGCATTTAATTTCGTAATTAATGCTACAAAGGACCAAAGACTGAAGATTGCCATAAAAGGTAAGAAGACAAAGAAGAGCCTACCTGACAGTCGCCGAAAGTATGAACCAGAACGACAAGTATCCTGAAGAAGAAGACTGTAGCTTACTCAGAGTTTAAGCAGAGTCAAAGTTGCACATTAAGGAAAATAATGTCGTTGGTACTTACAACTATAAAAGGATGCAACAAAAGGAATATACAAGACTCTCGCTGATCAATTGAAAAACGCACAAGAAAGCAAAACAGCACAAGCTTACAAGCTCAGAAGCTCTCGAGCTGAAATTATTCTTAAGCACGATTACTTTGTAACATTTGATCATTTAGGATCACTGTGCGCATCTTATGTATTCTGTGTTGAAAAATAGAAGTGAGAAACATATTGTAATTGTCAGACAGAGTGTGTCTGAGCAGATCGAGTGACTAGGAGTTTCAGACTGGTAGTAAGGTAAATCCAGCCTGAATCGGGTTTGTACAACATGATTGTATAAATCAAAGTCTTCTAGTATAAACCTTCCTTAATTGGAAGAAGGGGAGACGTAGAAGGATTACACCACCTTCGAACTTCCAGAAACATATTCTGTGTTCTTATCTTTCTGCACTCATTCTTTCATTCAAGCCATCGAGCCGCTCTTACAAATATAAACAGATCGTTCCGCACTTATACATTCAGTGGTCTGTTCTATAAAAGAGTTGATTAAGAAACAGATTTCTTTCACTAATCCGAAAGAAATCACAAGGGATTAATTTTTACAAGGAGTGTTCATTCACCCCCCCCCCCCCCTCTAAACACTCCGGACCGATCCTAACAAGTGGTATCAGAGCCATGTTATCTTAACCAGCACAAAGACACTTGAGCTGATGGCATCATTCAACAAAATTCATATGTTCTCAAAAGAAGACTATGATGACTGGAGAATCAGAATGCAAGCTCATCTGGCAGCTCAGGATGACGATATGTGGTTCGTCATCACTGATGGACCAATGAAGATTCTGAAAGTCAATACAGCAGTCGCCATTACTGGTGGTGAACCACAAATGGTAGAAAAGGACAGATCCCTCTGAACGAATGAGGAAAGAAAGAAAGCAAATCTCGATAATGTTGCCAAAGACATCTTGTTATCAGACAAGAACATGTTCAGCAAAATCAAAATGTGCTCTACTGCCAAAGAAATCTGGGAAAAGATAGCACAGCTATGTGAGGGCAACGACCAGACCAAAGAAAACAAGTTAACTGTTGCTATTCAAAGATTTGAGAGCATAAAGATGAAGAGTGGAGAAACTCTAAATGAGTTTGATGAAAGAGTCACTGGCATCATAAATGAACTGAATGGTCTGGGGAAGGAATATTCTAACAGAGAGATCGCTCTGAAAGTTATGAGAGCTCTGCCAAAGGAATGGGATGTTAAGACCATTGCCATGAGGGAATCGAAAGATCTTAACAAGGTTGAACTTCATGATCTGTTTGCAGATCCTAAGGCCTATGAGTTTGAACTGATAAGCAGAGGTGAAGCAGACACATTCATCTCTCAACCAAACAAGGCCCTGGCAGCCATTCCAGACCAGACCGCCTCAACATCAGACCGATCCGTTGAACAGATAAGTAATGATGCTATGTCATTATTTATCAAGAAATTCGGTAAATTCATGTCTAAAAATAAGAGGAACTTTAAACCCTCTCATCATTATAAGCCAAGAAAGGACGATGCTGTTAATGATCAGGCTTGTTACAATTGTGGTAAGACCAGACATTTCATTGCAGATTGCACCAGACCGAAGAAAGAAGAACGGAAGGAGAAGCATCGCGATGACAGGAAAAAGAAGCACTACAAAGACCGCAAAAATCATGGAAAGTCCCAAAAGGTCCTAGTAGCTGAAGAAGGAAACAACAAATGGGCTCAGACTGACTCCGATTCAGACAGCTCCGAATATTCTTCCAGCGAAAGCGAAGAAGATATTCAATGTCTAATGGCAGATGAAGAGATGAGTCAGACAGACGAGGTATTTGACTTTGACTCAAATGAATTTACACGTGAAGGGCTCAGGTCCGCACTACAAGACATGGCTAATGATTATAGGATCTTAGCTGAATCATTTGAGAAGAATAAAGCTAAAATCAGTGATCAAATGGATGAGCACAACAAACCAAGCTGCTCTGAGCAGGGTGAGTGCAACAATCTCAAGATCGAGCTGAATAAGCTGAAAATCTCCTACGATCAGCTCCATGAAGAAAATAAGAGAATTAGTGTAGGGTCTTCCTACCTTAACATCATTTTAATAGCGTATTATGAACTAAACATGCATTAGAGACATCTTAGAGTTCTGGTTGTTATGTGAGCTCAATGTAATAACAGGCCAAAATGAAACTTCAATAGTTAGTTAATTACATTCCCCAAAAAGAATGTTAAGGCTAACAAAAATCCTGTATCTATCTTCTTATGCTCCTTTAGCTCACTATCTCAACCCGACCCTTGGTCTCGATCCAAAAGTGTACCTACAGGAACAACTCATCGTGAGCATGTACATCGTTACTTATCATCATGAATTAATGGCGTATAAATAATGCATGG
Organism: Haberlea rhodopensis; assembly: GCA_907163345.1. Lineage (NCBI taxonomy): Eukaryota > Viridiplantae > Streptophyta > Magnoliopsida > Lamiales > Gesneriaceae > Haberlea > Haberlea rhodopensis. Next base: position 1,943,398 of record CAJQUN010000056.1, read on the forward strand.
AAATAATTGATAACATATACTTCCTGTTTAATAGTACTATCCTTCCTTGGTTGTCCCTGTGTCATAATTACGCATATAATCATTAGCTCAAGACATGAGTGAATAACATCATATTTCGTATATAAGCTCACGATCCATGTTAATTAGAAATGGGACTGTCCGGGTTCTATTATGACAGCGGCACAATTGGCCCCCTCGCTCGACATAACACATCTTATGATACCCATCGCTACGCCTTGATAGCGGATGTATCCCTTATTCAGCGGATGATACCCATCGCTACGCCTTGATAGCGGATGTACCCCATCGCTCAGCGGATGATACCCATCGCTACACCTAGCGGATGTACCCCATCGCTCAGTTATGTGAGCGGCAAGACCTTCCTCGCTTGCCCATAATAGTCACCGGACATTCGACCACTCTAAGTAGCATAGTCAAACATGCGTCATCATCTTATAAGGATCATCATTTCAAACATCATCATCATATCATAATTATCATCGTAACATTATATCATCTTTGTTTATCACCATATCATCATAATCATCATCATAAATACTTATGCAAATTGATGCAAAGTCATGGTTTAGGGATATGTTACCGTTGATGCCCGTACGTTTCTTACGTACCTTTTCAAAATGTGGTGAAGTCGTAGTACTTTATCTTCTCGAAGTTGTGGGTCCTTGGGATGGTTCTACACAACCATACAATTCAATATTAGAAGCTAATCATAGTCCAATATACAAAATTCCCATAAAAATGCCAAAAACACACTTTTGTGTGTCTCGCGATCGATCGCCAAGTCGTCCCGATCGATCACGAGATCACACTGCCCGCATCAACAATTTTATGCATTCGGCGATCGATCGCCACCCTTGGCGCGATCGATCGCCAAGCTCACCGATCGATCGCCCAAAAGTGGCGATCGATCGCCAAAGGCTTCTGGAGCCTACTGCCTGCTCGCGATCGATCGCCAAAAACGGGCGATCGATCGCCAGCCTCTGTACAACGAAAATCTCCATTTTTACACCTTTAAACCTTACCAACCTCAACCATCATTTATACCAACATCTTAAAAACATTAAAACACTCAAAACCTTCATTACACATCATAAAACCATTAAAAATCCAACATCCCACCAAGAATCACACTAACCCAAACAAACCCATTTCAAACTCTTTTTAAAACCCTTCCAAAACTTAACAACCATTTCAAGAACATCAATAAGTGCTATATAAATATCATAGGCACTAAATCTTACCAAGAAATGCAAGAAGGAAGCTTTTACAAGAATTTCTTCCCACCTTTAGGGTTAATTTCGAAAATGAGGGAAAGGGAATTTGGGAAAGTGATTTTTGGGAGTTTGAGTGTAAAAGTGAGGTGAGGTAAAAGTGGTGGGTTATGTCTTACTTTTAATTTGTACCCCAATAACAACATGATGTATTTAAAATACATTAACATGATAAGCATTTACAAATTGCAATCAACTTCATTAAACCCACATCATCCTCATACTTAAAATTAACATCCTTAAATTATGTTACTTCTCCATTTCCCAAACATGACTTAAACATCATAATAATTCATCATATAAACATAATTAATGTTCAAGTTACCATTAATTAATTTCGGGGCATCACATTACTCCCCTACTTATAAGATTTCGTCCTCGAAATCGCATGCACTTACCCAAAAAGAAACTAAACATAAATCATACCAGAAAATAGTTCCGGGTAGTGCTGCACCATATGCCGTTCCGTCTCCCACGTAGCCTCCTCGACACCCCGGCGATCCCACTGAACTTTGACCATCGGTATAATCTTACTTCGTAGCCTGCGATCCTCACGATCAAGGATTCTAACCGGTCGTTCAACATAGGATACATCTGAACTCAACTGAACCTCCGAAGGCTGCAATACATGAGACGGATCGGGTTCATACTTTCTCAACATGGAAACGTGGAAAACATCATGAATACCGGATAAGGACGGTGGTAGAGCCAAACGGTAGGCCAAAGTACCGATGCGTTGTAATATCTCATACGGTCCCACATATCTCGGAGATAACTTCCCCCGCATACCAAAACGAACCACACCCCTGAAGGGTGAGATTTTCAAGAAAACTTTATCTCCGACTTGGAATTCTAGCGGTCGTCGCCGCTTATTGGCATAGGCCGCTTGTCTATCTTGGGCCGCTTTCATCTTTAAGCGTGTCGTCTTTATCTTCTCTTCCATATCTCTAATCATATCCGGCCCTCCAACCGCCTTACTAGTCAAGTCCTCCCAATACAGCGGTGATCTACATCGTCGTCCGTACAGAGCTTCAAAAGGGGCCATTTGAATGCTCGCCTGATAGCTGTTATTGTAGGAGAACTCTACCAGTGGTATAGATTCTTGCCACGGAGTATCAAACTCCAAAACACATGCCCTCAGCATATCTTCGAGCGTCTGTATGGTACGCTCCGTCTGACCGTCTGTCTGAGGGTGATAGGCTGTACTCAGTCTTACCTCCGTGCCCAACGCTGATTGGAGACCCTCCCAGAAATGTGAAGTGAACCTCGGGTCTCTGTCAGACACTATTGAAACTGGAATACCATGCAACCTCACTACATCCCGCACATACAATTGGGCCATCTTTAGATATGTGAAAGTCATACTGTAAGGAATGAAATGAGCTACTTTCGTCAGCCTATCCACGATCACCCAGATTGCATCAAATCCAGAGGCCGACCTTGGCAAGTGAGTTACGAAGTCCATAGATATATGTTCCCACTTCCATTTAGGTACCTCTAAGCTCTTCAACTCACCACCAGGCCTCTGTCTTTCTGCTTTTACTTGCTGGCAGATCAGACACCTCTTGACAAAAGCAATTACTTCACGCTTCATGCGTCTCCACCAAAATTGACCACATAGGTCCTTGTACATCTTTCTTCCTCCTGGGTGGATACTGAACCGGCTACTGTGAGCCCGTTCTAAAATTCCTTTACGTAATCCCGGCGCATTTGGGACCACCCATCGGTTGCCCAATCTTAAAGAATCATCTTCGGCCATTCTAAACTTTGTTGGCTGACCTCGAAGTACTATTGATGTCCATCTCTGAACTTCATCATCCGACCTCTGGGCTTTTCTGATTGCCTCAAATACATCCGGCTCAGCCAATAGGGTTGACACCCGCACCGGCGACGTGTCCACATCAAAATCATAGCCTAAATGGCAATAGGAAGCCATCATAGCTGATAAGCTCATAGTATCCTCAGCGGTGCTCTTCACCTTTCGACTTAAGGCATCTGCTATCATGTTTGCTTTACCCGGATGGTACTCTATTTCACAATCATAATCTTTGAGTAAGTCCATCCATCTTCGTTGCCTCATATTCAGTTCTGCTTGGGTGAATAAGAATTTCAAGCTCTTATGGTCTGTAAAGATGGTAAACGTCGTACCATAAAGATAATGACGCCAAATCTTCAAGGCGAAGATGATGGCTGCCAGCTCCAGGTCATGGACTGGGTATCTGGTCTCATGAGGCTTCAACTGCCTCGAAGCATAAGCCACCACATGCTTATCTTGCGTCAACACACAACCCAAACCTTGCAATGATGCATCCGTATACAAAGCAAACTTCTTATCCTCAGAAGGGATTATCAATACTGGCGCTGTCGTCAAGCGACGTTTCAACTCTTGGAAGCTCTCCTCACAAGCTTCGGACCAATAGAACGGAACTCCCTTCTGAGTCAGCTGGGTCAACGGTTTAGCGATCTTAGAGAATCCCTCTACAAAACGTCGGTAATAGCCCGCTAAACCGAGGAAACTCCTTATCTCGGGCACCGAAGTGGGTGCAGCCCACTCCATAACAGCTTCAATCTTACGGGGATCCACAGATATCCCACGGCTGGATATTACATGACCCAAGAACACCACACTGTCCAACCAAAACTCGCACTTGCTAAGCTTTGCATATAATTGATGATCCCTAAGGATCTGAAGTACTGTCCTCAAGTGCTCAACATGTTCTTCTTCAGTCCGAGAGTAGATGAGTATATCGTCAATGAAAACTATGACGAATTGGTCCAAAAATGGCTGGAACACCTTGTTCATCAAACTCATGAAAACAGCCGGGGCATTTGTCACCCCAAAAGGCATGACTAGGAATTCATAGTGCCCATACCTAGTCCTGAAGGCTGTCTTCTGAACGTCATCTTCCCTTACTCGAATCTGATGGTACCCCGACCTCAGATCGATCTTACTGTAGAGCCTCGTACCCTGCAACTGATCAAATAAATCATCGATCCTCGGAAGTGGATACTTGTTCTTTACTGTGGCTTTGTTCAGCTGTCTGTAGTCGATGCACAAACGCATCGAGCCATCTTTCTTCTTGACAAACAAAACTGGTGCACCCCAGGGCGATACGCTAGGTCGTATATAGCCCTTGTCAAGGAGTTCTTGCAACTGAACCTTTAACTCCTTTAACTCTGTTGGTGCCATTCTGTACGGGGCACGAGAAATGGCTGACGTCCCCGGTAATAATTCGATTCCAAACTCGACCTCTCTCGCCGGTGGGAATCCAGGAATCTCTTCAGGAAATACATCAGGAAATTCCGCCACTACGGGTACATCTTCAACTTTTAGTTCCTCCTTCTTTCCAGAAATATCAATAGCATAAATGAGATATCCTGTATGGCCTTGTTCCAATAATTGTGTCATCTTGATCGCGGATATTAACGGAATTTTTGAACGAGAACCATCTCCATAGAACGTCCACTGAACTCCTTCACCAGATCTGAATCGGACAGTCCTTTGTCTGCAGTTCACAACCGCTTGGTACCTATTCAGAACGTCAATACCCAATATACAGTCAAAGTCTGACATTCCCAGAACTATCAAATCCGACCTTAACTTGTTATCCTCAAAATAAATGAGGCCATCATAGACAATCTGATCAGCAATCAAACTTCTTCCAGCGGGTGTCGAGACTACAAGAGGCGTGGGCGACGGAGCAGTGCATAAGTGGTGTCTTTCCACAAAACTCGTCGACACAAAGGAGTGTGACGCACCTGTGTCGATCAATATAAAGGCAGGGTGCGTAAATAAAAGACACATACCCGCTATGACCTCCTCCGGAGCCGCTGTAGCCTGCTCCCTCGTCAATGCATACACTTGTCCTTGAGGTGGCCCCGTAGGCTGACTTCCAAACTGCCTCGGTACATATGGGGGCCTGTGTGGTGCTGCTCTGTCTGTAGACCTCCCAGAAGAATTTTGCTGCCTTCCCCTGTTGGGACATTGTCGAGCAAAGTGGCCTCTCTCGCCGCAAACATAACATCCGACACAATTCTTCGTCAAATGGGGCTGTCCACAAAGAGAGCATTGTACCTCTCCAACACTGCTTCCTCCCCGAGACTGTCCTCCTCTTGGTGGAGCGTCATTCCTGCGGTTTCCCTTCCATCGGTTATCGGGCCTCCTACCACTGAATCTGGACGCCGAAGTGTTCCCCCCAGGCTTGAACCGATCACCCCTTGGCCTTAAATTGTCGGGAGCAGATCTCTGAGGGGGTGCTGGAGGTGGCACAGCATCAGGGTATGCACCAACCCCTAGTTCGGCCAACTCCGCCCGGTTAAGTGCATCATCAAAGCAAGTGGGGCCATATGTAATCACCCTATCGTAGAGTTCTGGCCTCAAGCCCTTCATAAAGTTCCTCATTTTAGCTTGAGTGTCGGCAGCGATATGAGGCACATATCTGAGTAGAGAACAGTAGTGGAGGGCATAATCTGACACCGGCATGGTACCTTGCTTCAACTTATTAAACTCATCCTCTTTAGCTTGACGGGCAGCCGCTGAGAAGTAACGGGCCAGGAATCTAGTTCTGAACAGCTTCCAGTTTACTTCTTGACCCTGTGCCTCTTGTTCAATCACGGTGGTCCTCCACCACATCAGTGCTTTCTTGGCTAGCTGGAATTCTGCTAGCCTTATCCAGGCTGTCTTTGCACACGGGGCTGCCACAAATATTTGTTCTATTCTTTCTAGCCATTCCTCGGCTCGCTCCCCTGTTTCAGTCCCTTCGAATGTTGGGGGCCGATACGCTAGAAACTGGGTCAGACTCAACTCCCCCGGCAATAGCTGTTGTTCGGACGGCTCCTCGCCTAGGGCTGGCGGGGGTAGGGGATTCGTGCGCCCCGCACTAGCGTTCACACTTACAGCATCACCAATGTCGATATTTGCTGCCATACTGCAACACAAGGGTTAACAACAAAATCCAAAAGCAGTTCATATATACATCGTTAGAAAACCATAACATGTTATCATAACAGTCATATACTTCATGTGTAACATAGCATGTCAAAAGTAAGCGCCTAGCCAACCTACTGCTAAGGTTACCCTTCACTCATCCCCGGGTTATCTAACCACTGCTCTGATACCACTAATGTAGGGTCTTCCTACCTTAACATCATTTTAATAGCGTATTATGAACTAAACATGCATTAGAGACATCTTAGAGTTCTGGTTGTTATGTGAGCTCAATGTAATAACAGGCCAAAATGAAACTTCAATAGTTAGTTAATGACATTCCCCAAAAAGAATGTTAAGGCTAACAAAAATCCTGTATCTATCTTCTTATGCTCCTTTAGCTCACTATCTCAACCCGACCCTTGGTCTCGATCCAAAAGTGTACCTACAGGAACAACTCATCGTGAGCATGTACATCGTTACTTATCATCATGAATTAATGGCGTATAAATAATGCATGGAAATAATTGATAACATATACTTCCTGTTTAATAGTACTATCCTTCCTTGGTTGTCCCTGTGTCATAATTACGCATATAATCATTAGCTCAAGACATGAGTGAATAACATCATATTTCGTATATAAGCTCACGATCCATGTTAATTAGAAATGGGACTGTCCGGGTTCTATTATGACAGCGGCACAATTGGCCCCCTCGCTCGACATAACACATCTTATGATACCCATCGCTACGCCTTGATAGCGGATGTATCCCTTATTCAGCGGATGATACCCATCGCTACGCCTTGATAGCGGATGTACCTCATCGCTCAGCGGATGATACCCATCGCTACACCTAGCGGATGTACCCCATCGCTCAGTTATGTGAGCGGCAAGACCTTCCTCGCTTGCCCATAATAGTCACCGGACATTCGACCACTCTAAGTAGCATAGTCAAACATGCGTCATCATCTTATAAGGATCATCATTTCAAACATCATCATCATATCATAATTATCATCGTAACATTATATCATCTTTGTTTATCACCATATCATCATAATCATCATCATAAATACTTATGCAAATTGATGCAAAGTCATGGTTTAGGGATATGTTACCGTTGATGCCCGTACGTTTCTTACGTACCTTTTCAAAATGTGGTGAAGTCGTAGTACTTTATCTTCTCGAAGTTGTGGGTCCTTGGGATGGTTCTACACAACCATACAATTCAATATTAGAAGCTAATCATAGTCCAATATACAAAATTCCCATAAAAATGCCAAAAACACACTTTTGTGTGTCTCGCGATCGATCGCCAAGTCGTCCCGATCGATCGCGAGATCACACTGCCCGCATCAACAATTTTATGCATTCGGCGATCGATCGCCACCCTTGGCGCGATCGATCGCCAAGCTCACCGATCGATCGCCCAAAAGTGGCGATCGATCGTCAAAGGCTTCTGGAGCCTACTGCCTGCTCGCGATCGATCGCCAAAAACGGGCGATCGATCGCCAGCCTCTGTACAACGAAAATCTCCATTTTTGCACCTTTAAACCTTACCAACCTCAACCATCATTTATACCAACATCTTAAAAACATTAAAACACTCAAAACCTTCATTACACATCATAAAACCATTAAAAATCCAACATCCCACCAAGAATCACACTAACCCAAACAAACCCATTTCAAACTCTTTTTAAAACCCTTCCAAAACTTAACAACCATTTCAAGAACATCAATAAGTGCTATATAAATATCATAGGCACTAAATCTTACCAAGAAATGCAAGAAGGAAGCTTTTACAAGAATTTCTTCCCACCTTTAGGGTTAATTTCGAAAATGAGGGAAAGGGAATTTGGGAAAGTGATTTTTGGGAGTTTGAGTGTAAAAGTGAGGTGAGGTAAAAGTGGTGGGTTATGTCTTACTTTTAATTTGTACCCCAATAACAACATGATGTATTTAAAATACATTAACATGATAAGCATTTACAAATTGCAATCAACTTCATTAAACCCACATCATCCTCATACTTAAAATTAACATCCTTAAATTATGTTACTTCTTCATTTCCCAAACATGACTTAAACATCATAATAATTCATCATATAAACATAATTAATGTTCAAGTTACCATTAATTAATTTCGGGGCATCACAATTAGCACACCAAATGCTAAGCTTTCTCATATATTCAAGACATGGACAAAATCCAGAACATCTTTGGAAGAATTACAAGAGGTACAAAGAAACGTTAGTGATTTCACCGGCATAGGCTTTGACACCAAAGAATCCACCAAAGATGAATCTAAACTGTTGCTGGTAAAGAACAAAATCAAACAAATGACATTTGTTAAATCCAGCACAGTATATGAGACTGAAGCACCTACGATTCAAACGGGAGTCTCTTTCGTGTCAAGGTTTGAGAAAAGGAATTGGATATGTCAACCAAGCCAAAGAAAAGGCACCAGCAAACTTTGCGTCTTTCAGACCAAATCTAAGGGTGCAAGATCGAAGGCAAGGAAGACAATACAATTACTATAATTCAAAACCGATTCAACGAAGATATAGACTACCTTATGAGAATCAAAGGCTTCCACAGCACACACATTATCACACACAACATCGAAACAGACCAGCACACAGCACACCTTACACACACAAGCCATTGAAGCTGATACAGGTGTGGGTTCCCAAAGGGCTAATCCGTTCTGGACCCAAATAGGATTGGGTACCAACAATAATTATATTTGATGACAGGTACCGAAGAAACTCGCATCAGACTGGTATTTGGACAGTGGGTGTTCTCGTCACATGACTGGAAACATCGAGCTGCTGTCTGAAGTCACAGAATGTACTGGACCCAAGTTCATCTTCGGAGATAACTCAAAGGGTAAGACCGTGGGCAAGGGTAAGATTGTCCATGGTAACATTATTATCAATGATGTGCTGTTAGTTGAAAAGCTGTGCTATAATCTGATTAGTATAAGTCAACTTTGTGATAATGGTTATGCTGTAGAATTTCACAAACACACTTGCACTGTTAAATCATCAGACGGTATAACCATGCTTGTAGGAATCAGGAATGGAAATACATATAAGATTAACTGGAATCATGCTCAACCTGATAATCCTACTTGCTTCATCGCTAACAATGATAATAAACACTGGCTGTGGCATAAACGCTTGAATCATATCAATTTTAAGACTATCTCTAGGCTGTGTAAACATGATTTAGTTATCGGTCTGCCCAAGATCGATTTTGCTAAGGATAAGATATGTGAAGCTTGTCAAATGGGCAAACAGATCAGATCATCCTTCAAAAACAAGAATGCCAAATCCTCCTCCCGTTGTTTAGAACTACTGCATATGGACTTGTTTGGTCCTATACCAATAACAAGTTTAGGGGGAATGCGGTATACTCTTGTTGTTATTGATGATTACTCACGCTTTACATGGACTATATTTTTTAGCAGTAAAGATCAGACCGGTCCGAAGTTGATCAAGCTGCTGAAACGCACTCAGAATGAGAAATCATCCAGCATAGACAGGATTCACAGTGACAAAGGCACTGAATTTTCAAATCAGAATCTTGAATCCTTTCTACAAGATCATGGAATCAAGCATGAGTTTTCAGCCGCTCGAACTCCTCAACAGAATGGAGTTGCAGAACGAAGAAACAGAACGCTCAAGGAAGCAGCAAGAACAATGCTTGCTGATTCTGGTATTTCACAAAAGTTCTGGGCAAAAGCTGTAAACACTGCTTGCTACACTCAAAATCGGTCTATGATCAACAAGAAGCTGAAACTTACTCCATATGAAATATGGACTGGTAACAGACCATCTATTTCTCACCTTCATGTATTTGGCTGTAAATGCTTCGTTCACAACAATGGTAAGAATCATCTTACAGCATTTGAAGCTAAGTCAGATAATGGAATATTCTTGGGATATTCATCAACTAGTAAAGCTTATAGAATTTTCAATAATTGTACCTTAACTGTAGAAGAATCTGTTCATGTAGTTTTTGATGAATCTTTATGTGTTGAGGGCAACAAAGAATCAATTCAAAATCAGATGAAAATTTCCATCTCGAAGCTAACAGTGATGATGAGATTGTAGCTAACAGGTCAAGAGACAATCCACCAGAACCAGAAGTACCAGACAGACCGGATCAAGGCATTGAAGCTTCTTCAGATCGAGCTGATCCGGATGTTCTTCACTCAAATGTTAAAGCAGATGCTGATCATGCTGCTACTACTCATCCGATCGGACCAGACAATCCAGAGTCAAGCTATCGATGGACTAAGAAGCATCCACCTAATCTAGTGATTGGTAGTCCATCTGCACCGATCAGAACCAGAGGACAGATGATGGATGAATTCACACATGCTGCTTTCATCTCAACTCTGGAACTTAAGAAGATCGATGAAGCTTTGACTGATTTCAACTGGATTAAGGCAATGCAAGAAGAGCTTAATCAATTCGAACAAAATCAAGTTTGGAGTCTAACCCCCAGACCAAGCGATCTGCCTGTTATTGGAACCAGATGGGTCTTCAGAAATAAGCTGGACGCAGATGGAACTGTGGTTAGAAACAAAGCCAGACTGGTGACACAAGGATTCAGACAAGAAGAAGGAATCGACTTCGATGAATCATTTGCACCAGTCGCCAGACTTGAAGCTATCCGAATCTTTCTTGCATATGCTGCCTTTAAAGACTTCAAAGTATATCAGATGGACGTCAAGAGCGCTTTTCTTATTGGAAAGCTTCAGGAAGAAGTCTACATTGAGCAACCACCTGGATTTCAGAACCATTTGTATCACAATCATGTGTATCTACTGAATAAAGCAGTGTATGGTCTGAAACAAGCTCCAAGAGCCTGGTATGACACTCTATCTCAATTTCTGCTGAACCATGATTTTCAGATCGGCTCAGTAGATAAAACTCTCTTTAAATTTATTAAGGGGGAACATACCCTATTAGTTCAGATTTATGTTGATGACATAATCTTTGGGTCAACTAACCCCAAATTGTGCGAGAAATTTTCTAAGTTAATGCAGGGACAGTTTGAGATGAGCATAATGGGAGAACTTTCATTCTTTTTGGGTCTCCAAGTAAAACAGCTCAACAATGGTATTTTCATCAACCAGACCAAGTATACCAAAGAGCTCCTCAAGAGATTTGGAATGGAAACATGCTCAACTGCATCAACTCCAATTAGTCCAACAATCAAGTTAGACAAAGACGAAGGGGGAACGGCAGTTGAAGTAACCATGTATAGAGGACTAATCGGATCGCTATTGTATCTTACAGCGAGCCGGCCTGATATTATGTTCTCAGTCTGTATATGCGCCAGATTTCAGTCAGAACCAAAGCAATCACATTTTATTGCTGCCAAGCGTATTCTGAAATACTTAAAAGGATCTCAGAACGTTGGTCTTTGGTACTCCAAATATTCAAACTTCAGCTTGATCGGATATTCAGACGCAGACTACGCTGGGTGTAAGATTGATCGTAAAAGCACCAGTGGAACATGTCAATTTCTAGGTGAAAGATTGATCTCTTGGTTCAGTAAAAAGCAGACATCGATTGCCACATCTACAGCTGAAGCAGAGTATCTAGCCGCTGGAAGCTGTTGCGCTCAAATGCTCTGGATTCAACAACAGCTCAAAGACTATGGCATCCAAGCTGTTGACTCTCCGATATTTTGCGACAACACAAGTGCAATCGCTATAACGTATAATCCAGTTCTGCACTCTCGAACAAAGCATATTGATATAAGACATCATTTTATTCGAGATCATGTTGGCAAAAAGGAGATTCGGATCGAGCATATCTCAACAGAGCAGCAAGCAGCAGACATCTTCACCAAACCACTCCCTGAGGCTAAGTTTAATTATTTCCGTCAAATTCTTGGTTTAATTGACTTATCTTAATAGTTTAGATGTTTTCTTACTTTCGCTCTTAAAGATTTTTGTTGCCACAGATCGATAATACAATGTTCAGAAAGACACAGACCGGTCCGAACTTTCAGACCGATCCATGTCAATCTGATGTTATCCTATGATCTGTCTGGTCAATAAATTTTTTTATATAACAAAAACAGCCCAGACTGATCGCATTTTAACCGCCTTATCTATTTGTTATCCTGACCGTTTATTTTGAATTTCTTTTTATCAGTCATCGAGATAAAGACACGTGTCTTCTCTTTCCTATTTAGCGGGCTGAACATTTCATCTTCTTTCACTTTTTACAATTTACCGCTATCTGCTTTCTTATTCTCTCACTCTCCTAAATCTTCGCACTCTTTTACCTTCATTCCAATGGCTATCATTACTCACAACTCTCTCTCCGTTGAGTTTAATGACATTTACAGGGCAGAAGATGCAGAGATGGTGTCCATCTTCCGAGCTTTGGAATCATCTGGCTTGAGGAACTTTCTGGAGTGCGGCATAGTTGTTTATGAATCTGAAATCCGCGAACTATTCGCCAATGCCGTCTCCCAGAAGACATCAATATCCACCTCTGTCAAGGGCAAATCATTTGAGATCTCGCCGATGACGCTGGCCAAGACCTTTGGCCTCCCCAATTCCGGACTGACAGAGTTTGGACAGATTCCTCAAGCGTCACTCTCAGCTCTTCAAGGGAAGATTTCTATTTTTGGCCACCGCCTGCAACCCTCGTTTAAGAAGTAGGAAATGCTTTTTCATTTCCAGGTACTGTGCGAAATCATTGGCAAGCCTCTTTTGGGCAAAGCAGGAAGTTTTGACGCTGTAACCGCAGAGAAGTTCAGGGCTATGGCGGCTATTGTATCCGGACAAAAGATGAACTGGTCCATGATTCTTTTTGGAGTTTTGATGGAAACAGTGATTGCATCAAAACAGGTCGTATGCTTTGCTGTTCCTCTCAGCAAGCTACTGGAGTCCTTAGACATCGAGCTGGGAAAGCAGTCCGCTCTCAGTCCCGTCAAGATTCTAAACTCCAAAGGGCTCGCCCTGCTGAATTCCAAGAGTGCTCTGCCTACTCCTACTACTCTGGCTACAGTCAAGATGGAGAAGGGCGAAGAACAAGCTGTTGCGCGCAAACCTCGGGTCAAGCGAAAGCTAACCATCCAGACTGATTCTGAAGAAACTCAGTCTGCTCTCTCGCCACCAACCAAGCCACTTCCCAAGACGCCAAGAACCCAGATTACCAAACCACAAGCCCTACCCATATTGCCTCCAACAAAAGCCACCCCTGCACCCCAACCTACAACCCAAATTTCAACCACTTCAACCACTGCACCCAAAGTAACCATCCGAGTCCCTTCTGCCATCCCCGTGGTCAAAGGGATTGTTATCACTGAGTTGGGAGACTATACCCAATCAGGGATTAAATCTCCATCTTCCACAGGCAAGGGCAAAGCCATTCTCTCCGAACCAATCTCCTCTAAACCCAAATCTGCAGCGCAGACAGCCATCGACATTGCTATGGAGGATGTTGATGAGAATGTGAAGGCACTCATTGTGGTCTTTGATGAATACGTCGAGTACCGGACTATCAACCACATTGAGATGTTCTTCGGAAAGTTGAGCAGACTGAAGAAGATGGAAGAGGAAGTTCTGAAGGGGACAGAGACCGATGATGTTCGGCTTGCCGTGCAGCGCAGAGAGCTATTTTCGGCAAATCAAGATTCAGACTGGCCACTCTGCTCCTAGTTGCTAAGAAAGAGAACTTCGATCCGAATGCTCCAACTGCCAGAGATGATGGGGCTGTCATTGCTCAATTAGAGATGGATATTCATGCTCTCCACTTAGCTGTCCGATTTCAACGACAGAAAATCAGCATATCCACTCCAGTAACCAGCCCGGATCATCCCTCTGCAAGCAAGACTCTGGCAGAACCTTTCGTTGAGGTTATTCCCTCTGGGGCAGCAGACCAGACTGAAGATCAGCCAGCAGCGCAGACTGCAGAACCAGTAGCAGATCAGACAGCGGAGCAGCCATTGCCTAATGCTCCGTCTGCTACAGATGATGAACCATTGAACGTGTTGTTGGACTCTCCAACAACATCTATTCCTTTGGGATCGTCAGACTCCCACGTTCAAATCAGTCCAACCGCAGAACTTGCAACAGTTGGCGCACCAGAGTTCGTCGATCCGGATCTGGTGGTATCCACTGTTGTTGCAGCTCTACAACTTGAGGAGCCTTCCAGACCCAGCACTCCTCCAGTCCAATCAGATGAAGATATGACTTTCTTACAAGCATTTTCTTCGGATTTGGTCACCTTGATCCGGTCCGAAAGTCACCAAGCTGCTGTATCTTCACTTGTACCGATTGCTGAAGAAGATGATCATGCCTTGTCGTCATCAGATCACTCTCCAAGCCGACAATCTGATGCACCTCCATTTCTGGCAAGGACTCTTCAGCACCTCTCTGACAATTGCATGTCACTCTCTCAACGTGTTCTAGAAGTTCATCAAGGTCAGAGGCTTACAGCTTTGGACTTTGATTCATTCAAAGAGAAGATGACAGCCAGTATCGGCAGCCTTCAGCGAGGCATAAATGATCTGTTTTCTCAGCAAGCCACTTATAAGAACAGCCTGAGAAAAGAGCAGATCGAGCTAGCCACTGAAGTCAGAGCATCCGTCAACAATTCCCTCCGCGCTCAAGACGTTTGTCTTGACGCTATCAGCGCTCAGCTAGCACAAGTTGTAGACTTTCTCCAAGAGATTGCTGCTGACAAAAAGGGGGAAAAGAAAAAAGACTTCAGGCCGCATCAGTCTCAGTCTTCTAGAAAATAGAATTATCAGACTGTCTGTATTTAGGATTTTTGGTGATCAATAAAAATCCCCTTTCAATTAAGTCCTTGTTCATTTATTTTGAACTATAATAAAAGGCTTAATAATAAAAGGCTTAATCGATCCAACTTAATAATGTTCATTTATTTTGAACAAGAAGAAGTAATCGATCCGAAAGTATACACTTCAGTGTTCCTATCAGACTGGTTAAAAAGACTTAGAAGCTAGGTTTTGTCATCATCAAAAAGGGGGAATTTGTTAGTTTCGGACCTTATCGATGAGATTTTAAAGATGACAAAACATATCAGACCGGATCGAATGAAATCAGACTGACCAGATCGATCGCCCAAAACAGATCAAGCTGATAAGATGACAATGCATATCAGACTGGATCGATGGATTTCAGACTGACTAAATCGATGCTTCAGATCGATCTCAATCTTTATCAGATCAGAGCAGTCAAGGATACATAAAGAATGGCTCCTCAGTCCGAATCATTAACGGCTATTTATTGTAGCATTTAATGTCGTAATTAATGCTACAAAGGACCAAAGACTGAAGATTGCCATAAAAGGTAAGAAGACAAAGAAGAGCCTACCTGACAGTCGCCGAAAGTATGAACCAGAACGGCAAGTATCCTGAAGAAGAAGACTGTAGCTTACTCAGAGTTTAAGCAGAGTCAAAGTTGCACATTAAGGGAAATAATGTCGTTGGTACATACAACTATAAAAGGATGCAACAAAAGGAATATACAAGACTCTCGCTGATCAATTGAAAAACGCACAAGAAAGCAAAACAGCACAAGCTTACAAGCTCAGAAGCTCTCGAGCTGAAATTATTCTTAAGCACGATTACTTTGTAACATTTGATCATTTAGGATCACTGTGAGCATCTTGTGTATTCTGTGTTGAAAAATAGAAGTGAGAAACATATTGTAATTGTCAGACAGAGTGTGTCTGAGCAGATCGAGTGACTAGGAGTTTCAGACTGGTAGTAAGGTAAATCCAGCCTGAATCGGGTTTGTACAACAGATTGTATAAATCAAAGTCTTCTAGTATAAACCTTCCTTAATTGGAAGAAGGGGAGACGTAGAAGGATTACACCACCTTCGAACTTCCAGAAACATATTCTGTGTTCTTATCTTTCTGCACTCATTCTTTCATTCAAGCCATCGAGCCGCTCTTACAAATATAAACAGACCGTTCCGCACTTATACATTCAGTGGTCTGTTCTATGAAAGAGTTGATTAAGAAACAGATTTCTTTCACTAATCCGAAAGAAATCACATGGATTAATTTTTACAAGGAGTGTTCATTCACCCCCCCCCCCCCCCCCTCTAAACACTCCGGACCGATCCTAACAGACGCCTTTGCTTCGTTTGGGAGTCGTTAAGAACATAGGGCTTTTATTACTGGCATGATTTCGAGCAAGATCCCAAATTTAATTTGATTTTTGTGTTCGATAGTTCGATTAAATAGGTAGATAAAATTTTCGTAAATTAGGGTTCTAATGAGGCGAAAATCTTGTTTCGAAAATGAGCACTTTACTAATTTAAAATTTTGATTTGATAAGGGGTTTTTGGTAGGAATTAAATATCGGTCAAAAACCCGAAATTAATTTGAAATTTATGTTCAGATTGATGGAGAAATCATTGGTCGAAATTTTTGTAATTTAGTGTTTATAGTGCGTGAATTGCGGCTCGAAATTGATCGTCTTTCCTCGTTTATAATTCGAATTCACTAAGGGGCTTTTAATGAGGATGATATTAATATTAATACTCCCGATTAATTCGGATTTTATGTTGGGATGGTTGAGGAATCGATTAAGGAAATTCTCAAATTTTTAGGGTTCATAGGCGTGAAGTATGGTTCAAATTTGAGTACTCTCCGACGTTATAGGAGGCGGTCTGGCATAGGGTTCTTATTACCCATACCAAGAATGGTAATCCATTGAATTTAATTTGATTTTTATGTTCGGATTTGAGTGAATTTAAGGTTTAAAATTTCGGCTACGGTTCCTTATTAGGGTCGAAATTTCGATCGAAAATTAAGCACTTTCCTTTGATTGTGAGTTAATCATGATTGAGGGGTTTTGTTAATCATGTATAGACGATCATACACACGGATTTGATTTGAATTTGGTGTTCAACATCATGGGTAATTTGATTTTCGAAATTTTAGCACTTTACAATTTTAGGTTCATATGTGTAAAATTTTAGATCCGAAATTACTTACTTTCCTTAATTTGTTAATCCAATTGGTTAGAGAGCTTTGGTTCGATGTATTTCAGGGAATAAAAACCCAGATTTAATTCGGAAATCACATTAGAATGGGTGGGAAAATCAAAGGCTAAATTTTCGAACAATTTAGGGTTCTTGAGTTCAAAATTTGAATCTGCAATTGGTCATCATTCGGTGAACGGTTAATGTAATTGACATAGGGCTTTTTATCGTCTGATGAAAACGATCATGATGGTTGGTCAAGGTAGTCGATTGGTGGTCGGCGGTGCGAGATCGGAAAATGGACGGGTTTGGGGTGCACGAGTTTTCAATCGGAAAATTGGTCATGCAGACCTCGTCCGATTGATCTGATACTTGGGCCGTGGTTTCGTCTGGGGGAGGCGGTTCCGGCTGTGGGTTGGCCGTCGACGTACGATGGTGGCACAGCTGCCAGCGATGGCGGCAGTTTATAGATCTAGGGTAGATTTCTTTTCTTGTTTTCTGAATGTTTGATATATTTTTCTTTTGTACATTTTCAAATATAATTTCAGATTGTTAATTCATGATTCCCAACTTGTTTTCGATTCACTCAGTTGGTCTATTAGATCCGGGATTTATAATTCGGTTGATTTATATCAACCAAAAATCTTTTCCCAGCGGGATCATGGAACCTGGTTTTGCTCTGATACCACTAAAATGTCACGCCCCGAAACCGGAGCGCATGACACCGGCGTTGAATCCAAATATAAAATTCGAATACAACAAGCCTCGTATACAGATCTTTGATAAAACCAGTCTATTTATTCCAAAATCATTAAATTGTCCTTACAATTGCTATTACAAAATACTATTCTCTAGGATTAAATCGAATATGCGGAAGCGTAAGTAAAATTAATAAATTTCCTTGAAGGTTCTCCGTAGATCATTATCTCCAAAGATTATTCTTGTTCTTCTTCCACGATCTCCTCTCTTCATCTTTGTCTGGGAGGGGAGGTAAGGGGGTGAGCGTTTTGGAAAACACTCAGCAAGTAGGGGCCGATTGAACATAGTAAAAATATACATATAATCATAGCAAAAATCCTTTAATATTTCTTTGTCAAATCACATAGATCTTGGCACATAAACACATTTCTTACACATAAACACATATCTTGCACATATCCACATAACGAGTTATTTAATTTAAAAACATACTTTTCATAGGGTTGTTCAATCGAGATTTAAAACATACATAAGGTTTGAAAACGAAATGAAGTTGTAGCAAAAACCCACTTACCTTCGAAGCGTGATTGAGCGAATTACATGTTGTAGAAAATAGCACAAAATCTCATCTTCCTTTGCCTTGAAGGTTTCGAATAATGGGTGTGTGATGTGTGAGAAGATTTTCAACAATGTAAAGTGTAGGGTAATCCTTTCTTTGTATGGTGTAATGTGGTTTTAATGTGAGGATGAGTGTCCAATTTA
Source organism: Haberlea rhodopensis (assembly GCA_907163345.1). Lineage (NCBI taxonomy): Eukaryota > Viridiplantae > Streptophyta > Magnoliopsida > Lamiales > Gesneriaceae > Haberlea > Haberlea rhodopensis. Next base: position 1,962,084 of record CAJQUN010000056.1, read on the forward strand.
GGTCCACTATTTTGGCTCCCAATTGACAAGACTTTAGTGTATGATGTGTGGATGTTGCTAATGTGATTGAGAGGCAATTAAATGGGATTGAGTGATGTGATTTAATGTAGGAGGAATTTAAATTGGGCTCCTTAACTTTGGTCATTTAGTGTCATGATTTGGCAAGACAATGAATGTAAATATGCATCTTGGTAGGATAATCTTTTCTTTGGTATGGTATAATATGATATAATGTAGGAGACTTAATTGCATCCTATAATTTTGGTCTCCTAATGACAAGATTTGAGTCAAGTAATGAATGTGGTCAATAATTGGTAATGATAAAAGAATTTATTGACAATTACAAACTTTGACCATCTAATGACATGATTTAAGCAAACTATTAAATATCTTTATATTAGAATGAATGGGATTAAATTGTGGTTGTAAGAGATTGAATGGTGGCAAGATTTGGGTTAGGCATTTAAATGTCATTGAATGACTTATGACAAGGTTTGGACAAGACAATTGAATTGTTTAATTACGCACTTTAAAAAATGTAGGATTAGTGTAGGAATTATAGTCCATAAACTTTTATCTATTCATTGCAAGATTTATGATGGATTATTATTTTCAATGATTTCTTAATTATCTACAACTTTAAATTATTTAAAAGTTTACAAACTAAAATCATATAACATATGTATTATCTCTTAACAACTCTAATAGGTTATAAACTTAAATATGTGATTAAAAGTCCACAAGATTGAATAATATAATTAAATTCAACCATAATGCAAATCTATTATTTTTATTTACTTTTCAATATTATCTTGATAACACGTAATTTGTTTGACCAAAATTCCGGGTCTTTACATGTGTGATGAAGATTGTGGAGGAGAGGGGGGTAAATCGCAGGATCGATGATTGTCAACATTACAAGCGTTGGGTCGGATACTTAATGAGGCTCGTATCCAACATGGTTAGTCACAGATGAGCTCATTTCTGCGCGATTTAATCGGTTGCGGTAGTGGCTCGAGCCTTCTCGTGCACGAGCAATGGCTGTTAATAGAAATCTGTTTGTTGTAGTTGTGAAATCGAATGCCATCCTTTTTCATTTCTCCAATAAAAAATTTAGTGAAAGAATCAGTTTTACTCCGATAACTTGCCATATTTTGTAATGTTGGAATGTGTCGCGTCGCTATCATTCCATCTTATGTTTTGTGTGTGTAAAACGTGTTTTGGATAATATAAAAATAATTAGTGTATAAGATATAGGTTGAAATGGCCATTTTTCTTATATCAATCTACAAAAATTTGTCGGAGTAAATATTTTATAACTTGAAAACTATGTCTGAATTTAACTTAAATGAGAAATGGCATTCTTATGAAAGGTTATGGCTTCAAAAAACATGTTATTGAATCCAAATTAAAAAAACAAAACAAAACATTACCAAAATCAATTTTAGTATTAAGATATTCAACCAAAATGGAAAAAAGTACACACCCAGATATATGGTGCACTCGGAATTTTCTTGCTATCACAAAGAGATTTTGTATCCAATGACACATGTTACTTCCGCATATGTGGTCATGGATATACTGCAAGTAGGGGTCTACAATCGGTTAAAATCGAATCGACCGAACCAAATTTTCGAAAAACCAAATCGACCGAATTTTTTTTCGTCTAACCGAACCGACCGAATTTTACTCTTAAAACCGAATCGATTAAAAATCGGTTATTTCGGTCGGTAACCGAATTAACCGATATTTTTTTACAAAAATTAAAAAATAGATAATTTGATTTTAAAATTTAAAAAATTAGATATATTGATTTTAAATTTTAAAAAAAGAATGATAATAAATGATTTTTAAAAAAATAAAATAAAATTTAAATTTTTTTAATTTTTTTTAAAATATTAAAAAATTAAACATTCCGGTTAATTCGGTTAACCGATGTTTTTAAAATGAAAATCGAAATCGAACCGAATTAACAGATTTTTTATAAAAACAAAACCGAATTTTTGAAATAACAGAACCGATTTTCCAAATTAATTCGTTTTATTCGGTTTAACCGACTTTTTGTTCACCCATAATTGTAAGGATAGTACCCTCATACTTGTATCGAACTCGCTATGAACGCCCACAAATCATACTCAAAACATGCAATTGCGTGGCTCTATACATTAAACTATGCAAATTTACTTCTGAAAATGTTATTTCTAAACTTGATTATTCAATCTGATCTCCAAATTTGATCCGACACATAAATTATCAAATAAAATAATATATATAAAGAAGTGTTGTCAATATTTTCTTGGTACTTCATATCTGGTGTTCCAAATATTGTTTTATGACCCACTTTTGGTTTGGAGTATTGTTTCGCTCATCTTATAAACTTTTATTTAAATGATACAACTTGAGTTCGAGTCTCACACCTTATTAAAAAAAAAGATACAATAGGATATTAAGAAATTTACAAAAAAAAAAAAAGATACAACAGGATATTAAGAAATTTACAAAATATATGCAAAATAAAAAATTGTGTTATAATATTTTAAGGTTTAAAAAGAAACTACCAAGACATTACACATAACACAATCTTTTTTTAACTATTTTTTATGGTAAGATAAATTTTATTCAAAACGACCTTAATATTTATCATTATATCTAAATGTCTGATTCGAGAATATTTTAATATTTTAGGGACCAAATCGGATCTAATTTTTCTTAATTTAGACATAAAATTTTAAAAATATTTTCAATTCATCCATGATGCTTCTCATTATCTACTTAACTGAATTGACAAAAAAATTGTAATTTTCGGTGGGGAATGAACCAAAGTGAGGTTTTAATGAATTTCCCCAAATTATCATCAGATTTTATTCAAGGTGAAAAGTTGAAGGATCATCTGATCTGATCACAATCACAACACAAACTGGTAGTTGAACAAAGGTTGTAAAACCAGGCAATTTCCAGGCGACGTCACCAACTGTGCTTTCGATCTCGAGACTAGCATCCAACGAAGAATTTCTGATATACAATTCGTCGAACAGCTCGCGTGCTATGAATCTGTACGGCATCAAGTACTCACTCTTCGACATGGGATTCATCGATCCCGCTTTGATGGAATCCATTTCAATCACTCATCCAACGACCAATGATGTAGAAAACCAGCAAAGGGAAGGGGAAAATTTACCTGGGTCTTCAAATTTAATCGCGAAAAACAATATTAACTTATCTCAGCGTCGGCACGATGGTACTTCGCCGCTGCCACTGGGGATGGATTGGAGCCCTTCTCCCAGTTTGTGGGTTAGCTTTGTCCCCTGTGATGAGTTTTTATTCACTTGCGATTCCGTGTTCGAAACTGAATAATTTGGAGTTTGTTGAATTAACGATTGTCTATGGCTTCCTATGGTTTTATTGCGTTGTAACTTGATTGCATGGGCGGTTACTCACGAATTCAGGCAACTCAAGTAAAACTTATAAGTTTAGAAATGTAATATATAAAATTTGGAACAATTTTCATACTCGCCTTCGAAGGTGAATCAACCTTTTATTGAATGAATAAAACTATTTGCTGTTTGAGATTTTCAAACCAAGCATTATTGATGTTCTTGTCTAAAATCAGTAATATCCTTCGTGATCATATATTGCCAGAACTGCCATTTGACTCAATTATCTTCTTGATATATGGCCATTGTGTAGTTTAAAAATGTGTTTTTTATGGTTGTGTAACTTCATAGATGAAGCCATGCTCTACCGTTCTTTCCCATTGTAGGATGGACCAAATACAGTCTGGCCGCATGATTTTCACACTGGATGGAGTTATTGTGTCACAATTCCTTCTTGGACTATCTTATCTGAACCAGGAGGTTTGGAGCCTGTAGTGGTATAGATTTTGTTGTATTTTCACATTCCTTTTTGCTGGTTTTTTCTGAAACAAATCCATTAGGTACCGTTCTATGTTTTAGCCCATGTATGTAGTTCTAATAGGTGCTTAAATATATTTGCTCACCTTTTTCAGTTTGGCTTTCTCTTGCATTTTCTCATAATATTTGGTTATTCCGGGTCACACAACCTCTGAAACTCAAAACTAAAAAGATAAATAAAACAAAATAGCCCAAAACAATGGAAAATAACAATATACTGAAGTGTGAGCAAAAAACCTATTATGAAACAGCCAAGCGAAAAACAACTAGTAGCACTAAAGTAGTAATATGTGCTTGTATGTTGATTGAATCATGATAAGGTTTGGAAAGAATAGTTTTTGTGTGTAAGATAGATGGGCTGTTAGTGACTGTAAGATAGATCTTATTGAACAATTGATCTCTCAAACAGGCTGAAATGTACGAGGAAAATCTTTGAAATATAGAAGAAGATCATGCATGCACTAGGGGTGACAATTTGTTATCCATTGTTTTAACATCCTATGTGACAGTTTTACAGGGTTGAAGTAGGTTTGCAGTCACCGGAAGGGGTTACCACCACACGAGGAGTGCTGAGAAGATTTACGGATTTCTTGAAACTTGCTTCTGCTGTAATTTAGCATCTTTTATAAGACTATTCCATTTTATCATAAAGAGATGATAGAGATTTCTTCTATGGTATCTGGATATGGAATTCATTTATAATCTACTATATACTATAATAATGGTAGTAGTGGTGGGTGAAGTTTTGTTTCTTCTTTTGTCAATTAAAATGCTTTAAACTGTAACATTATCTTGTGTTTGTATTTTGCAGCTCAAAAGGTCTTTTCGCAACAAAAAATTACCTCCGGCACCTTCAAAGAGGCTCTTGAAAATAAAAGGCAGGGAAATTTTTGAGGAAGTTAGCACCTTCTTCTTCTTCTTCTTCTTCTTCTTCTTCCTCTCTTTCCTTGCTCGTATGCTGTTATAGTTTATCTTGTGCTTACCAAAGTTTTATAGTATTGATGGCAATTGATGTTTCTGTGTGCTTTCTGTAGAGTATCATACCAGGTGACTTCACATGTATTGGGAATGCTCTTATAGCTGTTTTGCATATCTAAACAAACTTCCAAGTGTGTAAAACTCTCAAGTGCATGTGCTGGTTATTATTCTCTATGCAAGTACATTTTACTTTCTTAATTGGTTTATATGTATACATTGTAAGTTTGTTAGATCGTGCTACTTACTGTTCTTGGAATTGCTCTCCACTTGGTTCTAGGAAAATTATTATCTTGTCCATTGTGGTGCTACGTAGGGCGTACAATGAGAGAGAAATCCTTCTCTAAGTTAAAAATGCTGTTACAACAACATCGATTAAGTCTTTGTTGATCTCAATTTTCCTCCCTGGAAAGTCCAATTTCATTATTACAGTTGTGAGAAATGTACTTATTCATTTATAATATATCAGAGTGTTCAGCCTGTTGATATTAAGTCTGAGGTTCAAGATTTCATGTTTTTTGTTTAAAGGATTCGAGATTACTAACAGGAAATACTGAGAAACAAAATGCTGGATATTTATGTCTTTCATTTTGCAGCTCAAATCAATGGCCTACTTGGGCGGGTATTTGAGAAATAATATCATGTAATTTCTACCAAAGAACTTTGGCATGCAACATTTTTCCTTGATTCCTCAATCTTATTTAGTCATTTTATGCCAAAAGTTTGCATTAAATCATTGTGGCAACAACTAGAGATGACATTGATTATCTCTTGCGGTGTTGTCATTTTCTTTGGTATGATAGTTCTCACAGAACAAGTAACTTGGTTCTGTTTTTTTTTTTCGGGGGTTACCCATTTCTTAATCTGTTTGTGAACTAGTTATTGTTTCAATTTGAACCCATGGTTTAGCCTAAATTTGTTGGTTCTATTGTTGAAGGAATAATGATGTGATGCGGAAAATCCGAAAGTACAAATAATAGATAAGTACTGAAAGACATTGTGCTGAATGTATTTGCTACAAGGCAATTCTAGGTTATCTTCATAAGCTCTTATAACTGGATGTCAAGTTGTTGATTCGATACCCTTTCAACCAGGGTTTCATTCCATTATATAGAGTAAACGGGTTACAAAGTTTCCTAATTTACAGCCTAAATAATATGATCAAAACACTGAGAAGCACGACTACCTTGCAGGAAAAGGTAAAGTTTTACTCTTACTAAGACAATTATCACAATCAAATGAATGAGAAGAAGTAAATAATTCTTTATTTACCAAAAAACCATTATCCAAAAGATGAGTCAATACACGAGAGTTAGGATGCCTATTTCTTATGCGAGACTTCAGTTTTATTGGCCGTAGTTGTACAAGCAAAAGAAATAACATGAGGAGTAGAAAACCGTAAAGGAAAAAGACGTCCCACTTTAGGCCCCTTCGCGATCACCGTCCCGGTCACCCGACCCTGCACAAGACAACCACCATGAGAAAAACGAGCATCACAGTTATTATCAACCAATTGCCCAACAAAGAATAAATTGGTAGTTAATTCAGGAGAACCAAATATATCACGGAATGAAGACCCAAAGTTATCAACAGCAGTAATAGGTAGCAAACTACCATCAACAATCTGAATGGATTGCGACCCTCAAAGTTTGCGAACATCATGGAGGCAGAGTGTGCTATTTGTCATATGATTAGAAGCTTCTGAGAGCATAACCAGTATCTTGCAGTCCTAAAGCCGTAAAAGCAGACACAATCACAGGAGTAAGAACTGGCGAGTCAGAGGATACGACAGGAGGCGTAGAAGACGAAACCGCAGCTTGGAAAGCCTGAGGATGACGTTTTGGAGGCAGCGCCGGACAGTCTTTGAGAAAGTGACCCTCCTTTTTGCAGTACTTGCAAACCTTCTTAGAGAAATTGCGAGCAAAATGGCCGAATTCTTTGAATGAAAACACTGGACGGCCTCTTTCCCTTTACCATGGGCAAAACATAGGCCACATTCATACGGACTGATTCAGGCGAAAAGCCGGACTGGGTGGATAGACGTTGTTCCTCACGAAGTAAGTCACCAAGGCACAAATCCAAAGAGGGAACAGGAGGACGATTTAATAATCCCGCTCGAACATGTTCAAGCTAGGGTCAGAGTTTCATCAGAAATTGATCACGTTAACTCTCAGAGTGAATAGCTTGAAGAACCTCAAGAGCCGTAGCAGGAACCTTAGCAAGAACAATATCAAGAACAATATCAGAGTATTTGCTCCAAAGATTAATCTAATATTTTATCTTCTTATAGTTCTTTTTTATATGCTAATGGTTCCCTGTAGACGATGTTTGACCGTCTCATCTTTTTTTTTGTTACAATTGCTTATATATGATAGTTTTGGAGTTAAATCGAAAAATATAAACATTATCGGGAGAACTTATAATTTTTATAGCTGATTGTTATAATTATCTGTAATTAGTTTAAATGACTCTTAAAATAGTGATATTTTTGTTATTTTAATGTTTAATTACATTATGATTATTATGTGTTAGAATAATTGTAGTCGTGTGATAATGCTAGGTATTTGAAAAAAATTAAATGTTAATTATTTATTATATATTTAGTTTAGACTATTATCAAGTAAAACCCGAATAGAATTCGGCAATAGGCAGTTCCCTGAGTAAACTGATGAAGTTCCAAGTCCAATTGGAATTTGTGAGCACTATGATCTTGATGATAGATGCGTTGCAAATAATCCCACATAGCGAGCGTCGTAGTGAAGCACCGGAGATTGGTAACAAGATTAGGATCAATCGTGCCCAAAACCCAAGAGATAGCCTTAGCATCTTTAGTTTCCATAGAGCGCGCTCTTTCGCATCGGTCAGAACGGGAGCATATTTATCAAGATGATAAGATAACTCCTTGCCTTTCAGAAACATCTGATATTGAAAGGACCTGGTGGAAAAAAATTTACCAGTGAAGCAGACAATAGTATTTTCAATGGACAATGATGCAAGAAGAAAACCCTACCCGCCATACAAGAGTCGTCGTACGGAAACCCTAGCCACCACACACAGCCACGAAACCCTAGATAGTATTACACACTGCCACGGGCGGAACCCAAGACCACCGGGAAACCCGGTGCACAAAGGCTGTGCGTGAAACCCTAACCGGCGCATAGAAAACTGGCGTGCACGAGATCGGCGATGCACAACCTGAAACGCGACAGACAGATCGCGATGCACAGAGAAGACACGCCGCACGACCTCCGAACGCAAAACCCTAGATCGGGGCACAGATCGGTCGTGAATACCCTAAATGATGTGAGGTTCATGAAGAGCTTCAAATAGACACAAGTCCAAAATCAAGAGCATGGATTCTACATAATGTTTTGGATCATCATTGTATTCATATTTAGTGATTGTGCTAGATTAGATTGAATTAGATATTAATAGGCTTTTTTTAAGTTATTATCATGTTATTTTCGAATTATTGTTAGATGGGCTAAGAAAAATGTTATATTGAGCTTGTTATGAGCCCATTATCATGGAAAGTCAATGAGTCCTATAAATACTTGTATTCAATCATTTTAATGGAGAGATACAACAACATTCATCCAAAAAAACGTGGCTCTTTGCTTTTTGGAGAGTTTTCTCTCATGGATCCAAGTGATCCCATTTTTGGAACTTATCAAGGAGTATTCCTTGTGGCGTTCGTCATTTGATACCGAGGTTCCTACTTTTCTAAGTAGTGGGTCGAGGTGCGTCATGTTGATACCGAGGTTCCTACTGGTACATGTTTTGTTTCTTGCTTCGTGTTAAGCGATGGATCGAGGTGTGATTTTACATACCAAGGTTCTTGTCTCAATTGTAGACAACGGGTCGAGATTCGAATCATACACCGAGGTTCTTGCTTGGATAAGCAATGGGTAGGGGTTCATTTTGTTAGTTGAGTCGTTTTTGTTCTTTGCGTTGGGTCAATAAATCGTTCTCGCTGTTAATTCCGCGCCTTTTGCTTGATTTTTAAGTCTTTGGCAAAACGAGATTTTGAAATACTATTCTCGGGTGTCATTGAATCTCGAGGCTCGTATCACTACATCGCTGCCCAACAGTGATGTACGAAAGCTATCGTGCAAAACCGACGGGAAAGAAGGAAAATCGCCCTAGGATCGACTCAAAAATTATAATCAAATGGTTGATACCATGTCAAATTTTTGATTCGATACCCTTTCAACCAGGGTTTCATTCCATTATATAGAGTAAACATGTTACAAAGTTTCCTAATTTAGAGCCTAAATATCTTCCTAATTGATTTGATATCTACTAAAATACAATCAAGATTTACAATGCCTTAATTAATATCATATCTAAGGTAATATCCTTGACATTGGATTCAACTTCTACATTTTTCCGGTAACTGTTTCTTCATAAGCTCTCATAATGATGCCTCATATTAGTTTTATAATAGAACAGGAATTTGTGCTTATAAATATCAGTATCTTTTATACAATACCATCCTTAAGTTAGCAAGATTCACAGCGTAGGTGCTCTTTGGAGGAGTGGATGGCAAAGGTACTCTCTGATGTTGATTTCTCAAGAAGTGCTCCTTCAGCATGCTTTCTTGAGTTAGAAGCAGCTGCCAGGTCAGGTGTGTATCTCCCCTTGGCAGATAATAGGATTTTCTAGTGCATCTTTCAAGTTCCAATGACATACCTATTTAATTTTATGCCGAACTCACATGCTGTTAAATGTAAAATTCTCATTTTCAAGGTCAGGTGTGTATCTCCCCTTGGCAGATAATAGGATTTTCTAGTGCATCTTTCAAGTTCCAATGACGTACCTATTTAATTTTATGCCGAACTCGGATGCTGTTAAATGTAAAATTCTCATTTGCAAGCTAATTTTTTCCTTAAACTTGCTTTTCAGCATTCAGCGAGTCAAGTCATCAGGTGCCGGACATGAATTTGAGTTGCAATATTGACACTTCATCAGATACATTTTTAAACCAGTCAACTGCTTCAACGATTGACGTCAAGTCAGAATTGACATCAAATTTTGGTGATGATTCTATCGATGAGACACCTGAGGTTCTGTCGCCCAGGTATGTGAAGGCTAACTAGTTTGGTATCAATGAAGAAAATCCAATTTCTAATCGTGATTTGTCCAGTCTGACAGAAACAACAGTAAATCAATCCTTGTGGTTACACGAAGGAAATCATGGAGTAAACAATGGCGTAGAAATTGATGAGAATTATGCAGGTGATTCACCTAGTGATATTTCAAGTTCGTTGGAAATCCACCGGCAGTCTAGTTCTTCATCTCAACTTTCTGCAAGCTTTGAACCAACAGATATCAGGGACACACTTTCCATCTTAGGTTCCCTATTTTCACGTAATACACTGGTTGTTCTTCCAGCAGAAGAGCAGCAGAAGATGAACAGACTTTTAGTTACCATGCAACAGCGGTTAGTCACATCAAAAACTGATATGGAAGATCTCATTGCTAGATTAAATCAAGAGTTTGCTGTAAGACAGTATCTAACTACAAAGGTAAGTTTCCCATTCTCGTCCACTTTCTTCTGTTTTCTTCAATCAATTCTAAGTATTGATCAAAGCCCACATGATTGTTTTACACTTTTGCTGCATATTACATTGCATGGACAAAAACACTGTCTATGAGGTCCCATTATGTTTTATGATATTGTAGGCCAAAGATTTGGAAACTGAACTTGAATCTACAAAGAAGAGTGGCAAAGAAAATCTGGAGAAGGCTATTCTCGATGAAAGGGAAAGATGTACTCAAACGCAGTGGGATATGGAGGACATCAGTAGAAAATGCTTGGAGATGGAGTTGAAGTTGAAAGCTGAACAGGTCTTAATTTGGTATTTTGTGAGCATTCCGATTCTCCTTGTTTTGCAAAGTGAATAATAATTGGGGGGTAATTAAAAATCAGGATGCAAAAGTGGTTGCTGAATCAACAAAAACTTCAATCATTCAAGAGAATGAAGCATTACGACAGGAGTTAGATTCTGCCAGAGAGCAGCTTAAGAACTTGAAGAAATTTCAGGAAGATTCAGACTTGAGATCAAAGTCAGATGTCAAACTTCTTGTAAAAGAGGTTAAGTCTCTTCGAAGTTCTCAATCAGAACTGAGGCAGGAGCTTGACAGAATGTTAAAAGAAAGGACAGAATTGGAGGTAATTTCTGCTCTTAAATAGACTACTCTCAACCATTTAGTAAGGTTCATTAAATTCTTACGACGCACTCAACAAAGTAACTCATATTGCAGAGTAACGACAGACATTGAGAAAATTTTAAGTATCCTTCTATTCATTAAATCAAGCTCCATGTTCATTGGAAACAGGAGCCCAGTAGATACGAATGCTACATTAGCAGTTGGATGTTTTCTTCTGGATATTGTTGTGCTTTCAAATTTCATAACGCTAATTAATAGTAAATTCTGTGCTCATGCTCTTCACTCTAGAGGAGACTACAAATGGAAAAGCAGAAAAGTGAATACACTCATGCTGCCAATGAAAATTTGCTACATGAGTGTGAAATTCTTCGTAATCGGCTTGAAGAATGCAGTGTGAATTTTCTCATCGAGGAAGAAAACAAACTAAAGATGGATACTTCATCTCCATCTGATGCTGTTGATATATTGGCTACTTCTGACAATCGCATCAGTCTTCTTCTTGCAGAGGTATTTTTCACGACCAACCGTGATCTCTTAACCTTCATATGAAAAAAACAAAAATTAATTCCTACTAAATGATACTCATGCAACGTGTTTTTGGTTGGTGGTCATCCCACTATGCTCATAAGTCGAGATTTCGTTTCACCGTTCTTCACACAGCAGAAAGTTGTACAATAACTAACTTAACATGCGAATTTATTCTTTTGAGACCAAGAACTTTAATAATAGGGAGGGGTAACTTAAGCTCACCCCTGCTGGAGCCACCGTGAATGACCATTTGTTCCCATATTTGATATATTTCAGTCCTTGTTCTTAATTCCCTTCGTGTGTGTAGAGTTGCCAATGTTGCCTTTATTTTTTTCTGAGAGAACCGGAATTCAGTTTAGTTTATATAGTAATCGTCATCTCTCTGTGACGATGTGTAACAGGCGCAGCTCCTTGCTCAAGAAATTGGATCATCATCGATAACAAGTCGTGAAGGTGGCGATTCAAGTGACCATGAATTGAGGAAGATGCTATCTGGTGTTTTAATGGACAATGCCATCTTGAGGAAACAGGTCAATTCTATTCTCCGGTGCACCCTCAGTACGAACAACAATATATATGAAACTGGAAAGGAAGAGGCTCCTTCGAGAAAAGCTGTTCTCAGCAAATTCTTGGAATAGCAATGTAACAAATAGTAATTTCTTTGTATAATTTGTATCACTTTACGTGTGTAACTTATACCAAAGAAGCAACGATGATTTTGAGAATAAAAATAACTAAAATCCATTTCCTTCCCTCAACTAAACTCCAAGTTCCTTGATACCAACCGGACCCTTACTTGCTTTCATAGCAACTCGATGGATCACGTCCTGATTCCAGAGAATGCAACGAGGAACTCAGCTGCCTCGGTCTGGCTCAAAACCTTCTTAACCACTAGTTTCACTGCTTTTAGCCTGTTAACAAGCACATTGCACACCTTAATAACTAAGTTTTAACTATTTGATAAAATCAAGAATTCAACATGACCTGAGGTGTTGCGCCTTAGCTACGACTCGATAGATTTTCTTGAACTCGGACTTGAGATGAGCCAAATCTGTCCCGCTTCCCTCGACTGGGCCTGGGACAAACGGGAGGTGAAGGACACAAGTGGCTTGAATCTCGGTCATTTCCTCATCGATCACTGCCTCCTCGATACGTACAGGGCATGTTCTACTCCAATGGAGTTGGATAAGAAGTTGATCAATGACCGTAGCAGCTCCAGGATGGTGGAGGGCCTCCAGTCGCCTAGCCAGGACACATCAGCTAGTTCGCGGGCCGGAGGCCATTTGGGCATGAGAAGTTGGGCAATATTTGATAGTTTAGTTGGGCCCATAGCCCTAATGTAGTGGGCCTGAGATCGGGTCAGCTGTTCATCAATCAGTTTCTGAATGGCCCATCTTGCTTTAAGCTGTTTCTTTAGCCTTGCTGCTCCAGTCCTCTGCTCTTGCCTCCATGCTCCTCCATATTTTTCCCAAGAATACAACTCTTCACCTGACAAAATAAGACATTTTCAAGAAATCCAAGATTTTGTTGAATTTTTTTCGAAGGCAATAATTGGAAAGAATTGCTTATTGCTATATGATGCTCCTCGGTACTTTGCAATATATTATAATTGAATCTTCCCAGTAAATTTACCAATGGCGTGACATAATCCACAAACTTAATGGGCTTGTCATGCAAAAATTTATCGTTTGAATGCCATGTTCGACCTTGTTGGGTCGGTCCCTGTTTGCTGCACTGGACCTCAAAAAATTTCAAATAAAGGAAGAAACTACGAATCTTTATATTCATCTCAAGTTTGACGAGAATTTCCAGCTTTATATGCCAAAAAATAGTAATCTCCAGATCAAATAATAAACCAAAAAACTATCAGAAATCTCGATATATTCATCAGAGAAAAGTGGACAAAATGTTAACATTTATTTTTGTAACACTTCCATTTAGTGTTCATTAAATTTTCATCAATTTCAGTGTTAATTAAAGTGTTCATTTAACTATTTGTTCATTTAAGTGGTCCATAATATTTCACATTCAATCTACATATGCTCATTGATGATATTGAGCTTATAAATACTAGATGTTTGAGTCTCTAAGTCAATCAATCTATTAAGTCCTCAACACATCTACATCTGATAAAGGTTAAGAAGCATACATACAACTACAGTTTTTCATGTTCCTGAATTCAAATCAATGGCTAGAGGTAACATCCGTGAACTTTTATATTTCCACATTCGATTTTGTGTACATTCAAAATCTATTAAGTATAATTTCTAACAAAAGAAAGATTAAATTTTTACGTTCTTGGCTTCTTTCTCGTGTATTGTCATGCAGGTTACTTGCTTGACAATGGAGTCAACATCTCTCATTGCTTTTCCTTTGACTTCGAAAATATTTCCTGCATAATAATCGTTTTTTTACAGTAGATTAAGAAAAAAAATAACTGCACAAGATTATTTCTGCAGAAGCAGGGTTTAATAGTACAAAGATTTTTACGAATATTTACAGAAGGGGGTTGAGACACAGCTCTCTTCATTTCTTGATCTTCTGCTTTCCTACCCTTACGCTCTGTGAAATTCTGTTGAAAAATAGAGAGAATTATGGTTGAAATTGCATTCTGAATTAATAATTCTTCACATTTTTATCGAGAAAATATATATCTTTAAATGGAAATTAGAATATCATTCTCATTATTTAATTGGCGAATTTAAATACATCATAAATATATATCTTAAGAAAACTCTTATTAAGCTGGGATTTTTTTTTATATTTTAAGTAGTTATTATGTTTGGAAAAAAATAAAAATAAAAATTCAAGTCTGAAGCAGAATCAACAAAGTTATGTATGGTGTCTTTGTTCACATCTCAATTTGTGGTGGAGGCACTAAGTCGAATGGTACAAAAGGCAGTACAGGTTAATTTACTGACACCGTTATATGTGGGAAGGGACAGAATTCAAATATCGCATCTTCAGTTTGCGGACGATACATTATTCGTTGGGGAAGCAACAGAGGCTAATGCTTTAACATTCAAAGGCATTTTAAGCAATTTTGAGTTGCTTTCTGGGTTACGAATCAATTTCCATAAAAGCCAGTTACTGGGGATAAATGCGGAGGAGGATTTGATTATCAACTTAGCGGAATTGTTGCATTGTAAGGTGGGAAAATTACCATGTACATACCTGGGGTTGCCGATTGGGGTGAATCCAAAGCGAAAAGAGACTTGGAATCCGATTATTGATAAGTACAGGAAAAGACTGGCTGCATGGGAAGATGAAACTCTATCTTTGGGAGGACGAGTGACTCTGATCAATGCTGTATTAACCTCCTTACCGATCTACTATTTTTCCTTTTACCGAGCTCCAAAGAATGTCTTAGCCAAACTACAATCCATACAAACCTCTTTTTTATGGGGGGGAGGGGAGAGTTGCCGGAAAATAGCCTGGGTAAAATGGTCTGAGATTTGCAAAGCAAAACAGAATGGGGGGTTGGGGGTTCGCAATTTGGATCTTTTCAATAAGGCTCTTTTGGGGAAGTGGGGGTGGGGGATTTTACAAAATGACAGTTCTTTGTGGTGGAGGGTTCTTAGGTCTAGATACGATTTTAATAATTGGAGTCTGATTGATGAAGGGAGGGAGGGCGGGAGGGTAGTGGTTCAGGCGTCGTCATGGTGGAAAGACATTCTGAATAATACGTTTCTTGATCGATTGGGGTGGTTTACTAGAGGAATTAAGAAAAAAGTTGGGAATGGTAGGGGGACTCGATTTTGGGCCGATGTTTGGGTGGGGGATAGGAGTTTGAAAGAGTCTTTTCCTAGATTAGCGCTGCTAGCTAGGGATAGAAATATTTTAATAGCACAGATGGGTGGGTGGGTTTTGGGAGTGGCGGTGGGATTGGAGAAGGGAGTTATTGGATAGGGAAGTTGCTTTACATAACGAGTTACTTTCTTTGTTGGACATGACGCTTTTGACACAGACACAGGAGGATTTATGGACGTGGACTTTGGAGGATTCAAAAATATATTCTGTTCAGACTGCATATGCAACACTGTTGGAGGATTCACCAATTGATGGACATACATCGGAGACATATATTTCTATTTGGAAAACTTTGGCACCTTCAAAGGTCGCAGCACTTATCTGGAGGATGCTACGAGATCGATTACCGACAAGATCCAATCTCACCAAAAGAAACATTTTCATGGGGAACGAAGCTGGGAACTGTGTGATGTGCTCTCTAACGGAGGAGACTACTAATCATCTGTTTTTCTGCTGTCCGGAGTCATACTCTTTGTGGATGAAATGCTATAGCTGGCTGGGTTTCTATACGGCATTGTCGTCGGACTCAATCGCCCATCATTGGAATCATCATGGACTATGGACAAGAAAAAAGGGAAGAAAAGGTTGGATGACAATATGGTGCTCGGTGCTTTGGACGATTTGGATACATAGAAACAATTTGTGTTTTAAGGGCAGCAACCACATGGAGGATGATCTACTGGAGACGGTCATTCACAATCTTGGTTTTGGATCACAAACAGAGGAAATAATAGATTTTTGTACTCGTTTGTTGATTGGAGACGGGAACCGATGATTTGTTTGTTATCTTCTTAATTTCTAGCTATTAGGACCTACTTTTTCTAATTTAACTACACCTTGTAGTAACTTTTTCGATGCTTTCGCATCTTTTTATAATATATTTATCTTGTCTGATCAAAAAAAAAAACTATATATATATATATATATATATATATATATATTTATTTATTATTTGCAAAATTTTCAATCAAATCTATCATCGTACTTCAAATGAACTGTTACGACTCTCACATACATATATATAATAAATAGATTTTTTGATAATTTTATCTTTTTCCTTAATAGAAAACAGACACATAAACAACTTACTAAAATGTAATTAAACAAAATCTGGATCCTAATGAATTATAATTAAAAGTAATATCTAACATCACAATTTTTTTTTTTGAGGCAATTTTTTTGCACATAGCGTGAATCAAACTCGAGTCATCCCCAAAGGGGAGGTGAGTTTTAGCAATCCGGCTAAGCTCGAAAGCTCATCTAAAATCACAATTTTGGGAGAAGTAAAAGTGAAATAAATAGTTTATTATTGTTGTCAAATTTAAATTTGGACCTTAATGACCAATTTAAAGTTTTCTGATCTTATAAAGTTAATACAGACTAAAAGCAAAATGTTTTTAGCTCTGATGCTATATCCTCTGAAAACATTGTTCAAAACCTCAAAAAATAAACATTAGTAATATTTGACATCTGCTCAATTCAAGAAATCCAACTAATGTCTTAAAAAAAATCAACAAATGTACAACACAAGAACCAAATCATGAAAAAGTTCAATCAACATGGGCAATACCTCAAACCTCCCACCAAGTTTAATTAGATTCCTCCATTTCCCTGACATTCAATCATGTTCTGTAAAAAGAGAAAAAGTAACCAAGAAGATAACAATCATTTCTACAAGCAGCAGCTTAATCGACTCTATTTCATGCTTTCGATCTCTTGTTTAGGCTCCTTCTCGTCTGAGACGAATTCCATGCTGTCTTCAGCACTCGAATCTACAACCGCAGTGCTCTTAAACATTTCGCCATTTTCAAGAGCTGCAAACTTTTCATTTTCCCCTTTCAGCAGTTCAACCACCTCAAGCATAGTCGGCCTCTTTTCTGGTCGATTATGAGCACATATCAGTCCAACAAAAACAACCCTTTTTAATTCTTCCTCCACATACTTCCCATCAAGCCTCGGATCTGCAAGTTCACTAAACTTTCTTTCACACGCCAAAGGAAGAGCCCAATCTGTGATAGGTCGCTTCATGGTTGAATTCACCTTCTCTAGGGGTTTCTTGCCACTAGCAATCTCGAGCAAAAGAATGCCAAAGCTATAAACATCACAGCTTTCCGATGCTTTTCCTAACATTGCATATTCGGGGGCTAGATAGCCTAGTGTACCCTTAACTCTGGTTGTTACATGTGTTAAACCATCAGCTATGAACTTTGCAAATCCAAAGTCTGCAACTTTTGCTTTGAAATCTCCGTCTAACAACACATTGCTAGCTTTAATGTCTCTGTGGATTATGTGCGGGTTTGTGCAGTGATGTAGATAGCTGGAATAGATCACGTGTTAACTTAATTTTGGAACAAATTTCCAAAATAGATGATATATAGTTGTATTTCAGTACTTACGAGATGCCTTCAGCAGCCCCAACAACAATGGTCATTCTCCTATTCCAGTCGAGAAGGCATTCAGCAGAATGTTGCCCATGAAGATGTGAGAGTAAGCTAAGATTCGTCATGTAATCATAGACAATCAAACGTTCTTGCCCTTCTGCACTATAGCCACGTAAACTCAGCAAATTCTTGTGCTGTACTCGAGCCAATGTCTCGACTTCAACAGAAAACTCCATCTCTGCTTTGTTACTCCATGACTTTAACCTTTTCACAGCTATCTGTAAAAGTATGCATGAGAGACTAGTAGACTTTGAAAAGATTGTGGTACGGAAAAGGTTTAAACTCCCCATGAGTGAACTCCTTTTTGACGATTCAACAAAAACCTTAGCTAATAGCTATGGATCTTTAGACCAAAAGTGTGTTTAATTTATGAATTTGCAAGAAATAATGCTGCGGAAGATCATTCGGTGAGTAGTAACTCATCCTATGGTTGAAAATGTGAATCAAAAGTATCCGAATCCAACAAGCTAGAATTTATACTTTTGCATCTGATCACAGGAAGTAATTTATTTTGTTTTTCATTACCTGACATTTCCACGTCATTAAGCAAAATAGATTTCCATGGGCAGAAAGAGCATCCTAAGACAGTTCAAACAATGAAATTGACTACCTAAAGATTTCTCAGTACCCATTTCTATAACTCGAGATGACAAAGCAAGTTGAAGGGTTTCAGTCATGAACTGAAGCAGCTATAACGAAAAGAAGGCAACGATAGTTGACTGAATTCTTCATCTTACATCTTTTATGTTATATAAAACCAAGTTCAAGGCAATTTATGCACTAAACGCATTTTATCATTTCAAAGTTTCTGCTATACATGATGCTATAATCTCTACCATGGATGTTCACCACGTGAACAATTCAATGACTGTACCAAACGCGTCTGATTACAACTGGCAACATTTATGCAGTGTAGCGTAGGGCGTTGCACCACCATATGAAAAAAAAGATGTGAAGCATCATTACTTGAATAGGACAATCACACCACGAATGGTCATTTGCTTAACATCGCGCAATCATCATTTTGTTTGCCAAAGACACCAAAAAAAACCAATACGCACCAACTCTAATCAACATAAACTCAATCCTCTGCTAGAACATAGAATTCCATGACGTGGTTACTATTTATCACACATTTCACTAAAGAAATATCTCAAGTCGAATAAAGCATACGATCAACTTATATGGCAAGGAGAAAAATGAAAAACAAAATGAATCGGAACGAGAAGCACCACAATCTCACCTGAGAACCATCCCTGAGCTGACCCCAATACACGCTGCCGAATCCACCTTCTCCAAGCTTGTTATCATAATTAAAATTATTAGTAGCCAACTGCAACTCTTTCAGAGCAAAAATCCTCCATGTTGACTCCTTTTTCCCTTGTTTTTTCCTGTCAAATTCAAGATTACATTTCCAAAATCATATCTAATCAATACAAAATAGAAAACTCCAAGAAAGAATAAGTAATGACCAGTTTCTATAAAAAAATTCTCAGTAATTACAGAACCAAAAAAGGCTCTGCAAACCATTCAAACAGTATGTCCTCATACGATAAACGTGGATCAAAATCATTCCTAATGAGAATTCAAAATAACGAAAAAATCATTTTGAAGAAATTCAAACAACAAAAAGCAACATAATGAACATTTAAAGAAAGTTTAAACTGAAACACATACAGATCTGAACCCTTAGCGCAGCAAAACATTGAGCGCAAATCCATAATCCTTCCAGCAACCCACTGCGCAGAATCGTCCCTTTCTGCAAATTTTCACTTGCACAACTAATTGCATAAGTCAAATCCCATTCTCCAAACTAAAAAAACAAAATCTAAATCAACAAAAACCCATCACTCGGAAACCTTGTCCCTTCCTTTTTTTCAAGTCACAAGCTTCTGTTCAAAAAGAGAGAAAAAAAAAGTCGCAAGCTACCAATTTTTGAGTGTTGTGAGCAGGTTCTGAAAAGAAAATGGGAAAATGTTCTTGGTTCCAGAAACAGATTCTTGGGACATGAATAAATGTCTTCTGCACTTTTTAATGTAATAATCAATTCAATAAATGATTGTTGAATGAGTAAAGGTGCTGAAACGAATATCACGGAGAGGAGAGATGGAAGATCGGACAAGTATTACCTGTACAAAAGAACAAAACTTCATGGGTTAATTGCACTTTAGTCCTCTAATATTTGTTGTTAATCTTAAATTATAGTTGGCATATACAAATTCAAATCAAATATTTATTTTATTTTTAATTTCAGATCAATTTTAATATTAAGATTTTTTTTATGACGATGGAATTCACAGTCGATACCCTTATAAATCCCCGAGCTAATACAGTACCCCACAAACCAGTAAATCAGGTAAACCGCACTAGGCAATCCTGGTGCGACAAGCTCAGCCTGATAAAGTATTGACATGTAAAATCGAACTCATGACACAAACCTGCTCCACCAAATCGAACATCTCTTGGGGGCTTAAGATTATTTCATACGTAAGTAATCGTGACCATTAATGTAATTACAAATATAACCCTTCTTTTAAAATCATTTACAAAATGTTTGACGAATATCTTATCCTTTTTGTTTTTTAAAAAAAGGTTAATCCTGACGAAGAAACCTTCACTTGTGTCAGAGGTCTCTTGACCAAGTAGGTTGTAAATCGAAGGATGTGCACGGATATCAAGATTCCGAGAGAGAGAGTTAACATGGTACCAATCCCAGAACAAGCCCCTGCAATATTTCAGTGAAAATTTGCCCCACACGAGATTCGAACCTGTGTTTTCGAAAGAGTCACCCCGCATCACATCGATCCTTACCAATCTGTCTATTCTCCTGAAACGTATCTTTTTCAACAGTAACAATAATTGTCTCTGACTAAATGTAATAATTCTTAGCAAAAATCGCATTCATTCCGCAAATCTCCCTATATAAATCCAAATATTTTTGAAATTTAAATAAATGAAGCGGGTGATTTCATTTGATTGCTATCGCTCGAGGGGTGGGGACACTAAAACCCTATTTTCACTAAATGAAACGAAATTGTTGACCTGCGAAGGCAACTAACAACAAATCATATTATTTTATCAGTATTTAATAGTATTCTTAATAAACAGTGTTCAGTTATTCATGATGAAATATATACTTTTTATCGGTTACTGTTAGATAAATATACTGATAAAAAAGAATGTACATCTACCTATATAAAATATTATTTTCAAATTTAAAAATATTTAATGAAAAATTGGAAATTTTCAATAAAAATCAGATATACATGTACACAAATTAATTTACATTTTTAGGTTTATTTTAATCAATCTTTTTTTTTAAGCAGCTATTACAACTACTGGAGTGAAGGTCAGAGACTCGAACACAAGACATCGTTTGTGCAAGTAACATGGATTGTTTTTGTGACAGGAAATATAGTACCATAATCTTTAACTTGGTTCACTGATGTAACTATTACGCGTTGTTTTCATGCTATCCGATCCTAACTTGTATCGATATACATACAACGTAAAAGCTACCAAATTATTTCCTGAATCGGGGTCCCTTGTTCGCCCTGTCATTGTTCCTTCCATCCCATGCAGAAGACCAGAAGAAAAGAGACATCCAGAATAGAACAGCAACAAATATTTGTACTGTATCCTTAAATCTGCTAAAACTCGCACCTATGCCTGAGACATCATTGGAGTGCCCAAATTAGATGATTGTCCAAAGTTATAACATACAGTGAAGATGATTTTACCCATAGTTATTAAAGGCGCATAGCGCACTAAAGCGCAAAGGGGTCCTGGGGCTATAGCACATAGCGCGACGCGAAGCGCGCACTTTATTAAAGTAAAGCGCAATAGCTTATATATTTTTAATACATCAGAAGTATCCATAAAATTTAATCAAACTCATTAGCAACACTTAGCAGTATGCTTTAGCAATGTTAATAGCTTAGCAATTTATATTTTGTTATATTCTCAAGTGTTTGTCAAACTTCGATTGAATGGCCTCATTGACGATTGTGATGACTGATGAACTTTGTCACAGAAGGAAAGAAAATATAAAACAAGAAAAGAGAATCAATCCAAAAATAAATAATAATTTGAGACGAAAAAAGGAAATGAAATAATGCAAGGTAATTTTGAAGAAAAGAAAAATAGAGCACTTGAACACATCAACCTGCTTATCCTTTGGAGGCGAAAAGAGGCTGAAGTGTTTATGCAACAAGACTTTATGTAACAGTAATCCTAAAACTCTCTAACTTAACCCTAATATTCTTTAACTTAGGCTTATTTTTAATAAGCCTAAGTTTAAATTTAAAGTCCAACCTTAGCAAAGGCGCGCTATAGCGCACGCCTTGGCTAATTGAAAAAGCGCAGATAGCGCACATAGCACGCGCTTTGCCAAAACACGAGGCGCATGGCGCTGCGAGGCGCAAGACCCGCGCCTCGCTTCGCCTTGAGCTTTAGCGTGCGCTATGTGAGCTTTTAATAACTATGATTTTACCTACATGATTAAACGCGGGTGAAGTAAAATAATGTAACTTCAGTTTTTGTGACTACAAAATACCCCTAGTATGCTGGCTATGGTAGTAGAAAGGTAAAATTTGGGCTATGAAAAGACAACATATTTGAAAGATAAGCACAACAGAAAGGTGGGAATGTTAATGTGCATAAGTTGTTAAACATAAATGAATATACTCGGAAAAAAGTTCAGATTTAAGAAAGTTTGAACAAATCTCTGAAAACAAGAAAATGGGCTAGACATGTAGAGAGAGAGAGAGAGTATGGAGAGGCGTTTATCTTCCAAACCCATAACCCTAGTCGCCGTCCAATCTTTCTGGCTCGTCCTTTTCCCCGCCAGCACCCCTTGCTCCAGACCATTCCTGAATGCAATGCCCAAATTTCGGTGGGCTGGAGCAGGAACCCTAACCCTAACCTTCACGAGTGTGTGACACCCTACACGCCTAATCCTAGATTTCCCAATCAACTAGTTAGAGAACATCACAATGGTGGCAGCTTCTATCGCAACCCTGGCGATTTCCGGTCTAAGCAGCAGCGTCCTGGGTCCGCCATTTCCTAGCACTGGCCGAGACAACTCGATCCCATTCTTCTTTGCCAACTTTACTGAGGATTGGAAGATGTTTTTGAAGACTGAGAAGCTGTTTTTTGAAGACTCACCATCTTCAGATTCAGGGTTTTCTGAGGAATTAATCCCGGAAACAATATTGGAAAAGCCTCAATCAAATCAATCTGATTTCTTCAAGGCTGAGAAGGTTGACCCCAAGGTAGCTGAAGAGGTTAATGATATAGGTTTTGCTGAGGAAGTTATACCGGAAACAATTTTAGAAGAGCCTCAATCAAAAAAATTTGACCTCTTCAAGGCTGAGGAGGTTGCCCCCAAGGTAGTGCAAAGGTGTGTAAGGGGGCTTCTCAGGAGAATGGGAAGGGTGAGGATCCTAAAGTAGTGGAAGAAGTAGCGAATCTGGAGGTGGAGACAATCTAGCCAAGGAGATTCTTTCTGTACATTCTACTCATGTAGTTGGCAGCGACAAGGATATGGTTGGTAAAGAGGAGAAGCTTTCGGAGATGGTTGGGCAATCTTGTATGACGTTATGTTTTCATTGCCCCATCATTCTGAAAACACATATAGTTGATTGGGGCCCAAAACCTTTTTCGAGTTCTGGACTCTAGGCTGCGTCACCCGGAATTTAAGGCGTTTGTGGTTAATGAATGGAGAACATGAATGTTCAGGGTTGGTGGAGTTTCGTTCTCAAAGAAAAACTAAAGTTGATGAAATCCAAGCTTAGGAAGTGGAATGCTGAGGTCTTTGGGAGAATGGAGAAGAACATTGAGAATTGTAAAGTGGAAATTCAGGAATGGGATGTATGTGCAGATTCAAGGGAATTGTCGACATAGGAGGCAAACCTAAGAAGGATGGCGATGGCGAAATACAAGGATCAGCTGGGAATGAAGGACACCCTTCTGTACCAGAAAGCGAGAATAAATGGACTCGGGAGGGATATGTGAATTCCAGTTTCTTCCATAAATACGTTAAGCGTAGGAGGAAGAGAAATGAAATTTTGGGTTGGAAACTGATGGCCTGTGTGTGGACTCAGTGGACGGGATGAAAATGGGTGTCCGTAATCACTTTGCTGAGCACTTCAATCGGGACAATTGGGTAAGACCTCAACTTCAAGGGATTTCTTTCGAACAACTGGACTTGAGCGATGATAATTTGCTGACAGAGGAGTTTTCCGAAGCAAAGGTCAGAAATGCGGTGTGGAATTGTGATAGTTCTAAAAGCCTAGGTCTAGATGGATTCAATTTCAATTTCATTAAGAGTTTCTGGGAGGTGATGAAAGAGGAAATCATGAGATTCCTGAATGAATTCCACATAAATGGTAAATTGACCATAGGAGGGAATCCGTCTTTCATAGTGCTTATACCTAAGAAGGAGAATCCATCTAAGATCGGGGAATACATGCCAATCTCTCTAATAGGATGTGCTTATAAGATTTTAGCCAAAATCCTAGCATCTCGATTGAGCCGCGTTTTAGACAAAGTGATTTCTAAGAATCAATCCGCCTTTGTGGGGAAACGGCAGATATTAGATGGGGTGTTGATCATAAATGAATTGATTGATGAGATGAAGAAAAAGAATCGAAAGGAGATTATCTTCAAGGTAGATTTTGAAAAGGCATATGACTCGGTTGATTGGGGGTTCCTTGACAAGGTCATGAAGATGATGAACTTCGATCCGAAGTGGCGGGGGTGGATTATGGAATGCATCACAGTTGCAAGAGCTTCGGTTTCTTATTAACGGTCGGTAGTCCTTCCGAGGAATTTGCTTTGAAAAGAGGGCTTCGGCAAGGGGACCCATTTTCTCCTTTCTTTTTCTTGTTAGTTGTAGAGGCTTTGAGTAGAATGATAACCAAAGCGGAGGATATGAACTTGTGGATGGCAACCAAAGTGGGACGTGCAGAAGTTCCTATCTCGCATCTTCAGTTTGCAGATGACACACTCCTAGTTGGAGAAGCTACTTTGGCGAATGCTAAGATTTTCAAAGGGATATTGCGCATTATCGAGCTCATGTCCGGTTTAAAGATTAACTTCATCAAAAGTAGTATTATCGTTGTAAATGTTCAGCGGAGTGTTTTGGAAGGATTTGCTACCACTTTCAATTGTCGCATCAGTACTCTACTTTTCAAATACCAGGGGATCCCGGTGGAGGTGAATGCTAGGATATGTAGTGTGTGGAATCCGATTCTGGAGAAATACAGGAAACAGTTAGCTTGTTGGGAGGACAATAGCTTATTGCTTGGGGGTCGTATGATTCTGCTGAATGATGTGCTGTCAACTCTACCAGTTTACTTCTTTTCCCTTTTCCGTGCTCCCAAAAAAGTTTTAGCCAAACTAAAAATCTCTTCAGATTGCCTTTCTTTGGGGGTGGGGAGTGCAGCCGAAAAGTAGCCTAGGTTAAATGGTCTGAAATTTGCAAATCAAAAATTAATGGGGGGCTTGGGGCTTGGATTCTTTCAATAAGGCCCTTCTAGCGAAATGGGGTTGGGGATTGATTTTAAGGGAGGATCGTTTGTGGGTAAAAATTTTACGATCGAAATATGGGGATCTTAATTGGGACTCATTGATAGTGGGTGGGTGTGGGGGGGGTTAACCGGAATCACTCTTTCTGGTGGAAAGATTTGTGGAGATTAGGAAGGGGTGTTTAGAAGAATAGGTAACGGCAGGGACACTAATTTTGGACAATGTATGGATTGGGGAGGAGAGGTCAGACTTTAGGTTCCCTAAATTTGTGTCTATTGCTAGAGACAGAGGGAATATGGGGGCTGTGGTGGGTAATGTTTGGCAATGGTCGTGGGATTGACGAAGGGAACTATTCTCATGGGATGATGATTTATTAATGAGTTGTTTCTTCTTATTGGCAGGTTAGCTTTGGATCAGGATAAGCAAGATACTTGAGTTTGAAGACATGATCAGTCCAACCATTACTCCGTATCTTCGGCATATCTTCTTCTTCAAGATGAGACTGTTCCGGCATCAGATTTGCAGCAATCTTTCGAATCGATTTGGAGAAAATCTCAAGTTCCTAACAAGGTGGTGGTTCTGGCTTGGAGAGTATTCAGAGATCGGGTAACCACTAAGCAAAACCCTCAGACTAAGACAAATTAGAGTGGGGCCAATATCGGATGCTTGTGTTTTTTGTGACTTAGATGAGGAATCGACAAATCACTTGTTCTTTTCTTGCTATGAGGCATATTTGCTTTGGATGGAGTGCTACGAGTGGCTTGGATGATTCTTGTTACTCACCACCATTCAGTCACCCACTTTCTACATCACTCAAACTTATGGGAACATGTTAAAGGTCGGAAGGGATGGGTCACAATCTGGCTTGCTACAGTCTGGACCTTATGGCTGGAAAGAAATGTTTCGAGGTCCACATGCTAAGAAGAATAACTTGCTTGACCTAGTTCAATATAGGTCGTGGATCTAGATCAAGAGCTCAAAGCCAAAGAGCTTCTGCTACTCTTTTTCAGGAATATTCGCAACCCAGTTGTCTGTCTACTTTCTTGCTGAAACTTTGTGTTGTTTAGTATAGGTTATATCGAGTCTTTGGGAGCTTTGTAATCGGTGTCACAGGCTCATTTGTTTGGGTTTATCGCATTTACTTAGTTTTGTCTGTAAGAACTATCTACTTGAGAGTACTTCTGGTACTCATTCTATAATAGTAGTTTTGTCTGATTAAAAAAAAGAAAATGAGCTAGACTTCAAAATTGAATCAAACATACGCAAAGTTGTATCCAATATTTTAAGTTTTGAACAACATACATGACGAAGAGCTTTGTGCAGTCGAAACTAACTTAAGAGTTCAGAGTAAGCATCTTACAATCATATTGATGATTTCAAGTGATGCTTAGACAAAAAGAATAAAAGAACAGCAGCAATATTGAGAATTTATTTGTAATATTTATATAGATCAAAAGAGACCAGAGGGGTCAAATATTTACACGCAGGTATAAGAAGTGATCCAAATGTAACCTACCAAACAATCTAGTGATAGAGAGACTTCAAACTTTCAAACATGAGTTTTAGGTTCAACTCACATCGAGTGTGTGATGGACTGCTCATGAACTTCCTTTTTCTTTTCTCAGGAAAGTAACCCAGTAAGTAGTAAAAATCTAATCATTCTACCTAGCAATAAATCCAATTAAACACACGAGTGTCTCGTTAGGAAATATTGCCAAAGTTTGACAGGGATAGTGTGACAAATCAACAGAAATCATCATATAAACACATATTTTAATACGAGCTACACTAATTTCCTTGCTATATCTTCTTAAGATCAGATCAATAGCAGAATGACCATAAATCCCATTCGTGAGTTTTATTCATGTCCACGCTAAATCTCTGAATAATCAAGAATGAAATCATTTAGAAATTTCAAGGAAGCTTTGTAATCATAGAAGTCAAACAAATAGTGACAATTATTTTAAAAAGATTTCAAAGTTTCATCGAATATGTACTCGGTGGTTAATTTACTTGTAGACACCTGCTATTAACTTGTTGAAATGAAAAAATTAGAAAAATAACTCAAAAATTAATCTGCAGAAACGCAAAAAGACAATGAACCAGCAAAAAACAGCCAAAAAATAAATCGTGGATGTTGTAAAAGGATGTACAACGTGTCGTACATTTTAGGGAAGGGGTGTTTAGAAGAATAGGTAACGGCAAGGGACACTTATTTTGGACAGATGTATGGATTGGGAAGTAGAGGTTAGACTTTAGGTTCCCTAAATTTGTGTCTATTGCTAGAGATAGAGGGAATATGGGGGATGTGGTGGGTAATGTTTGGCAATGGTCGTGGGATTGACGAAAGGAACTATTCTCATGGGATGATGATTTATTTAATGAGTTGTTTCTTCTTATTGGCAGGTTAGCTTTGGATCAGGATAAGCAAGATACTGGGGTTTGAAGACATGATCAGTCCAACCATTACTCCGTATCTTCGGTATATCTTCTTCTTCAAGATGAGACTGTTCCGGCATCAGATTTGCAGCAATCTTTCGAATCGATTGGAGGAAATCTCAAGTTCCTAACAAGGTGGTGGTTCTGGCTTGGAGAATATTCAGAGATCGAGTAACCACTAAGCAAAACCTCAGACTAAGACAAATTAGAGTGAGGCCAATATCGGATGCTTGTGTTTTTTGTGACTTAGATGAGGAATCGACAAATCACTTGTTCTTCTCTTGCTATGAGGACATATTTGCTTTGGATGGAGTGCTACGAGTGGCTTGGATGTGATTCTTGTTACTCACCACCATTCAGTCACCCACTTTCTACATCACTCAAACTTATGGGAACATGTTAAAGGTCGGAAAGGGATGGGTCACAATCTGGCTTGCTACAGTCTGGACCTTATGGCTGGAAGAAATGTTTCGAGGTCCACATGCTAAGAAGAACAACTCGCTTGACCTAGTTCAATATAGGTCGTGGATCTAGATCAAGAGCTCAAAGCCAAAGAGCTTCAGCTACTCTTTTTTGGAATATTCGCAACCAAGTTGTCTGTCTACTTTCTTGCTGAAACTTTGTGTTGTTTAGTATAGGTTATATCGAGTCTTTGGGTGCTTTGTAATCGGTGTCACAGGTCGCATTTATTTAGTTTTGTTTTTGTCAATTGTAAGAACTATCTACTTGAGAGTACTTCTGGTACTCATTCTATAATAGTAGATTTGTCTGATTAAAAAAAAAGAAAATGAGCTAGATTTCAAAATTGAATTAAACATACGCAAAGTTGTACGATAGACTCGAGTCGTTCCAATATTTTAATTTTGAACAACATACATGACGAAGAGCTTTGTGCAGTCGAAACTAACTTAAGAGTTCAGAGTAAGCATCTTACAATCATATTGATGATTTCAAGTGATGCTTAGACAAAAAGAATAAAAGAACAGCAGCAATATTGAGAATTTATTTGCAATATTTATATAGATCAAAAGAGACCAGAGGGGTCAAATATTTACATGCAGGTATAAGAAGTGATCCAAATGTAACCTACCAAACAATCTAGTGATAGAGAGACTTCAAACTTTCAAACATGAGTTTTAGGTTCAACTCACATCGAGTGTGTGATGGACTGATCATGAACTTCCTTTTTTCTTTTCTCAGGAAAGTAACCCAGTAAGTAGTAAAAATCTAATCATTCTACCTAGCAATAAATCCAATTAAACACACGAGTGTCTCGTTAGGAAATATTGCCAAAGTTTGACAGGGATAATGTGACAAATCAACAGAAATCATCATATAAACACATATTTTAATACGAG
This sequence comes from Haberlea rhodopensis, assembly GCA_907163345.1. NCBI lineage: Eukaryota > Viridiplantae > Streptophyta > Magnoliopsida > Lamiales > Gesneriaceae > Haberlea > Haberlea rhodopensis. The sequence goes on from CAJQUN010000056.1 coordinate 1,991,250, forward strand.
CTACACTAATTTCCTTGCTATATCTTCTTAAGATCAGATCAATAGCAGAATGACCATATATCCCATTCGTCAGTTTTATTCATGTCCACGCTAAATCTCTGAATAATCAAGAATGAAATCATTTAGAAATTTCAAGGAAACTTTATAATCATAGAAGTCAAACAAATAGTGACAATTATTTAAAAGATTTTCAAAGTTTCATCGAATATGTACTCAGCGGTTAATTTACTTGTAGACACCTGCTATTAACTTGTTGAAATGAAAAAATTAGAAAAATAACTCAAAAATTAATCTGCAGAAACCCAAAAAGACAATGAACCAGCAAAAAACAGCCAAAAAATAAATTGTGGATGTTGTAAAAGGATGTACAACGTGTCGTAGACTCCATAACTCTCAAATCACAACTCAAAATGTTAATTCTGACAAGCCGATTAAGTAAATTTTAATCTTTATTCAACAAATATGCAGCTTAAAAATTGAAATTACAAAACATCAACACTTCATCAAACAATCTGCACAATAATATATGGAAGAACATAACAATGAGGACTAATAGTATTGCAATTTTACTTAATTATCTATAATATGTTCATACAAGTCCTACAAGCCTGGTCTTAGCAAATTAGACTTTTTTTACGGATGTTTCCTCCAATTTTAATCAGCTACTTGCGCTTATTGCTGGTTGAATGTTTTCTCGAAAATCAAATTCTAAACATGATGATCACATATAATGAAGATTCATACAAGAGTTTTGGAAAAGTTAAAAGAGGATTTTTACGCTATCTGACACTTTAAAATTACATTCTTAAAATAAATGCTGCGTGTTTTATTTAGGTAAAGCGATCAAAATCTGGGTGTAATTAGGTTTCAATCTCTTCACATGTTCTTGAAGATATTGAATTCTAGCTAAGTTACAAGCATGCAGCCAAATTAAGCATTGAAAATCAATTTTTTTTGTATTATTTCATTGGAGTTCTTAATCATCCGAGTTAGAAAAAGAGTAAATTAGCGAATTCAAAACTAAATCAGAGCAAAGTTTATATGTTTATTGTTCAAGTACTAAAAAATAAAGCATAGGTACCGCACTAATGAAATTAAAGGCAAGAGAGAAAATTTGAAAAAAGGAAAAAAATTGAGCAAAATGATACCTTTAGATGACGATGGAAGTTTGTTGGAAGGTGGTTCCGACTGTGGCTGGTGCTCCAGGACTAGTGGCGCGGCAGCGTCCCGGCCAATAATTGAGTCTTAATGCCAACAGTGGATGGTGGAAGGAACTTAAAGAAGATGTAGACAACTGTAATACTCTGGTGGTTGTGGCGGGGGGATAGGAACGGTGCCGGCGTAGGTGGTGGTGCCGGTGGTGGCTAATGGTTGTGGACAAGGTTGAGGAACAGGACGCCATTACAGTTTCCAGCAGTGTCCAGGCCCTAAATTAAAATTTGATTTGGTACGGATACATTTAACATTATTGAGTGCACGTGGCTCGTTTTGTCTCCTTGATTCGCATATTAATTATTATGTAAAGTTTAATGTTTTTTTGTTTAAATATTCTTTATAAGAATTTTTCATATTTAATTTAAATAGTTATTTAAAAAGTATTTTGCCAATTTTAAGATTAATTATTTAATCAACAAAAAAAAATAGTTGAAACGTCATAAACGGATATAATGTGATGATCGGTAGATCTGATGTTACCCAGAGGACGCTCTGATCAAATCATTGATCTAAATATTTCAAAATAGCTAATATATCTCATGATTACTGAAAATTCACAAATTTTTCAAAAGCTTGCATCGTATAGAAATGGTTGGTTAAACAAACATGATTAAGAAACCTTGAACTAGAGATGTTAAAATACGTTGAGCTCGTCGGATTGACCAAATCTGAGTCGCCAAATAGACTTGTTGGGCCAAGATTTTTAGGCCTTTCTGGATAGGCCAACCCGTTTGGGTTGGGACGGGTTGACCCGCGAGTGACGGGTTGGCCTGCAGGTTGGGATAATTACTTGATTTATAATAAAATTTGAATTAATTAATTAAAGTATTGTTTATTAACAATTTATTAAATAATTTTAATTATTAAAATTTAATAAATTTATTTTAATTTATTGTTTGGCAAGTCTGGAGAAATGGGTCAATTCGTTTGGGTTTGTTGGTTGAGCGAGACCGCCAAAGTTTTCACACCTGTACCTTGTACTACAGGGTTTATTAGGGGTGAATACTCATGAAATTTTCTATTAAATAGATAAAAAAAATTTCCAGTTAGTAAAATTATTTATTGAAATTGAGAACAAGTAAATAATGATTTGATGTGATATTTTATTAAAAATTTAAGAACCCATTATAGAGTATTTGTGAATTTATTATCAAATAAAATACAAAATAGTGGTATGATCATAATAATGGAGTATAAATATAATATTTCTTTAATAACCCTATCTTTTTCGATACATTGAACCTTCATTTATTTATACATACAAAATGTCCCCAAAAAAGATGCTCATTTGACCATTGACCATTAGTTATTGACTTGAAGACAACTTAAAATTCTAACAATTTGAATTAATCGATCTTGCCGAAATAGATAAGAACTCATACATATTTTGAGCAGACTCAAGTTCGAGTCGTACTTAATGCATTAAAATTGATTTAGAACCTCCCAACTAAAAAAAATACTCTTAACGTGTTTTCCCGACGTTATTATAAAAAGTCACGTTCCATAAATGAAATATTAGTAAAAATAACACAGTTATGATGCGCTTCCATTAAAAAAAAAGTCTTGACAATTTTCAATTCTTATCTAAAACTTGTATCAGATCAAAATATATAATTAAATTTGGTAATAATGATAAAACAACAACAACAACGACAAGAATAATAATAATTTTAGTGCCATATTGGAGTAAAAAAATACTCGAAAAAGCAGTCCAAAAGTAGATAAGATCTAAATTTGAGAGAAATATTTACAGGAATAATTTAAAATGACATATATGTATAACCTTCTATAATAACTTAAAAACTAATTAATTAAATATTCAAAATTAATAATAAAATGAATTTTTCAAAGGTAAATACATGAATCTTTTTGTGGGTAAAAAGATAAATACATTAAAGACTGTACACAAATTTGGGGCCATAATGAGCCTCGTGTTCGTCCATTATAAATTAAATATCGATTACACATAAAATTTAATTTTTATATTAAATAACCAACAACCCGATGAATTAATCCAATAAAATCTTAATATAATGCTAGTGGTCAATGCTTAATGGACATTGATGGGCATGTGACTTTGTCCCGCATCAAAGAAAGCAAAGAAATTGGTCAAATCATTTGCTATAAAATGAGGTATGATGCTTTAGTTTCAAGTGCATCAGTCAATAGATTATCTAGCAATTTTTGGTTTTAGATTCTTGTCCATAAAAGGTGCAGATCGTGAAGGGTGAATTTGGAGGGCAAATTCCCTAACAAGTGCATAAGAGCCTGGGTTCGTTCGTGGCGAAGGAGCTTTGGTGTGGTAAGCGAATACGTATTAACTAATGATGTTCTGTCTAGAAAAATAGGTATTTAAGTGAGACATGTGTGACCCCACCAATTTTTCCTAGGAATCTTGAAGTTCTGTCTTGGAAAGATCGAGATTCTCTATTTTCTATGAGCTTACTTAGTTTGTACTATTCAGGTCTCTAGTAAAATTCATCAAATTATCACAAGACAATGTCGGGAAGCAAAGTTTCAAATACAGTCAGATTTGATGTGGAGAAATTTGATGGGAAAATCAACTTTGGCTTGTGGCAAGTGCAAGTCAATGATGTGTTGATTCAATATGGTTTACACAAGGCATTAAAGGGCAGAGTAATCTTGAAAGTAGCAGTGATACTTGTTCGACTGGTGGAACGACTAGTGCAATAGGCAAAGCTGGAATGAGCAATGACGATTGGTAGGATCTGGATTTGAGAGCACCAAATGCAATCCGTCTGTGTCTGACCAAAAATGTTCTAGCAAATGTGCATGGAATGTCTATGACAAAGGAACTCAGGGGAAAAGCTCGAAGAGTTGTATCAGACAAAGTGCGTCTCAAATCGGGTGTATTGAAATAGCAGTTTCATACATTACGAATGAATGATGGTACTATGATTTCATATCATTTCAGTTTTCAATGGCATTGTTTCACAGCTTGAATCGATTGGAGTTAAAATTGATGATGAGGATCAGACCTTGAGACTCATCTGGTCTCTTCCTCGTTCGTATGATCACATGAAGCCGATCTTGATTCATGGGAAGGAGAAAATCATTTTCTCAGAAATTACTAGTAAGCTTCTTTCTGAAAAGATGTGACTGGTGGGAGTAACAGTTCATATGAAAATTTTGTAATGATAACTCATAATTTGAAGAAGAAAAACTACGTGAAGTAATCGTGTTGAGGATGTGGACAACCTGGCCACATCAAGAAATATTGTACAAAAGATGGAGTGGGTTCGGTAAATTACTTCAGGTCAGTAAATGAAGATAACATTGTCTCATGTTCTGATGTCCTTTGAAAAAGGACATGTACATCATTATGACATGCCGTTGTCCCCAAGCTGCCAGAGGATGTGTAATGTTAGCAAGACCACAAATTTTGCACACGGGCATTGGTTTGGCATTGATGCAGGGTGTGTGGTGGAAATTCATATCTATTGCAGATTAACTCACAAGACAGCCAAAAGTGGGAGTTGCACCATAATTTTTAGCAAGGTTATTTTTCGACATGGTTCGAATTGAAATTCTTAGAATGGTTATTCTAAGTGGGTATGCTTTTATGGTGGAGCATATTAATTCTCTAGATTGAGAATTATGAATGTTATACAGTGTTGATAGTAGAAGCTATGACGATCTTCATCGAGGTGGAGTGTTGTGGGACGACAAAGTCACAAGTGGTGATTGATGGGCTATGACTTTGTCCCACATCCAAGAAAGCAAAGAAATTGGCAAAATCATTTGCTATAAAATGAGGTATGCGGCTTCAGTTTTAAGTTCATTAGTCAATAGTTTGTCTATCAATTTTTGGCTTTAGAAAAATTACTCTCTTGTTGTAGAATTTAGTAAAATTCTTAGTACGTTCTGTGGTTGCGGCTTTTACTGAGCTTCTACATCAGAAAAGATTTTATTATGTGTCTTTTTTGTAAATGAGATATGTGTGAGTTATAAAGTATGGCTAGTAGGAAAGCTTTGTAGTTGTGTTTGGGGTGAGAAGAGAAATTATGTGGTTATAATAATTTTTCATATATTGTATTTTTTTCTTTGATCCTGGTGATTTTTCTCTTGATTTGAGAATTTTTATTATATCTTCTTTTGCTTTTCTTATCCCAAAATTATAGATTCTGAAAGTAAATTTGGAGAGTCAAATTCCCGAAGAACATTAGTTGCTGATTCACATCCATCCAGTGTATATTAAACTTCTTACACAAAATTTAAATAGTATACATTGTATAACCTACGGTCCTAATTCATCCAAGAAAATAATAATATATTACTAGCAGCCAACACATATTAGTCGCGAGTGAAAGATACCCACTTCTGTTGAACAGAAAGAAAGAAAGATACCCACTTTAAATATTAGTCGAAAGTGAAGATACCAACTTTAAATACAATAATACATATATTTTAGTAATTTGTACTTGGCATATAATTAATACCGCTAATACTAAAACATTCTTCAAATTAATTTTTCTTCGGTAAACTTCGTATAGATCTTCTCTAATTTTTATAATTATAATTTAGCTCATTTAATTTGAACAATAAAATTTATATTCCCTATAGTTTTTTTAATTAAATTACAGAGAAGGTAGTTGTAATTTTTCTTATATATTTACAATTAGGGTGTTATAGTAATATAACTATTCTATAAGGGAGGCATATGTAATTGTTTAAACTAGAGAAAAAATTTATAAAACAGTTATTTTACAAAAAAAAAAAAATTATATAATTATCCCTTACAATAAATGGTGGGAAATTCAAGAAATTCCTAAAAAAAAAAAATTTGACAATAATAATAGTAATATAATGATAATAATAAATAAAAAAATGAAAATAATGCATCTGATGATCCGAAAAATGAATCAGCATGAATACTGCATTTTGTGCACACGATCCTTGAGGATCCCACTGTACAAAGCTACATGATTTGCAGGCATGTTCTGAATTCCAATAATTTCATTCCCACATCCTTTATGAATTTCTCCTAATTTTATCTCTTTATTTCTACAAAATTCACCATTAACATTCTTATCTGAATCTTTCACATCTTCTGCAAATTTAACTCTCTTCCTCTTCTTCTTGGCCTCACCTTTCTTGCTCTCTGTTAAAACAAAGATAACTTAGTGCAAGATATAAGAATTTAATCAACGGCTCTAAAAAATTGAAAATTTAGTCAATTAACATGTAAATGGACGAGGGTTTTCTTGATAATCAATACCTGAAGAAACTAAACACGATTTGAGAGCTTTCTTTTCACCAGGAGGGCAATCTTGATTTTGACGAGTACAGGAAATGCTTGAGAAATGCTTTTCCTTGAAAAGATCGAAGAGAATGACGGTTCCTACAGAAACAGCCATGGCAGTGGCCAGCACCAGACCTTGAGAACTCAACATGTAACACATAACAAAAGCTAGCTAGGTGCGATGTATATATTATATATTTATTGAAGGGAAATCACAAGATTTTCATATCTGAAATGAATGTGGAGTGGTTGTTTGTGATCAGTGGGTGTGTTAACAGGTACATGAACACAGATAATTTGGGAAATTTAGTTATTTATTGGCTTTAATTATGAAATGCTTGAGAATCTGGAGTTACTTTTTGAATGGGATTCTTGGAGATTAGAGGGGGAAATGGCATTTGATTTGAGTGTGTTTACTTGCACGGCAGGAGAAATTAAAGAGAGATGAAAAAGAAGGTTTTTTTCCTTGGTTTGTGTCCATTGGTGGAGATCAAGGGTCAAAATTGGAGTCTTGTGATTCTCGACCGCATTTAGGGAGCCTCTTTCGATCATTTGATGCTGTCTTCACATGCACTAATAATTTATTATAATTTATATACGAGATATGTGATGTAGATGTCCAACAACTGGTAGTCCCCAAATTTTATCGATGTCTAATTAAGTATATTTATTATATATATATATGCTTTTAAATATTACAATTTAATATATTATTATTAAAGTAAATATACTTTTCTATATATTTTTTAATATGTAGATGATATGGATTATTACTTTGACTACTTGATAAATCTGAAATGTTGACCATACAAAGTAGTCTTGATATGATTACTTTTGTAGCTTGGTGCTTTATCTATCAGATATCAGATATGTTTAAATTTGCTCTGTTGTATGCTTTTCATACACTGAGATGTTAAAGAACACACTTCGAAAAATTTGAAGGTATAATGTCTCAAACTAAAATGGTAGTAAGACTCACCTTATCTTTTGAGAATTATCCCAAGTTCGAGGTTTGTAAAAAACTCATGGGCCGATCCAAGTCCACATGGCAAGCTAAAAGCTCGCCTAGATCAAGGCCTTGGGCGACCTAGTGAGCTCGCGTCATGGCATCTTGGGCGCGCTAGTGAGCTCATCCCAGGGCACCTTGGGCGAGTCTGCTAGCTCACCCGATGCCACTTTGGGGCAACTTCAAGTGCTAGATCGAATGTACAGGGTCACTTGGGTTAACCTCACTTTAGCACGTAATTAATAAGTCAAATTATAATCAATCAACAAACAATAGTATTTCGGCTGAAAAAAAATTCGTTTTGAATGGAATATTAAATCTTAATCAAACACAATAGGTCCTCTAAAACCAAGATTCACCACGTAATATTTTATAAAATATACTTAAGTCGGAATATATTAAAATCAAACAACAAACAGAAAGCATCTCGACTATAAGTATCATAATCAAACATCACAATCATAATCAAATAATGACAAGTCCAAGTCAAAGTAAATACATCCCAACATAATTTAAAATCCGAAATATCTGACTGAGATGCTGACCAACATCACATAAGCATAAACATATATCTTTCAAACATTTATACAATCATACATAGCAATAACATATAAATATTACTACAAATCCCCTTCTTAAGCTTTAAACATAATATTTTATAACTCCTTCAAACATATCAAAAGTCCAAAACATGACTTTCTAGTAAGTTATTACACTAATAACTACTGGCTCTACTCTTTGTCCCGTCGACAATCTAGCTTTGGCCCCGACCACCATTACCTGCATTGTCTCCTGAAAACAAACCCATAAAAGGGTGAGATAACATCAAGTACGTTCTTATCAAAACACAAACATAAATTATACACACCGTAAACATATATCATCAAAATAACTAATCATTTTAACAAATAATCATGCATTGATACTCTACCTCATAACTATCTTGTCAAATAAAACCATCATAATAGAATATGCAATAAAATAAGATTAAGTTTGAATTTATATCGTCTCATCATTTGCAATGTATTAACAATAATCAGACTAGATATGTCATTCACTGACCTACATAAATGACTCGTCAATCCATCTCTACTATATCAATAATATCTGGACCAGAAATTTCATCGACTGACCAACATCTTGGACTCATCAGTCCACATCCATCATGCTAATAGTATCCGGACTAGAAATTTTATCCACTGACCTGTATCAATCTCTGGCTCGTGCCAATTATATAATCATTTCATTCTATCATACGTACCTGGACAATCATATAATCAATATAGGTTCACCATTAAATCAACTCCATTTACCATACTCCGTAAATTATACAAACACGTCATTATACATTGTTCCTTCGAGTTATAAAATAAACTAACCAAAGTCAAAGCTAGACAGTCCAACTTTAAAAGGTTCATAACTAGTATATAAATCAAATTGACACATGAGAGGCGAAGTTTATTCGATTTTAGCTTTACCACCCTCTGGTATTTTGATAATTACTATTTGGTTACTCAATCAAATGACTTAGTTGTAATTGGATTATAAAACTAACTCATAAAGTAATATTTCATATGTTCAACACTTTAATTGTTTCAATCATCTTCTAAGGTTAAATTGAGTCACAAGAGAACCAATATACAAAACAAGACAACGAGAATTTCGAAGTGGACGCATTTTAGTATTCTAACCATTGCTCACAAACAAAGCATCGAAATTGAGTTGTTACGGAGGGTCAATATAACTTATACATATACAACTTTTGTTCAGATCATAATTTCATAAAGCAAAGACACAATTCTGAAAAAATTCATTAAAATTATGGATTTGTGTCATGCCACAATAAAATTTCAGCTTTGTACACATCTCAGTAAAATAATCACAACTCTCTCATAAATAATCCAAATCAAGCGATTCTATATGCGTTTCGAAGATAATTCATAAATCTATAACTTTTATTTGAACTATATTTTCAGAAAATAAACATAATTACATAAACTCGTAGAAGCTACAAGTTCGTAATCTACAACAACAGATTTCCAGATTTGTACATCTTTTAATAAAATAGGCTTAACTCTTTCATAGCAAATCCAAATTAAGCGATTCTAGATTCATTTCGAAGATAAAGCGTAGATATATAATTTTTATTTCGTATTATAGTTTCATATGACAACCTAACTGTCAAAAATGGTTTCTTTAATGTCTCACTTGTTTACTTCAAGTTTCACAACATGATATGTCCTCAATTCTAACATCTAGTATAAACAATGAACAAAGATTATTGGTTTACAATCTCATACCTTGGTAGCCACAAATCTCGAAAATCAAACAAATTTTGCCAAAGACACTTCAAAACAATCAATTAGACGAGAAGAATGAATTAGGGGTGGTTAACGGATTGATCCGGTCCAGATCGGTCCGATCCATTAAGGAACCGAATCGGATCCGGTTTCGGGTTGGACCGGTTCCAACCCGGAACAGATTTGTTTGAAATTTTTTTTCAAAAAATATAACTTATATTAGCTTAAATAAAAAATAAAAAAATATTTTTAAAAAATGAATCCGGTTCCGGGTCAATCCGGAACCGATTCCGTTTAGTCCAGAACGGTAAGATACCGGTTCCGGTTTCGAACCGGGCTAACCGGTCCGGTTTCAGGCCGAATCCTGATTGACCCGGCCCGTTAAGCACCCCTAAGAAGAATCTTGATATGATCTATTGCACATTTCATGGGTTGAAGTTTTATCAAAATTCTGCTAATTTTGGTTAAGTTTCTCGGCTCATATGGTTGAGGGGGAGGAGATAAGGATAGCAAAGTCTATCCATTTTAGTTTATAGCAAACAAACCCCTCCATTTTTTATTCTCATGCAATTTACACTCCCAAAATAATATCAAATCCTTGCTTTTGGAATTTAAAATTTCAACAAGTTTAATTTTAGGTCCAGAATTCAAATCTGGATAATTATAATACAATGACTTAATTTCTATGATTTACCCAATAAAAGAAAAATCATGATAAACAGAAAATTCTCGATAACCACATTTATTTTTTGTATTATTCTGATCTCATTTGGTTCACTACAAATTAGTATCTTAATTTTAAACACTATTATGTTCACTCAATACCGATAAATGAAACACCACCGTTTGATACATTTTTAAAGATAAGATTAACCATAGTTTTTAACTATTTATCCATAATTTATCTCATCTCATTCATTGTACCAAACAATGCCGAAAAGTTCAAATAAACATTCTTAAAATCCATTTTCTTTATTACCAATTGATATTTCAATTTCAAACTCAAATAACTTAAATAATAATTATTTCATATAATATATTGGTTTATGTATTTTGGGCATTACAAAAGTATTCATCAGGGCATTTCTTTGATAGAATGTTAGAAGATAGAATGTTAAAAGCAGAAATCTGATATCAAGTTATCTTAGCAATATAAAGAATCACTAGCTAGACATATGTTCCCAAGGTGGTCCATCATCTATTCTAATATGATGGGCCCCTACGACATCTATTGTGGTCCCTTGGTATCCCCATCGGGTAGTTTCACTCACGGTGAGAAACCTAACTCCTGGTGGACATGATGTCGAGTTAAGATCCTAATTGGTATGGACGAGCTAAAAGGGACGACCCATATCTCCAAGTAGGAATCGGACAGCTGGGATTGAAGACTTTTAACTGCCAATTGATGGCTATAAAAGGCGTGAAGTCTCGGTGGAAAAATACAACTCATTTTTCAGAAATAACAAGTCCAAAACCAAAGTATGTATCGTGAGCTTGAGTGATATAGCGAGAAGATAGAATTCAATTGATTGTTATTGTAATACATAGAAGTAACAATTGAGAGTCGAATTTGGAGATGTATAGTTGTATATCAACCAAGAAAGGATCAATAATATTTGCCCCCATGGAGTGTAAGCTATTGAATTCGCCGAACCACATAAATACATCTTCTTATCGATTTTGTTTTCTTCATTATATTGTTAGCTGTTCTTGCTGAATATGTGGTTCTGATATGTTGGTTCGCGGTTTTGGTGATGCAATTGTGAGCAAGAATCATACGGGGCTCGAATCTTGGAGTGGGTTGATTTCTTTGCAATATAATTGTTACATCAACAACACATACAAGATTTGTATCTACTAGAATCTTGTACACATAACTCTCTGGAGGTTGTGTTTAAATTCTGAGTTCATCGAAGAATTTATTCAAGAAATCATAACAATTGGCGCCGTCTGTGGGAAACCGACTACGACAAGAATTCGTGACTAAATTTGATATCCAATATGACAACCAAGGTGGAGCGTTTTGATGGCATTGGAGACTTTGGTTGTGGAAGAGAAGAATGCAAGCCATTCTTATACAACAAAAGGTTGCCAAGGCTCTTGGCGGTAGGAGCAAATTGCCGAGCACACTTACCGATGAACAGAAAGATGAAATTATGGATATTGCTTTCAGTACATTGACATTGCATCTCCATAATACAGTGTTACGTGAAGTGTCTTCGGAAGACACATCAGCCTAAATTTGTTTGAAAATGGAGCAATTATACATGACAAGATCCCTTCAATATAGAATATATCTTAAGGGGAAACTGTTTGTGTATAAAATGGATGAATCTCAGACAATTAGTAACAATCTTGATGAGTTAATCGCCTCATCTTGGACCTACATAATATCATTATTGAAATTGAAGATGAAGACAAGGCGATCATTGTTCTTAATGGTCTTCCAAAATCTTACTCAACACTTGTGGACACCATGAAGTATGCAAGCGATCCATATCCTTCGGTGATGTTATCAAGGAACCAAAATCAAAAGAATCTAAAAATTCTTTGGAAATTAATGTTCGCTCCACAGGAGGTAGTCTATTCTCAAAAGAGTTGGATGAAAAGTGCAGCTGTTGTGGTAAGCACAAGGAAAATTCAGGACCAAAAAAATAGACTGTGAAATGCTTCAATTTTCACAAGGAAGGCCATTACAAAAGGCTGTCCAGACCGTAAGAAAGACCAGCTGAAATCAGAGGAACAAGGAGAAGCAGGTGTTATTCAAGAGGATACTGAATATGCAGAGACCCTGTGTGTGACTAAGAAGGAAGTGGATCATGGTAGTTGATGCACATTCCACATGACGCCTGACAGAAGCATGTTTGAGTCATTCAAATCCACACAAGGTGAGCAAGTAGCTTTGGGCAATAATATGACTTGCAAGGTGCAAGGGGTTGGGGCTGTGAGTCTAAAAATTGACAATGAAGCACATGTATTACTTGGTGGAGTTCGATACATTCCTGAGCTCAGTAAGAATATGATCTCTTTGGGAACCTTAGATCGGCAAGGATGCACTTTCAGAGCTGGAAAGGGCATAATGATTGTCAAAAAATGTGGAAGAGAGTTGATGAAATGAAGGATGTATAAGGGACTGTATATGATGTGTGGCAGCGCCAAGAAATGTGATGTCGGAGTGTACAAGGGATTAAGGTTCAAGGTGGACTCACCTAAGGGGAGATTGCCAAGAAATCTAACTGGAAATGCACATACGGCTATTGGTTTGGTGATGACGATGCATGTGCTAAGTGTCAGTGTAATTGATTCAATCTCAGAACATTGGCTACAAGGTTGCTATCTTCTGTAAAAATGATGTATTCAAAAGGCTGGTTTATGGAACCAGTAAAGGGGAGCCTTAGATTAAAGTTAATGGGGTCAATATTATTGGAGAATGGATAATAGTCAAGGTGGAGATTGTTAGAAATGTGACTAATATCCATGCATTCTTGCTTATGGAAGGAAGGACGATTATAGCTAACAGAGATGAAGTTGGAGAATTTAGTGGGAGAAAATTCCTTGGATCTAGTGCAGCTGCGATTGAAGATCTTTATATGCCAACTGATGGCAATAAAAGGCGTGAAGTCTTGGTGGAAAAATACAACTCATTTTTTGGAAATAACAAGTCCAAAACCAAATTATGTATTGTGAGCTTGAGTGATATAGCAAGAAGATAGAATTCAATTGATTGTTATTGTAATACATAGAAGTAACAAGTGAGAGTTGAATTTGGAGGTGTATCGTTGTATATCAACCAAGAAAGGAGCAATAATATTGGCCCCCATGAACTATTGAATTTGCCGAACCACGTAAATACGTCTTCTTATCGATTTTGTTTTCTTCATTATATTCTTAGCTGCTGTTTTTGCTGAATATATGGTTCTGAATGTATGTTGGTTCGTGGTTTTGGTGATGCAATTGTGAGCAAGAATCATATGGGCTTAATCTTGGAGTGGTTGATTTTCTTTGCAAATAATTGTTCCATCAACTATACATAATCAAGATTTGTATCTACTTGAATATTGCACACATAACTCTCTGGAGGTTGTGTTTAAATTCCGAGTTCATGGAAGAATTTATTCAAGAAATCACAACAACACGGCCTACCTCATCGTCGACGAATCTGAAAGTTATGGACTTATTATCAGATGATGGTTCTTGGGATTTGAATATCATTGAGCAATGTTTATGGCCTATTGACCATAATGAAATCCTTCGATTACCTGTCCAATTTGCGAGTGGCAATGATGTTCTAATTTGACACTTCACACCTAATGGAGAATATTCGGTTAGATCTGGATATGCTTTGGCTTCACTTCAAGATGAAGCATGTAGTGAGGGAGATGGCAATGCTTCTGTCAAACTTTTTTCCAAATTGTGGTTGTTGCTCATTCCTTCAAAAATCAAGATTCATATCTGGAGAGCAATTCATGAGGCACTCCCCACTTGTTTTCATTTGGTAAAGCGAGGTGTTTCCGTTGATATTTTATGCCAAAGTGTCGATCAGTACCTGAAAATGCTTTCCATGCTTTGTGGAAGTGTAGATGGACACGAAGAGTGTGGAAATTGTCCACTTTTTGGACATTGCTCTATCGATTCCGGGGAAATAATTTAATGGATTTATGCCTTTGGTTGTTGATTTTTGGGGATGCTAAGGCTCTGGATGCATTAGCCATGCTTTGTTGGAGTCTACGGATTGCTCGGAACCAACTGATTTTTCATGGATGTATCGAAACTAACACTTTGATTTTCGTTCGAGCTATGAACCAGTGGGACTTCTAGCTGCATTGTCAACCGATGGATGGATGCCGCTTCGTCAGTAAACCCATTGATGTCCCTGCATATCCATTGGCGACCTCCCCATATTGGTGTTGTCAAGATTAATGTTAGATTAATGTTGATGCTTTTGTCCCACCCTTAGCCAATCTTTGCGGGATTGGGGTTGTTATTCGCGACAACTCGAGAGATGTCTTGATGCCCCCATGGAGTAGGCTTAGGGGTGCTTATTGGCTTGACCCGGTCGGGTTCCGGGTCAGTTAAGGATGAACCGGTCCGATCTGGTAAGGAACCGGATCGGGTCCGGTTCCGGTTCCACCGGTTCCAGGTTGGACCGGTTCCAACCCAGAACCAGTATTTTAGAAATTAATTTTTTTTTTTTCGAAAAATTAAGGTATAACTTGTTGTGTGGAGGATTCGAACACGCAACCATTACCTTCTACTCTATAACTCTAACCAATTGAGCTAATGGGCCTTTGTGTTTGTAAACTAACATCAAATATATTTATCTATATTTAAAAAAATTAATTTTTTTAAAATTAATGGATCCGGTTACGGTTCAACCCGGAACCGGATCCGTTTAATCCGGAATCGGTAAGATACCGGTTCCGGACCTGTTCGGAACCGGTTAGCCCGGTTCCGGTTCCGAACCGGGCTAACCGGTTCGGTTTCGGGCCGGGTCCGGATTGACCCTACCCGATAAGCACCCCTAAGTAGGCTATTGAATTCGTCGAACCACGTAAATACGTCTTCTTATCGATTTTGTTTTGTTCGTTATATTGTTAGCTGTTGTTTTTGCTGAATATATGTTCTGAATGTATGTTGGTTCGTGGTTTTGGTGATGCAATTGTGAGCAAGAATCATATGGGCTTGAATCTTGGAGTGGTTGATTTTCTTTGCAAATAATTGTTCCATCAACTATACATAATCAAGATTTGTATCTACTTGAATATTGCACACATAACTCTCTGGAGGTTGTGTTTAAATTCCGAGTTCATGGAAGAATTTATTCAAGAAATCACAACAACACGGCCTACCTCATCGTCGACGAATCTGAAAGTTATGGACTTATTATCAGATGATGGTTCTTGGGATTTGAATATCATTGAGCAATGTTTATGGCCTATTGACCATAATGAAATCCTTCGATTACCTGTCCAATTTGCGAGTGGCAATGATGTTCTAATTTGACACTTCACACCTAATGGAGATTATTCGGTTAGATCTGGATATGCTTTGGCTTCACTTCAAAATGAAGCATGTAGTGAGGGAGATGGCAATGCTTCTGTCAAACTTTTCTCCAAATTGTGGTTGTTGCTCATTCCTTCCAAAATCAAGATTCTTCTCTGGAGGGCAATTCATTAGGCACTCCCCACTTGTTTTCATTTGGTCAAGCGAGGTGTTTCCGTTGATATTTTGTGCCCATTTGTGCCCAAAGTGTCGGTCGTTACCTGAAAAATGCTTTCCATGCTTTGTGGCAGTGTAGATGGACACGTAGAGTGTGGAAAATGTCCACTTTTTGGACATTGCTCTATCGGTTCCGGGGAAATAATGTTATGCCTTCGGGTGTTGATTTTTGGGGATGCTAAGTCTCTGGATGCATTAGCCATGCGTTGTTGGAGTCTATGGATTGTTCGGAACCAACTGATTTTTCATGGATGTATCGAATCTAACACTCTGATTTTTGTTCGAGCTATGAACCAGTGGGACTTCTAGCTGTATTGTCAACTGATGGATGCAGCTCCGTCAGTAAATCCATTGGCTACCTCCCCATATTGGTGTTGTCAAGATTAATGTTGATGCTTTTGTCCCACCCTTAGCCAATCTTTGCGGGATTGGGGTTGTTATTTGCGACGACTCGAGAGATGTCTTGATGACACATACCAGATTAATACATGGTAACTTTTCCCCTCTTACTGCAGAAATGTTGGCTGTTAGGGAAGGTCTCATGTTTGCAAGACTTCATCAATGTCACACTGGTATTATAGAAACTGATGCAATTAATGTGGTTATGGCCATAGGTGATCCTGACACTCGACATGTTGATGGCTCCATTATTGATCTTATTCGTCATTTAAGCTCATTTGATGCAAATTTTAAGATCCTACACTGTTGAAGATCAGCTAATAGGGTAGCTCATCTACTTGCAGCTTCTGTAAACTCGGTTGGTGTTTTGTGTAATTTTGACTTTTGTCCTATCCTTTTGAATCATGATGTAAGAATTTTAGTTCATCTTCAAAAAAAAAAGTGTTGAGTTCCATTTGAAGATTTGTTTGCTCTGTTAATGCCAATAATAAATTCTTGTACAGAAACTCAAAACACAAAGTGATTTCTTGTGTCACAAAGTTACTGCCTATGAAGAAACAAATTCTTTGGATTAATTCTTGTGAGAATCATTAGTTTATTAATTACAAGCAATATGATTCAGAATAAATTGTTGAAAGCCAATTTGCCACGAACCAGCTAACTTTACGTAAGCCCAATCAATTGACGTGAATTCAAGAAATTGTGCCTTAAGTCAAATCCACATTAACATTCAACCAGTGGACAATACAATATGCAACTCAATTCACCACAGTAAAGAAACGCCTATTTCCTTGAATCAAGAACACATGCATTATCTCATACGCACACAGCAATAAGCACCGACAGATTATGAAAGAGCAGGGAATAAATTAACACCGGATTTACGTGGTTCGGCAATCTTTTCAGTCTACATCCATGGGAGGGGGGAGATTCCATTGCACACGAAAATCCAAGAGTTTATCCAGATGTACAAACACACTCAATATCTCACACTTCGTTTCTTTCACAAGTGACACAAGAGAAATTCAACAGGATATTACTAGCAGTGTTTATCTCTCAATCTGTATGCCCAGTCTTGCCTTCCTCTCTCGGTGGTTCTCATAGCTCCAAGAAAGCTTCCACCCTTTCTTGATTCTCTGTCGATAACTGCTCCCTCTGCCTTTCTCAATCTGAATCTGAAAAGAGAGCGCTGCATATAAACCCATTCTAGTGATCTCAGCCCTTGATTTCTCTTTCCCATCCGGTGGTTGTGATTCAACCTAAAAAGTCAATGCAAGAAGCAAACAAAACAAGGGGTAAAAGATTAATATGACATTTTCTAATTATTAAGTCTAAATATAACAAATCTCAACATAGACTTAAAATTAACTACCCTATGAGATCACCCCCTCCTGTCAGCCCCTAAGGGCTTTAATTCTTTTGGATATTCACTAAGTCCAAACAATGTCTGAACTTAGTTGTGGGCAATGCTTTAGTAAGCATATCTTTATTGCTTCGGTGACAACAATATACTCAGTCTTTGTTGTGGAAAACGCTACCACAGATTGAATATTAGCCTTCCAGCTTATATAACCTGTTAGGGACTTCTTGGTGTATATCCTTCCTGCAAAGCCTGAATCCACATATCCTACTATGTGGTCACTTCCGTTTTCATTCCTCTTGAGCATTAACCCAAGTCCAACGGAATCTCTCACATATCTCAAAACTCATTTCAGTGCCTCACAATGGCTTCTCCCTAGGTTTGACATGAACCTGCTGTCGACGCTCACAGTATAAGCCAAATAAGGACTACTTCAATCCTCCATACCTACAATACATGTATACTCCTACATCGAACTCTGCTCAATGTTCATTCAACCGAACCCTCTTGATGATCAAGCTCCAGAACAACCGATGGCATTGAGGCGTATCTGAGATTGAAGTCTACGGCTCATTCTTCCCTGAATCCGCAGCTCCACCTTGCTTTAATCTCACCCTCGAAGCTCCACCTCGATCCAAACACCATCTTCTCCACTCAACAGATTTCAGAGCATAATTTCTTCCTGAAATTCTTTCTATCATCCAATGATACCCAAGAACATTCCCCTAAGAAATACCCATCCCTTCTCCCCTGTTGAGTTCCTACAGACAACGACATTTCCCATAAGATTTAACCCATCAAGAATTAACGTGAATGGCCAATTGAAAATGAAATTACAGAATGCATTTCAACACAGGACCATACCAGAACTTCTACACTTTGTTGCATGAATTCTCATATATCTTCCATGGCAACAGGTTATAAGGCACACAAATATGATAGACACACAAGAGTAAAATGGCGGGAATCACACAACGAAATAGCACAAAGAAGACAAGAAAAAACGACACCGATTTTTACGTGGTTCGGCAAACAATGGCCTACATCCACGGGAGGAGATTCATTGATTATCTTCGAGTGTATACAAGGCATAGTGTATGAATTCACCTAATCCACTCCTATGCTTTACAATGGATTTTCACATGAATTAACACATCTTCTTGCCCCTAAAAAAACTCTCCAATTTCACTTTGTTGCTGCCTCACATTCCCTCTTGGTGTCTCACATCATTTCTCCTTTTATTTTTGTGCCACTCCTCATCTTCTGCTGCCGAGTCCATCAGCCTTTATATAGACGTAATTTGGTCACCTGCCCAGTAGGTATACTCCATGCATCCAAGTCAGTCATCTAGTCATCAAGCAACCTCATGTAACTGCCAAGCCCGTTAACAAGTTAGGAAGGTAACTGCCATTCAACGGCTACAAATCAAGTTCTGATGCTTCCTTCAACACCCAAGAAGCTTATGCCCTCACCAGCTAATGCATGCATTGAATAATTTGATACAAATCTAACAAATCTCCACCTTATCAACTTATTCAATCATCATTAATATCCTCAACAAAGAACATGCACGACCCTAATGTTCATTCAATCAAACCCTCTATGATCAAGCTCCGGAACAACCAATGGTGTTAAGGCGTATCCGATTGAAGAGCACTGCTCATTCTTCCCTGTATCCGCAGCTCCACCTGGCTTTAATCTCACACTCAAAGCTTCACCTCGATCCAAGTATCCTATTCTAGAATCCAACATAATTTATAGCATCATTTCTTCCTAAAATTCTCTATCATCCAATGAAATCGAAGAATTTCCCCAAGAAATACCCATATCTTTCATCCCGTCGAGTCCTTCCAACTTCCAAGAAAGGATAATGATCCCTTGTTCAACCTTGAATCATCAATTTCTCAAGTTGAAATCATTTTGGCCATCTTTTCAAATTCCCAGAATCTGCTCTCTTCAGCTCTTGAATCCAATTTCAGAATCTGCCCTTCATCTTGATGTCATCGGTTCCTGCTTCTGCCTCAACAGAATCTGTCTTCTGCTCTTGACTGCAGAAGTTGAACTGATCCTTTCATGATTCATCAGTTCATGCGTGTGCCATCTTTCCTCTTTCTTTTCCCACAGATAGAACTCCTTCAATCTGTTCTTGAGGAAAACCACATGCTTGCCGCAATCTCCAATATCAAGAATTCCTTGAAGACGTTCATTCTCACGTGCTTCCAAGAATCTGCAAAATGGTTCTTACCATTTATCAAGAAAAGAGTTCTCGGTGCAATCTTGAATTCCACAGAGACCTCCCTCGATTTCTTCTTCTTCAAGAAATTTGCACGCCCCTTATTCTTGGACAGAAATCTCCAGCTAGCAGTGTCACGCCCCGAGACCGGGATCGATAACACCGGCGTTGATTCCAAATACAATTGAAAATCAACGAGCCTCATAGTACAGAATTTAATACAACCAGTCTATTTATTCCATAAACATAAATGTTTTACAACTGAAAATAAAACCATAACTTAAATCTTAACAGAGTTTAGCGGAAGCATAATTATGTAAAATCTTGAAATAATTGCGGTAGATCACCAACCCCAAAAGTTGTGTTGTTCTGCATCTTCAGTATCTGTCTCACTTTTATCTGGGGAGAGGATGTAAGGGGTGAGTGTTCTGGTTGACACTCAGTAAGCGGGGGCCAATCGAATATGCCAAAAACATATACTTATACAGATTTCAAAACAGATTTCAAAACATAAACTGATACACATAACAGAATTTTGCTTCTTTGAGTCATACCAAAAGCATCATATTAGAACACATGTCATATACTTATCAAATTAGATCGATCTACATAACATAAGGATTATAGAGGTGGCTCCTACGAATTCAAGAGGTGGCTCCCGTATGTATAGCACTTTGCCCCATTGGTTCAAGAGGTGGCTCACACGTACGTAGCACGTTGTTTCGCATAGCACTTATCTCCCGATATTCAGAATTTTCATGACATCATAGTTTTTAAAATAGTTCACATATTCGACTGTATTTTTCATAAGCATTTCATATGGTATCAAAACGAAAAGGATAATATAACAAAAGCCCACTTACCTGATTGTTTACGATGATTCTTTAAACTTGAAAGAGTATGGATCTACAACCTTCAAAAATCAACTTCTTTTCTTGCTAGAATATTTGATATTTTGAGAGTATTTTGAGAGTATTTCCTTTACACTTTTTTGTGTTTCTACTAATGAATCTAGCTTGGTATTTATAGAAGTTTTTCAAGAAAATATGTAAGCAATGACATCAAGTTAATATTATGTAATCAATGACATCAAGTTAATATTATGTAATCAATGACATCAACTTAATATTATGTAATCAATGACATCAAGTTAATATTATGTAATCAATGACATCAACTTAATATTATGTAAGCAATGATGTATTTAAGGATAGTTTAATTAAATTCTTGGTACCTAAATTCAATGTAACATGTTGTGGTATCATGTTGTGGCAATGTAACATGTTGTGGTATCATGTTGTGGCAATGTAACATGTTTGCAAGTGGTGATCATCACAAGCAGACTTCGACACCTTGATTTTCTTGATCGCTTTTCATTGTCGTGGTCGTTCCCACGGACTATGCCAATTTGTTAAGAATTGGAGTCGCCAATTCCTGATCAAGAAACCATTTGATAGGTCAATTAAACATACATAGCATTCATGACATTTCCCATAAGATTTAACCCATCAAGAATTAACGTGAATGGCCAAATGAAAACTGAAATTACAGAATGCATTTCAACACAGGACCATACCAAACTTCTACACTTTGTTGCATGAATTCTCATATATCTTCCATGGTAGCAGGTTATAAAGCACACAAATATGATAGGCACACAAGAGTAAAATGGCAGGAACCACACAACGAAATAGCACAAAGAAAACAAGAGAAAATGACACCGAGTTTTACGTGTTCGGCAAACAATGGCCTACGTCCATGGGAGGAGATTTATTGATTATCTTCGAGTGTATACAAGGCATACAATGTATGAATTCAACTAATCCACTCATATGCTTTACAAGGGATTTTCACATGAATTAACACATCTTCTTGCCCCTAAAAAAACTCTCCAATATCACTCTGTTTCTGCCTCACATTCCCTCTTGGTGTCTCACATCATTTCTCCTTTTATTTTTGTGCCACGCCTCATCTTCTGCTGCCGAGTCCATCAGCCTTTATATAGATGTAATTTGGTCACCTGCCCAGCAGGTATAATCCATGCATCCAAGTCAGTCATCTGGTCATCAAGCAACCTCGTCTAACTGCCAAGCCCGTTAACAAGTTAGCAAGGTAACTGTCGTTCAACCGCTACAAATCAAGTTCTGATGCTTCCTTCAACAGCCGAGAAGCTTCTGCCCTAACCAGCTAATGCATGCATTGAATAATTTGATACAAATCTAACAATTCCAAACTATTTATGTTTAATAATTAAATCTAAAAATTTGGTTTACATAAAAATGTAGTAAAATAAAAGTACCAACAAGTATACTTGGTTAGACATAATAAAAATTTAGATATACAATTTTTTTTTTTTGAAAAAAGAAAGTTGACACGCATAAGCGTAGTCACCACTAAATTGAAAATCTAGTCAATTTAAAGCAAAAATAAGTCTAACTTATAAATTTGTTTTTGAGTGGGGATGTGTTGAATCAATTTTTGCGCCAAGCCAAGCACGACTCCAATCTATCTAAATTGGATATTCGCTCTTTCCCATTCGAATAAGGCCGGGGAACTCAACTTATACTGATTTAATAACCTGTTTTATTTTATGTTGTTTATTTTTAAAGAAAACATTTGTCCTCACCTCAGACAAAACAATCAATATCCATTACTCCTACGTATAGATTATGGAGCGGTTCTTTCGCGCAACAGTTCCCACGCTTTTCAAGCTCTTCACTTCACATTTCCTCAGGCAGAAAGATCGGATCAAATTCCATTTTCTGTCTTGACCAAACCCTTCAAATTACTTACCATTCCGTAAGATTCTCAGATCTCTTCGCAACCCATAAAATGGGATTTTTTAACTGTCTTTTTTATGTTGAAAGATTGTAGTTTGTGTAAAGTGCTTTCTTGTACAGGGCTATCAATGATGTTTGTAATGTGATCATTTGGTATTGAAATTTTGATGTTTGGTTACTGCGTTGTAGGTGAAGAATAATGGCTCAGATATTGCTTCATGGCACTCTTCATGCCACGGTCTATGAAGTGGATAAACTGCAAAGCGGTGGTGGTGGAAATTTTTTCAGAAAGGTGCATTTTTTGTATCATCTCTATTTAAATGTTTTTATTTAAATCTTTCTTTGTTTCATGTGGGTTGGTTTTGCTCTTGTTAATGATGTGGTTTTTATGCATCTAAATGTAGTTAAATGAGATTTAATGCTGTTGCATGAATTGTGTTAGTGTCCTCAGCTTGTCCAAATTTTATCTGTGACTTGGGTAGTGCTTGTGATTGATCAATTTTAGCTGTCTTCTCTTTTGTGCTTGATGTTCTTTAGATTTTTTTTCTGGCCGTTGCTTTGTGTGTGAACTAAAAGGAAAATTTTGGTCAAACTTTTTGAAATTGGTGCGGTTCAACTTCGCTTCCTGCCTGCTTTTAGCCTTTGCTTAGGCTCATCAGTGCTGTTGCTTCGATGGAGTTAGTGCTAAAAACAAACAAAAGATTGCTGTTGCTGTTATGAATTCTTGATCCTTTATTTTCTTTAACCTCTAAATCTGTACTCCAGAAACTTTGTCGACAGTTGACAATCTGAATTAGAATCTTGATTCTTGATTATGTGATATTTCCCACTTCATGCAGAATATCAGACTATATTCTTTAGCACTCTTGTGAACCAATATTCTGTGAAATTTCGCTCAACACATATAGATCAAAAGAACAATGATAATAGATCACGCACTGACAGAAGCACTATGAACAGAAACACAACAAACTAAAGAGAAACGAGGGATTTATGTGGTTCGGCAAGAAAGCTTACATTGGGAGACACCAATTCTTTATTGATCACAATTGAGATACAAAGCAATACAAGCCAGTCAAATTCACTCTCACTCACTCCTATGTATTACAATGAATGTATTCCATCTCTTCCTTTGCTTTCTTGTATCTCGAACCCTATAGTTTTCTCTCTAGTCCTTTTTCTGATTTTTCTTTGGAGCTTTCTTGAAAGAAAAAAATTGCTCTCTTATGGATATTAATTTTTCTCTAGCCTTTCCAGAGACTTCCCTATCTTATTATACCTTGTAACCGATGACCCACATGTAGATCAATTGGTCCCCTATAGACTGGCAGTTACTGAAGTCTTCAATAAAATCTCAACTGCCATTTCACGCCCCGGGCCCAGGCCCGCGCAGCACAATAGGCTCCTATAGCAACTAATTCGTATCCGTTCTCGCTATACGAAAATAGTTAACTCAAGTTGCTATAATAGTCCATTGTAAGCCTTTATAAACCACTTTAAATTGTCATCCACAACCAATGTGGGACAAGGGTATTACAATCACCCCTCCTTTTTAGAACGCGACGTCCTCGTCGCGACCTAACTCATTATCCACCGACACCGGGAATCTAGAGGTGGCTCCTGCAGGTTCAAGAGGTGGCTCCCGTCATGTAGCACTTTGCCCGTAGGTTCAAGAGGTGTCTCACACGCACGTGGCACTTTGCCCCGCAGGTTCAAGAGGTGGCCCCCATCGTGTAGCACTTTGCCCCTTAGGCTCAAGAGGTGTCTCCCACGCACGTAGCACTTTGCCCCGCATAGCACTTATCTCCCGGTGTTGCCTGCCGGTGACTAGCTCTGATACCATTCTGTCACGCCCCGGGCCCAGGCCCGCGCAAGCGCGACTGCACAATGGGCTCCTATAGCAACTAATTCGTATCCGTCCTCGCAATACGAAAATGGTTAACCCAAGTTGCTATAATAGTCCATTGTAAGCCTTTATAAACCACTTTAAATTGTCATCCACAACAAATATAGGACAAGGGTATTACAACCACTTTTTTAATCGATTGATTGAGAATAAATGCATGTGATAAAGTAGATTGAATATTAGACATAATATTAACAGATCCAAATCTTTGGAGAACAATTTCTTATATATTTTTGTTTGTGGTTCGTAACAAGTTTGTAATTGTCACGACAGTATGATGGTGTTCCGCAGTCCTTCAAGTCTTCAAATCTTTTAGGTTGATACAGTGGTGAAATCAGGAATTTATATTCGAGTGGGCTAAAGAAAATATAAATCATAAATTTTATTTTGTAAAAAAAAAACGTTCCTAAAATCTAATGTACAACAAACAAATCTAGCATATCACAATAAATAACCTTTCAACCAAATGCACAAAAGAATAAATGTTTTAAAAAATAATTGACAATACATTATTCAATCAAGTAATTTAGTCCAACTATATTTTTATTTTATGGATCTATTGTTTATATTATCTATTATGTTAAAGGAACCTTTGAATTTATTTAAGATATGCAAGCAAATTTTATAGTTCTTTGAGTGAATTTATGCTAATTTTATAATGTACATTCAGGCTGCTTATCAGACATGGTTAACCGGATCCGATCCGGAACCGGAACCTTAACCAGCTAACCTGGTTCCAAACAGGTATCCGACCCGGTATTTACTGGGTCAGATTGGTTCCGAGGGCTCGGAACCACCAATAGCCGGTTTCGGTTACACCTATTTCAGAAACAGTTCCGGACTGGTTCCTATTCCAAACCGAAACCAACGAAAAAAATTTAAAAAAAATAATTTTTTTTGTCTATGTAGCTGTTGGCACCAAGGTGACCCCAACGGCTATATGGCCGTGGTGCATGTTTTTTGTTTAAATTACAACTAAAAATACATCTTCATTTGTAGGTTAAATCCATCCAAAGTTTCCAAGTTACTCTATCATTCTCCCATTATCGTATCATTATTATTTGGGATAATTACATCTATATCCCCTCGACTTTGACGTAATTACAAAAACTTCCTCTATTGTTTGAAAAATTACTGAAACATCCCCTCAAGTTATGTTAAAGTTAAACTAGGAGTGTAAACAAATAGAACATGTTCACGAACTTTTCGAGCCAACTCGAAAAATACTTAGTTAGTATTCGAAATTCTCGAATTCGAGCCGAACTCGAACATGTTCGAACTTTTTTTCGAGCCGAACTCGAGCGCAAATTATTTTGTTCGATAGTTAGCGAGCCGCTCGCGAACTTTAATATTTTATTAATATAATATAATTATATATTAAATAAATATATTCCGAACATTTTGGATATTTATTTTCGAGCAATAGTCCGAATAGCTCACGATCCTGTTCGATTCTTTTAGAGCCGAACTCGAACTTTGATTCAGCCGAACTCGAGTCAAATTTCTAAAACTATTTTTATTTCGAATCGAACTTGAACTCGAATATAACTATTTCGAGCCGAATTCAAACCTTAAATTTTTTTGCATACGGCTCGATTCGATTTGTTTACACCCATATGTTAAACATTACAGATAAGTCTAATCGTTAAAAAAATTGGCGTCTGTTACATAAACCACCACAATTTTTTAATGGAAACCACATATTGCCCCTCGTCAACTCTGACCTCTATTTTGACCTAAATTTTTACGGGGTGTTTTTGTAATTATGATATTTTTAGGGTGTTTGGTCATAATAAAATCATTATTTTATATTTCGAATTTTTTGTTTCAAATATAATTATTACTTACTCAAGCCTTTTTTATTTTCATACTAATTTTAATTTTTTTATCATTTTTTATTCAATATTCTAAAAATATCAATACATACCATAAAAAAATCAAACTTTATATATATACAGCATTTAAAAACTTTTGAGAAATAACAACATTTTGAAATATTTTGAATTAAATTGAATTTAAAGTTAAATTAAAGAACAATATGTTTGATTTCCATTTTTTGAATTCACGTTAATAAATATTGGTTCACCAAAACATACCATGAAAACTTAATAATATATAATAATTGTAATTTCAATAAATGATTTAAAATATAAATAATATATGATTAATAATTTGAGAAACGAGATAAAAATCTAAACTTTGAAAACAAACTACCCAAAATACGAGTTCAACTAGGGGTGATCATTCAGTCAAATTAAAGAACAATCTTTTTTATTTTCATTTTCCGAATTGACGTCAATAAATATTGGTTCACCAAAACATACCGTAAAAACTTGATAATATATAATCATCATACTTTCAATAAATGATTTAAAATATAAATAATATATGATTAATAATTTGATAAAAGAGATGAAAGTCTGAACTTTTAAAACAAACTACCCAAATACGAGTTCAACTAGGGGTGAGCATCCAGCCTGAACCGACCACATTTGTAAAAACTGAACCGACCGAATTTATTTTTCAGTCAATCGAACTAAATGATTTTTACACTAAATTGAACAAACTGGATCGATAAAACATCGATTATCATTAAAGATCATGGCCTAAAACATAAGTAATATCATTTAAATACAACATCTAAACATATAATTGTCTAAAAAATTATTTATTAAACTATTTTAAATAGTTCATAAGATGTAAAGTCTTATTTTAAGAATAAGATGTTAAAATATTTGGATAAATTTATTTCAAATATGTTAAAGATGTTTATGTGTTTGATATTACAAAATCTTCTTATGATCATAATTATCAAAAAAAAAATATATGATACTATTTACAATTAGTTAATTTTGAACGACTTTTTACATATAAGTTGTTTTAAAATATTCTCATCAATATAAAAACTAGTTTATAGTTCAAAAATATTTAATAAATAATTTTTTGAAATAAATAAAAATAATATGACACCATAATGGTTGTAACTGTAATGCCTAGTATACTATAAGGGATGTTTCTGTAATATCTTGATAATTTTATATTACATATACTATAGGGGGTATATCTGTAATGTTTTGAAAATTTTATATTATATATAACAAAGGGCAAAATTGTTATTTTACAAGTTCTGTTAAATTTTTTTGACTGTGTTACACCAGAGTGAATGTCTCTTTAATTTTCCAAAGTCGATGGGAGATTTCTGTTAGGCTAAAGTCAAGGGGATGTGAATGTCATAATCCCCTTATTAATTTTGTCTAAAATCATCCAAAGTTTCCAAGTTGCTATCTCATTATCATTTATCATAGCATTATTTTGTTGTTGAGATAAATTATATTCAATTTGTCATCTTCTTCTACTTGTGGTTGTCGTGGTTGTCGTAATCCCTTAATTCCACCTGTAGTACAAGAACAATATGATTATTTTTGCCGACGTTGATGATATACATGGTATGCATGAAGAAGATTATTTTGTAAATTTATTGAATTTAGAGATTATATTGAATTGTCGTCGTTCGTTTATCGTATGGAGAAAAGTTAAAAAATATTGGGAAAAATTCCACATGTGCATTGTATATCTGCACTACTGCTATACGCAATTGAGGTGTAGGATCATTCGATACTTTTTTTGAATATTACACTAAATTTTTTCGATACTTTTTTTGAATATTACACTATGTATTTTTCCTTTACGATTTGGCTTGAACGCAAAATGTGAAAATACAAAAATACAAAAAATAGGCCTAGCGCAGAAACTTTAAAAAAGGTTGCATTGGCGGCGATCGATCGTCTGGAACCGGTATAATCCGACCCAATCCAAACTATTGGATCCGGGGTTCTGAATCGAATTGGTTCCATGGTTTGGGTGTAGGAACCGGATCCGGACCAATCCGTTTTGGAACTGGATTGGTGTTGTTCCACTCTTATTGAATCCGGGACCTGTTGGATCCGGTCCGAGTCCGGTCCAATCCAGCCCGTGAACAGCCTGGATGTACTTACATAGTTGGATCAAGATTTGGGCCACATTATTGTTTAAAAAAATTGTGGCCAAACTTAATCATAACCTATCCTTCAGTTTAGTTTCTGAAATTTGGAAGACTTTTTCCTTTGGTAAAAATAAATATGTCACTTGCTCTTCAACTAATTATGAGGATGAATTTTTAGGAAAAAAATTGACAATGTCTGCCAACTATAGTTAAAATGCAGATGGGGGTTTTGGGATAAAATCAACGATGCGTGTATATATATTTACGTGGTGCATGTAATTTACATACACCGCTAGACACAAGCGGTGCATGTATACTATATTTACATGCATCGTAGAGTCTACCGGTGCATGTAGTTTACATGCACCGCATGTGTACTATATTTACATGCACCGTAGGTCTAGCGATGGATGTAATTTATATGCACCGCTAGACATAAATTACATGCACCGCTAGACACAAGTGGTGCATGCATATTATATTTACATGCACCGAATGAGTCTAATGGTGCATGTAATTTACATTCACCGCTACGAAGGTAGATAGCTTTCTTATAGGAGGATCAGGTCATATTGTTCAGATAGCTGCATATTACTATCGCATCGTGATCTTTACATAGCTTGCAATTGTGCATAGCGCACTTGTTGCAAAGTTCTTCCGAAATCACTTCACTACAAGAAATTGTAGAAATTGTGCTACACACTACGTGAATTTGTGCTCCAATTTAGGTGATATTTTTCATTTTCGAATCTTTCGATTGGTGCTCAATTTTTCTGCGAGAATTCTCGCATGTATAATTCAACCAGTGTCTTTTTCGTCAGTTCTTTGATTTTCCATATAAGATTTTAATACTTTTGTTGTGCATGATTAGTACAGATATATACTTCTCAAAAAAAGAAAAAATTGGTACAGATATATACAATCACTAGTGGGATACCTCTCTGAGTTGTGGGGCCTTGATCAATTATTGCCGTGTGTATTTGATCCAGTTATCTATTTTAGTTTGTAAATTTTCAATTTAATATGCATGATTGTGTGCAAAAGAACTGGGTGAGTTTTTGTAGTGGGCATGATGAGGAAGAACTCACAACGTGGAGGTGGAAGGTTATGGGAATGAAGGTGAAGAGCAATGGGTATTTTAGTCATAATTACTGGACTAATTAGATTAGGTTTGATAAAAAATATTTATTTGAAATAATTTTTTTTAAAATATATTTAGTTGAAAGAAGATTTTTTTGTGAGATTTAGTTGAAAGGTGCTTTGGGGAGGTAGTACGTTGTTGTAATTTCTCTTTGTTTGAAAGAAGGGGCGCTTCCTGGCCCTTGAATGGGCTCACCCTTGGGTTGATATGAGCTGTGTATTCGTTGTTGCTGGATGAGTACTTGAATTTAATACAAAGTCATTAGTAATGGCTTTATTTTGGTTGGTGAACTTTTGCTGACATCCTAGTCTCACTGCTGAATTATTCTTGTAGCTTGTTGAGAACATCGAGGAGACAGTTGGTGTCGGGAAAGGAACTCCCAAGATTTATGCAACCGTTGACTTGGAAAAGGCTAGAGTCGGGAGAACAAGAATCATAGAAAATGAACCAAAAAATCCTAGGTGGGATGAGTCATTTCACCTTTGCTGCGCACACATGGCTTCAAATGTAATATTCACTGTCAAAGACGACAATCCCATTGGTGCCACTCTGATTGGAAGAGCTTATGTACCTGTCCGTGAACTTTTGGAAGGGGAAGAAGTGGACAGGTGGGTCGAGATATTGGATGAAGAAAAGAATCCTATACCCGAAGGTTCCAAGCTCCATGTGAAGCTGCAGTTTTTTGATGTTACTCGAGATCGTAACTGGGCTCGTGGTGTGAAAAGTAGCCGTTATCCTGGGGTACCATATACATTCTACACTCAGAGAACAGGTTGTCGGGTTTCTATGTACCAGGATGCTCATATACCCGACAGATTTATTCCCAAGATCCCGTTATCTGGAGGAACTTATTACGAGCCCCGCAGATGTTGGGAAGATGTTTTTGATGCAATAACTAATGCAAAGCACTTGATATACATCACTGGCTGGTCAGTGTACACGGAAATAACATTGATTAGGGACTCCAGGAGAGAGAAGCCTGGGGGCAATATTACACTTGGAGAGCTGCTTAAGAAGAAAGCAAGCGAAGGGGTGAAGGTTCTTATGCTCGTTTGGGATGATAGAACCTCAGTAGGCCTGCTGAAGAAAGATGGATTGATGGCAACTCACGACGAGGAGACCGAGCAATTTTTTCAAGGTACCGATGTCCATTGTGTGTTGTGCCCTCGTAATCCAGATGATGGTGGAAGCTTTGTTCAAGATCTACAAATTTCCACCATGTTCACTCATCATCAAAAGATTGTGGTGGTGGACAGTGATTTTCCCTCCGGAAGATCAAACAAGAAGAGAATTGTGAGCTTCGTAGGGGGTCTTGATCTTTGTGATGGGAGATATGATACCCCATTTCATTCCCTTTTCAGGACATTGGACACTGCTCATCACGATGATTTTCATCAGCCAAATTTCACAGGTGCCGCTATCACAAAAGGTGGACCAAGGGAGCCTTGGCACGACATTCATTCCCGGTTGGAAGGGCCGATTGCTTGGGATGTTCTGTTTAATTTCGAGCAGAGATGGAGGAAGCAAGGTGGTAAAGATTTATTACTTAATCTTAGAGAACTTGATGATATTATCATCCCCCCATCTCCTGTGATGCATCCCGATGACCATGAGACGTGGAATGTTCAGTTATTTAGATCTATCGATGGTGGGGCTGCTTTCGGATTCCCTGATGCACCTGAAGAAGCAGCTAGAGCAGGTCTTGTCAGTGGGAAAGATAATATAATCGACCGAAGCATACAAGATGCATACATCCATGCCATTCGACGAGCTAAAAATTTCATTTACATAGAAAACCAGTACTTTCTCGGAAGCAGCTTTGGATGGGAAAGCAATGATATCAAGGTTGAGGACATTGGAGCTCTGCATCTCATCCCGAAGGAACTTTCTTTAAAGATTGTCAGCAAAATCGAGGCCGGGGAAAGGTTCACTGTATACGTTGTGGTCCCTATGTGGCCTGAAGGTATACCAGAGAGTGCATCAGTTCAAGCTATCTTGGACTGGCAAAAGAGAACCATGGAGATGATGTATAAAGATGTGGTCCAAGCCCTTAGAGCTAAGGGCATCGAGGATGATCCAAGAAATTACTTGACTTTTTTCTGTCTTGGAAATAGAGAGGTGAAGAAGAGGGGAGAATATGAGCCTCCAGAGAAACCAGAACCTGATTCAGATTATCATAAAGCTCAGGAGGCTCGACGTTTCATGATCTACGTCCATACCAAAATGATGATAGGTAAAAAATCACCTTTCAACTATAGTTGGCAAAATTTGATTGTCACCAGTTGTGTGGCATTTTCTTGAAGAAGTTGAGTGAAACAATCTTTTTTTACCTTGCAGTTGACGACGAATACATAATTATCGGGTCAGCTAACATCAACCAACGATCAATGGACGGTGCAAGGGATTCCGAGATAGCCATGGGGGCGTACCAACCTTACCATTTGGCTACAAGGCAACCAGCAAGAGGCCAAATCCACGGTTTTCGAATGGCTTTGTGGTACGAGCATCTAGGCATGCTCGACAACTCGTTCCTACGTCCAGAAACCTTTGAATGTGCAAGAAAAGTTAATGTAATTGCTGAGAAGTATTGGGATCTTTATTCAAGCGAAGAACTCGAGAGGGATTTGCCTGGTCACTTGCTCCGGTATCCCATAGGAGTTGCCAGCAATGGAGAGGTGACGGAGCTCCCTGGAACCGAGTTCTTCCCCAACACGAAAGCTCGTATTCTTGGGACGAAATCTGACTACCTCCCACCAATCTTAACGACCTGAGACATCCGCCATCCTCGCTAGTTATCACCTTAATTTCGAGTAAGAATAAGCTTAGAGTTTTAGCAAATAAGAACAGGTATTGGTGTTGCATACAAAGTTGAGATTTTGTCGAATTTTGTAGTCTTCCTTTCTCTTTTGATTATTTGGTTGACTGTATCGAAAAGAACCTTGGTCGAGATATTGTTATTTACAAAGTACTATAATTCTTTCATGAAAAACAAACTTGAACTATATGGTAATCTTATATAGCACTCGATCAATCAAACATTTATCCCACTAAGTGAGATTTGCTATATGGATTCGCCCGATATATACATAAAAAACTTGTCAATATTTTACGCTGACTGACTATTTAATACAACATTCTTCTTTATCAGGGCTTTTGATGGAGTTCATGGTAGCATATATATATGAATACATATAATGAAAGATGAAGATTTGTATTCTATATAAGTATGGCTCTAATTCATTATTTCAACAATTTAATACATACAACCAAACATAATTTCTTACTTATGATTATTTTTCCATTATAATTTCATAATATTAATAACTATTTAATTTTTTCTTCACAATGAACAACTTTTTTCATATTCTTGTCATATAGTTCAATTCACCATCTTATCACTTGAAGCAAAGTTTCTATAATGTCGATAATAAATTAGTGAAATTGATTAGCTCGAGCTTGAATTAGTGTCGAAATAATTGAATTTATAAAGATGAAAAAATTTCCGTTATTAACAACACTCCAATGGAAAATTGATTTCTGGATCAATGAGAACAATAAAATGAAATCGTAACATTTAGTTTTCAATTTCCTTCAATTTTATCGTACATGATACAAAAATTGTCATCAAAATATATTGTAAAATTCCGCACCCAAAATTAATCCTATCAACTTATATATATATATATATATATATATATATATATATATATATATATATATATATATATATATATATTCAGATTTTGAATTATCATTTTCACATGTTAAATAAAATAAATATTCTAAATAGAATAGTTATTTTTGTAATACAATTATTCTACAAGGATGACGTGTAATTATCCCATATATATACATGTGATACTTGTTAAAATGAGATATCTTCTTTCCGAAGGTTGCTGGTGTTGGTAAGCCTCTTTCTGATTTCAGATGATAGCTTCGGGTACGAGTGAGACCTAGAACCACGAACAAAGTGTGAGAAAGGGGGTAGGGAGGATGTTCCAGCTGTCCCCTCCGACGCTGAAGTCAAAAATCGGCAAAAGGCGGAGTAATATGATAAACTTTGAATACATTTTCCGTCAACAAATCTGGTATTTATATGGGATGGAGGGGAGACAACCTTTAACATCCTGTCAGGAGCCTAGCTCTCTTAAGCTAGGACTGGGGACCAGGTTCCTAGAGTCGGGGACCAGAGGAAGGTGTCACCTTCTCCGTACGATATGTGTGCATAATCTCCCACTAACTGTTCCAACTTCATTTATGTTAGCAATAACCGTCGTTCCTTCCAAAAGCAAGAATGCATGGATATTAGTCACATTTCTAACACGTGTGATTGGCATGAACGAGTTTGGACGCAGCAACCAAGGATCATGAAAGACTCGAACATTATTACCATCACCTATACGCCACCTAATGCTTTTCTTTAAAGCTCCCTCCCCCAAATAATACCACGACACACATAAGAGGAATTAACACCACCATCCGCCTGCAAAAAGGAAGTGGTAGGGAAATATTTTTCTTTGAAAATCTGGAATAATAGTGAATTTGGCTGTGTCATGAAATGCCAACTGTGTTTTGCCAAAAGAGCTTGGTTCAAAAAAATTAATATCCCTAAACCCCATATCGCCTCTATTCTTTGATGTACACAGTTGTGTCCAAGAATTCCAATGAATTCACCGTCTATCCGAGTTTTTACCCCACCAAAAGCTCCCTACCATACTGTGAATGGACAAACAAGTACTCAAGGGAAGTTTAAAGATGAACATATTATAAGTTGGGATAGCTTGCGCAACT
Source organism: Haberlea rhodopensis (assembly GCA_907163345.1). Taxonomy (NCBI): domain Eukaryota; kingdom Viridiplantae; phylum Streptophyta; class Magnoliopsida; order Lamiales; family Gesneriaceae; genus Haberlea; species Haberlea rhodopensis. The sequence continues at coordinate 2,025,845 of CAJQUN010000056.1, forward strand.
GTTTTAAGAATCTATCTTCCACCTGCAGAGAATAATTGACGCTTCCAATCTTGAAGTTTACCCCAGACACGATGTAGGAATCCATCAAACACGTGTTTCTTACTACGTCCCGCAAAGGCTGCATTATTATTTTCTATTGACGAGGAACCTAAATCAGTTATTCTTGGGTTGCGCACTGGGTAAACCCTGGGCTGATGTAGTAGCCTACAAATCATGTCAATGGATAAAATCACACTACGCAAGCCCGGTGCGATGGGTTCGGATCGAGAAAATGTTGGCAGTGGGAATCGAACTCAAGACTTTACGGTCACATGCTCACCCTACTCCACAAACTCGGACACCCCTTCCGGGGTAAAAAATAATAATTTCTTATTAAATCGATGGGTTGGGCTAGACCCTACCAAGGGTCATAAATGACCCTGAACCGATCGTGGTCAATGATCCGGTTAACCGGGTCAAAGTTGGATGGGTCGAAGCCATAACCGATTTTTCTATAGGCCGATCGATTAAGGGTCATAATTTTCTAACCCGTGAACTGCTTGTTCAAGGGTTTATTTTAATTTTTTTACAGTTTAAATTTAAAACATATGATATGGTGTAGATTTGAACTCATGACCTCCAACTGGAATAATTAGCTTCAACGACTAAACTATAAGAGTCTTGTTGATCTAAATAGAGTCTAATAGTTTATATATTAATCAAACAAATATTACACATTTTGATTATTGGATTATTTCCCGTTATTTTATGATTAATCCATCGAAATATGACACTTTCAAATAATTTGTACATTTTTTCAAATTTTAATAATATATTTTTTAAAAATAATGGTCAATCTGTAACAGTTGGTTAACCAAAACCGGAAAGAAATATTAAGATTAATGCTTGAGGTTTTTTAAACCGTTGAACTAGCGATTCTATTCATTTCATTTAATTTCTCTATATGTATCTAAATTCATGGAAAATCAGTCAATCCAATTTGAAATGAAGTCGCAGATCAAATCCAAATAACGGAAATGCCACGTAGGCGTTGAGTTCTAATGTACTAAAACATAGGCTTTGGGCAGTGGCCAATCAGATTTCATGGATGCTGTCATCGTTGAACTTTCCAAAACACACTTCCCCACGATGTTTTCTCGCTCTAACTTTCACATCTCTTGAGGAAATTTTGCAGAAAACTGCACTGAAGAAATGGGGTGGATTGAAGAGACGGTGGTTTCCATCAAATCTATTCAAATTCGACAGTTCCTTCATCAGGCACTCAGCCTTGGTTTCTTACATCTGACTCTTTATCTAAGTTTCATTAGAAATGCTACGCAATTTTGTTCGCTATCTAATATTATTTTCTTGTATGTGCTTCTTTCGAGTTCAGCTTTGATCGTTGCCTCTGCACTGATAATATGGAAAGGGTTGATGTTCATTACTGGGAGTGAATCCCCTGTTGTCGTCGTTCTTTCGGAAAGCATGGAACCGGGCTTCGCAAGGGTAAGCTTGTGAATCTTACATCAAATTACATTCTTTTCACTTAGCTTCGTAATCTTAGGAGCTAAAAATGTAATAAGAATCAATCCAGCTAAAAGAACATGCTATAATTGAAAGTGGATGACTATTGTTCTTCTTGGTGATTCTTTTTATATGTAAGGCATGTTAATAAGTGGTAATGACGCTAGGCTTTCACCGCTTTTCGAGCAGGACAATTATTGAACTCCAACACTTTGCTAGATGCCTTGTGGGCTTCTAAAAACCAGATAGGCTGCATTTCATAACAACTTAAAGTTGAGAACCTTATCCATAGATTAAAACTTACAATCTTTGGAATTTAAATGTCCCTTGCACTAGTGTTTTCCCGATCTACAAGTTGCAACTCATGTTCTTTGATTTACCTTTATTTTCATATTATTTGGGACACTCAAACTTTTGTCATTCATATGAACAAGGACTTGTTGGAAAAAGAACAAAAGAATTAAATTTTTTTTATGCCAGAAAAATTGTTGTCTAAGTGAACAGTAGCTCGATCGATCGAGTTCTTTGCTCGATCGATCGAGCACTGCATCTGTTTTGTGAAATGGTCTGTCCATTCACGTCTAGGGTGCGATTTTTGACGATATAGTGCCTCCAAATGGTGTCCATTCGGACTTGTTTTTGGTTCATTATATATACAACATAACCCCACTTGTTTTACATATTGATTTTCGAAATTCATTCAGACAATAAGTGAGAAAATAGAAAGCATTTTGTTGTTCATCATTTTTCTTGTAGTTGAGTGCTTTGAACCTTTTGTGGTTTGAGGACTTGTGATTTGTAGTGCTCCTATCACAAGTCATAGTCGTTGTATCTTGGGAGACAAATTGACATAGCAAACCGTTAGCACCATAGCGGGACAATATTGTCTTAAGGACGGAGATTACAAATCTTGCCTCGACATAAAACTTGTCTTGAAGCCATTGTTATTTTTAATCCTGAGATACACTTTGAGAGAAATATATACAACAATCTTAAGACAATATTAGCAACAAATGGCTTCGTCGAGTGCAACAACGACTCCAGTTCATCATGGTGAAAGGCCTGAAAAGTTCAATAGGAACGATTTCAAGCGATAGCAACAAAAGATGTTGTTTTATTTGACAACCTTGGGATTGACGAGGTTCCTCAATGGGGATGATCCTACTATTATGGAGAGTGAAACCAACAACCAAAAGAGGGTTGCGGTTGATGCGTGGAATCAAAGCGATTTCCTAGAATTATATTCTCAATGGACTGGACAACACATTATACAATGTGTATTATCTAGTGAAGACGGCCAAGGAATTGTGGCAATCCTTGGAGAAAAAGTATAGATCCGAGGATGCCGGCATGAAGAAATTCATCGTTGGGCGATTACTGGATTTCAAAATGGTTGATACAAAGCCTGTGATAGCACAAGTGCAAGATTTGCAAGTAATCATGCACGAAATTCATGCGGAGGGAATGGTTCTAAGTGACTCATTCCAAGTGGCCGCCATGATTGAAAAATTGCCTCCGTCATGGACGGATTTCAAGAATTATCTCTAGCATAAACGAAAAGAGATGAATCTTGAAGACCTTGTGGTTCGCTTGAGAATCGAAGAGGACAACAAAATTTCCGAAAGGAAGGAAAATTGGCACCAACATGAAGCACGAGTGAACTTAGTGGAAAAACACGCCGGAACAAAGCGGAAGTTTAACGGCATGGCCTCCAAATCTAGAAAGGCGAAGAAGTTCAAAGGCAAGTGCTATAAATGTAAAAAACCCAATCACACGGCGAAGGATTGTCGCAATAAAGACGATCACGGGAAGGCTATGGATCAAGTAAATGTGACCGAAGAATATCGTCTCTCGAATAATTTGGATGATCTAGCGCTTACCTCTTAGATTGTGTATTTTTGAAAGTTGTAAACTCCGAGAATGGAGTGATTCTAAATAAATGTAATTGACGATATTTGTTGAAAGCAATAAAATTTATGTTATTACTTCTTGTATTGAATCTTATGGTTCGTGACATGATTGTTATGATCATTTAAACCATAGTTCACAACACAAATTGTAATGTTAAATTTATTGCTTCAATGGGCACTAAGTAAACAAAATCGTCATTCATTTAGCAGAATCTTAACGTCTCTAGAGTTAACTCACAATGATGTTTGTGATGGAAAGTTGTGCAAACTAGAGATGTGAGAAAAGTAATTTCATACTTTATCAATATTTGTACATGATATTGATGTGACCTTTTGTTATGAAGCAAAAAAACGAGGCCAGTGAGGTGTTTAAACACTTCAAGAATGAGATTGCAATAAAATTTGGCAAATGAGTTTTGCTATGGGAAATTGTGAGTAGATTATACTTGTGTTGTCTAAGAATTTGACGCTTAAGCTTGAATCTACAAGGCTATAAAATCTTGAATTCTAGTTTCTAAGCTTTGTACGTTTAAAACACAAGTGATAAATCGAAGCCACAAATTTTGATTAGGCGTTGTAATATCTCAGATTGGTTCATTTTGAATTTCTAAGCTAGTACGCTTATAACATGAATTTGCAAGATTTAAAATCTTGAATTCAAGTTTTCTAAGTTAGTGCGCTTAAATTGCATATTGTGAACCGAGTTTGAGAATATTATCCAAGTTTCAACTTTTGTAAGCAAGTACGCTTAAATCCGAAATTTCAAGAAATAAAAACTTGAATTTGGATTTTTAAGACTATAACGCTTAGAACTTGAAATACGAAAGTTTGAACGCCAGTGCACTTCGTTACTATCCGAAGTTGTGGGGGTTGCAATTCTAGGATTCAATCATTTACCACATTTAGGCAATGACGAAAACCTTGTGATTGAAGGAAAATAGAGTTTCCTACAATTTGAAATGTGAGGGTACTTGGCTAAACTAGAAATGAAGGGCAAAGTAAAGTCATAACAAACACCAAATAAAAGACATGAAGAGTTTAACAAATCATGTTGTCAAATAGATTAACGAGTGTGACAAATGTGTACACACCTAAGCATAGGTATGCTTGTGTATTAATGATATGCTCATTGGAGAAGCAATTTAGAAATCATCAAGTAACAAAGGAAAAATATTGACGAGACATTTTGGCATGTATGCATCAAGAATAATGCTTGGAATGAAGTTTCCAAGACACTTGAAGAATAGAATCTCAAGGATTAATTCGAGTTTTAAATTTTAAGCTTTGCACTTACAATTTCAAGTTTGCAAGAAATAGAATCTTGAACTTGTATTTTTTTAAGAATCTATGCGCTTAAATATGAATTGTGAATTAGAATTGAGTATTTCCTTGGTCTCGAATTTTGTAAGAAATAACGAGTTTTAAAATTCGATGTTGGAAAAATCCTGAAGGATAAAATGATGCAAAAGAGGTAATGTGATTACCAAAACTGAAAATATAATGTTGTGGAAAGTTCTCTATGCAAAACATATAAAGCTTTTTCGGCCGAATGGTTTTATAAGTTGTTAGAGAAAAATCCTGTGCATGCAGCTGAAATGTGTTGCAAATAATGTTATATGACAAAGTGATCTCTAGTGGCATAATCGTGAGCGATTATGTGAAACCGCGGATCCGCATATGAAATGGTTAACCGAGAGATCATGTGGAAGTTTATCGAGGGGAATGAGGTTAAAACCCTATAATCAAAATCTCATAGTGATACCCAACCTTGTTGAATGCAGATCCCAAGATCTAGCCTCAAAATGAACAACTAAATTATGAGATTGTATAAACACCTTGGAGATCAATCTCCAACTCATTCCTATGATAAGCGTGTAGCCTGCAAAAAGGGTACGAGGATAGGCAGATGGCCTTTAATGATTCCTAAGACATATTAGAATATGCTGGAGGATAGCAGGATACTCTTCTAGGAGATCACCTACGTAAGTGCGAAGTGTGGCCGCTTCAAAGAATAAAAAGCACTTATGAAACCAAGCGTGGTCCATGGCTGAAAAGGACACAACCGTAAGAAACCAATACGGATGTTAGAATTGTTATGGTGTGGGTTCAATTGTCTTGGTTTACACCAACGACTAAATAGTTCAAGACTATAAGTTCACTATTAAGTCAAGTAAATCCGATTGAATACTACTACGGAAGATTCATAGCCGCAAGCTATCTCTCCAGATGCCATAATAGTTCGTCAAAGCACGCAATTGCATACATGCATTAATTTAATTCATGTGGGGGATTGTTGGAAAAAGAACAAAAGAATTAAATTTTTTTTTATGCTCGATCGATCGAGCGGGCCAGAAAAATTGTTGTTTAAGTGAACAGTAGCTCGATCGATCGAGCTCCTTGCTCGATCGATCGATCATTGTATCAGTTTTGTGAAATGGTGTGTCAATTCACGTTTAGGGTGCGATTTTTGGCGATATAGTGTCTCCAAATGGTGTCCATTCGGACTTGTTTTTGGTTCATTATATATACAACATAACCCCACTTGTTTTACATATTGATTTTCGAAATTCATTCAGACAATAAGTAAGAAAATAGGGAGCATTTTGTTGTTCATCATTTTTCTTGTAGTTGAGTGCTTTGAACCTTTGTGGTTTGAGGACTTGTGATTTGGAGTGCTCTTATCACAAGTCATAGTCGTTGTATTTTGGGAGATAAATTGACATAGCAAACCGTTAGCACCATAGCGGAGCAATATTGTCATAAGGACGTAGATTACAAATCTCGCCTCGACATAAAACTTGTTTTGAAGCCATTGTTATTTTTAATCCTGAAATATACTTTGAGAGAAATATATACAACGGGACTTACTTATCGATTTCATCCACAGGGAGACATTTTGTTCCTACACATGAGTAAAGATCCCATTCGAGCTGGCGAAATAGTTGTATACAACATTGATGTAAGGGCTATTCCTTGTTATCATTCTCAGTATGGTTTTCCTGTCCTCATACAGTGAAAAAATACATCCGGTGTCACATTTCATATTTCTTCTTAATCTGAATTCGATTGCTTGCTTTTGCAATGATATATTTTCATGATCTATCTTCTATCATTTTCAGGGTCGTGAGATTCCAATTGTCCATCGTGTTATTAAGGTAAATTTCATTACATGAACTATTGGCTAGAATATCCATAAGGAAAAACTTTTTATGCAGAAATTCTTTCATAATTTTAGTTAATATATGTAGCTATCAGCTGTGTTGTCATCTCTAAGAGAATAAATTTGGTAATATCAACTAACTGATCTCGAGTTAACTCCCATGCTCTAGAAATATTGTAAATGAACTCCGTCTCACGTGTTTACACTGATATTTACTAATTTTTTCATGTTTTATTATAGGTTCATGAACGACGTGACACAGGAAATGCTGATATACTCACAAAAGGTATCACAACATCATAATAAGCTTAGAGATGCTAAAAATCGTGTGGACCTTTTCCAGGATGGAAAACATTGAAAACTTATCAAATCTTTCTGTCTTTATTGTGTCGGCTATATTAATTTTCTGTCAGGGGATAATAACGAGGAAGATGACATCTCTTTTTATGATGGTGAGCGCTGGCTACAGAGGCACCACATCATGGGAAGAGCCGTGGGGTAAAATCTCTACCCGCATTTTCTATTCATAGTTTGTATACTTCAAGCAAACATCAGGTATGAGAAACAAGAACAGTCCAAATGTTTGAATGGAGCTCTATGATCTGCATCTTTTGCACCAAATTCTATTCTAAACATTCTAGTTATAATTTTCATAAAACAACAAATGCTCAATCTTATGATTAATATGAAAATTAAAGTCATATATTCCATTGCCATGAGCTGCACTATCCAGTTTGGCTACTTATATGATACAATGATCGAGACATGATATTTGAACCGCCGATTTAGGAAATTTGAATTCCACCTTCACTTTTAATCTGTTCCACACATCTTCTGAATACATTGTCCTTCAGCCATAAACGGATCCTAGAATGCAATACATATTACGAAGGATGCTAACTCCTTTATTTGACTTCATTGCAGTTTCCTACCTTATGTTGGCTATGTTACAATATTTATGACAGAAAAACCAATAGTAAAGGTTAGCAAATCCCATATTTCAATCGCTCTTCTGTGTTGGTAAAACATTATTTATGTTGCTAAAAGAAAGAACGTAGATTAACACAATTTTGTTTTTGGCAGTATATTATTCTTGGTGTACTAGGATTTTTTGTCATTACATCAAAAGACTGAAACATTGGAGTTAAGTTGAAGGGATTCGTCAATTTCTTGAAGTTCTCTGATAATGGCAAGTTGCTGCTACTTTTCCTTGTAACTTTAGATGGCCTTCAGCAAAGAATGGCAAATTTATTGTACTTTGTACCGCTCATCAGCATTCTTTGATTAATATATCTATGTTCTCTAATCTCATTCTTGGTTTGATGACAATTGACAAATGAATTAAGCTTTCATAATACCATTATAAAATGAACAAGCCTGATATGGTTCTGTAAATTTTGGATACTTGGTTCTTTTTTTTTCTTTTTTCTTTTTTAAAGTTATATAAAACCCCATTGGCTTATAGTAATTATACACAAAACCACCGTGTTAACAAAACATGTAAAAAAAAACACTTTGTTTTCTTAAACTCTAATATGTAATCAAAAAGGCAAAAAAAACCCCTCTTTTTTTTTCAAACTTTGCAGGAAACTCTCCGTATTAAAAAAAAATCCACTCGATTGTCTAAGATGCCCTCCAATTTTTCTGCATTTACATTATTTTTTTCTGTAATGATTTCTTTTTTTAACTTTAAAACGAACAATATTTAGAATTTTAAAGTGAATACTTTTTAAGGTGTAATTTGAAAATATATTATAAATAATATTCTGAAAGTTTCTTTTAATGTATGGATGCTTATTGACATTCAAATTCTTTTTTTTCCAAGTTTTTAATATATTGAGTAATCAACAATTGCACACGTAAAAAATATGCATTTTTCCAAAAAAATCATAAAATATGTTTTCACAATATTAAACACATATATAAACAAAATATAAGTTATATATAAATATATATAATCATTATGAATCATTATGACATAAAACCTGCATCTAGTTTAACGAGATTAAATAAAATCCATTTATTTGTACAATCGAGGGGGTTTCGTGCAGGATTTAAGAAATTAGATGGTTTTTTGTCTATTTTGTTTAACATATAGGATTTCGTGCATATTTACTATAAGTGGTTTTATACAATTTACCCTATTCCATTATAAATTGAAATTAATTATAAATAATACATTTTTTTATGAAATCTAAGTAGAATGACAATTGTTTATGAAGAATATATAGATATAATTGAAATCCTATAAAAAAATTACTCTGAAATCAATTCTTAAAAGTTTGTGTAAAAAGATCATATTGTTAGGGATGGTAATAGGACGATTCTGGGACGTGTTTGATCAAACCTAGATTAAACTAATGGATTAAAGTCATAAGCCAATGACATAATCAAAATGTTTTCTTTCAAAAATCATGATCTTTAATTCCATTTATGTGTAGCTCTTTAGATACCATTCACTTTAAAACAACACAAAGCCCTTGTAGGTTGAAATAAGTCTTTTAAAATTATCTTTAAGCTACCAGATATTTAAGAAACCAGATCTTTATGAATTTGCTCTCATTTCCTTCAAAATATTTAACTTCTTTAATATGAACACGTGAATTTGATATAAAAAAAATTAATGTGTATAGCGGGACAGGTCCGGGGCTTGTTTGGCCAAACACGGGACCTGCTCCGCCAGTTTCAAAAAATCGTTGGCCGAGTCCAGTCGCCTGGGGATCCGTTCGACCGGGTTCAGACCCGTCCCAAACGGGACAGGTTTAATAGGGGTATGTGTTAGGCCCGAACTCATTGACATCCCCACAAAGAGCTATGCAATTCTACGTAACATTTATCTTTCAAAAATTCTCTCAACCCTCGACACTCAACACTCAACACATAAAATAAACTTTACATCACTCAAATTTTGGTTAGAGTATTTGTATCTATCATGCAGTTGGGAAAGCTTATAAAAAATGAAATTTTGAATCTTTAATAGGCATTATAAGAGATTTGATTTTGTGGAAAATTCATTCAATTGTATTGCTTGCCTCTGAGGTCTTTAAATAGAGATTACAAAATCCTATCAGAATAATTACAAAATAATGCAAGATAACAAAGAATCAATCTATTCCCTAAATAACGTGATATGATTCTATGTACAACAAGATTTGAAAGATATGAATTGATTATTCCTTAATAATTGATTATTCCTTAATACGCCCCCGCAAAATCGACGTTCCATCGGCAACAGAGAATTGGAGCGTAAGGTGTCAAAGCGAAGACGAGGCAGGGGCTTGGTGAGAAGGTCAGCAAGCTGATCTCGTGTGTTGACATAAGCAACCGAGAGGTGACCCTTACTGGAGAGATCACGAACAAAATGAATATCCACAGATATATGTTTCATACGAGAGTGCATGACGGGGTGTAAAGCCAAACGAGTGGCACCAATGTTATCACAAAGAATCCTAGGGGGTTCCTTTAAAGTGATACCAAGATCACGAAATAGGTGAGTGATCCAACAAACTTCAGCTGAAGCAGAGGCGAGAGAACGATATTCAGCTTCAGTAGAGGATCGAGCAACTCCGTTTTGTTTCCGAGAGCGCCAGGAGATAGGATTGGACCCTAGGAAGACAATATAAGCTGACGTAGATTTGCAGTCACTACGATCTTCGGCATGATCAGAATCAGAGTATGTAGTAAGACGAAGGTCTAGAGTGCTGCGAAGAAGGAGCCCATGATGAAGTGTACCCTTGAAGTACCTAAAGAGTCTTTTGACGGCGGCCCAGTCAGTGTCAGAGGGAGCAGCCATTGCCTGAGCTAATCGATTGACAGTAAAGGCAATGTCAGGACGTGTGAGTGTAAGGTATTGGAGGCCACCAATGGCCTGCCGAAACTCAGTGGCAGTGACAGGTTTCGAGGATGGAGTAGGCGGAGTGACAGTCATCGGAGTACCCAATGGTTTTGCACCGTCCATGCGGTGACGTCGTAATAAGTCCACGGTGTACTTGTGCTGAGAGAGGAAGAGACCTTCCTTGCACGTTGCCACCTCAACACCAAGAAAGTAAGAAAGTGGGCCAAGATCCTTGACAACAAAGTGTGCCTGGAGATGTAATGTGACAGCATCCATATGTGAGGCACTGGAACCAGTGAGTATGAGATCATCCACATAAACAAGAATAATCAGACGAACTCCATGCCGATGAAAAGTGAATAAGGATGTGTCAGATACTGACTGAACAAAACCGAAGGCAAGTAAGGCAGAGTTGGGAGCTTGATACCAAGCTCGTGGTGCTTGACGGAGGCCGTATAAAGATTTTTTGAGGTGACAAACATGATGAGGGCAGGTAGTATCAACAAACCCTGGTGGTTGAGACATGTAAACAGCTTCAGATAAGTTGCCATGAAGGAAGGCATTGCTAATATCAAGTTGCTTGAGGGGCCAGTGGTGCATTAAGGCGATGGAAAGAACTGTCCGGATGGTGACTGGCTTGACAACGGGGCTAAAGGTTTCAGTGTAGTCGACGCCTGGACGTTGATGAAAACCCTTAGCAACTAGTCGAGCTTTGAACTTATCAATAGTCCCATCGGGTTTGCGCTTGACGCGGAACACCCATTTACATCCGATAATAAGTGTTGGGAGGAGGGGAAACAAGATCCCAAGTACCATGACGTGTTAATGCAGTGAATTCCTCAGCCATTGCGTGTCGCCATCGAGGGTCAGTAAGAGCCTGAGAAACACAGGTTGGTTCGAGGTCGGTGTTTAGAGGATGTTTAGTGACAGTATGAGTTTGTTTGGGGCAAAACATGTTATTTTGGCTGCGAGTACGCATAGAGTGGGAGCGAGCCGATGGTGGTGGAATATTTGATGGTGGTTGTTGGTCATCGGGTGAAGGGGGTAAGTGTAGAGGTTGTGGTGTGGCAGTGGGTTGTGTAGTAAGGGATTGCGAAATAAGGGGTAATGGTGTGGAGCAACAAGGGGACCCGTCGTTTGAGATGGAAGTGGAGGATGTAGACAGAATATTTGTGCGAAAGGGAAAAATAAATTCCGAGAAGCGCACATGACGTGAAATAAACACGCGATTGGAGTCCAGATCAAGACACTTGTAGGCACTTTGGGATGTGGAGTAGCCCACAAAGACACACGGGCGAGAAGGGTAGTCCAATTTGTTGTTCATGTAGGGCTTGAGCCAAGGATAACATAGACAGCCAAATGTGCGGAGCTTTAGATAGTTAGGGTGCCGACTGAAGAGTACTTCAAACGGACTCTTTGACCGTAGGATGGGAGTGGGCATGCGATTGATGAGGTAGACTAATGTTTCCATGGCATAAGACCAGAAGTCAGAAGGAAGGTGAGTATAATGAAGTAAGGCTCGACCGGTGGTGATGATGTGTCGATGACGACGTTCAGCTGTGCCGTTTTGTTGAGGCGTGTGAGGAGCAGTAGTGAGCCAACTTACACCATTGGCGAGAAGGAACGGTCGGAGAGCTGTGAATTCACCCCCATTATCACTGTAGAAGTTTTTAATGGAGTAGCCAAACTGTTTTTCAACCAGAATTTTGAACTGTTGAAATATGGACGCAACCTGCGACTTTACAGTCATAGGAAATAACCAGCAATATTTACTAAAGTGATCTATCAACAACAAGTAATAACGAGAACCAGTATTGGAAGGCACAGATGCAGGACCCCATACATCAGCATAAATATAATGTAGCGGATGCAAGCCAATAAGCGAAGAATTATTAAAAGGTAACTGCTCAGATTTATTAATATTGCAAGAATCACAAAAATTGTCATGTATGCTTTTCTTTGAGGAAATTGGTAACTTAAAATGAGAAATAACAAAAGAACTTGTCCTAGATGACGGGTGACCGAGGCGAGCATGCCAAGTTGAGGTAGAGGCACGAAGGCCAAGTTGAGCAAAATGCACTGTAGAGACTAAATGAAAGGATGGTGGACGAAGATGATAAACGCCATTTTCACATGTTCCTTGAGCCAGAGTGTTGAGCCTTAAACGCATGGTTGCGTTTAATGCGTTAAAATATCCCCGGTCAATCTTTGAGTTTTGATGATCAACAAAACTTGTGTATGTTATACTAATGCATCTACTTAGTGTGCAGATTAAGTGATGAAAAGTGGATTGGAATGAAGAAAATCAAGTGTGCATATTCTGGCCTGGATCGCCCCAGGCGATGGTAATCATCGCCCCAGGTGATGGGTGTCAGGCCAGGCATCGCCACGCACATCGACAGAGGCGATGGCTAGGCGAGCATGCGAGGAAGATCGCCTGAAGCGATGGTGAACAACGCCTGAGGCAATGGCAACCTTCTGGCACTTCGCCCCGCACATCGACTGGAGCGACGCCGAGGCATGGCGCGGGCATGCGCGCAGGGAGATCGTCCGAGGCGATGGGCTGAACGCCCGAGGCGATGGCAGGAACGCCAGAGGCGATCTGAAGTTCGTTTGAGGCGATGACATAATTGGACATGCTGAGGCTACGGCCTTGATTTTTGCTGCTGATCGCCTGAGGCGATCCAGCGATCGCCTGAGGCGATCCAGCGATCGCCTGAGGCGATGCGTGATTTTTGGTGACCGTTGGGGCGCGGCGATGGTGATCGCCTGAGGCGATGTCCGAGGCGATCTTGGAGTGATTTCAGCCTTATGAGTAGCAACGGCTAGTAGGAGCCTTGGAGGCCTTCTACACTATAAATATGGATGCTTTGGAGCATTTTGAAGCTGAGGAACAAGCCTACAACTTATACCAAAGTCTTGATAATTATTATTTGATTTAAGCTTTGCAATCTCCATACATTGTTATTGTATTGGAGCTTGTAATTCTTTTATTGTGTGTGAGTCTTGTTCACTTCGTGTTGGTACACCGTGAAGGTGTGTGTTGGTTTATTGTAAAGGTCCTCCAACAACAAAGCAAGTTGGAGAATTGTAAAGTCATCAACAAGTCTTGTTGGTGCAAGTGTGTGGCTATCCTTGGAGCCCTTAAGGCCAAGAAGACTCGTGAAGAGTGTTGGTAGCTCGGGAAGAGCTTTGTATACTCGGGAAGAGTATTGTGCTCGGGAAGAGCTTGTGTACTCGGGAAGAGTAGTGTGCTCGGGAAGAGCGTTGTAAACTCGGGAAGAGTTGTTGTGTGGCTAACTTGGAGCCCTCAAGGCCAAGATCTATTGTTCTAGTGGAACCTCGGTTGGAGGTTATCTAACCGGGAAGAGGAGACGTAGGCGATTCATCGCCGAACTTCTATAACAAATCCTTGTCTCTTTTATTGCTTTAATTCCTTTACGCATTTATTTATTTTGTTCTTTTTATTTATCGATTGACTCAAGGCTTCCGCAAGCGCAAAATATTTTATTTTTTCAAACTCATTTTAAAAAGCTAAAGTAGCCAAGGAATCTCATTCACCCCCCCCTCTTCGATTCCAACACAGAGCCGCCCCCGTTGACTGGTCCTTCACAGAGAAATGATAAGGAAAAAATTCAACAGAAACATTATTAGCCTTCGTGAACTGATAGACCGACAATAAGTTCTGTTGAGCAGTTGGTACACAAAGAACATTAGGCAAGGTAAAAGTACGATGCGGAAACGGAATAGTGGCCGTACCAGTGTGAGTAATGGGAAGTCCGGAACCATCAGCAATTTGGACTTCGTCGGTGCCGTCATACTCTGAGTGAATGATCATATTATTAAAATCAGCGGTGAGATTGTGAGAGGCACCAGAATCCATGAGCCAAGAAGGAGAAAGTGGCATAGTAGAGGATGATGGCGGATAAGTCGATCCGGTGGTGTGATAGTTGCCGGTGGGGGACTTAGCTACGTTGGCGGTAGCGGAGAACTTGCGACAATAAGGAGCAATGTGACCCGGATGACCACAAAGCTGACATGTGACTTGAGGGCGTTGTGGAGAGGGCCACGAATTAGTAGAACCACTTCGAGGGCGGTTGGAACCGCGGCTGGAGAAACTTCCATGACCTCGGTGAGGCTGTGAGTGGTTGCGAGGCTGCTGAAAATTGCGAGGGACGGCCAGAAGTGGTATTTTGTGCAGAGTTAGCGGATGCAACTAAATTGGTGGTGGCCGACTCAAGGCGACGCAGATACATTTCATGTCCAACCAATAAATCATGAAGTTCCTCAAAGCGGAGAGAGGTCTCCCTGCATGGGTGCTGCTATGTCACAGTAGGTTGGCCCGAGACCATTAAGAACATATAACGTAACATCGTCATCAGACATTGGTTTATCGATGATTGCGAGTTCATCCGTTTTTTGTCTTAATCTGTTGCAGGAACGAACTAACAGATTGATTTCCAAGGCTCACACGGGCAAGATCATCTTTAATTTGCATCACACGGGCACGAGAACGGTTGGCAAACAATCGAGTCAGAGTGGTCCAGGCAGCAGCAAAGGTGGTTGTGGAGGCGACAAGAGGGAGAATTTCAGCGGCAAGAGATCCGAAGATGGCTGCCAGAATAAGTTGGTCTTGTTGAAACCAAGACAGGAACGCCGGAGAAGGCGAGGAAGATGGCCCGTGATCTGGACAGGGAATTGATCCATCAATAAATCCCGTCAGATTTAAACCATTGAAGAGAAAAACTACTTGAGCGCGCCATGACGGAAAATTTGACGAGGTGAGTCGGATTGGTAGATGTTGATGGGCTGTGATGGAAACGATAGCCAAAGGAGATGGTTCTGTGGGTATAGTGGATGTTGCAGATGCGTCGGACGTGGTGGAGACGGCGGTCAAGCAGTGAATGAAGGGAAATGATCAAATGTCTCGTGAGAGAAGGGAAGCTCTGATACCATATAAGAGATTTGATTTTGTGGAAAATTCATTCAATTGTATTGTTTGCCTTTGAGGTCTTTAAATAGAGATTACAAAATTCTATCAGAATACTTACAAAATAATGCAAGATAACAAAGAATCAATCTATTCCCTAAATAACGTGATATGATTCTATGTACAACAAGATTTGAAAGATATGAATTGATTATTCCTTAATAATTGATTATTCCTTAATAGGCATATACACTTTTTGTTCCATAAATTTATGGGAGATGCTTCAATTATTGTGTTTGTGTACCATGAACAAGGTTCTGCTGAATGGATATGCTATGCGATTAATCGGTGGCAAGTTAGGATTATGAAATTCTTAGGAAAAAAAGATAAATAAATAAAGAAGAGCTTTTAGGTTTATATTTTGATATTAAAAAAAAAAAAAAATTTCAGAATGTAATGAGATTTTATTAATGGATCAGACCAATTGCCTAATGCTAAACCATCTCTCGTCAAGTAGTCATAAAACCCTTTCAAAACTTCCAATATTAAGCGTAATATAAGCATTACTTCATCAACAAATCCGTTTTGGATTATTGATGTGGTGAGTTTTGCTTTTTCTTTGCCGGCCAGTTTACAGAATCTTATTCTTGCCATATCCCATTACTGTTTTGGCTGCTTCTTGTTACTGGTTCTTTTGTTGATTCCTGGAATCCATTTTAATGTTCTTATAGTCAATCTTTCTATTCCTTCCGTGGCCCAATTGCAAAAGTTTCATTCTTGACGAATCCCGTTGCTTTGTTTGTGTTGCTGTTGCTGTTGTTGTTGGTCCATTTTGGATATTTGCATTTCCTTTGTTGATTGTGTTTATGTTGATTTGATAATCTGATACTAGACTGATATCGGATGGAGATATTTGCAAATTTTGTTGTACGTTGATGAATGAATCTTGGCTAATGGACATGTAATATATTGGGTTTTGTTTCAGAATATGCTCTCTCTGCGATTGGCTCGCAGATTCAGCATTGTACTCCATAACATATCCACCTCCCCCAATGCATTTTCAATTGGAAAGGCTAGTTCTGTTCGGAGTTGTGGACGAAAACCTGTTGAAGTGGAGGAGCCGGCACTTGTTAGGTTAAAGAACGAAAGGGACCCCGAAAAGTAATATAATTTGCTTAAGGCCAACACCTGTAATCGTGTTGTTGTTGAGAATCGGTTCGCATTTGAGGACACGGTTCTTAGGTTAGCTGGGGCGGGCCGGTTTTA
Organism: Haberlea rhodopensis; assembly: GCA_907163345.1. NCBI lineage: Eukaryota > Viridiplantae > Streptophyta > Magnoliopsida > Lamiales > Gesneriaceae > Haberlea > Haberlea rhodopensis. The sequence goes on from CAJQUN010000056.1 coordinate 2,042,449, forward strand.
TTACATTGAGAATCTTCTCGAGCATCAGAAGACTTTGCCACAGGCCGACGAGAAGGGTTCATACTTAGAACAATAACGTTGTATGGGAGGGCTGGAATGACTAAGCATGCTGTCGATACATTTATAATATGCATTTATATGGTTGTAAAAGGACAGTGAATCGTTTAATGCTTCTCTGAAGGTGTTGGCTCTGTGACGTGACTTGGTGGCAATTGAGTCCTTCCTTAGTGATGTTCCATTTAGGTTTGGGATATAGCTAGATGTGTGTTCTGTTAATATTGTTGTTAAAGCTTTCTGTGACATGGGTATACTGGAGAAGGCTTATTTAGTCCTGGTGATGGGAAATGTGGGGATTACTGCCGACATGATCACATGTACGACACTCTTAGCAGCCTTTTATGAAGCTAACTGTCCTGAAATTGCAAATGGAATGTGGAATCTTATGTTACGTGAAGGGTGTCTTCCTAATGTGGTGACCTTCAATGTCCGAGTTCAGTTCTTGGTGAATAAGGGGCGTGCCTGGGAATCCAACAAGTTGTTGGCGTTCATGAGACGCCATAAGACATTTCTGGATGAAGTTACGTATAATTTGGTTATTAAAGGCTTTTTTAATGCAGGATATCTTGAAATGGCGATGAGGGGTTATTATGCTTTCCACAATGACGGCCACAAGCCAAATCAAAAAAATTATCGAACCATGATTCACTATCTTTGTAAAGCGGGAGAATTTAACGTGGCGTACACCATGTGTAAAGATAGTATGCAAAGGAACTGGTATCCTAGAGTGCATACCATAAATGATCTCCTTGAAGACCTTAGAAAGGATGGAGGATTTGACAAACATTTAAAGGCTAAATATATTCTAAGTGTGTCTCTGAAAAAGGTGCCTCCTTATTCCGCTGCTCAGATTAAAACCATAAAATCTGTAGTATCGAGCAATTAAACCAAAATTTAGGATTGATACACTATCCAGCAGAGTTGTCAGGGGCCGCACGGCTGAAAGATCCGAGGCAATGACCAATACATTACTCTTAAATGGAACTCTCTTACTGTTGAAATAATGCACATGGTAAGACAAAAGCTAGGGAAGGATTGCAGTCATGTTCAAGCTTGGGTTTTTATCAATTTTCTCTACCGAAATGATCACCCTTTTTGACGGGTATGCATGTTTATGTGCAAATATTTATGCTGCATCTTCATGCTTCTCAGTAGGCTTTGTAAATTATAGTACTTTAATACCCGCATTCTTACACCCAATTCTGTCAAATATCATTTTTTTCTAATAAAGTGAAGAATAGGGATACGCCGTTTACAGAAACTATTTCTTTTCGTCGTCGGTTCTTGTAAGATTTGGTGGTCCATCCCGGACTGTTGTTTTTTAGGTAGGTTCATTATTTCAATATCTGATTTCAAGCTGTGTATGCTTCCTGTTGTTAGTTAGCTTTTACATTTTTTGGGGTTTTTTTCATTTTCTGTTTTGGGTGTTGCTATCCTGGTTAGTTTTACATATATTAGTTTCTTGAGAGATTAGGGAAAAATTTAGGGATATGCCATTTACTGAAAGATCGGACTGATAGAGATGAAATGATGATATGAAGAATTAACAGGCAAGATCTTGAGTTGTATTATGGGGGGGAGCAGATGTGTGATTTCTCATCGATTTTACAGTGGATAGACCTGAAGTATTTTATTTTGTGTGATGTGGCAATGGTTTTTCAGTACAGTTATATGTTTTGCTTTACAAAAACTTGTGAACATTTGAAGTTGCATCATATGTAGTTGGTGTCTGCTTTCAGCGTCTTGCTTCATAGTCGTGTGTTTTTTTATGGGAATTTGTCGAGTCAGTTATCATGTTTTCCCTTATATTTTATGAGCGTTAATGGTTTTCAATTTATGATTAATGCAGATACTTAACATCATCATAATCCTCTACCAAATTGGTGGAATGTGTCAGCAAGTGGGAATCATGACTGTCAACATTCAACTCATACGCAGTAATCTTGAAAACGCAAAAATTATATCTCGGCCTCTCCTTTGCACCTTTGAGCGGGCAACAGTAGTTGCAACTTCTGTGAGTGAGGCTTATGTTTTTGCATATTATTTATGGTTATGCTATTACTAACCTGCCTCTCCAAGCATCTTTTCCATATATTTTGGTTGATTATTGTTCTATATTCTTTCACCACAATCCAAATGGTCTTATGATGCTACTTTTTAAAGCTAATTATCGCTCTAAATTGTTTCAAAATGGTTTTCGGGATCGAGTTTGATGGTTATTTTATGTGTATGTATTCGTTATTTATTGTTTTTAAAAATATTTATATCATGCTTATAACGTGTATAATAATGTGCTGATAATGAAAATTATTAGTTATTTCTAATTCGTTTGGATATGGTCTCTGTTTTGCTTAGTTTATTAGAGTTTTGATGATAAAACTTTATGGCAGCCTATTGTCACAGGATGAGAGCTTTCACCCAAACTTCCTCGAACCCGTGCGGCACTTGACTAGTAACCCCGCGTCGCTAGCAAGTCAGCCTTCCTCCCGAGTTGGTTGCTAAAGTGCTAGAAAGAGAGAACACAAAGAGATTTGAGAGAATGCTTTGTATTGCTTGAATACTTGATTGAAAACTTGATGGTTACAAATGAACTCCTCCCCCCTATATATACAAGTTCACCTCCTTAATGGACGGTGATGATCAATTTGATCTAATGGCTAGAAATGATCTTCTAGGATGTTCCACACATCTACAAGCTTCTACATACTTCTACTATTTCTATAAGGTTCTAGAATGACCTACAAAAGAATGTACAAGGAATGTCTAGAATATTCCGGGGTGCTCCAAAGTGTTCTTCAAGCTTCCGGGAGCTTCCGGATGTCCCAAAGCCTCTCCAATGTATGCCGGAATCATCTAGAAAGTTGCGGGTCGTGACATTCTCCCCCACCTAAATTGGCGACGCCCTCGTCGCCTGAATATCGCGGAACTCCTTGATCTTGTGTGCAAACTGCCACAAGTGGTCTTCGTGCTCCCAGCTAGACTCTGCCTCGGGTAGACCCTTCCATTGCACGAAGTACTCTATGTATGGGGGAACTCCTCTTTTACGTATCACTCGGTCCGCCAGAATCTCCTCTGCGCTTTTGTCATATGAAGTGACCACAGCAGTTGGCGCCCGACGTGATGTCCCACGGCTTGGATCCTCCATGTCTGCATGATATGGCTTCAGCTGACTCACATGAAACACTGGATGGATCTTTAACTTTGGCGGTAATTGTAGTCGATAAGACACTGTGCCTATACGCCGCTCGATGGGAAAGGGGCCTTCATATCTACGTATCAACCCCTTGTGTACTGGCCGCAATGATTTGAATTGTTGAGGTAGTAGCTTCACCATTACAAGGTCACCTTCCTTGAACTCGACCGCTCGTCGCTTAAGATCTGCCCACTTCTTCATCTTTTTGGCGGCTTTGTTCAAGGATGCCCGAGCCAAGTCAGTCTCCTCCTGTATGGACTTGGCGAATGTGTATGCCGCGGGGCTGCTCCCTGTGTAGCCCGTGGCAATGTTATGCGGTGTCATCGGCTGTCTGCTTGTGGCTAACTCAAATGGACTACGCCCAGTAGATTCGCTCCGCTGCAAATTATAAGAGAACTGGGCAGTGTCTAAGAGTTTTGCCCAATCTCGCTGGATGGCACTCACATAGTGCCGTAAGTATAATTCCAGTAGCGCATTCACCCGCTCGGTCTGCCCATCCATTTGCGGGTGGAAACTTGTTGAGAATGCAAGATCGGACCCCAAAAGCTTGAATAGCTCGGACCAAAACTTCCCCGTGAAGCGAGGGTCGCGATCACTCACAATGGTCTTCGGAATGCCCCAATGCTTGACCACGTGCTTAGTGAAAAGCTTGGTTGTGTCAACGGCAGTGATGTCTGGCGGTGCAGCAATAAAGATAGCATACTTAGAAAACCTGTCCACCACAACAATGATAGTCCCGCACTCTTCTGACTTGGGTAGTGCCGTAATGAAGTCCATTGATATGCTCTCGAACGGGTGCTTAGGAATGGGAAGTGGTTGTAGGAGACCGGCTGGCTGCTGTTGTTCCACCTTGTCTTGTTGCCACACACGGCAAGTCCTCACATAGGCCTCCACATCCTCCCGCATCCTTGGCCAATAATAAGAATCCTCCATGAGTGCCATAGTGCGATGCATCCCCGGGTGGCCCGCCCACTTTGTATCATGACACTCCTTGAGTATTTCCCGGCGCAAATTTCCCCACTTGGGCACAAAGAGGCGGTCTCCCTTAGTGAATAGCAAGCCATCTCGAATCCAAAACCGTTGGGTTTTGCCTTCCCTAGCAAAGTCCATGATGTTCCTTGCCATCGGGTCTTGATCAAGCCCTTCCCGTATGCAATCCTTCAACATGCTGGCGGGTTGGCTTATGGCTGCAAGCTCTACCTTCCGGCTTAAGGCATCGGCTACACGATTGGTTGTCCTTGGCTTGTACTCCAATGTGTAGTCAAACTCCGCAAGAAACTCATGCCACCTTGCTTGCTTCGGAGTGAGCTTCTTTTGGGTTTGGAAGTAGCTTGTGGCAACATTGTCTGTCCGCACAATAAACTTGCTTCCAAGCAAGTAATGCCTCCATACTCGTAGACAATGGACCACCACAGTCATCTCCTTCTCATGGACTGTCTAGCGCCGCTCGGCATCATTCAACTTGCGGCTCTCAAAGGCAATAGGATGCCCATTTTGCATAAGAACGCCCCCAATGGCATAGTCTGAGGCATCAGTGTGCACCTCGTATGGCTTTGTGTGATCCGGCAGGGCTAAGACTGGTTGCTCCGTCACCTTGATCTTTAGCTCTTCAAATGCTTCCCGGCACTTTGGATCCCACTCCCACTTCTTGTTCTTCTTCAAGAGATTAGTGAGGGGTGTGGCAATGTTAGAATACCCCTCTATGAAGCGCCGATAATAGTTGGCTAGCCCCAGAAAAGATCGGAGTTGGGGCACATTGGTTGGAGCCTCCCAATCTCGTATGGCCTTCACCTTGGCCTCTTCCATCATGATATGCCCGGTCTTGATGTTGTGGCCCAAGAATGACACCTCATCTCGGGCAAAAGAGCACTTCTCCAATTTGATGTAAAGTTCATTCTCCCGAAGTGCCTGAAACACCTTTCTCAAATGCTCCACGTGTTCCTCCAACGTGGATGAGTAGATAACAATATCATCAAGGTAAACAACCACAAATTTATCCAAGTAAGGGTGGAATACCTTGTTCATGAGGGTGCAAAACGTGGCCGGGGCATTGGTGAGACCAAAGGGCATAACTAGAAATTCATAAGACCCGTACCTCGTCACCATGGCGGTCTTTGGCTCGTCCCCTACGGCAATCCGCACTTGCCAATATCCGGACCGCAAGTCTATCTTTGAAAACCACTTGGCCCCTCCAAGTTGGTCGAACAACTCTCCAATGAGTGGTATAGGGTACTTGTTCCGGACCGTCAACTTGTTCAAGGCCCTATAGTCCACGCACATGCGTAGAGATCCGTCATGCTTCTTTTGAAAGAGCACTGGTGCACCATATGGGGACTTGGATGGCTGGATCATCCCCGCATCAAGTAGTTCTTTGAGTTGTTTCCTCAACTCCTCCAATTCAGGTGGTGCCATCCGATAGGGTGTGCGTGAGGGTGGGCTAGCATCCGCTACTAGCTCGATCTTATGGTCCACGTCCCTCCTTGGTGGTAGCTTCTTTGGGAGCTCCTTTGGCATAATGTCATTGAAGTCCTCAAGCACGACCTTGACTTCCATGGGCAACTCCCCCAAGCCCTCAGTCTTCGGCCCTTCGTCTATCTTAGGAAATATGGCATAGGTCTCCTCACTACGCCTAAGTCCCTTTGCGAATTGAATAGCCGACAACATGCTCGGCCCCTTGGCCTCCCTCTTGGCCGGTATAGTGCATGGAGTGTTTGCATCAAGGATATATAAAGAGTCTGAAAATGGTAGAATGCAAGCTCGTACCTCATCGAGCCACTCTAGCCCAAGTACCATGTCATAGTCATCCATGGGCACCACTATGTAGGAGACATATCCCTGCAATTCTCCTATCGTGGTCTTCACTCCCTTGGCCGCTCCGGCAATTGGTTTCGCCTTCGCATTTACTGATTTGATTGATCCTCTGGTCGGAGTGATGGCAAGCCCCAGCTTCTTCGCCGCCTCCTCTCGGATGAAATTGTGTGTGGCTCCCGTATCCACCAATGCCTTGACTCTTTGTCCCCTAACCAAGGCATCCACAAACATAGACCCACCCTTGGGTCCTTTGGCGCGCTCCACCTTTGCTTTGACGGCATTGAGGAGCCGTAGAGATCCAATCTGTGTGCCCTCCTCCTGTGGCTCATCATCTTCATCTGCAAGAGCTGCTAGCTTGTTTACTTTTGGGCAATTGGCCATGAAGTGGTCGGTCTTGTGACAAAGGAAGCAAGTCCTTTCCCGGTCATTGGACCTATAGGTTGATGGTCTTGGTGCATTGCCCCTGTTGTAAGTTTGGCTTGTGTTTGACTGGTTGCCTCCCACACCTTTGCCCTTGTCATCCCTCTTGCCTTTGTTGTTGCCATCGTTGGAGGACCGCAACTCAATAAGGCTCTCGGCATAAGCGATAGCCGTAGCCAAATCCTGCACTTGTCTGCGTTGGAGCTCTTGTTTTGCCCATGGCCTGAGCCCATCAAGGAAAGCGAAGAATGCCTCACGATCAATCAACTCTGGAATCTCCAATATGATCTCTTGGAACTCCTTGATGTACTCTTTTATAGTTTTGTTGTGTGTGAGCCGTCTTAGGCGTCCTCGAGCCTCATACTCCACATTCTCGGGATAGAATTGCTGCTTGAGCTCGGCTTTGAAGTCTTCCCATGTATTCATGCGGCATGTGCCTCGCTCAATATCGGCGTGTCGCCTCCTCCACCATAGAGTTGCTGTGTCGGTCAGGAATAGGGGCGCTGTGCGAATCTTGGCCTCGTTGTCCCGTACATTCGAGGCTGCAAAGTATTGCTCCAAGTTCCATAGAAAGTTGTCAAGTTCCTTAGCATTGCGAGTCCCATTGTATGGTCTTGGCCTTGGAACATCGATCCTGGTTGGTGCCGTGGTCACATGATCCCCCGCATTGGCCATGTCCCTTTTGCATATAACCATGTCGTCCTTGAGAGTTTTGAACTCTTCTTGCAAGGCCTCAATCATGCCCCTAAACTCATCGAATTGATTTTTCACATCAAAATTGAAAGAGTTAATTTGTTGGAGTACCTAACCTTGAAACTCCTCCCCCGAGGTGTTTTCTTCAAGTTCCCGCACCCTCTCGGCCACATCCTCGAAGGCTTGGGAGTGATCCGCCATGTATTGCTCCAGTCGGATCATCCGGTTCTCCATGCCACCCATAAAGTCGACCGAGGGTTCCCTTGACTGGCCTCGGCCCTTCCTCGGTGCCTTTTCTGGCTTCTCGGGTTGTTGGACCACCCCTGAGTCCGACATTCTTTCTTCTAGCAAACACCAACGAACAACCTTGAGTGCGGAAGCTTTAAGAGCCGACCTAGGCTCTGATACCACTTGTCACGGGATGAGAGCTTTCACCCAAACTTCCTCGAACTCGTGCGGCACTTGACTAGTAACCCCGCGTCGCTAGCAAGTCAGCCTTCCTCCCGAGTTGGTTGCTAAAGTGCTAGAAAGAGAGAACACAAAGAGATTTGAGAGAATGCTTTGTATTGCTTGAATACTTGATTGAAAACTTGATGGTTACAAATGAACTCCTCCCCCCTATATATACAAGTTCACCTCCTTAATGGACGGTGATGATCAATTTGATCTAATGGCTAGAAATGATCTTCTAGGATGTTCCACAAATCTACAAGCTTCTACATACTTCTACTATTTCTATAAGGTTCTAGAATGACCTACAAAAGAATGTACAAGGAATGTCTAGAATATTCCGGGGTGCTCCAAAGTGTTCTTCAAGCTTCCGGGAGCTTCCGGATGTCCCAAAGCCTCTCCAATGTATGCCGGAATCTTCTAGAAAGTTGCGGGTCGTGACACTATGCACTAAATTTGAGCCCTGAGATTTTCTCATTAATTGTAAAATATTATTTTCCTCATGGCCACCATCTTTCCCAGAGCTTGTCATTTACTTCCACTCGGAATAGATGCCGTTAAAAAGTAAGGGAGGCAGGGAGTGCCTACACTTCAAGGAATACTAGCAAGATCACACATAACAGACGTGATAGCTTGACCCTTGCCTACAAAACGTCTGGGACGAGACGTAGAGATTGAGCAGCACTTACTTCTAAACTTCAAGTTTTGGTTTTACATTTTTTGTTTTATTTTTATATTTTTGGGTTTTCTTGCAGGTCTGTCTAAATATTTGGAGGCCTTGTGATTTTTCCCTACTTTTAACAGGTTTGTCACATGTTTCCCAATGACTCTTTTAGGTCTTTTTGGTTTCTCATATCATTAGGATCTTGACCAAAATCGTATTGTTGCTAGACTATATTATATGTTTATTTTCTCTAAAAAAAAAATTCCAGATTAATGTTCCAAAAGGCGTCTAGGAAGTAGGAACAACTGTCATGAGCACATTCCTCGTCTTGTTTGGCAAGAGACTCAAGTGAATGTCTATGAAGGTCTCTGGAGACGTGCCAATTTTCGTGAATGATTGACAGCATAGCAGTCTACATTTGAAATTGCAGCATTTGTGCTTACTTTTGGTGTTTGAGGTTTGTGGATCAGTCCATAGTAAGCTATGTGTACTCCAGCTCCACCAGCTGCAAGAACTATGTTCATGCTTTCATCACTGAAACGTTCCAGCGCTTAGTTTGTTGCAGATGCTATCTCGGATCGAAGCGCCGGGGTGTATCTATTATATTTAAATCATTCGTGTGCGGTTATAATTATTTTGTGTATGCCAAATAAGGTGATCGTTGGCACCGCGCGTCTTGCGCGATGCAAGAAGAACTAGGTTGATAGTAACGGTCTAAAGAATTTCTATTAATATTTATAGTGCCAATAAAAGGGCAACTTTCTTTCATTGTGATTTTTCTTCTTTCCCTTTGAGTTGTGCTTTGTTCTGATTTTGGCACGAACATTTGTTGGAAATTAGTTGTTTATATCAGGGATAAAATTTGGACAAAATTTTACAACTGCGATGGTCAATATTCTTATGTTCTTTTGGTTGTATGTGGACGGTTGAAACTTGATAGCTGTAGATGCCTCCATAGTTATTAAAGGCGCATAGCGCACTAAAGCGCTAAGGGGTCCTGGGGCTATAGCGCATAGCGCGACGCGAAGCGCGCGCTTTACTAAAGTAAAGCGCAATAGCTTATATATTTTTAATGCATCAGAAGTATCCATAAAATTTAATTAAACTCATTAGCAACAATTAGCATTATGCTTTAGCAATGTTGATAGCTTAGCAATAAAATTTTGCTATATTCTCAAGTGTTTGTCAAACCTTGATTGAATTGACTTATTGGCGATTGTGATGACTGATAAACTTTGTCACATAAAAATTGAAGGAAAGAAAATATAAAACAAGAAAGGAGAATCAATCCAAAAATAAATAACAATTTGAGATGAAAAAAGGAAATGAAATAATGCAATGTAATTTTGAAGAAAAAGAAAAATAAAAATAGAGCATTTGAACACATCAACCTGCTTATCCGTTGGAGGCGACTGGAGGCTGGAGTGTTTATGCAACAAGACTTTATGTAACAGTAATCCTAAAACTCTCTAACTTAACCATAATATTCTTTAACTTGGGCTTATTTTTAATAAGCTCAACCTTAGCAACATATTTTGATAACCTGACATCCCCAATTTTCAAGCCTTAGCAAAGGCGCTATAGCAGACGCCTTGGCTAATTGAAAAAGCGCAGATAGCACACATAGCACGCGCTTTGCCAAAACACGAGGCGCAAGACCCGCGCCTCGCTTCGCCTTGAGCTTTAGCGCACGCTATGTGATCTTTTAATAACTATGGATGCATCTATAATTTGGTCCATATGATGCACTAATTTCATTCTTTTTTTCCCGTTGTGGTTCTTGTTTGTGCTAGGGGGAGGTGAATGTTTATACATGCAGTTATATTTTTGCATTTATTGTATTAATGATGCTCTTTTATTAAGTTGGTGCATGTAACTGCATTTATGCTTATCAAATATAACTTCATTTATGCTTATCACGTTTTGAATCATATATTGGTATTTTTCCCCATTGTGTGGGATCCAAACCGAGTGACTCAAGTATCTTCGAATGTAAGTATCCTCTTGTGAACTGGTAAGGGGGGCCATCAAGAAATTTGCATCAGAAGCTCGAGGTCATTACGCCTTTAAGCCGAATCATCCACCTCAATTTTCTCTACTGCGTATTGTCAGGGATGCAGTTGTCAGGTCTCCTAACAGTGGTTTTATTGTTGCTGCCTTTAAGGGCACTGCCCTCAGGCAGGGACGAAACCAGGATTTTGTTGTTGGGTGGGCTAAACTACGTATAATATAAAAATTTGTACATAGGATTAATTGTTTTTTTTTTTGTTTTAAAAAAAAAACAATTATTTGAGCTAAGCCCAAATGATAAGGACACCATCAAAAATATCTCCCAATAATTCTTGTTCGCCCTTCTTCTCTGTTCATCAATGGTGGATTCACAGTGAACTCCCCCACTATCGATCCACACAGCCAGGGCTTCAAACAGGAGGTGGCTAGCCTATAATAGTCAACACTTCAATTCCCTTCTTCTCAGTTCATCATTGACAGGATTCACTGGGAACTCACCCATCATCGATCCACACAAAGCCAGGGCTCCAACCATGGGGTGGAGCCTGGGCTGAAGCCCAGGCTAGCCACCCCCTGGTTTCGTCCCTGCCCTCAGGGGCATCATCCATCATCCATTTGGAATCTTTTTTTCTTTTTTAAAAAAAGATTCCAAATGAATGGTGATGATGCCCCTAAGGGCACTACCCTTAAGGGCATCATCAAACAAACCCCTAACAATATGGGAACCAGAGCCGATATTAATACGAAACTCGTACATAGTTGAAAATTTCCCCAAAAATATCTTCTTATCCAGTTACATCTGGATGGACACATATTTTTTTTTATAATTTGATAATAAAGTTTAGAAATTATATTTTTAACTCCATATTTTTTAATTTCTACAGTATTTAATTGATATTTACATGCATCGCATACGTACTTCATGTTAGTTATCAATAAAGGTCCTGATGCATATGTTTATGCCACTTTACTAGATGGATGTATAAGGAGTGGTAATTTTGAGGATGCAAAGAAACTCTTTGATGACATTATCAATAAGGGTATGGATCCTTGGCTTGTGGGGTACAATGCTATGCTTAAGGGCTATTTTAAATTTGGGATGATAAAAGATGCAGTCCTTTGTATAAGTAAAATGACCAAAAGAAACATTAAGCCAGATGAATTTACTTACTCTACGATTATTGATGGATACATAAAGCAAAATGATTTTTGTAGTGCATTATCAATGTTTAGCCAGATGCTAAAACGAAATCATGCACCAAATGGCGTGAGGATGAAGAACTATGATGACTATACCTTCTGACTCCTCATAGAATCTTGCTGGAAGCTGACTGGATATCAAGTTGGATCCAGTCTTCTTTTTTGGCATAATCTTATCCTGAAATATTTGTTATATTACATTTTACATGGGCTTATGTACATATCTTGATACTTGTGGTTGATATAATTTCAGGTGAAAGTAATTGAGACTCTTACCTGTCATTTAAGGTGTATAAAAATTCTCTGAAAGATCATTATTGATGGTTCGTAGAAAGAGCAACTTTTGTTCTCTGAGTTTTTAAATAACCATTTCAGTTCCCTTGTTTCTTCCAATATGTTAATCTTCCCTCCCTCTGGAATAAGATTTCCTTTCATTAAGTTCGATATTCCCTTGACAAATAACCTAGATCAAGGCTTTTCCCTATGCATGGAGAATCTAAATGGTGCGGTTTTGCAGGATAGGCCCTTTACGAATTCATCGGCATGAATGCCTATTCTTTACCATGAATCTGGACACAACCAGGGGTGCCAGTCTCGTTTTCTAAGTTAAAATTTGTTTTGAACGCTCCCTGCAGAATCTAGTTTCTCATTTTCAAGCAGACCATTGTGAGGACTCCCTGCAGAATCTAGTTTCTAACTATGATATTGGTTTCAACTTCACCTTAACAGGTTATATAATGAAAACTTAAAAGTTAAGAGGGACAACTTTTTTTTTTCGTTCTTTAAACCACGAGAACGTACATAACGAGTGAGCAACACACTCCTAACAATTGTCAGCACAGGGAGGATGATCTGCCCTTGGTCAGGATTGATGCTATTTACGAGGGAGAAATTAAGAAATAACCTCTATTTTACACGCTGTTTTGATAAATGACCTCCCCATTTTAAAATCGTAACAATATACTATTTTGCCCTTAATTACAACACATTTTAACCTTAATCTCATCTTTTTCCCTCACCATGTTCTTTTCGGATAGCGACCTCCCGTCTGCAACCTCTCTTCCACCATCAACTGCAATCCTTCGCCCTATTTGTGGGTACCTCACGGTCGTTGCTTCCCACACCTTCACTTCCATTGAAGTCATCGACGTTGGGCATTGTCCGTAACACCTCTTGCTACTTAATACATACACAATAGAACATTCAACTTCCATCATCTTATCATTCCCCCAACATTTCCCTTCAAAATAAATTATAGTCACTTTTAATCAATTTTGCTTTCCTCCATCCAGCAACCCTCTCATGTCGGAACTTTGAGGCAATTTCCAGGTGTGCACTAGATGTTGTGTAAAGAAAAAAGATACACAGGTGAAGGTGAATTCCATGGATTTAGACACCTTTAACACCTTATCATTTGAGTCCATGTAATGGAGAGCACCATGCCCACCATGCTTAAAATCGGTACCACCACCTGGGCACGCAAGCTTGGTATGGAGTACAATACTGTACCAAATCTGCAAAACAAAGCAATATAATGTGATAAAAAGAATGGAAGTCTGTGTACCCAGATAAGCAGATATAGCAAAAATTCCTCTTTCAAGTGAAAATTGATCTGAGCTTCATGCTGATCTTTTGGACAGTGACATGGTTAACATATCCCTATCAAACAGAAAACCACCGAAGCTAGCAACTCACATCCAACATCCAAAATAACTCTGGTGCATTTTCCCAATGCAATGTCAGGCACAGACCGCATTAGCCTACGAGCACGTGTTCATATAATGCGAGTATAAATATCGACGTCACACATAGGTATTGTCATTTTAGATATTCGCAAATTTGACAAGGTACTTTACAACTAGCATTACAGTATGTGAATAAGCCATGTTATTTATTTAATTTATATACTTTAAATAAAAATACAGTAAACACAGGAATATGGAAGGGTCAAGAAATAAAACAAGATTAATACTCTCGGCCAGTAAACCAGAATTAAATGCAGATAACCAATTTCCAGGTGTGTATTAGATTTTGCGTAAAGAAAAAAGATACACAGGTGAAGGTGAATTCCATGGATTTAGACACCTTTGACATCTTACCATTTGAATCGATGTATGGAGAGCACCATGCTTAAACGGGAAGGTAAGGTACTACTCGCCACTATTTTAACCCAATTCTGGTATCCTATAACTTCCGCAAGCTTGGTGTGGAGTATATTACTGTACCGAATCTGTAAAACAAAACGATAGAAGATGTTATAAATAGAATGGAAAAAAACAAAGAAAAAACAATAGAATCTCCTTTTGAAATACTTTACCTTTTCCCAACTTGTAGGCCACTCAATTGGATGTCGATATCGCTCAGGAAGCGGAACAAGACAAGTAGGAGGATTGTTGGGGTAGTGCCTTTCCCTGTGTTCATAGTGCTTCATAGCTGGAAATTTCTTAATTATAGCTAAGCTAGCAAGGCATGGTATGTAATCTGGCCCAGCTAGAGGTGTTGCTAAGTTTCCAACTACAGTTATTCTTATCCTCCGATTGGGAGGATTTTGTTTGGGCATCATTCACATTCTTTGACTGTCGCATGAGTTGAAAAGGGAACATTTTGGGTTGTAGATTTATCCAAAACCTCTGATTCAGCTCCAGAAGGAAGCCTCTCCCTGTGTTCATAGTGCTTCATAGATGGAAATTTCTTAATTACAGCTAAGCTAGCAAGGCATGGTATGTAATCTGGCCCAGCTAGAGGTGTTGCTAAGTTTCCAACTACAGTTATTCTTATCCTCTGATTGGGAGGATTTTGTTTGGGCATCATTCACATTCTTTGACTGTCGCTTGAGTTGAAAAGGGAACATTTTGGGTTGTAGATTCATCCAAAACCTCTGATTCAGCTCCAGAAGGAAGCCTCTCCCTGTGCTTCATAGCAAGGCATGGTATGTAATCTGGCCCAGATAGAGGTGTTGCTAAGTTTCCAACTACAGTTATTCTTATCCTCTGATTGGGAGGATTTTGTTTGGGCATCATTCACATTCTTTGACTGTTGCTTGAGTTGAAAAGGGAACATTTCGGGTTGTAGATTAATCCAAAACCTATGATTCAGCTCCAGAAGGAAAAGCCTCACGGAGCACGTCCTTTTTCCTGATGATACTGATCTATCTCCTCATCCTTCTTGTCAACCATATGTCCTCAGTTCCACTCTCTTCCTTTTCCCCCATCTTTTGTCTCACTTGATTCTTAAATAATGATGGAAGGTTTAATATTAGATGACACATACAAAAGTAGGCGAAGAAGTGTCCCACTTGTTTGTGAATCACCTTTAACGGTGATTTATACAATATAAAATATATTAAAATGAAAAGAAAAAATTAGATATACTTTTAAAATAAAGTCTTCTACAAAACATAAACCACATCGGTTCTCTCCGATTTAATGGGGTGGCAAAATTCTACAAACAAATCATGGTAATCAAGTCTCATCACAACGAATCCTAAGAAACCAAAATTTTTCTATAGCTGTTTTGCACAATGGCATATTGCTCACGTTCGCTCCGAGTGTAAAACTTCCAACGATCAAAATCACGAGGGACGTCATTCTCATTCTTAGTAATGTTTTATCCAATGCACTGAGTCCACAAATACATCCTAGAAATAAAATTGTTTTATGATTTCAAATTATGGACCCAATATAATACTATTAAATATTAATTAAAAATAATTTTATAGATAGGTGCATTTTTAAATGGACGAAAACTATCATAGAAAAGTATCACAGAAATAACTGAAAACTTTTCTACACATCCTACCACCTCGTGACATTCAAACCGCTTATATATGAATTGATTCAGCTGTTGGAATGGCACGAGATGACAGGATGTGTAGAAGATTCTCCTATTATTTCTGTACTAATTTTCAAAAAGAGCTTCGTCATTGTTAAAAATAATGCATCTATAAATAAAATTATTTGTAACTAATATTTAATAGTAGTACATTTTATCTATAACTTGAAATTATAAAACAAATTTTCAATCTCGGTAGTATATGATTGACCGATTGTAGTGGAAAAAGCACTGCTAAGAACGAGTTTTGCATTCCACGTAGTTTGATCGTAGGAAGTGTTACAATCGAAGCTCGGAACCGGCGTGATCCATATGTCATTGTACAAAACAGTTATGGAAAATTTTTTAGCTTATTAGGATTCTTCGTGACGAGACTTGACCATCACGATTTTGTCTGTATAACTTTGGCAGCCAATTAAATCAGAAAATACCGATTTGGTATGTATTTTTTAAGAAGAATTTATTTTAATTTTTTGTCATATATCTGGTAGTTTCTTTTCATCTTAATCTATTTTAATGTTATTTGTCGTATAAATTATCATTAAAGATGACTTACAAACGTAAATATTTGGATGACGCCAACAACATGACCAGTAGGGGTGGGCGTTAGCTCTGGTTTTCTAGGTTCGTGTTTTTGTAACTTTTTTACTACCCGACACTACCCGAAATTTTTTGGATAGTGTCGAGTACCCAACCTTGGGAACCCGGAATTTGATATATATTTATATATATACGTCAGGGTACCCGAACCCGTGAAAACCCAGTAAAAAATTCTCCGAACCCGATTTGTTTTTTAAAATACAAGATACATACCTGATACCCGATTAAAAATTCAAACCCCAAATGGACAACTTCTTCACATGCTTTGTTATGCGTAATATAAAATTAATTTTTCTATTATTATTTATTATTCTTTTGAGATACGGCGTTTGGAAGTTAATTTTTTAATCATGTCTTGTGAAAATGATGAAATAAAAATTATAATCGACTAGTATTAAGTTTGTGTTTGAAACTTCAATTAAAGTGACGAAGATCAATCTTCTTCTGCATGGTACATATATTCGAACTCATATTTTATTCTATTCTACATGTATTATTTTGTCATTTATTTTTATGTTAGCTTTGAGATTGTCTTGTTTGTGAAGGAATGGATTTTATTCATTAATTTTATTCATTACTATGTTATGTGATTAATTAGACATGATAAGTTATTTGCTTCCAAATAATAGTCACAAGGACCGTGTTTCGGAAGATTGGGGCGTTATTGCTGCTATAATTCTACTTCTGTGAATCTATACACCGATGAGACAAGGTTTAGATATTTAATTGATATTTTTTCTAGCTTCCACCATATTGAGTCGTTGCAAGATATGCCTAGAAAATACTATGTCATGGAAATTGCATATTAGAAATAGACGGAGAATCCCAGTTGGCAAATAAATATTTTGAATCTGGAGAGAATGACAATAATAGTAATTTTGACAATCTATTACTAAAAAGCAATAAATCATCATCACCCTTAAAGCAAACAATGGCTCGAAAAAGATGACACTTGTCACCTCTACCGTTCCATGCCTAGAAAGTCAGGCAGAAATATGGAGATGAAATAGAGTAGAGCCTCTCAACTTTTACGTGAACGAAATTCTTTTTGCTATTACTGGCCCAAAAAAATGAGGAACAAGATTAGTCTGTGTTTCAGTAACATTAACCTAAACATTCGGTTGAGAGTGGGAAATAACAACATACCAGGCATAATAAAGTTGACTATTGATGTTAAAGAGCCCAAAGAAGCAATCATGCAAGAGTTACCCTATTCAATCACATGTATATACCACTGAAAATTTGATCAGTGACTATTTATAACATATACAGCTCAAACTCTTGTTTAGTTTCAAATAAACTTTCTCAAGTAAAAAAGTAAAGAAGAAAGAAAGTATCTTACCCTCAATATGCCATGGGACCCTACAACGTGCGCAATGGACAATAACTAAAACTCTCCCTGGGTATGGAAGTCTTTGTACCCATATAAGCAGATATAGCAGAATTCCTCTTTCAAGTGAAAATTGAACTGAGCTTCAATCTCATCTTTTGGACAGAGTGACATGGTTAGCACATCCCTATCAAACAGAAAACCACTGAAGCTAGCAACTCACATCCAACATCCAAAATAACTCGGGTGCATTTTTCCCATGCAATGTCAGGCACAGACCACACTAGCCTACGAGCAAATGCTCATGTATAAACATGGATGTTACAAATAGGTATTGTCATTTTAGATATTCGCAAATTTGACAAGGTACTCTACAACTAGCATTACAGTATGTGAATAAGCCATGTTATTTATTTAATTTATATACTTTCAATAAATAGACAGTAAACATGGGAATATGGAAGGGTAAAGAAATAAAACAAGATTAATACTCTTGGCCAGTAAACCAGATTTAAATGCAGCCAATTTTCAGGTGTGCATTAGACTTTGCGTAAAGAAAAAAGATACACAGGTGAAGGTGAATTCCATGGATTTAGGCACCTTTGCCATCTTACCATTTGAATCGATGTATGGAGAGCACCATGCTTAAACGGGAAGGTAAGGTACTACTCGCCACTAATTTTAACCCAATTCTGGTATCCTATAACTTCCGCAAGCTTGGTATGGAGTAGATTACTGTACCAAATCTGTAAAACAAACAATAGAAGATGTGATAAAAATAATGGAAAAAACAAATAAAAAACTATAAAATCTCTTTTTGAAATAATTTACCTTTTCCCAACTTGTAGGCCACTCAATTGGATGTCGATATCGCTCAGGAAGCGGAACAAGACAAGTAGGAGGATTGTTGGGGTAGTGCCTCTCCCTGTGTTCATAGTGCTTCATGGATGGAAATTTCTTAATTACAGCTAAGCTAGCAAGCCATGGTATGTAATCTGGCCCAGCTAGAGGTGTTGCTAAGTTTCCAACTACAGTTATTCTTATCCTCTGATTGGGAGGATTTTGTTTGGGCATCATTCACATTCTTTTACTATCGCTTGAGTTGAACAGGAAACATTTTGGGTTCTAGATTCATCCAAAATCTCTGACTCAGCTCCAGAAGGAAAAACCTCAAGGAGCACATCTTTTTTCTTGATGATACTTGATCTATTTCCTCATCCTTCTTGTAAACCAATACGATACAAGTAAAATATATTAAGATGAAAACAAAATATCAAAGATATGACAAAATTATAATAATTTTAAATTAAAGCCTCCTAAATATACATACCATATCGGTCCTTTCAGATCTAATCGACTGCCAAAGCTCTACAAACAAGTCATTATAATCAAATCTCATTACGAAGAATCCCAAGAAACCAAAAAATTTGCAATGAGTTTTTTGAACAATGACATATCGGTCACATTCGCTCCAAACTTCGATGGAAAACTTCTAACGATCAAAAACAACTGGGGACGCCAAACTCGTTCTAATGAGTGTTTTTTCCACTGCACCCGGTCCATATATACAACGCAGATATAAAATTGTTTTACAATTTTAAATTATAAAATAAAATACTATTAAAATATTAGTTATAAATAATTTTATACATATATGAACTTTGTTTTACAAGGACGAAACTCTGGTAGAAAAGTATCACGGAAATAACAGGAGAATTTTCTACACATCTACCACCTCGTGCCACTTTTTAACGAATTGATTCATTATCTTGAAACATATAAAAGAAGAGAATTTTGTATAAGTATGTTTATACAAATTATAATTATTTTGTTCTTTCGCGTGGATTGTAGCAAATATTTTTAGCTTGTAAACCATATTTTTTTAATAAATTCAAAATAAACTGAATCTAATGTCGTTCTTTCTAAGTATATCATTCATTTTTTTTTAGCCCGATAAAAATTCGAATATATTAATAAAGTATATAGATGTTCAAAACATCGTCAATATTGAAAAAACTATGTCTCGAACGAGTCATGAATGCTGATTCATAAAAACCTATAAAAATCTCTATACATGTTATCGTTGCAACAAAAGTGCATCGCCCCCCTCCCCCACGTTTTTCTCTCTTAATCGGGATAGAAATCTGTCTAAAAGTGGAATGAGTTCATATCTATCCCAGAGTTGCTAAATATATTATTCTAGATGTGTCTGTAGCCTGTCAACAACAAATAAATATACACATCTCGAATAATATCTTAACAACTCTGGGAGGGATATGCGTTCATTCCACTTTTTAGACAAATATCTATCATCGGTAAGTGATAAAAAAACGTGGGGGAAATGCGCATTTGTTGCAACAATAACAAACGTAGAGGTGATTTATAGGATTTAGGCAATCAATGTGCCCGACAGGTCATAAACATATTTTTTCAATATTAATGATTTTTTAACAATATGTATAATTTACAATCGGATGTTCGTCGGACAAAAGAAGTGAAATGATATACTTGGAAAGAAAGGCATTAGAGTAAAGTTTATACTTGAATTTATTACAGAAATATGGTTTACAAGCTACCAATATATGCTACAATCCACGAGAAATAAATTACTCTCTCATTAATGTTCAAAATTTATGTTTAAATAAACAAGAATTTCTATTTTTATAGGATTCAAGATATTGAATCAATTCGTATAAGCTGTTGGGCACGAGATGGCTTCGTCACTGTAAAAAAATTATATGCATCTCTGTATAAAATTACTGTAACTAATATTTAATATTAGTATATTGTATCTATAATTTGAAATTCTGTAGTGGAAAAAGCACTTCTAAGAACGAATTTAGCATCCCACGTGGTTTGATCGTTGGAGGTGTTACATTGAAGCTCGGAGCGGGCGTGATCAATATGTCATTGTGCGAAACAATCATGGAAAAAATTTTGGCTTCTTAGGATTCGGCGTGATGAGACTTGACTATAACGATTTGTTTGTATAATTTTGGCAACCAATTAATTCAGAAAAGACCGATTCGGTATGTACTTTTTAAGAAGAATTTATTTCAAAATTATTATAACTTTTTGTCGTATCTTTATTATTTTTTCATCTTAATAGATTTTAATGTTAGTTGTCGTATAAATTATCATGAAAGGTGATTAACAATCATAAATATTCGGATGCAACAGAACCATATAATGTAGGGGTGAGCGTCAGGTCGGGTTTTTTGGGTTTGAGTATTGGGGTAGGGTACCCAAAAATTTGGTTACCCGACTTTGGGTACCCGAAATTTTTAACATATATTTTTATATACATAAGTAAGGTACCCGAACCCAATCGGGTGGGTAGTAGTTTTAAAACCCAGCAAAAATTATTTAGCCAAATCCGATTTTTTTTAAATAGCCAACCCGTTCGGCTCTGTACCTGATACACGATTTAAAACGCCCACCGCAAATGTCAAGGGGACAACTTCTTTATGTGCTTTGGAAGTTAAATTTTATCATGTTTTATGATAATGATGAAATTACAATTCTAGTTGAGCAGTATTAAGTTTTGTGTTTGGAACTTCAATGAAAGTGACGAAGATCCATATTCTTGCGCATGGTGCAAATATATTCGAACTTATACTTTAATCTATTCTACATGTATTCTTTTGTCATTGATATTTTTATATGTTAGCTTTGAGATTGCCTTGTTTGCGAAGGAATAGATTCTATTCATTACTATGTTATGTGATTAATCGGACATGATAAGTTATTTGCTTCGACATATTAGTCACAGGGACAGTGTTTCGGAAGAATAGGGTGTTATTGTTGCTATGATCCTACTGCTGTGAATCTTTACTCCGATGAGACATTGTTAGATATTTGATTGATATTCTTTCTAGCTTCCACCATATTTAGTTGTTGCAAGATACGCATAGAAAAAATACTATCTCATGGAAATTGCATATTGAATAAAAAATGGAGAATCTCTGTTGGCAAATAAAGATTTTGAATCTGGAGAGAATGACGCTAATTAATTTTGACAATCTATTTCTAAAAAAACAAGAACGCATCATCACATTTAAAGCAAACAATGGCTCGAAAAAGATTACACTCCACCTCTACCGTTCCATGCCAGAAAGTCATGCAATAATATGGAGCTAACATAGAGTAGAGCTTCTCAACTTTTACGTGAATGAAATTATTTTGCTATTATTGGCCCAAAAATATGAGGAACAAAATTAGTATGTGTAGTATTGTGTACTACAAAATCTGAGCTGCAAAAATGCTAATAATAATGTCTTACCTTTTTTTTTTATTATAGAAGTTTATCGCCAATTTCGCGTATTTTGTGACCTAGTCAATGTAGTTGACATCCACTAATTGTATCATTCCACACTTCTCATGCAAACAAGGATCCATATATTCAACACACATCTGTCAACAAATTTAAACAAAGTTCAGTTTCCGACGTTCAATGGTTTGATTTTATTTTTTTTAAATTTTTATAATCACTCACTATTCCACAATTTAATATTTTTTTCACTTTGATCAAATCTCAATAACGAGACAACTATCGTTTAAAAATGAAATCACTTTTGCGCCTCAAAAATTGTAATCATATCATCATTTTCATTTCCAATGTTATCGTTATCACACCAAACATTTAGCATGATCTAAATTCTATTCAATCAAAAATTGATCATGTATGCCAACAAGCACATGATTTAATACCGTAAAAAATAGTGTCACTTGGTTTTAAAATATTTCAGATCGACTAACTATACAAAAAATGATGAATACTTTTCCCCTTGAAGTTGTATAATACCAGATTAATTGAAATTATATTGAATGCTTTGCAAAGACCCAATTCTTAATCCTAATAATTATAGTTTTCATTGTTAATTTATTGGGTTTGATCCATCATCAACCAGATACTAGTCCTATGCATTGAAAAAAGTTGAGAACGGTTCTATCAAACATAAGAAAGAGCTTCGCATATATTTAAACAATGTAGAACTAAAAGGATAAGCAGGATAAAATCAGTCCTAAATTTCACAATGTTGAAACTAGCAAATGACATTTAAATATAATGTATCATAACCATTCACTACTAATTCTTACCTCTAGGCGAGACAAGAATTACACCAACAGAACGAGGAGCAGAGTCATCTCCAAGATCATTTTTACTTCACGTTTGACAGAAAAAGCTAGCAAGGAAATGTTGAACAATCATGAACCTAATCTCAAAAATATAAACATATTTCAATTAAAAGAGGACTTTCAGAACCACGTTACAACATACAACTATAAAATAAAAAATACGTGTAAAAAGAAACATTTCTTAAACATTTAGTCATATGTTATTAATAAACAATGGCAAGGAGTCATGACGCTTTGATCATTCTGACATCACAATCCTCAATAATATTTGAAAGCAAAGAAAGTAAAACTTTATGATTATGAGGTTCAATTAATCACATATCTCATTAATGAACAGAACAATTAGATGCCCAAAAAACTAAGACAATCTTAAAATTAGAGCATACAGATACTCCGTCAATGGCACATGAGCACAGAAACACGTTAAAACATAATTATGGATATACTTGTATCATGTGTCAGATGGCTGATCTTTCATCACTTTCACCTAGTTAATGGACATAATCATCCACCTGGTCAACCGGAATTGAAATTTCACCATCATACTAAAGATAAAACAAATATCAACATCCAAACTTCTTAGTCAACAAGAAGTAAATAATGATAAAAAGAACAACATTTGACGACACAATTGCATTTCTCTTCCGCCTATTTGGAATCTTCTTTAAATTTTACATCTTATGGCTATGACATATGTGTCATACTTTGTTCTATGTTTTACTCAAGCTCAGACTATAGCAACACATTGCCACCAGCCGGAAACTTGAGAAAAAAATTCAAGCATTTACTTAAAAGCACCCTGACCAAAACATCAAACTCCATTTGGCGGGCTACATTAGAACTTGCTTACCAGTATGCACCGTATCATTACCTCCTTGTTTTAAATATTATCTTCCCCATTTCATATCTTGTGGCCGTGGATGAATTGTCTTAACTTTTTTCCTATTATGGAAGTCCAAGGCTAGTTTTGCCCAATAGTTGACATTAAATACGTTGTCAATGTTCACATATGTTCTGGCTCCACCGACATCAAGTTCACGTTGGTCATACTCATGATAGTCATTATACATCTGTCAACAAATTTTGTTTGAAAAAAATGTGTCCGGAAAAATGGTGTTAGATACGTTTAATAAGACATACAATTCCCAATTAACAAGCCCAAAATGTTAGATTCAATACAAGAGTCTATAAATTGTGGGTCAAAAGAATAACACAGAAATTTGCAGCAAAGCTTTAATTCCCCAAATTTGTGTTTCTTGTCTGCAAGGAAAAAATGTATAAGATCCAAAGGATCGAGTCATATGGTGTAAAAAGGATGAAATTATGTACCTCACGAAGCAGCTGTATGTTTTCCATGAGATGAAAGCCCTACACAAATTAGTATCACAATTCAATTGAATCCGATTGCAACTCCCAATTAACGAGTACAAAATGTTAGACAATTCAACATTCTGTAAATTGTGGGTCAAAAATAATAATATAGAAATTTGCAGTAAAGTTTTATTATAGTGATATTTCGGTCGGCACTATGGACAGAGTTATGGCTTCACATATTAATGGCACTTTGATTCCAGTCCTTAAGGAAACTGGGGCCCTCTGCCTCTCAAAACATTAAGGCTTTCGATAACATCTTTAAAAACAAACTGACAAGTTTATAAAGCTTATTATAGTGATATTTCGGTGATTCCTTTGTCCATACTTTAGCTCTTCCGGGCTTACTTGCCTCCATTTGCCCTCAAAATCTGTTCAGAGCCTGGATTTTTTGAAACTCACAGATTTATCAATGCAAACCCAATTCACATTTGCTCACTACCAACTCAAACAGGATCAATTTCAGTAATCTGCTTCGGAGGTTAGCAAGTATTTAATGGTTCTTGGTAAGAGTTAAAAGAGCTTACAAATCTTCCGAAAAAACCTGAAAACTCGAGGATAAAACACAATACGGCAAAAAATATGCATACCCGAGAAGAAGGGAAACATTCAGAAAACTGAAAGTACAACCTCCACATTGAATTCATCAGTTAGTCCCTACACACACAAACAGCCTGATTTGAATGTGGGAAAGCGCTGGAGCTTTGAGAGGATTGAAGCGAGTGGAAAGTAGTGGAAAAGAGGAATATTCTTATTCCTCCACTTACTGAGTTCGCGAAACCAGCTTGCCGACTGCATTCCAGCGGGGCCCAGGTACATTTAGGGTTTGGAAACTCCAGGGTCGGAACCCTGGTCGCGGAAAAACATTCCCGAACACCACTGGCTCCGCTGCCGACAGGGTACTTCGACAAACGACGAATTCCAAGCCGGCGCATAACATTCAGCGAGTCGCGCATCTCGCCCACCGCATCGCCGAACACACTGAAGCAGTCCCGCGAGTCGGACCCATAGTCCCCGCATCTGGTCGGCAGCGAACAAGATGTAGAGCTAGGGTTTCATTGGCGGTTATTGGATTAGCGGCGAACAAGGCGGTGGAGCTAGGGTTCTGTCGTGAGCTAGCAATGGCCGCTAAGGAACATCCGCCGAGAAAGCTCCGGCCTAGAAGAAGCCGAAAGCCAGGAAGAAACCCCACAACAGAAGGAGGAGCCGGAACCGCCGGAGACAAGAAGAAGAAGCGAATGACGAAGAGATGGTGTTTTGAGAACTGAATGGAGAAGGAAGTACTTACTAGTAGTGGGAAATGGCCGTATAAAGCTGTTCTTTTTTGGCCGTATAAAGCTGTTTTCCACTGAACTATTCTCATTTATTCCTGACACTGCATTCTGCACCACTCAAAATCTAATTATTATTTAAATATTTTATTTGAACAACGTTTGACTGAATAAAAAAAATAAGAAATAAGATAAACTTGTGTGTTTTTTTTAGAAACAGACGTTACTATCTTATGGGATATTGTCTCATATGATATATTCAATAATTTATTGGGAATATTCATAATGATATTAGGTGAGAATATTATCAATTAATGGTTAAATATACCACATGAAGTAGGTAAGAATATTTCACTTTTTCCCATATAAAGTTGTGTTCTCGTTTTTTGCAGTATAAAACTGTTTTATTTTTCCTAATCTTATTTATTCCTGACACTGCGCACTGCACCAATTGCAAAACCGTGAATTCATTAATCAATATAAAGCCTCAACAATTATAATATCATGAATATAAATAGGGTAATTTGACAATCCACATGTTGTAACGAAAGTAATCTTAGCTAATAGGTGCGCTATGTTATTGCCACTTCGACGAACCAACTATATCTTTGCAACCTTAAAGCCTCGTAACAATCTTTGAATATCAGAAATAATGCGATCGATGAATGATAAATTTTCAGATGTAAAATTAATGCTTGGATGACGTTAACACAGTCACTTTCAAGAATAATGTGTTTCAAATTATTTAAATGTTTTATATATGAACAATTTGACCAAATAAAAAAAATTTAAAAAGGAAAAAACTCAAAATGGTGATAAACTTGGGGTTTTTAAAATGAATAAGCTAAATAAAAAAAATTTAACAAAATAACCTAAAATATTAGGGTTTGTTAAACTAACACAAGTTGCCAATCTAGTTGGCAATTTTAAATAAAGATGCGACTTCTTTTAAAAAAATTTGATTTATACATGTGCTCTACTTTGTAGTACTGTCGTGGTTGGGTATTTTGATTCCTTGTTAGTTTTTGTATGCTCAAGTACATTTACTTCCCTCGATGATATGAAAGACCAGAAAAAAGAGAAGAAAAAAGGAAAAGAAAATGAGCTCGATCAAACAGAATGAGATGTGTTTTCTTCTCAATCACAACAAATCTCTGCCAAAAGAGAAGAATGAGAATGGATCAAAAGCTTCTAAGAAAACATAAACCACGCATAATTTTTATGCTTATAACAATCATACAAAGACTATAACACCATATCTCATCAACATTGAACTAGAAAAATAATATTTGCACCCAACACTCAACTTCCCTGTAATCTTTCTGTCATAATAAACCAAGTAATCGAACTTTATGTAACAGGTTCTTTAAATTCACCTCGAATTTCCATCTTGGTCGAGTGTGTAGTTGGTGACAGAATCGGGCAAGAACCAACTGGGGAAGCTGTTTTTGGTAGGATTTCACACACTCTTGGTATGGGATTTGGAGTAGATGAAGAACAGAGGATTGAGATATTGGAAATGAAGAACAGAAGACTTTTTGGACTCCGAACACCATACGAATAAATCAATTTTTTAAAGAAGTCCCCAACTCCAAAATATATATTTTTCTAGTTGGCGACATCCGAAAAATTGGTTTTTTTAAAAAAGAAGTCACCAACTGAGTTGGTGTCTTCAATTGAAGTCGTTAATCCAGTTGACGTCTTTGGTTAGTTTAAGAAACCCCTTTAGGTTATTTTATTAAAATGTTTTTTAATTTAGGTTATTTATTTTTAAAAAAAATCGATAAACTTGTGTTGAGATTGTGGTCTCCCGGTTATTAAAAATGATATTTTGTTTGGTCAAATACTTGACCAAAAAAATCTGAACTTTTTTTATAAAAAAAAAGTTTACTCATTCACTCCCAATTTATGATAAGCAAGACTCCCGGAATAGTAGTGAGATCATCAAATTGTCTTTTAGCTTCGATTAGTTACAGGAGCAGTGAGATCATCAAATTGTCTTTTAGCTTCGATTAGTTACAGAGTTACAAACCTAAAAAAGCAATAAACGTGTCTCCGGAGCAGTAAGACTCTCAGAAGATGAGCAAGACTCCGAAAGAAATGAATAAATAAATAAAGGTTGTTGTAATCGAAGATGGGGGTAAATGAGGTTCATTGGCTACTTTAGCGATTTAAAGTGTTTTTACAGAAGTCGGGTTTGCGCTGCGGAAGACTTCAAGTCAATCAATCAATGAACAATAAGAAATAATAAAGTAAATGCGTAATATAAATAAAGCAATAAAGAACACAAGTAATTGTTATAGAAGTTCGTCGATGAATCGCCTACGTCTCCTCTTCCCGGTTAGAAAATGTCCAACCGAGGTTCCACTAGAACACTTTGATCTTGGCCTCGAGGGCTCCAAGTTAGCCACAACGAACTCTTCCCGAGTCGTCACACTCTTCACGAGTCTTCTTGGCCTTAAGGGCTCCAAGGATAGCCACAAACAAACTCTTACCGAGTCACACGCTCTTCACGAGTCTTCTTGGCCTTAAGGGCTCCAAGGATAGCCACAAACATGCTCCAACTTCAATTGTTGATGACTTATACAATTTCCAACTTGCGTCGGTATTGGAGGACCTTACAACGATTCAAATAACACCTTAACCAAATGAAGAACAAAAGCTCTCACACAAGAAATGAATTACAAACTCTCAATACAATACAAATGTATGAAGTTTGCAATGCTAGATTGAATTTAATTGAACAAAGTTTTCTTGTATTGTATATTCTTGTTTCTTGTATTAAACTTGAGCTCAATCATCCATATTTATAGTGTAGGAGGCTCCCAAAGGTCATACTAGCCGTTTATAGCCGTTAGCAACATTTTTGGACTAAAATTACGCACCATCGCCAAGTCCATCGCCTCGGGTGATCTCCATCGCTACGTTTTAACGGTCAAATCTGGCCCAGATCGCCTCAAGCTATCTCCCCATCGCCTGGGGCGTAGTACATTAAATAAAAATGTTGTAGGTAAACTTATGGATCGCCTGGGGCAACCATGCCATCGCCTGGGGTGATCTGGATCGCCAGGCGCGCCGCGTGCCATCGCCTGGGTCGATGGTGCACGGCGTTGGCACGCGTGGCTCGGATCGCCTGAAACTATGGCTCGGGTCGCCTAAAACTATCTCCCAGATTTTAACAACTTCAAACTTTGCACTTGTTGACCATCTTAAGATCGTTTCTGGGAAAAGTGGTGAACATGAAAGTTGTAGCCCTTCCTCTTGGATACGTGTGGACAAAAAATCATCGCATTTCATTAAGGTATGAAGAAGTTATGTCCAACATGCTACAGCCGCTCAAACCTTGCTACAATCTGCACTTGCTATGACTTCCATGCCATTTTGCTCCATGATGCAATCCGAATTGGACTGAGATGCTTGAAATATGAAATCTATAATTTTGAGTTGGATTTCCAACCTATTTGGATTCATGTCATTCGGATCATCGAGCCAAGAGATATAATCAAAACATTGCACTACGCTCCAAGTGCCTTCAACACGAATTTACCCATCAACGGACCAATGGTTCGTGGGTCTTCATCCCAACATAAAATACTGTTTCAACATCATTCCACACATGTTGAACACTTTTGGTCGTTCATAGAGGTCTTTCCTCTTGTTAGGTTCCTTGATAAAATCCACAGTGTCATATGAACTCGCAAATGACATTGTATAACTTGGGTCCTCTTTCATTGGTCTTGGCATCCAACTTGTCTATATAACCATGTACACTAAGTAGACACATTAGTACAATAAATAATTGTTTTGTTGATCATCAAAACCCATAAATAATTTGGAGATTAATTAGGCATTAAACTCACCGATGCGTTTAAGGCTCAACAAAGGTGAACTCGGATAGTCCATTATAGAAGATCATGAAACAATGTAATCACACCACTCCACTTTCATCCGAATATTCTTCTCATTGGCCTAACACTGTCCCTTTTACCTCTCATGATGTTTGATATATCTTCTTTCTTTTTTTTAGTTTAACAAGGTATCCAAGCTTACGCTTGACTAATCCTTGGGTGACGACCCCGACCCCTCAGGACCACCACCAGGTAAATCGAGGGATGTGCACGGATGGCAAGTTTATGAAGGAGCGGACCAACATGACCCGAACCCAGGAAAAACCCCCACAATATTTCAGTGGAGAATTTGTCCCATACGGGATTCGAACCTGCGACGTCGGAGGAATCTCCCCACATCACCTCAGCCCTTACCAATCCATTGATGCCCCTGGGGGCTTGTTTGATATATCTTGAATTGACTGAAAGGTGCTTCATTTCATTTTCACTGCAAGAATATCCACCTTGTCCATAAATCCCAATCCAACAAGTTTATTCCTCGACAATTCGCAAGTTGTAGTATAAGGAGGTATCCCTTCATCGATCATCGTTTCAAAATATTTACAAGCTTCGTCGACTTTACTTCTCTTCTACAAAGACCATGAAAGCCAAATTTCCTCAAACCTGTCAAATATTTGTATCCTAAAAGCATTTTAAGCACCATATTGTATGTGTGTCTTTCTGGTCCCCTTACATATAGTCTTTCTGGTCCCATTACAAACCTTGGTGCATTCTTGAAATTAGCTTAAGGGCCTTATTGATTTCATTGTGATCATAATGTGAAGCTAAATTAGTATTTTGTAACTGCAAGTGTCCGGTCTTATTGAACTGATCTTGAGCATATCATCTAAAAGCTTGTAAGCCTAATTGACTTTACCATTCTTGCAAAGTTTCTTGATAATGCAATTGTAGGTGAACACACTTGGAACAAGTATTACCTTTTCAACGAATCAAGAATCCTAAATGCCAAATGAAGATAATTGGAATCACAAGAAGTGCGGATAAATATGGAAGACGAATAAGAATCAGGTTCTGTAATACCCCACATCCCAATCTCATCATTAGTGTATGCATTTATAATCTATATTAGTGCATACATTCATAAAATTAGGGAATTCTCATTCATGCTTCAATAACAAAGGCATGACGTATATAAAATTTTTGACAAAATTCTCGCAACATTCAATTCCCAACATAGCTCAACTAGCACAAGTATACACTTCATAATGCACAAATACGTTCTCAATCCATTATGCAATTTCCCTTAATCAAATTGCATACAAATCATAAATGAAAAGAGAAATCTCACAACCCTTATACAAACTATATTCACATATCAGAATGCTCACAGACGAGCATTGAATAAGTAAATACGTATCTATTTGTATAAAAATGTTACCATATACCAATATTGGTACCTCTGTCCTGGAAGCATTCCCATTGAACAGCTCAAACTCATCTCCAGAGCCAATATTGTACATGTTCTACATGTTTCAACAGAAACAGCACCCACACTGGGTGAGCATCCAAATAGCACAATCTCGATATCATCAATCTCACAATTCATAATTTACAGAATATAAAGCTGCAAATTTAGAAAATACTCCATGTATGTACCATGATCATATGAAACCCTCGTGATGTTCCTGTTATCACAATAATCAATATCATCAAACTGCAAAATTCCTTAAATCATTACAATGATTCACTATACCCATGTTCAAAACGCCAGTTCCATAATTAATCATAGCTAAATCATTACAATAATGATTTACAGAAATCAAATACCTCTCGACCAGCAATTTCATAATTATAACTCATCATATATCACATCGCTCGCTCAACAGCGGTGTCACTATAACCTCTCGCATGCTCAACAACGGTGGCATCATAACCATTGATTGCTCGATAGCGGCAGCATTATACTCATTGCTCGCTCAACAATGGCATTACCATAATTCATTATACACACCGATTCATCACAATAATAATATATTATTCATTAACCTTGATAATAATATATCTAACTATGCTCGTACGACAGACATACCTTATAGTCCAATTGTAAGAACTACGCATTGTTTACCCGGAGATCCGGTGAATTATTCGTTATACGATCAATAATTCACAATCAAACACGTGCACACAATCACATACTCAATGTACATAAATATCATCCTATCATGATGATTAAATGCATAAAAGACTCGGGCAAGGGATTTATCCATACCACGACAAAATAAAAAATTTCACCAAACTTGGCCTCGCGATCGATCGCCCAAAATCTTGCGATCGATCGCGAGCCATTGAAATTTTCACATCGATCGCCAGACGCGCGCGATCGATCGTCGAGACCACGCGATCGATCGCCAGACGCTCGCAATCGATCAGTCGTTTTGCACGATCGATCGACAGAACTGTTTACCGCCTTCCATTTTTGTCCAACTCCTGTCGATCGATCGGTGAGCTCTGTATGTAACGGCCCGCCCAGACGGGTCGCCCGCCGTGTTCAATTTCTTGAACACAATGCTACACTTAATTCAAAAACTTAATATCACTTTGAACTTATGTCTAGCGGAAACGTTTTTATTCTTATCGAATATATTATTATCGAACATTTGACTTAGTAATTTTTTACCCGTGACTTTTAACTTAGAAAAATTTGGGCAGAGTCTCCTCTTAAAAATTGTGCCCTGGATCTACCAGATCACTACCACCACAATATCAAGACCATAAAAACAAAAACTAAACCAAAATAAACTTCAAATATCAAAATCCAACTAAAACATAAATAAATGTTTCATATCCTCAAAATAAAACTTAAACATGCCAACATACTCAAAACTTCATAATAAATCTAAATATCCTCCGCATCGTCTAAGTCTTCAACTCCATCTGTAATATGTCACATTACAGGTAAAGTTAAGTTGCAGCATTTTATAGTAAGCATAATAAACATTTGATAAAAAGTCAAAAACATCATTTTTCATAAGTGACGAAAAATAATATACTTTCATATCCAAAATAACTTTCACACATATATGGTTTAATCCGAGCAGTTAACGGAACTAAATTTCACAAAACGGAATCATAACAGAAATAACTGCACAGATAACCAACGAAACTTAACGGAAACGAATAACACTATCATAATCATATAATGTCTTAACGATATAGAATTAATCTTTAAATATAGCCATGCTGTAATGAAACAAATGCATACTCAAATACGGATGTGACACAATGATATCATTCCAGACTATACCCGCTGGAAGGGTATCGACAGATATTATACCCCTCTGTCTTCGGGCAAAACGAAATGCGTTTCTTTATTCTCGTCGCCAACGAGCCGAAAGTATGCGCGTTTTTATCCTCGTCGCAATGCGAGCCACAACGAAACGAAAATATCCACAGTTCACAAACCTCAAATCGTATTCACCGAATCAAGACAAACATGGCCTTTAAAAATAGTTTTTCACACACAATAAAATGTTATTTCAAAATTACATTTTCAACAAAATACATTTCTTATCAAAATCATATTTCAAAATAATCTTTCATGCTTACTATTCAAAACATTTCAAAATAAACAACAAAACATACTCAAAATAATTTGCGTAAAATTGCAACTTCCTTTATGTACAATCACAAAACATTTCTTAAAGTACTTAAAATAATTTACGAAAAATGCAACTTCCTTTACGTACTTCAAAGCTTCTTATCAACGTTCAAATTACAAACTTCCCACAATCTCCAAGATGTTACGGATTTCCTATCAAACAATTTTATACTATCAAGTGTACATTCTTACAAACTAATCCAATTAAATCTATTAATTGATAAGTAAATATTACCTATATGCCCACCATATTAAGGTAAATCTAACCCAATTGCAACAATAATCAAATTTAACTATGTTTCCCTCAACTTAACAGTAATTTCATTTAAATCAGATTTTTAGACAAGGAAATAATCATGCTCCTTAACTTACAGCCTAAATCTTTGAAATCCAGAATACATTTTCGAACCAAAACTACAATTTCAGTTTCTTCCAAAATCCAATAACAATTCCAGTAACATATTTTCGAATTCCATACTTAATTCCATCCTTAAATTTCAGAAATATTTTCGAAATCCAACTCTTGAATTACAAACTCTGTATAATTTTCGAAAAAAAAAGAAACAGTGTACAAATCCTCACATTCCAAAATCTCCCATTAGCAATAAGACGATGTTCTTGATAAATTAAGCTAATATACTCCAGTTGATCCCACATCACTAACCTAACCAATTTCAGAACCAAAAAATCGAAAACAAAAAAATTCGAAATATGAAATTTCATACCGATTTGCTACGTTTTTCTGCTCACATCCGATTTCTTCGCTGTTGCTCGATACTACTCGAATTTGGAAAGATTTCCGAAACTAAAAATCGAATTTCAGAAATCTGGAATTATTTATTTATTTTTATTTATTTTCGGACTCGAGACATACGGAATGGATTTGGGTTTTTGTTGTTAGGGATTTAAATAGCTAACCGGTTACAATCAATAATAGATGAAGAGACGAGAAGATCGATCAGTTTTTGGTGAAGGTGAAACGAGTGAGATGAAGAAGGTGAAGTGAAGAAGAAAGGCGAAGAAGTGAAGGTGCAGTGAAGAAAACTGAAGCTGAAAAGGAAAAAGAAATGAGCGAGACGAAGCTAACGTCAAGTCTAATAAAAGTGAGAAAATTTGTTCGGTTATCACTCTTAATTATCATTAATACTATTAAATATTATTATTATTATTATTATTAATATTATTAATATTATTATTATTTAAAAAAATTATTATTATTATTATTATCAGATATTCTTATTATTTATTATTAATATTATAATTTATAACTTACATAATATTTGGGTCAATAAATTCCTTAAAAATTGAGCCATTACAATCTCCATACATTCTAAAAAGTTTCGTCCTCGAAACTTGCATCGCATTTTACATCAGGATATTTAGCATATAATTCTTCTTCTTTTTCCCATGTTGCTTCATCAGGTGAATGATTACTCCACTGAACCTTAACAAAAGGAATTGTCTTAGTTCGTAGAATTCTCTCTTGACGGTCGAGTATCTTGATAGGATATTCGGAATATGTACACTCCTTGGATATCTCGATCTCTGTTGCCTTAAGCACATGACTTTCATCTGAAACATACTTCCTGAGCATCGACACATGAAAGACATTATGTACTCGAACTAATTCCGGAGGTAGAGCAAGTCGATAAGCCAAAGTTCCTATTCTTTCCAGAATTTCATATGGTCCTATGAATCTCGGACTTAACTTCCCATGCTTACCGAACCTCATTACTCCTCTGAATGGTGATACTTTCAAGTATACATTATCCCCTTGCTGAAATTCTAAATCTCGTCTGCGAACATCAGCCCAACTTTTCTGTCGACTCTGAGCTGTAAGTAATCTCTGTTTGATGATGGAAACATTTTCATTCGTGAGTTTGATCAACTCTGGTCCTTCCATTACTTTCTCTCCAACATCAAACCAACACTGTGGTGTTCGACATTTCTTTCCATACAAAGCTTCGAATGGTGCCATTTGAATACTGGATTGATAGCTGTTATTGTACACAAACTCTGCCAGTTTCAGATGACGATCCCATTGTCCTTGAAAATCCAAGATACATGTTCTAAGTAAATCCTCAAGAATTTGAATCGTTCTCTCAGACTGTCCGTCCGTCTGTGGATGAAAAGCTGTACTGTATTTCAAATTCGTTCCCAAGACAGATTGTAAACTCTTCCAGAATTGAGATGTGAACCGAGCATCTCGATCAGATATAATACTGACTGGTATCCCATGCAAACACACCACTTGATCAATGTAAAGCCCTTGCTAAATCATTCATTGATGTGGTCTTCTTCATCGGTATAAAGTGAGCACACTTAGTAAGTCGATCAACAATAACCCAAACTGAATCCTTTTGTGTTCGTAGTTTTGGGTAATCCGGTCACAAAGTCCATAGTAATATGCTCCCATTTCCAGTTTGGTATGTCCAAGTTTCTCAGTGTTCCTGCTGGCTTTTGTCTTCCAACTTTCACTTGTTGACACACTAAACACTTGGACACAAACTTCACAACATCTTGCTTCATTCCTGGCCACCAAAATAATTGCTTCACATCTTGATACATTTTATTCTGTCCTGGATGCATGGCCAATATTGTCTGATGTGACTCTTGTAAGACTTCGCCCCTGAGTGTTGATACAGCTGGAACGAATAGTCTATCATTGAATCTCAAAGTCCCATCTTCATGCATTCTAAAACCTTCTTGGTTTGATTGAGCCCTTTGTAAGAAAGTCTGCCACATAGGATCCTTTGATTGTGCTTCCTTAATCCTGAGAATAAGATCAGGTTGCACCATGAGATTACACAACATCGTCGTCCCATTTTGGTCGTCTCTTGATTCGACATTCAGATTTAACTTTGACATCTCGTCAATGAGTTTCTGTTGCGTAGTCAATAGCATTGATCCATAACTCTTCCTGCTTAATGCATCTGCTACCGCATTACTCTTTCCAGGATGGTAGTGCAATTTCACATCATAGTCCTTGATCAGCTCTAACCATCTTCTCTGTCTCATATTCAACTCCTTTTGAGTAAAAATATACTTTAAACTCTTGTGATCAGTGTAGATATCACATGTGGTTCCGTACAAGTAGTGACGCCATAATTTCAGTGCAAAAACCACTGCTGCCAGTTCCAGATCATGAGTGGGGTACCTTATTTTGTGTTCTTTCAACTGTCGTGAAGCATATGCAATCACCTTTCCATTTTGCATAAGTACACAGCCTAACCCCTCCTTTGATGCATCGCTGTAGATACAAAATCCTTCATGTCCATCTGGCAATGTAAGAATAGGTGCAGTCACAAGTAGATC
Source organism: Haberlea rhodopensis (assembly GCA_907163345.1). Classification (NCBI taxonomy): domain Eukaryota; kingdom Viridiplantae; phylum Streptophyta; class Magnoliopsida; order Lamiales; family Gesneriaceae; genus Haberlea; species Haberlea rhodopensis. The sequence continues at coordinate 2,078,310 of CAJQUN010000056.1, forward strand.
TTTCAACTTCTCAAAACTTGCTTGACACTTAGAATCCCATTCAAACTTTACTCCCTTTCTTGTTAACTTTGTAAGGGGTAATGCAACTCGAGAAATTCCTTCCACAAATTTTCGGTAATATCCAGCCAATCCCAGAAAACTTCGAATTTCTGTTACTGATGTCGGAACTTTCCAATTGGTAATGGCTTGGATCTTTGCTGAGTCTACTCGGATTCCTTGAGTATCAATGATGTGTCCAAGAAATGATACAGAATCCAACCAGAAGTCACATTTGTCGAACTTTGCAAATAATTGATGTTGTCGTAGCCTCTCCAATGTCATTTTCAAATGTTCTTCATGTTCTTCCTTTGATTTGGAATAAATCAATATATCATCAATGAATACTATAATGAATTTGTCGAGCCATTCTCGGAATACGTGATTCATTAATGCCATAAATGCTGCAGGTGCATTCGTAAGTCCGAAAGGCATCACCAAAAATTCATAATGTCCATATCTGGTTCGAAATGCAGTTTTGTGAATATCCTGCTCTTTGATTCTGAGTTGATGATACCCAGATCTCAAATCAATCTTCGAGAATATTTGTGCACCTTGTAATTGATCGAACAAATCGTCAATCCTTGGTAGCGGATATTTATTCTTCACAGTGATTCGATTCAACTCCCTGTAGTCAATGCACATTCTCATGCTGCCGTCCTTTTTCTTTACAAATAGTAACGGTGCTCCCCAAGGTGACACACTAGGCCTTATGAAACCTTTATCTTGTAGTTCTTTCAATTGTCCTTTCAATTCTTTCAGCTCTGCTGGTGCCATCCTGTAAGGTGCTTTGGATATCGGTTCTGATCCCGGAATAATATCAATCGAAAATTCCGTGCTTCGAATTGGTGGCAGTCCTGGCAAATCCTCTGGGAAAACATCTGAGAATTCTTTCACCGTGCAAATCTTATTTATTTTTGCATCCACCTCAGAAACATTGCCACAAAATCGTTCATGCAAGCTCACGCCTTCATAACAGATCTCTTTACACGAATTCGTTTCTAGGGTTATGGTCTTTCGGACAGTCAATGCGAGCCTTTGCACTACTCAACCAATCCATTCCAAGAATTATGTCAAATTATTTCATGTTGATGATGAACAGGTTGGCTTTGAATTCTTCGCTTTCCACAATCAGTGTTACATCATTGCATACATATTTAATTGTAACTGTCTTTCCTAATGGACTCAATACTTGCATTAAATGTAACAGTGGACTGAAGTGCAAATCAAGTTTCTCCACACAAGATTCAGAGATAAAGGAATTTGAAGCGCCAGAATCAAATAACACATAAACATCTTGATTCAAGAATTTAAATTTACCTCCGATCAACTCATGATCCTCTTCAGCACGGACATCATACAATCTAGTTGAATTGCGCTGTTGTTGTCCACGTGGTTGATTTGTTCCTGAGGTTTGTTTCAGACTGGGACAATCTCTAATCCGATGATCTTTAGATCCACATTTAAAGCAACCTCCAGAGTTCCAGTAACATTCCCCAGTATGACTCCGATTACACTTGGGACAAACTTCATTCTTCTTAGTTTCAACGATCATCTGCCTGCGAGCTGGCGGTCTCTGATCTCTGTTTCTGAATTCAGGCTTTCTCTTTCGATTTTGAGGAGTCTCAAGATTCCTCAGTTCAGATTCCACGAACAATGCCCTCTCCATGAGTATATCAAATTTGGTATCCATGAGAGGTGCTACTTTGAGCCTGATGCCAGTGCGAAGACCTTGTCTGAACCTTGTAATCTTGTTGTTCTCATACTGCAAATACAAAGGACATAATCTTCCCAGCTCTTGGAACTTCCTCAGATATTCCAGCACAATCATATTCTCAGTTTGCCTCAGCCTCAAAAATTCATCTTCTTTAGCCATTCGGACAGCGTCAGGAAAATATTGTTGCAGAAATTTCTCTCTAAAAATCGTCCAGGTAATGGAGTTTCGTTCCATACTTACATCCACTGAGGTCCACCAATGCTTTGCATTTCCTTCCAGAAATGGAGTCACCACTGTAACTTTTTCTCCATCAGCAATGTTTATGGCTTTCAGTAATTCTTCAATCTTGGTCAGCCATTCCTCAGCTTTCATTGGATCAGTCTCGTTTCCAAAGTACGGTGGTCTGAGTGCCCGAAATCTCTCAAATTCAGTCCTTCTCTGTGTTTCCGGCTGTAGTGGTGCCGAAACAACATTTTGTTGTAACACTCCAGCTATGATACGACATATATTCGTGATGTCCACATCATTCATTGATCCCACGTTTATATTTGGGACTCCATCTTGACCTTGATTCACATTCCTATCTTGACCATCTTCTGAGTCGCGATTCGAGTCCTGTTCTTGGCTACCACTCTGATTGCTACTGATTCTTCCTCTAGCCATTTGAAATCTTAAAAATAGAGTTTTGTCGGAATAAATGATACTAGTTAAAAGGAAACAAATAAAATGTTTAAAGCAAGTAAAAACAAGTATGCACATAAGTTCAAACACACACATATAAAATTCTAGGTACTGATTCAAACTTAACTCCATTATTCTAAATCCAAAACTTTTCCCAACAAGTCAAACCTAAATAAACTTATTCTTAAGGCAAAGGTCTAATCCCAAACATACAAACTAAGGCTCTAATCCAAACTTATAAACTATGGCTCTGATACCAACTGTGACGGCCCGCCCAGACGGGTCGCCCGCCGTGTTCAATTTCTTGAACACAAGGCTACACTTAATTCAAAAACTTAATATCACTTTGAACTTATGTCTAGCGGAAACGTTTTTATTCTTATCGAATATATTCTTATCGAACATTTGACTTAGTAATTTTTTACCCGTGACTTTTAACTTAGAAAAATTTGGGCAGAGTCTCCTCTTAAAAATTGTGCTCTGGATCTACCAGATCACTACCACCACAATATCAAGACCATAAAAACAAAAACTAAACCAAAATAAACTTCAAATATCAAAATCCAACTAAAACATAAATAAATGTTTCATATCCTCAAAATAAAACTTAAACATGCCAACATACTCAAAACTTCATAATAAATCTAAATATCCTCCGCATCGTCTAAGTCTTCAACTCCATCTGTAATATGTCACATTACAGGTAAAGTTAAGTTGCAGCATTTTATAGTAAGCATAATAAACATTTGATAAAAAGTCAAAAACATCATTTTTCATAAGTGACGAAAAATAATATACTTTCATATCCAAAATAACTTTCACACATATATGGTTTAATCCGAGCAGTTAACGGAACTAAATTTCACAAAACGGAATCATAACAGAAATAACTGCACAGATAACCAACGAAACTTAACGGAAACGAATAACACTATCATAATCATATAATGTCTTAACGATATAGAATTAATCTTTAAATATAGCCATGCTGTAATGAAACAAATGCATACTCAAATACGGATGTGACACAATGATATCATTCCAGACTATACCCGCTGGAAGGGTATCGACAGATATTATACCCCTCTGTCTTCGGGCAAAACGAAATGCGTTTCTTTATTCTCGTCGCCAACGAGCCGAAAGTATGCGCGTTTTTATCCTCGTCGCAATGCGAGCCACAACGAAACGAAAATATCCACAGTTCACAAACCTCAAATCGTATTCACCGAATCAAGACAAACATGGCCTTTAAAAATAGTTTTTCACACACAATAAAATGTTATTTCAAAATTACATTTTCAACAAAATACATTTCTTATCAAAATCATATTTCAAAATAATCTTTCATGCTTACTATTCAAAACATTTCAAAATAAACAACAAAACATACTCAAAATAATTTGCGTAAAATTGCAACTTCCTTTATGTACAATCACAAAACATTTCTTAAAGTACTTAAAATAATTTACGAAAAATGCAACTTCCTTTACGTACTTCAAAGCTTCTTATCAACGTTCAAATTACAAACTTCCCACAATCTCCAAGATGTTACGGATTTCCTATCAAACAATTTTATACTATCAAGTGTACATTCTTACAAACTAATCCAATTAAATCTATTAATTGATAAGTAAATATTACCTATATGCCCACCATATTAAGGTAAATCTAACCCAATTGCAACAATAATCAAATTTAACTATGTTTCCCTCAACTTAACAGTAATTTCATTTAAATCAGATTTTTAGACAAGGAAATAATCATGCTCCTTAACTTACAGCCTAAATCTTTGAAATCCAGAATACATTTTCGAACCAAAACTACAATTTCAGTTTCTTCCAAAATCCAATAACAATTCCAGTAACATATTTTCGAATTCCATACTTAATTCCATCCTTAAATTTCAGAAATATTTTCGAAATCCAACTCTTGAATTACAAACTCTGTATAATTTTCGAAAAAAAAGAAACAGTGTACAAATCCTCACATTCCAAAATCTCCCATTAGCAATAAGACGATGTTCTTGATAAATTAAGCTAATATACTCCAGTTGATCCCACATCACTAACCTAACCAATTTCAGAACCAAAAAATCGAAAACAAAAAAATTCGAAATATGAAATTTCATACCGATTTGCTACGTTTTTCTGCTCACATCCGATTTCTTCGCTGTTGCTCGATACTACTCGAATTTGGAAAGATTTCCGAAACTAAAAATCGAATTTCAGAAATCTGGAATTATTTATTTATTTTTATTTATTTTCGGACTCGAGACATACGGAATGGATTTGGGTTTTTGTTGTTAGGGATTTAAATAGCTAACCGGTTACAATCAATAATAGATGAAGAGACGAGAAGATCGATCAGTTTTTGGTGAAGGTGAAACGAGTGAGATGAAGAAGGTGAAGTGAAGAAGAAAGGCGAAGAAGTGAAGGTGCAGTGAAGAAAACTGAAGCTGAAAAGGAAAAAGAAATGAGCGAGACGAAGCTAACGTCAAGTCTAATAAAAGTGAGAAAATTTGTTCGGTTATCACTCTTAATTATCATTAATACTATTAAATATTATTATTATTATTATTATTAATATTATTAATATTATTATTATTTAAAAAATTATTATTATTATTATTATCAGATATTCTTATTATTTATTATTAATATTATAATTTATAACTTACATAATATTTGGGTCAATAAATTCCTTAAAAATTGAGCCATTACAATCTCCATACATTCTAAAAAGTTTCGTCCTCGAAACTTGCATCGCATTTTACATCAGGATATTTAGCATATAATTCTTCTTCTTTTTCCCATGTTGCTTCATCAGGTGAATGATTACTCAACTGAACCTTAACAAAAGGAATTGTCTTAGTTCGTAGAATTCTCTCTTGACGGTCGAGTATCTTGATAGGATATTCGGAATATGTACACTCCTTGGATATCTCGATCTCTGTTGCCTTAAGCACATGACTTTCATCTGAAACATACTTCCTGAGCATCGACACATGAAAGACATTATGTACTCGAACTAATTCCGGAGGTAGAGCAAGTCGATAAGCCAAAGTTCCTATTCTTTCCAGAATTTCATATGGTCCTATGAATCTCGGACTTAACTTCCCATGCTTACCGAACCTCATTACTCCTCTGAATGGTGATACTTTCAAGTATACATTATCCCCTTGCTGAAATTCTAAATCTCGTCTGCGAACATCAGCCCAACTTTTCTGTCGACTCTGAGCTGTAAGTAATCTCTGTTTGATGATGGAAACATTTTCATTCGTGAGTTTGATCAACTCTGGTCCTTCCATTACTTTCTCTCCAACATCAAACCAACACTGTGGTGTTCGACATTTCTTTCCATACAAAGCTTCGAATGGTGCCATTTGAATACTGGATTGATAGCTGTTATTGTACACAAACTCTGCCAGTTTCAGATGACGATCCCATTGTCCTTGAAAATCCAAGATACATGTTCTAAGTAAATCCTCAAGAATTTGAATCGTTCTCTCAGACTGTCCGTCCGTCTGTGGATGAAAAGCTGTACTGTATTTCAAATTCGTTCCCAAGACAGATTGTAAACTCTTCCAGAATTGAGATGTGAACCGAGCATCTCGATCAGATATAATACTGACTGGTATCCCATGCAAACACACCACTTGATCAATGTAAACCCTTGCTAAATCATTCATTGATGTGGTCTTCTTCATCGGTATAAAGTGAGCACACTAGTAAGTCGATCAACAATAACCCAAACTGAATCCTTTTGTGTCGTAGTTTTGGGTAATCCGGTCACAAAGTCCATAGTAATATGCTCCCATTTCCAGTTTGGTATGTCCAAGTTTCTCAGTGTTCCTGCTGGCTTTTGTCTTCCAACTTTCACTTGTTGACACACTAAACACTTGGACACAAACTTCACAACATCTTGCTTCATTCCTGGCCACCAAAATAATTGCTTCACATCTTGATACATTTTATTCTGTCCTGGATGCATGGCCAATATTGTCTGATGTGAATCTTGTAAGACTTCGCCCCTGAGTGTTGATACAGCTGGAACGAATAGTCTATCATTGAATCTCAAAGTCCCATCTTCATGCATTCTAAAACCTTCTTGGTTTGATTGAGCCCTTTGTAAGAAAGTCTGCCACATAGGATCCTTTGATTGTGCTTCCTTAATCCTGAGAATAAGATCAGGTTGCACCATGAGATTACACAACATCGTCGGCCCATTTTGGTCGTCTCTTGATTCGACATTCAGATTTAACTTTGACATCTCGTCAATGAGTTTCTGTTGCGTAGTCAATAGCATTGATCCATAACTCTTCCTGCTTAATGCATCTGCTACCGCATTACTCTTTCCAGGATGGTAGTGCAATTTCACATCATAGTCCTTGATCAGCTCTAACCATCTTCTCTGTCTCATATTCAACTCCTTTTGAGTAAAAATATACTTTAAACTCTTGTGATCAGTGTAGATATCACATGTGGTTCCGTACAAGTAGTGACGCCATAATTTCAGTGCAAAAACCACTGCTGCCAGTTCCAGATCATGAGTGGGGTACCTTATTTTGTGTTCTTTCAACTGTCGTGAAGCATATGCAATCACCTTTCCATTTTGCATAAGTACACAGCCTAACCCCTCCTTTGATGCATCGCTGTAGATACAAAATCCTTCATGTCCATCTGGCAATGTAAGAATAGGTGCAGTCACAAGTAGATCTTTCAACTTCTCAAAACTTCCCTTACACTTAGAATCCCATTCAAACTTTACTCCCTTTCTTGTTAACTTTGTAAGGGGTAATGCAACTCGAGAAATTCCTTCCACAAATTTTCGGTAATATCCAGCCAATCCCAGAAAACTTCGAATTTCTGTTACTGATGTCGGAACTTTCCAATTGGTAATGGCTTGGATCTTTGCTGAGTCTACTCGGATTCCTTGAGTATCAATGATGTGTCCAAGAAATGATACAGAATCCAACCAGAAGTCACATTTGTCGAACTTTGCAAATAATTGATGTTGTCGTAGCCTCTCCAATGTCATTTTCAAATGTTCTTCATGTTCTTCCTTTGATTTGGAATAAATCAATATATCATCAATGAATACTATAATGAATTTGTCGAGCCATTCTCGGAATACGTGATTCATTAATGCCATAAATGCTGCAGGTGCATTCGTAAGTCCGAAAGGCATCACCAAAAATTCATAATGTCCATATCTGGTTCGAAATGCAGTTTTGTGAATATCCTGCTCTTTGATTCTGAGTTGATGATACCCAGATCTCAAATCAATCTTCGAGAATATTTGTGCACCTTGTAATTGATCGAACAAATCGTCAATCCTTGGTAGCGGATATTTATTCTTCACAGTGTAGTCAATGCACATTCTCATGCTGCCGTCCTTTTTCTTTACAAATAGTAACAGTGCTCCCCAAGGTGACACACTAGGCCTTATGAAACCTTTATCTTGTAGTTCTTTCAATTGTCCTTTCAATTGTTTCAGCTCTGCTGGTGCCATCCTGTAAGGTGCTTTGGATATCGGTTCTGATCCCGGAATAATATCAATCGAAAATTCCGTGCTTCGAATTGGTGGCAGTCCTGGCAAATCCTCTGGGAAAACATCTGAGAATTCTTTCACCGTGCAAATCTTATTTATTTTTGCATCCACCTCAGAGACATTGCCACAAAATCGTTCATGCAAGCTCACGCCTTCATAACAGATCTCTTTACACGAATTCGTTTCTAGGGTTATGGTCTTTCGGTAACAGTCAATGCGAGCCTTTGCACTACTCAACCAATCCATTCCAAGAATTATGTCAAATTATTTCATGTTGATGATGAACAGGTTGGCTTTGAATTCTTCGCTTTCCACAATCAGTGTTACATCATTGCATACATATTTAATTGTAACTGTCTTTCCTAATGGACTCAATACTTGCATTAAATGTAACAGTGGACTGAAGTGCAAATCAAGTTTCTCCACACAAGATTCAGAGATAAAGGAATTTGAAGCGCCAGAATCAAATAACACATAAACATCTTGATTCAAGAATTTAAATTTACCTCCGATCAACTCATGATCCTCTTCAGCACGGACATCATACAATCTAGTTGAATTGCGCTGTTGTTGTCCACGTGGTTGATTTGTTCCTGAGGTTTGTTTCAGACTGGGACAATCTCTAATCCGATGATCTTTAGATCCACATTTAAAGCAACCTCCAGAGTTCCAGTAACATTCCCCAGTATGACTCCGATTACACTTGGGACAAACTTCATTCTTCTTAGTTTCAACGATCATCTGCCTGCGAGCTGGCGGTCTCTGATCTCTGTTTCTGAATTCAGGCTTTCTCTTTCGATTTTGAGGAGTCTCAAGATTCCTCAGTTCAGATTCCACGAACAATGCCCTCTCCATGAGTATATCAAATTTGGTATCCATGAGAGGTGCTACTTTGAGCCTGATGCCAGTGCGAAGACCTTGTCTGAACCTTGTAATCTTGCTGTTCTCATACTGCAAATACAAAGGACAGAATCTTCCCAGCTCTTGGAACTTCCTCAGATATTCCAGCACAATCATATTCTCAGTTTGCCTCAGCCTCAAAAATTCATCTTCTTTAGCCATTCGGACAGCGTCAGGAAAATATTGTTGCATAAATTTCTCTCTAAAAATCGTCCAGGTAATGGAGTTTCGTTCCATACTTACATCCACTGAGGTCCACCAATGCTTTGCATTTCCTTCCAGAAATGGAGTCACCACTGTAACTTTTTCTCCATCAGCAATGTTTATGGCTTTCAGTAATTCTTCAATCTTGGTCAGCCATTCCTCAGCTTTCATTGGATCAGTCTCGTTTCCAAAGTACGGTGGTCTGAGTGCCCGAAATCTCTCAAATTCAGTCCTTCTCTGTGTTTCCGGCTGTAGTGGTGCCGAAACAACATTTTGTTGTAACACTCCAGCTATGATACGACATATGTTCGTGATGTCCACCTCATTCATTGATCCCACGTTTATATTTGGGACTCCATCTTGACCTTGATTCACATTCCTATCTTGACCATCTTCTGAGTCGCGATTCGAGTCCTGTTCTTGGCTACCACTCTGATTGCTACTGGTTCTTCCTCTAGCCATTTGAAATCTTAAAAATAGAGTTTTGTCGGAATAAATGATACTAGTTAAAAGGAAACAAATAAAATGTTTAAAGCAAGTAAAAACAAGTATGCACATAAGTTCAAACACACACATATAAAATTCTAGGTACTGATTCAAACTTAACTCCATTATTCTAAATCCAAAACTTTTCCCAACAAGTCAAACCTAAATAAACTTATTCTTAAGGCAAAGGTCTAATCCCAAACATACAAACTAAGGCTCTAATCCAAACTTATAAACTATGGCTCTGATACCAACTGTGACGGCCCGCCCAGACGGGTCGCCCGCCGTGTTCAATTTCTTGAACACAAGGCTACACTTAATTCAAAAACTTAATATCACTTTGAACTTATATCTAGCGGAAATGTTTTTATTCTTATCGAATATATTCTTATCGAACATTTGACTTAGTAATTTTTTACCCGTGACTTTTAACTTAGAAAAATTTGGGCAGAGTCCCCTCTTAAAAATTGTGCCCTGCGATCTACCAGATCACTACCACCACAATATCAAGACCATAAAAACAAAAACTAAACCAAAATAAACTTCAAATATCAAAATCCAACTAAAACATAAATAAATGTTTCATATCCTCAAAATAAAACTTAAACATGCCAACATACTCAAAACTTCAAAATAAATCTAAATATCCTCCGCATCGTCTAAGTCTTCAACTCCATCTGTAATATGTCACATTACAGGTAAAGGTAAGTTGCAGCATTTTATAGTAAGCATAATAAACATTTGATAAAAAGTCAAAAACATCATTTTTCATAATGTGACGAAAAATAATATACTTTCATATCCAAAATAACTTTCACACATATATGGTTTAATCCGAGCAGTTAACGGAACTAAATTTCACAAAACGGAATTGTTGCGCCTTAAAACGCTACAACTCTCATTCCTCTATTTTAAATAAAATTATCGTTTTTGTTTTGATGATTACAAAACCTATACATTTTGTACTAATGGTTTTTATTGAGTATGCAGCATAAATTATGATCAAAGTTGAAGATTATAATAGTATTGAAATGCCAAAGAAATTGTCTTTTGGAAGACACGGATCGCCCCAGGCGATGGGTGCCATCGCCCCAGGCGATGGGTGCCAGGCGAGGATCGCCACGCCCATCGACAGAGGCGATGGCTAGGCGAGCATGCGGGGCAGATCGCCCCAGGCGATGGTGACCATCGCCTGAGGCGATGGCAGCCACAGGGACTTCGCCCCCGCACATCGACTGAAGCGACGCCGAGGCAATGCGCGGGCACGCGCGCGGGGAGTTCGCCCGAGGCGATGGCATGAACGCCTGAGGCGATGGTCTGGATCGCCTGAGGCGATGTGGAGTTCGTTTGAGGCGATGCAAAATTTGGACATGCTGAAGCTACGGCCTTAATTTTTGCTCTTGATCGCCTGAGGCGATCCATCGATCGCCTGAGGCGATCTGTGCATTTTTGACCGTTGGAACGCGGCGATGGGTGATCGCCTGAGGCGATGGCTGAGGCGATCCAGGAGTGATTTCAGCCCTTTGAAGTGCAACGGCTAGTAGGAGCCTTGGAGGCCTTCTACACTATAAATATGGATGCTTTGGAGCATTTTGAAGCTAAAGAACAAGTCTACAACTCATACAAAGTGTTGATCAATTGTTGGTTCAAATTATATCATACTCTCCATACATTGTTGTTGTATTGGAGCTTGTGATTGTTTTCATTTGTTGAGTCTTGTTGTCTTCGTGTGAGTACACCGTGAAGGTGTTTCTGTTGGTTTAATTCATTGTAAAGGTCCTCCAACACCAAAGCAAGTTGGAAAATTGTAAAGTCGCCATCAAGTGAAGGTGGTGCAATTGTGTGGCTATCCTTGGAGCCCTTAAGGCCAAGAAGACTCGTGAAGAGTGTTGGTTGCTCGGGAAGAGCTTGTGTACTCGGGAAGAGTATTGTGCTCGGGAAGAGCGTTGTAACTCGGGAAGAGTTGTGTTGTGGCTTACTTGGAGCCCTCAAGGCCAAGAACATTTATTCTAGTGGAACCTCGGTTGGAGGTTATCTAACCGGGAAGAGGAGACGTAGGCGATTCATCGCCGAACTTCTATAACAAATATCCTTGTCATTTACTGCTTTATTTTTCATTACGCATTTATTTATTTATTTATTTTATTTATCGATTGACTAAAGGCTTCCGCAAGCGCAAAACTCTTTTATTTTTCAAACTCATTTTAAAAAGCTAAAGTAGCCAAGGAATCTCATTCACCCCCCCCTCTTCGATTCCAACAAGTGGTATCAGAGCCATTTGATTTTTGTTTTTAAATCAAAATTTTTATATGGCTAATCTAGCAAATGAGTTTGCTCAAGGTCAATCGACGAATCGCCCTCCGCTTTTCACGGGTGATAACGACGGGTATTGGAAGAATAGAATTTCTCTATACATCCAATCTGTAGATTATGATCTATGGAAAATCATAGTGAAAGGTCCACATGTTCCTTTAAAGGAAATTGGGGGAATTAGTGTTCCCAAAGAGATGGACGATTTCACTAGAGCGGATATGATATTAATTTCTCAAAATGCTAAAGCGATTAATATTTTACATTGTGCTTTAGATATGAAGGAGTACAACCGGATCTCGATGTGCTCAACGGCAAAGGAAATTTGGGACAAATTACAAATTTGTCATGAGGGTACTAATCAAGTGAAGGAGACCAAGATAGATCTCCTACAACTCAAGTATGAAACATTTGAGATGGATTCCGTAGAAGATGTGGATTCCATGTTTAGGAGGCTCACTCAAATCATAAATGAGCTTGCCCAACTTGGAGAGAAGTATCCTCCAAAGCAAATATGGAGGAGAGCACTAAGAGCCTTACCAAAGGAATGGGATGCCAAGAGGACGGCCATCATCGAGTCCAACAAAGGAGAAAGTGCTTCCTATGATCTTGATGAGCTCCATGGCACATTGGTGACTCATGAGCTTGAAGTTGCCACAAGGAGAGAAGTAAAGGAGGAGGATAGATCCAAGAGAAATGGGATTGCCTTGGTTGGAAGGAAAGACCACTCCGATGATGAAGAAGATGATGATGATGAGGATATGGCATTGTTCACAAGAAAGTTCAAGAAGTTCTTCAACAAACATGGCAAGTCAAAGACCTCAAGTGCAACCAAACATGAATCCAAAAATGAGGTAACTTGCTATAATTGTCAAGAAAAAGGTCATTATGCTAACAAATGTCCTAGGAAGAAGAATGAGGACAAAGGCAAGAAGAAGGCTTTTATAGCTACATGGAGTGATAGCGACTCCGATGAAGAAGAAGCCACCAATCTTTGTTTAATGGCTCTTGGAGATGAAGGAGATGAAAGCGATGATGAGGTACCTTCTTTTGATGAACTTTTAGAATCTTATAATGATCTTATTGATGCTCTTGGCAAAACCAAGATGAGTAATAAACTACTCAAACTTGAGATTGCTAAGAAAGTTGAAGAAAATAATTCATTGAAAAATGAATTAGATTCTTTAAAGATATCATTTTGCAAATATAGTGAAAGTAGTCAAAAGATGAGTGAATTGCTTGGATTACAACGATGTAGCTTTGACAAAGCCGGGTTAGGCTTTTCAAACAAATCAAAATCTTTTTCAAGCTTGTTGGCCAAAGCAAAGCACAACTCTCCTACTTGTAACTATTGTTGTAAAAGTGGTCATACCAAAAATAAGTGTAGGTTTGCTAGAATCCAATACCAACCTAATAAAAGGTGGAAATGGATTCCAAAGGTGCCATTGAAAGTTAACCCCTTAGGACCCAAAAATCAAATGGGTACCAAAGTTCCTCCAATTGTAAATTTGTCTTGTAGGGACAAGAATGGAATGAAGAATGAAGGGCCAAGCAACTCAAAGGAGGAGCTTGTATTATTCACAACTATAGAAGAAGCACGAGGCATAGGACCAATGACAAGAACGCACTCTTGTCATCAAAGGTAAAATTTATTTTATACATTTTAAATGAGCAATTCAAAATTAATTGGCACAAATTAATTGTGACCAATAAATAATGAAGCTCAATATTGATTGGAGTAAAATGCATAACCCCTTAGCATGTGCACATATAAATTGTTTGATTGCATGATGTACGCCTATCCTTTTATAGTAAGTGCAATGAATTCTAATTTGAATATGTTATATGATATTATGTGATTAAGCATGCTATATTTGTTTAGATGCTCTATCTTGGAAATAATGCTATCATGATCTAAATAAATTTATCAAATGATGATTTGAGTATTCTAATGATTATTGGGCACAAATGCATGAAATTTTGGTAGAACATAGCACATTTTGCACATTTTGAATTCATTGTTGATCGCCTTAAAACGCATGTTTGTATTCCTCAAAATGAATTAATCTTATGCTTATTTGGGCTATTATATGCTTGACGAGGAACATGTATAAAATATGGCTATGTGTCAACATATATTTGTGATTTTTGTACTTTTTGATTATCACAAAAAGGGGGACAATTGTGTGATAATCTTGAAGTTTACTTCATGCATAGTTTAAGGGGGAGAGCTTGTGTATGCATGGTTTGAGGGGGAGAGTTGTTTACTTTATGCTTTACTTGATTATTTTGTATGTGCTATACAATTGTTAAGGGGGAATCAAGTTTACTCACATTTAATTTCAAAAATGCATTTTGAAATCACCTTTTAAAAATCACAAATTGTGAATTATTGTGTTTGTGAGATTATGTGATTAATTTTTGTTGTTAGATGGTTTAATGTTAGTTAGAATTATCAAAAATAATTTTTTGGTCCAAAAATTAGCTCAAAATGTTGCCAAACCATCGCCTCAGCATTCTGTGCGAAGTGCTCGTCCGTGGCTCGCATCGCCTCAAACGATCGCAAGCATCGCCTCGGGCGTGGCTCGCATCGCCTCAGGCGATCGCAAGCATCGCCTCAGGCGTTCTCGATCGCCTCAGGCGTTCTATAGATCGCCTCAGGCGATCTCGTTTTTTAAAGTCTGAAGGCTACGGCTTTTGCTCATTTTTTCAGCAACTTTTCGTGTTTTTCACCCATAATTCGAGATTTCTTCATCATTGTTATAATCGATCATCCTAAGCCTTTCCAAACCATCAATTTCACTTTCCAAACAACAAATCTTCCAATTGGATTTTTGCAAACCCTAACCCCTTTTTCATAAAAATCGAAACTTTACCTCAATTCTCTCAAATTTCTTGCAATATGTCTCGAAGCAACCGTGAAGAAGGAGAATCAAGCCGGAGGAGACGCTCTAATCGCTCCAATAGGAATTATACGGGTCCTCCACTTGATGGTAAGCCAATTCCGGAAGACTATCTTACTCGCAAATTAATTCCGGGTTATATCTTTGATTTCGATTTCCTTAGGACTTCCCAGCTCCCAATTCTTGATTGGATTCAATTCCAACAATGGGAAAATTTTTTCAAACCCCCTAGAAAGAACGATTTTTTGTATCCATCCATGATTCATTCTTTCTATGCCAATCTTGAACTGTTTGAGGGTGATGGTGAGTTAACTATCAAAACCATCGTTTGTAATCGCCCAATTGAATTCAATAGCACTGAATTAGGAAATATTCTTCGCATTCCTTCGGAGGGTCCGGCTAAATTTGCTCTAGCTACTTGGCCCAATGATGGGGTATGTGATCCTGCCCAAGCCTTGTATCTCATATTTGGCGGAACCCCTCAATGTCCAAACCAATCCTTTCTTGTGAATTCCATCCCTACAAACTACCAAATCCTTCACAAGATTGTGATCACCTCGATGATCCCTCGGGATGGTGATCGTCTTAGGTTGAAGTTCTCTGATGTATACTTGATGTATTACATCATTATAATGACCCCCTTCAACCTACCTAGATTCATTGTCCAAATCTTTAGGAACACCGCCCATAATCCTAAAAAGGTTATTCTCCCATTCGGCCGTGTCCTAACAAAGATTTTTCTTCATTTCAACCTTCCTTTTGATGACAATGAGAAACTCCCTATCAAGTCCAAGGACACCTTCAATCTAAGGTGTTTTTTGTTTAACAAAATATCTTGGAATCCTTTCACTTCCTGTTGGGTTAATGATCCGGGGAACCTACTTTCTGCCTTCAATCCTAAAGATCACCCCTCATTACCCATTGATAGGATGACTAGTGCCCAAAGGGTTCATTTTCCTTTCTTGATTGAACCAAATATCGATGAGCCACCCATTCAGCATCAATCCCCATCTACATTTGATGACATGATGAATATTGGGGCGGATATTCCAGCTCCTGATAGTCATCAACCTTCTTCTTCTTTTGAATTCAATCCAGACGCCTTTGCCTTTTTTACTTCTCAATTCCAAAGCCTTCGTGAGGATATGAACTCACAATTTCAATCCTTGAGAGTCGATATGAATTCTCAATTTCATTCCCTTCGAGATGATGTTGCGTCTCTTCGAGCTTACCAAGACTCCTCGAGAGAAGATTTGTCGTATTTACGACATGAAGTGGACGCTCTTCGTTCTCAGTTTTCCAGTACTCACATGGATGAGGATACTACTCACGGGAATGATGGTGATGGTGATGGTGATGGCGGCTTGGATTGAGTTGTCTTTGTTTTTGTGTTTTTTAGATTTTATCCTTTTGTAATTGTTTGTAAGGATTGTAATTGTTAAATGATGTTGGAATGGATTTATTGTTTATGTTGATGGATTTTAAGATGTTGATTGGATTTTGAGTTGATTGTGTATTACTTGGATGAATTTATGGTTTATTCAATTTTTAAAGGGAACTATGTCCAATTTTCTTAAAAATCCTTTACCCTTTTTTATTCTCACAAAAAGGGGGAGAATGTATGTGTAAACTTGGTGTAATCTTAATTGATGAAATGCTATTTGCACCTAATTGTTTTTACAACTTGTGACACATTTTGTAAAGGTGATAAAAATGCACATTGAAACATTGTTTATCATTGCATTCATTAAGGGGGAGTTTAAACTCTCTATGCATTGCATTGTTATAAGTCTTATTTTCTTTCAAGTTTACCGGGTTTTGTGATCATCAAAAAGGGGGAGATTGTTGCGCCTTAAAACGCTACAACTCTCATTCCTCTATTTTAAATAAAATTATCGTTTTTGTTTTGATGATTACAAAACCTATACATTTTGTACTAATGGTTTTTATTGAGTATGCAGCATAAATTATGATCAAAGTTGAAGATTATAATAGTATTGAAATGCCAAAGAAATTGTCTTTTGGAAGACACGGATCGCCCCAGGCGATGGGTGCCATCGCCCCAGGCGATGGGTGCCAGGCGAGGATCGCCACGCCCATCGACAGAGGCGATGGCTAGGCGAGCATGCGGGGCAGATCGCCCCAGGCGATGGTGACCATCGCCTGAGGCGATGGCAGCCACAGGGACTTCGCCCCCGCACATCGACTGAAGCGACGCCGAGGCAATGCGCGGGCACGCGCGCGGGGAGTTCGCCCGAGGCGATGGCATGAACGCCTGAGGCGATGGTCTGGATCGCCTGAGGCGATGTGGAGTTCGTTTGAGGCGATGCAAAATTTGGACATGCTGAAGCTACGGCCTTAATTTTTGCTCTTGATCGCCTGAGGCGATCCATCGATCGCCTGAGGCGATCTGTGCATTTTTGACCGTTGGAACGCGGCGATGGGTGATCGCCTGAGGCGATGGCTGAGGCGATCCAGGAGTGATTTCAGCCCTTTGAAGTGCAACGGCTAGTAGGAGCCTTGGAGGCCTTCTACACTATAAATATGGATGCTTTGGAGCATTTTGAAGCTAAAGAACAAGTCTACAACTCATACAAAGTGTTGATCAATTGTTGGTTCAAATTATATCATACTCTCCATACATTGTTGTTGTATTGGAGCTTGTGATTGTTTTCATTTGTTGAGTCTTGTTGTCTTCGTGTGAGTACACCGTGAAGGTGTTTCTGTTGGTTTAATTCATTGTAAAGGTCCTCCAACACCAAAGCAAGTTGGAAAATTGTAAAGTCGCCATCAAGTGAAGGTGGTGCAATTGTGTGGCTATCCTTGGAGCCCTTAAGGCCAAGAAGACTCGTGAAGAGTGTTGGTTGCTCGGGAAGAGCTTGTGTACTCGGGAAGAGTATTGTGCTCGGGAAGAGCGTTGTAACTCGGGAAGAGTTGTGTTGTGGCTTACTTGGAGCCCTCAAGGCCAAGAACATTTATTCTAGTGGAACCTCGGTTGGAGGTTATCTAACCGGGAAGAGGAGACGTAGGCGATTCATCGCCGAACTTCTATAACAAATATCCTTGTCATTTACTGCTTTATTTTTCATTACGCATTTATTTATTTATTTATTTTATTTATCGATTGACTAAAGGCTTCCGCAAGCGCAAAACTCTTTTATTTTTCAAACTCATTTTAAAAAGCTAAAGTAGCCAAGGAATCTCATTCACCCCCCCTCTTCGATTCCAACAGGAATCATAACAGAAATAACTGCACAGATAACCAACGAAACTTAACGGAAACGAATAACACTATCATAATCATATAATGTCTTAACCATATAGAATTAATCTTTAAATATAGCCATGCTGTAATGAAACAAATGCATACTCAAATACGGATGTGACACAATGATATCATTCCAGACTATACCCGCTGGAAGGGTATCGACAGATATTATACCCCCTATGTCTTCGGGCAAAACGAAATGCGTTTCTTTATTCTCGTCGCCAACGAGCCGAAAGTATGCGCGTTTTTATCCTCGTCGCAATGCGAGCCACAACGAAACGAAAATATCCACAGTTCACAAACCTCAAATCGTATTCACCGAATCAAGACAAACATGGCCTTTAAAAATAGTTTTTCACACACAATAAAATGTTATTTCAAATTTACATTTTTCAACAAAATACATTTCTTATCAAAATCATATTTCAAAATAATCTTTCATGCTTACTATTCAAAACATTTCAAAATAAACAACAAAACATACTCAAAATAATTTGCGTAAAATTGCAACTTCCTTTACGTACAATCACAAAACATTTCTTAAAGTACTTAAAATAATTTACGAAAAATGCAACTTCCTTTACGTACTTCAAAGCTTCCTATCAACGTTCAAATTACAAACTTCCCACAATCTCCAAGATGTTACGGATTTCCTATCAAACAATTTTATACTATCAAGTGTACATTCTTACAAACTAATCCAATTAAATCTATTAATTGATAAGTAAATATTACCTATATGCCTCTAAACACCATATTAAGGTAAATCTAACCCAATTGCAACAATAATCAAATTTAACTATGTTTCCCTCAACTTAACAGTAATTTCATTTAAATCAGATTTTTAGACAAGGAAATAATCATGCTCCTTAACTTATAGCCTAAATCTTTGAAATCAAAACTACAATTTCAGTTTCTTCCAAAATCCAATAACAATTCCAATAACATATTTTCGAATTCCATACTTAATTCCATCCTTAAATTTCAGAAATATTTTCGAAATCCAACTCTTGAATTACAAACTCTGTATAATTTTCGAAAAAAAAGAAACAGTGTACAAATCCTCACATTCCAAAATCTCCCATTAGCAATAAGATGATGTTCTTGATAAATTAAGCTAATATACTCCAATTGATCCCACATCACTAACCTAACCAATTTCAGAACCAAAAAAATCGAAAACAAAAAAATTCGAAATATGAAATTTCATACCGATTTGCTACGTTTTTCTGCTCACATCCGATTTCTTCGCTGTTGCTCGATACTACTCGAATTCGGAATGATTTGCGAAACTAAAAATCGAATTTCAGAAATCTGGAATTATTTATTTATTTTATTTATTTTCGGACTCGAGACATACGGAATGGATTTTGGTTTTTGTTGTTAGGGATTTAAATAGCTAACCGGTTACAATCAATAATAGATGAAGAGACGAGAAAATCGATCAGTTTTCGGTGAAGGTGAAACGAGTGAGATGAAGAAGGTGAAGTGAAGAAGAAAGGCGAAGAAGTGAAGGTGCAGTGAAGAAAACTGAAGCTGAAAAGGAAAAAGAAATGAGCGAGACGAAGCTAAACGTCAAGTCTAATAAAAGTCAGAAAATTTGTTCGGTTATCACTCTTAATTATCATTAATACTATTAAATATTATTATTATTATTATTAATATCATTATTATTATTATTTTTAAAAAATATTATTATTATTATTATCAGATATTCTTATTATTTATTATTATTATTATTAATATTATAATTTATAACTTACATAATATTTGGGTCAATAAATTCCTTAAAAATTGTGCCATTACACTGTAACAGCCAAAAATAGTGTTTTTCGAGCAAAAACTACCAAAACAACTATCCCAACTCCCAATACTCCACAAATCCTTAACATAAACACAAAAGTACTCAACATATCACAATAACAAAATCTCTATAAACCCAAAACTCAATCACATATCTATTCATGGCCAATCTCTACAAAATTACTATCAAAACAAAGACAACCGAGAGGGGAAGAAGATTACCCAACTATTTGCTCGAGAATCCATCAAGAATCGAGCCTCCATCGAGTTTCTTCTTCAAGGGAAAATGGGGGAAAATGGGAAGAAGGGAGGCGGTGAGGGGAGAGGAGGGAAAGGCAAATGAGTGGAGTGATTGAACACTGAGTTTACTTGGTATATATAGTACCAATGCTCCAAAAACCCGAGTTTCAAATACTCGTACAATTCTTTAATAACAATAGTGTTCAATAAAAACTCACACTCCTTCAAATACATCCCAAGCCTCAGTCCAAAGCTCCCAAACTCCAAATCCCACTACCAACACAATTCCAAGGTTTAACACGCCAATGAGAATAAAATCTCAAACCTTGATTCCAATAATTCCAACAACAAATAATAATCCCCTAAAACCTCAATTCGGTAATTATCATCATTACCACAATTAATCTCCGGATATCACATTTATCCCCCATTAAGCAAATGTCGTCATCGAAATTTGTATACATGTACTCAACGTACCACACAGACCACGCAACTCAACTCAACTACACAGTATCGATTCATGATTACGTCATGAACAAAACATCAGCTGCGAGGACAATGACCTCGCACCAAACTCTGGAATGGAGGTATCCTCCCAAAACCAACATTATCTTCTAAAGATGTTAACATACCTCGGTTTAACTAACCATAATCAGTCAATCAACCTTAATTGCTCTTACTCAAATCATTCCTGGTTCTAACATAGATATCACATTTATGACATCTCTACAACTTGATATACGATGCAAAATACACATCGTTTCGAAGGAAACCACCAGTATACAACATTATACTCACACTAAATCCGGTTTCCGCCTCTCCAAAAATATTATTCATCGAAGGCAAAGTTGCACCATTTGCAACTCGGACTGGGCAACTGTGATGTCCGGAATAATTATTAATTGTCAAATGGATTTAATTATGATATTTTTATGATCGGGATTTAATTTTTGAGTATCGGATGTTGGGACCGGAAATTGAACAAATGATTCCGGGACTATTTTTGAATAAGTTAAGTCATGAGGACTTAATAATAATATTAATAATACTAATGGTTGGGAATGAAAGTTAAAAGTTTGGGATTTATAATTAAAATGGGGGGAAGTGTAAATTTCCACATATTTACACCATTTTACACACATTAAAATCGGTTAACCCTTTCCCCAAAACCCCATTCCCGACCGCCCCATTCTTCACGGCAACAAGGCTTGATTCCTTCCATGGAACTCGATTATTCATTGCCCAAATCCATTGGTATGTGGTTTCTCATCACCCTAGATCAATTTCCTCCCTTATTTTTGAGTTTTGGTTGATATTTTTGCATGATTTGTGTTCGGTTTTATGGTTCAAAATTGATACTATGTTGGGCTTGAAAATGAGGAGTTGTTCTTGATCGATTTTTCCTTGCTGCCTCCTTTGATTTACTTGCTGCCTGTGTTCGATTTTCTGTGCATATGGGACGATCTTTTTTGATGTTTTTGGGGTGAAAATGTGCTGCCTGCTTGTTCAAAATTATAGGCTGATGTTTGGCCGAATCTTGTTAATGTAATGGTTCAAAATGATGGTGAGTTGGTTCGAAAATGTCATGTTGCTATGGTTCAAAAATCTTGCTGAATTGGGTTCAAAAATTGTTGCTGCCATGGTTGGAGATTCTTATTGTTTTGGCTTAAAAAATAATGCTCATAAGGTGTTTGATATAATGCTTAAGTGGAGTTTGAGTGTGACCAAAAGCTATACTAAATGTTTAGTAAGAAAGCCTACTTATTGGAATTACACCATGGTAGTGTTTTGGCGAGTATTGGCTTTGGTTTGAGATGCTTTTAACTTGGAACATGTGAAGTGTGCGAATAAATGGGTTAGATACTGGTAGTGTGAGTTATAACTTGGAATAAAGATGTGGTGATGTATATGCTTGAATGGACATCATATGAGTTTTAGATTGAAACTCAATGCATGCTTAATTTGTTTAAGTTGAATTTAAACAAATAAATGACTTTATGTTGGGATTAAGAGAATTAGATTTAAAGGGTAGAATCTCGTATCTACATGGATCCTTTCTTTCATGTCTTGGTTTGAATCACTTCGGTGTTGGTTTGGATGTTTGGAACATGTTAATTGGCTAAATTGAGTTTTGTTGTTGGGTGGTTGGATTATGTGATATTATGGGCATAACTTATGAATTATTATGATATTTTATGCATCAAATATTGGTTATGAGATAACCCTTATACCTTTAAGTTCATGTAGAGCCTTCTTGAGCTCTCGGACAACAAAGAGGATGACTTGACGGTAAACACAGATTATAAGGTATGTGGTGACGTATGGGCAGGTATAATATGAATTATTTCATATTCCAGTATTCATATATGTGAATAATTGTGATGACTGAATATAAGATAACGAATATGTGAAATGAGTTTGATATATGTGGTATGGGACACGTAAATTTATGTTGTCCGGATTGGGAGTTGGGTATTATGTGAATTGAGTTTGATATATGTGGTATGGTGAACACGTAAATGTACGTGGTCCAGATATAGAGTTGGATATGGATGCCTTTGGCATGACCAGTATGAGAAAGTGTTGAGTGAGATTGATTGATAGACAAAACTGCATTGACATGGAATTATTTATGATTAAGCATAAATAATAGATTCTTGTTGTATTGAATTCACTGTGTGGTTGAGTATCATATTTTCAGTGACGATACTAAACTTGATGTTATGAAAGCGTGTAAGCTTGAAACAGGAACATTGTGTGGAAGCTATACAGATTCAAAACTTCACATGGAGTACATTTATAGATTTTCGATACTCTTAAATCGTGATATCAATATCTTTATGCATTGTTATGATATGGGTAGTGTGATGTTGGTATGCTCACCTTGTGTGGGGCCTGTTTCTGTTGAAACAGGTATTACAGCTACAAGGTTATTTTGGCGTAGCAAGCTCGAGCTTGGTTGGATAATATTGCTTCCTGAAGCGTAGAATGAGATTGGGTAAATGGTATACATTATGTATGCCACTAGATGGGTATTCATTATTTGTTGCTCGCATGTGAGCACTTGGAGTTGTGTATATGGACTGTAATAATGGTGTTGGGAGTCCACTTTTTATATCTTCTTATTGTGTTTTTACCTGGCTGGGTACTTACTTATGGTGATGATTTCGTTTAGTATTGTGTTTTTCACTGGCTGAGAGTTATTTTTAGTGATGTGTTATATTTTCGGATAGCCCAAATTATGGGGAGACTCTGCCCAAATTTTTATAAAATTCATGGGATTATGTGAAGCATGTAATGATTCTTTAAAAGAAAGAATTTTTTTACATACACAAATGACGTCATAATTGCATTATTGACGTGTTTGGACATTGGGGTCTTACAGCAACCCTCGGCCACCGACCAATACAAATGCACATCTTCACAGATGTCAACATCATTGTATTCCAAGAAATCATATTTTGGCCACAACACACTACCTGCAATTCCACAAAGTCACATGATTCCACAGAGAACATGCAAGGTACCCAATTACATTTTCAAAACATGTATCGACACCAAACGAATTTAAATCCTGGTCATCCCTTGTATACCCCTAGAATCAACAATTCTAATACAAGGATAACTATCGAATTAAACTAACAACGAACCTCCTTAACCCAAAATACGACAACCTCTTCTTAGGAGAGTCAACCAAAACCTCACAATTATTCATCAGAATAAATCGTTCCATTGAGATTACCAATCCCAAGGATACTACAATCTCTTGCCAGAGATTTACTAGGCACACTACTTAGTTACAAGCATAAAAAATGTTGGCATACCTATATACATACTGATACATATGCCTCGACGCCAAATACACTACATGCATACTCAACGCAACTTGACTTGGGTATCTCCAATAATACTCACAAGCCTCACGTGTCAATTACTCAGTTATTCTCACACCGTAGAGAATAATGATTGACGAACTATCGACTAACGACGTGAACCCAACGTCGATCTGTGAGACGAGAATCCAAGATACCTGCACCGTTTCAACACTTGTTCGACTATATCAATGGAAAGCTTATAAAAAAATGGGGAGAGCGCCGACTGTGTTCGGGGTTCCTGTGGTTGCTGAGATTCCGGGAAATCTAGTTTACCAGATGCGTCGAAGTTGGATATGAGAAATATTTGTTGGGGATGAATTGAAATTGAGTGAGAAAAGACCAATGTTGAACAACTTGGATGAAATAAAGTTTGCGGGTTCTTGAGGAATCATGGATATGAGAGAGAAGTGATTGTAGAAATGATTTTATGGCCATTGAAGAAGATTTGGCATGGCCTTCCAAACTTCAGAGAGAGTTTCATGAAGCATTTTAGAAAAATAAAATTCATCCTTTCATTTATTTATAGCCAGTGTTGAGAACATTAGGCAGTAAATTTTAAAATATTAATTTTGTTAATAATAATGATAAAAATATTATAATAAAACACCCTAGCTTAGTCAATGACTTGATTCTCATTTCAAGAAAGATTCAAAAATTTTGTGGAATTTTTTAGTATTTCTTTTGAAATTTATAGAAGATAATTGTGTGCTCTTTCTATTTGCATAGTACTTTTCTAGAACAAAGCACCACTTCTAATATAATAATTGGGTATTCTTAAATACACCTCAAATTTTGATTTGTATATCCTCAAAAGAATGCATAATCATATATCCACATGCTCATTGAAAATGACTTGGCCTTCTTCTGTCGAACCAAGGTCTCATCAGATAGAACGCAAGGACTGGGACGGACCAGACCCGAGCTCGTGCCATACGCTTGCCAGCAAAAGGATTTTGCGACTCCAGACACCCATTCGAGTTGAATATCCTCCAAAAGCAATCTCGTGCATGGATAGTCATCACTACATGATAATACCATAACTTCCTCTGTAGCTGACGTTCCTTTGATGCTACGGAATATTACATTATCTATACTGACGCTGGATGTCTGCATTGTAATATCCACTTGCTTAGAATTTTAAAATTCATATGAAACTTGAACATATTCGGGAAAGAGAAGAGGATCAGATGGGATTGAAGCACAAGTTCTACCTGGTTTGGACATTGCACCGGAGAGTCGCAATAGTATTGATCTATTATAATAGGATGTGAGACGTTATGCATCTGAACATTCTGAAATGTAATCTTTCGCGCAAAACCACTGCCTCCCTGTTAAATCACGAAGAAAACAGAGGGCATGGGAATTTGTATGCATGAGATGAGATGTATAAACAAGTAACTACTAAACTTTACTGTTGTATGTGAGTATGTTCAGAGAATATAAGCAAGTGGCAAAGAAAGATTACCTGCCATGTTTTGATCCTCACCCCATTCTCCGTGCCAATAAAAATTGCTCCATCAACAACGACATCATGCACTGCAGCAGACGAATTGTGCTTTCCCAAACTTCCGATACTGACAAATAATTATAATTCATCGGTAATTTATCTTGGGAATAAGAGAGGACTTAAAGTAGATGATGAGACAACCGTATTACCTTATACCATGACCTGGTCCACAGAAAATGTCTTTTATTCTGACCTTTGAAGAGTTACTAACTATGGATACACAGTCATCTCCTGCAGCCGAAGAGAAACATGGCACTTCTGATCGGATTGATACAATGATGAAGAAACGACATTTTCAAATATTTTATTCGTCGATGAGCACATCTCTTAAAGCTTATATGTGCTGATATTTTAGAGTATGTTGAATCTTTTAAACTCGAACAAACCTGTGCTAACGATGATGGCACTAAGATCAACTTTTGTTGATGCACTTATGTGGATCCCATCTGTGTTTGGGCTATCAGCAGGTGCTAAAATCTTGACACCAGAAACTGCAACATTCACACAGCTGGTAAAAGCCATGTGCATTTGTTGGCTGTTAACCAACGTAATATTTCGGACCTGCAACTTGTTGCATTTGTGGAATGTAATAGCCTGAAATATGATTAATCGACGAAAATCAATAAAACCATCGCACAAATGTAGTACTTTCTCTCTCATTCTTCACAGATGAAGTGAAGGTGTGAATAGATAAAAGCAGAACTTACCGTGGGCGCATGGGTACAGTGCTGCAAAAGAAAAGATAGAAAATTTAATTTTCACGCAAAAAGAAAGTAGCATCATGTGTGTGCAAAGCATATCAATCCAAACCCTCTAATATTTAAACCATGTCCCAAATATATGTATTACATCTCTTGTTACTCATAAATCAATGCTAATTATCAAGATCCATAAAAATTTAGATGCAAACTAATTCTAGTCCTCTGACTTGTAGAGTGAATGCGATGTAATGGAATGAAAGATGCAACACTAATTTGATACAGAGAATCCAGTTCCAGATCATGAGTGGGGGTACCTTATTTTGTACAAGTAGTGACGCCATAATTTCAGTGCAAAAACCACTGCTGCCAGTTCCAGATCATGAGTGGGGGTACCTTATTTTGTGTTCTTTTCAACTGTCGTGAAGCATGTGCAATCACCTTTCCATTTTGCATAAGTACACAGCCTAACCCCTCCTTTGATGCATCGCTGTAGATACAAAATCCTTCATGTCCATCTGGCAATGTAAGAATAGGTGCAGTCACAAGTAGATCTTTCAACTTCTCAAAACTTCCCTCCTACACTTAGAATCCCATTCAAATGCCAAAGAAATTGTCTTTTGGAAGACACGGATCGCCCCAGGCGATGGGTGCCATCGCCCCAGGCGATGGGTGCCAGGCGAGGATGCCACGCCCATCGACAGAGGCGATGGCTAGGCGAGCATGCGGGGCAGATCGCCCCAGGCGATGGTGACCATCGCCTGAGGCGATGGCCAGCCACAGGGACTTCGCCCCCGCACATCGACTGAAGCGACGCCGAGGCAATGCGCGGGCACGCGCGCGGGGAGTTCGCCCGAGGCGATGGCATGAACGCCTGAGGCGATGGTCTGGATCGCCTGAGGCGATGTGGAGTTCGTTTGAGGCGATGCAAAATTTGGACATGCTGAAGCTACGGCCTAATTTTTGCTCTTGATCGCCTGAGGCGATCCATCGATCGCCTGAGGCGATCTGTGCATTTTTGACCGTTGGAACGCGGCGATGGGTGATCGCCTGAGGCGATGGTGAGGCGATCCAGGGAGTGATTTCAGCCCTTTGAAGGTGCAACGGCTAGTAGGGAGCCTTGGAGGCCTTCTACACTATTAAATATGGATGCTTTTGGAGCATTTTGAAGCTAAAGAACAAGTCTACAACTCATACAAAGTGTTGATCAATTGTTGGTTCAAATTATATCATACTCTCCATACATTGTTGTTGTATTGGAGCTTGTGATTGTTTTCATTTGTTGAGTCTTGTTGTCTTCGTGTGAGTACACCGTGAAGGTGTTTCTGTTGGTTTTTAATTCATTGTAAAGGTCCTCCAACACCAAATCAAGTTGGAAAATTGTAAAGTCGCCATCAAGTGAAGGTGGTGCAATTGTGTGGCTATCCTTGGAGCCCTTAAGGCCAAGAAGACTCGTGAAGAGTGTTGGTTGCTCGGGAAGAGCTTGTGTACTCGGGAAGAGTATTGTGCTCGGGAAGAGCGTTGTAACTCGGGAAGAGTTGTGTTGTGGCTTACTTGGAGCCCTCAAGGCCAAGAACATTTATTCTAGTGGAACCTCGGTTGGAGGTTATCTAACCGGGAAGAGGAGACGTAGGCGATTCATCGCCGAACTTCTATAACAAATATCCTTGTCATTTACTGCTTTATTTTTCATTACGCATTTATTTATTTATTTATTTTATTTATCGATTGACTAAAGGCTTCCGCAAGCGCAAAACTCTTTTATTTTTCAAACTCATTTTAAAAAGCTAAAGTAGCCAAGGAATCTCATTCACCCCCCCTCTTCGATTCCAACAGGAATCATAACAGAAATAACTGCACAGATAACCAACGAAACTTAACGGAAACGAATAACACTATCATAATCATATAATGTCTTAACCATATAGAATTAATCTTTAAATATAGCCATGCTGTAATGAAACAAATGCATACTCAAATACGGATGTGACACAATGATATCATTCCAGACTATACCCCGCTGGAAGGGTATCGACAGATATTATACCCCCTATGTCTTCGGGCAAAACGAAATGCGTTTCTTTATTCTCGTCGCCAACGAGCCGAAAGTATGCGCGTTTTTATCCTCGTCGCAATGCGAGCCACAACGAAACGAAAATATCCACAGTTCACAAACCTCAAATCGTATTCACCGAATCAAGACAACATGGCCTTTAAAAATAGTTTTTCACACACAATAAAATGTTATTTCAAATTTACATTTTTCAACAAAATACATTTCTTATCAAAATCATATTTCAAAATAATCTTTCATGCTTACTATTCAAAACATTTCAAAATAAACAACAAAACATACTCAAAATAATTTGCGTAAAATTGCAACTTCCTTTACGTACAATCACAAAACATTTCTTAAAGTACTTAAAATAATTTACGAAAAATGCAACTTCCTTTACGTACTTCAAAGCTTCCTATCAACGTTCAAATTACAAACTTCCCACAATCTCCAAGATGTTACGGATTTCCTATCAAACAATTTTATACTATCAAGTGTACATTCTTACAAACTAATCCAATTAAATCTATTAATTGATAAGTAAATATTACCTATATGCCTCTAAACACCATATTAAGGTAAATCTAACCCAATTGCAACAATAATCAAATTTAACTATGTTTCCCTCAACTTAACAGTAATTTCATTTAAATCAGATTTTTAGACAAGGAAATAATCATGCTCCTTAACTTATAGCCTAAATCTTTGAAATCAAAACTACAATTTCAGTTTCTTCCAAAATCCAATAACAATTCCAATAACATATTTTCGAATTCCATACTTAATTCCATCCTTAAATTTCAGAAATATTTTCGAAATCCAACTCTTGAATTACAAACTCTGTATAATTTTCGAAAAAAAAGAAACAGTGTACAAATCCTCACATTCCAAAATCTCCCATTAGCAATAAGATGATGTTCTTGATAAATTAAGCTAATATACTCCAATTGATCCCACATCACTAACCTAACCAATTTCAGAACCAAAAAAATCGAAAACAAAAAAATTCGAAATATGAAATTTCATACCGATTTGCTACGTTTTTCTGCTCACATCCGATTTCTTCGCTGTTGCTCGATACTACTCGAATTCGGAATGATTTGCGAAACTAAAAATCGAATTTCAGAAATCTGGAATTATTTATTTATTTTATTTATTTTCGGACTCGAGACATACGGAATGGATTTTGGTTTTTGTTGTTAGGGATTTAAATAGCTAACCGGTTACAATCAATAATAGATGAAGAGACGAGAAAATCGATCAGTTTTCGGTGAAGGTGAAACGAGTGAGATGAAGAAGGTGAAGTGAAGAAGAAAGGCGAAGAAGTGAAGGTGCAGTGAAGAAAACTGAAGCTGAAAGGAAAAAGAAATGAGCGAGACGAAGCTAACGTCAAGTCTAATAAAAGTGAGAAAATTTGTTCGGTTATCACTCTTAATTATCATTAATACTATTAAATATTATTATTATTATTATTAATATCATTATTATTATTATTATTATCAGATATTCTTATTATTTATTATTATTATTATTAATATTATAATTTATAACTTACATAATATTTGGGTCAATAAATTCCTTAAAAATTGTGCCATTACACTGTAACAGCCAAAAATAGTGTTTTTCGAGCAAAAACTACCAAAACAACTATCCCAACTCCCAATACTCCACAAATCCTTAACATAACACAAAGTACTCAACATATCACAATAACAAAATCTCTATAAACCCAAAACTCAATCACATATCTATTCATGGCCAATCTCTACAAAATTACTATCAAAACAAAGACAACCGAGAGGGGAAGAAGATTACCCAACTATTTGCTCGAGAATCCATCAAGAATCGAGCCTCCATCGAGTTTCTTCTTCAAGGGAAAATGGGGGAAAATGGGAAGAAGGGAGGCGGTGAGGGGAGAGGAGGGAAAGGCAAATGAGTGGAGTGATTGAACACTGAGTTTACTTGGTATATATAGTACCAATGCTCCAAAAACCCGAGTTTCAAATACTCGTACAATTCTTTAATAACAATAGTGTTCAATAAAAACTCACACTCCTTCAAATACATCCCAAGCCTCAGTCCAAAGCTCCCAAACTCCAAATCCCACTACCAACACAATTCCAAGGTTTAACACGCCAATGAGAATAAAATCTCAAACCTTGATTCCAATAATTCCAACAACAAATAATAATCCCCTAAAACCTCAATTCGGTAATTATCATCATTACCACAATTAATCTCCGGATATCACATTTATCCCCCATTAAGCAAATGTCGTCATCGAAATTTGTATACATGTACTCAACGTACCACACAGACCACGCAACTCAACTCAACTACACAGTATCGATTCATGATTACGTCATGAACAAAACATCAGCTGCGAGGACAATGACCTCGCACCAAACTCTGGAATGGAGGTATCCTCCCAAAACCAACATTATCTTCTAAAGATGTTAACATACCTCGGTTTAACTAACCATAATCAGTCAATCAACCTTAATTGCTCTTACTCAAATCATTCCTGGTTCTAACATAGATATCACATTTATGACATCTCTACAACTTGATATACGATGCAAAATACACATCGTTTCGAAGGAAACCACCAGTATACAACATTATACTCACACTAAATCCGGTTTCCGCCTCTCCAAAAATATTATTCATCGAAGGCAAAGTTGCACCATTTGCAACTCGGACTGGGCAACTGTGATGTCCGGAATAATTATTAATTGTCAAATGGATTTAATTATGATATTTTTATGATCGGGATTTAATTTTTGAGTATCGGATGTTGGGACCGGAAATTGAACAAATGATTCCGGGACTATTTTTGAATAAGTTAAGTCATGAGGACTTAATAATAATATTAATAATACTAATGGTTGGGAATGAAAGTTAAAAGTTTGGGATTTATAATTAAAATGGGGGGAAGTGTAAATTTCCACATATTTACACCATTTTACACACATTAAAATCGGTTAACCCTTTCCCCAAAACCCCATTCCCGACCGCCCCATTCTTCACGGCAACAAGGCTTGATTCCTTCCATGGAACTCGATTATTCATTGCCCAAATCCATTGGTATGTGGTTTCTCATCACCCTAGATCAATTTCCTCCCTTATTTTTGAGTTTTGGTTGATATTTTTGCATGATTTGTGTTCGGTTTTATGGTTCAAAATTGATGCTATGTTGGGCTTGAAAATGAGGAGTTGTTCTTGATCGATTTTTCCTTGCTGCCTCCTTTGATTTACTTGCTGCCTGTGTTCGATTTTCTGTGCATATGGGACGATCTTTTTTGATGTTTTTGGGGTGAAAATGTGCTGCCTGCTTGTTCAAAATTATAGGCTGATGTTTGGCCGAATCTTGTTAATGTAATGGTTCAAAATGATGGTGAGTTGGTTCGAAAATGTCATGTTGCTATGGTTCAAAAATCTTGCTGAATTGGGTTCAAAAATTGTTGCTGCCATGGTTGGAGATTCTTATTGTTTTGGCTTAAAAAATAATGCTCATAAGGTGTTTGATATAATGCTTAAGTGGAGTTTGAGTGTGACCAAAAGCTATACTAAATGTTTAGTAAGAAAGCCTACTTATTGGAATTACACCATGGTAGTGTTTTGGCGAGTATTGGCTTTGGTTTGAGATGCTTTTAACTTGGAACATGTGAAGTGTGCGAATAAATGGGTTAGATACATGGTAGTGTGAGTTATAACTTGGAATAAAGATGTGGTGATGTATATGCTTGAATGGACATCATATGAGTTTTAGATTGAAACTCAATGCATGCTTAATTTGTTTAAGTTGAATTTAAACAAATAAATGACTTTATGTTGGGATTAAGAGAATTAGATTTAAAGGGTAGAATCTCGTATCTACATGGATCCTTTCTTTCATGTCTTGGTTTGAATCACTTCGGTGTTGGTTTGGATGTTTGGAACATGTTAATTGGCTAAATTGAGTTTTGTTGTTGGGTGGTTGGATTATGTGATATTATGGGCATAACTTATGAATTATTATGATATTTTATGCATCAAATATTGGTTATGAGATAACCCTTATACCTTTAAGTTCATGTAGAGCCTTCTTGAGCTCTCGGACAACAAAGAGGATGACTTGACGGTAAACACAGATTATAAGGTATGTGGTGACGTATGGGCAGGTATAATATGAATTATTTCATATTCCAGTATTCATATATGTGAATAATTGTGATGACTGAATATAAGATAACGAATATGTGAAATGAGTTTGATATATGTGGTATGGGACACGTAAATTTATGTTGTCCGGATTGGGAGTTGGGTATTATGTGAATTGAGTTTGATATATGTGGTATGGTGAACACGTAAATGTACGTGGTCCAGATATAGAGTTGGATATGGATGCCTTTGGCATGACCAGTATGAGAAAGTGTTGAGTGAGATTGATTGATAGACAAAACTGCATTGACATGGAATTATTTATGATTAAGCATAAATAATAGATTCTTGTTGTATTGAATTCACTGTGTGGTTGAGTATCATATTTTCAGTGACGATACTAAACTTGATGTTATGAAAGCGTGTAAGCTTGAAACAGGAACATTGTGTGGAAGCTATACAGATTCAAAACTTCACATGGAGTACATTTATAGATTTTCGATACTCTTAAATCGTGATATCAATATCTTTATGCATTGTTATGATATGGGTAGTGTGATGTTGGTATGCTCACCTTGTGTGGGGCCTGTTTCTGTTGAAACAGGTATTACAGCTACAAGGTTATTTTGGCGTAGCAAGCTCGAGCTTGGTTGGATAATATTGCTTCCTGAAGCGTAGAATGAGATTGGGTAAATGGTATACATTATGTATGCCACTAGATGGGTATTCATTATTTGTTGCTCGCATGTGAGCACTTGGAGTTGTGTATATGGACTGTAATAATGGTGTTGGGAGTCCACTTTTTATATCTTCTTATTGTGTTTTTACCTGGCTGGGTACTTACTTATGGTGATGATTTCGTTTAGTATTGTGTTTTTCACTGGCTGAGAGTTATTTTTAGTGATGTGTTATATTTTCGGATAGCCCAAATTATGGGGAGACTCTGCCCAAATTTTTATAAAATTCATGGGATTATGTGAAGCATGTAATGATTCTTTAAAAGAAAGAATTTTTTACATACACAAATGACGTCATAATTGCATTATTGACGTGTTTGGACATTGGGGTCTTACAGCAACCCTCGGCCACCGACCAATACAAATGCACATCTTCACAGATGTCAACATCATTGTATTCCAAGAAATCATATTTTGGCCACAACACACTACCTGCAATTCCACAAAGTCACATGATTCCACAGAGAACATGCAAGGTACCCAATTACATTTTCAAAACATGTATCGACACCAAACGAATTTAAATCCTGGTCATCCCTTGTATACCCCTAGAATCAACAATTCTAATACAAGGATAACTATCGAATTAAACTAACAACGAACCTCCTTAACCCAAAATACGACAACCTCTTCTTAGGAGAGTCAACCAAAACCTCACAATTATTCATCAGAATAAATCGTTCCATTGAGATTACCAATCCCAAGGATACTACAATCTCTTGCCAGAGATTTACTAGGCACACTACTTAGTTACAAGCATAAAAATGTTGGCATACCTATATACATACTGATACATATGCCTCGACGCCAAATACACTACATGCATACTCAACGCAACTTGACTTGGGTATCTCCAATAATACTCACAAGCCTCACGTGTCAATTACTCAGTTATTCTCACACCGTAGAGAATAATGATTGACGAACTATCGACTAACGACGTGAACCCAACGTCGATCTGTGAGACGAGAATCCAAGATACCTGCACCGTTTCAACACTTGTTCGACTATATCAATGGAAAGCTTATAAAAAAATGGGGAGAGCGCCGACTGTGTTCGGGGTTCCTGTGGTTGCTGAGATTCCGGGAAATCTAGTTTACCAGATGCGTCGAAGTTGGATATGAGAAATATTTGTTGGGGATGAATTGAAATTGAGTGAGAAAAGACCAATGTTGAACAACTTGGATGAAATAAAGTTTGCGGGTTCTTGAGGAATCATGGATATGAGAGAGAAGTGATTGTAGAAATGATTTTATGGCCATTGAAGAAGATTTGGCATGGCCTTCCAAACTTCAGAGAGAGTTTCATGAAGCATTTTAGAAAAATAAAATTCATCCTTTCATTTATTTATAGCCAGTGTTGAGAACATTAGGCAGTAAATTTTAAAATATTAATTTTGTTAATAATAATGATAAAAATATTATAATAAAACACCCTAGCTTAGTCAATGACTTGATTCTCATTTCAAGAAAGATTCAAAAATTTTGTGGAATTTTTTAGTATTTCTTTTGAAATTTATAGAAGATAATTGTGTGCTCTTTCTATTTGCATAGTACTTTTCTAGAACAAAGCACCACTTCTAATATAATAATTGGGTATTCTTAAATACACCTCAAATTTTGATTTGTATATCCTCAAAAGAATGCATAATCATATATCCACATGCTCATTGAAAATGACTTGGCCTTCTTCTGTCGAACCAAGGTCTCATCAGATAGAACGCAAGGACTGGGACGGACCAGACCCGAGCTCGTGCCATACGCTTGCCAGCAAAAGGATTTTGCGACTCCAGACACCCATTCGAGTTGAATATCCTCCAAAAGCAATCTCGTGCATGGATAGTCATCACTACATGATAATACCATAACTTCCTCTGTAGCTGACGTTCCTTTGATGCTACGGAATATTACATTATCTATACTGACGCTGGATGTCTGCATTGTAATATCCACTTGCTTAGAATTTTAAAATTCATATGAAACTTGAACATATTCGGGAAAGAGAAGAGGATCAGATGGGATTGAAGCACAAGTTCTACCTGGTTTGGACATTGCACCGGAGAGTCGCAATAGTATTGATCTATTATAATAGGATGTGAGACGTTATGCATCTGAACATTCTGAAATGTAATCTTTCGCGCAAAACCACTGCCTCCCTGTTAAATCACGAAGAAAACAGAGGGCATGGGAATTTGTATGCATGAGATGAGATGTATAAACAAGTAACTACTAAACTTTACTGTTGTATGTGAGTATGTTCAGAGAATATAAGCAAGTGGCAAAGAAAGATTACCTGCCATGTTTTGATCCTCACCCCATTCTCCGTGCCAATAAAAATTGCTCCATCAACAACGACATCATGCACTGCAGCAGACGAATTGTGCTTTCCCAAACTTCCGATACTGACAAATAATTATAATTCATCGGTAATTTATCTTGGGAATAAGAGAGGACTTAAAGTAGATGATGAGACAACCGTATTACCTTATACCATGACCTGGTCCACAGAAAATGTCTTTTATTCTGACCTTTGAAGAGTTACTAACTATGGATACACAGTCATCTCCTGCAGCCGAAGAGAAACATGGCACTTCTGATCGGATTGATACAATGATGAAGAAACGACATTTTCAAATATTTTATTCGTCGATGAGCACATCTCTTAAAGCTTATATGTGCTGATATTTTAGAGTATGTTGAATCTTTTAAACTCGAACAAACCTGTGCTAACGATGATGGCACTAAGATCAACTTTTGTTGATGCACTTATGTGGATCCCATCTGTGTTTGGGCTATCAGCAGGTGCTAAAATCTTGACACCAGAAACTGCAACATTCACACAGCTGGTAAAAGCCATGTGCATTTGTTGGCTGTTAACCAACGTAATATTTCGGACCTGCAACTTGTTGCATTTGTGGAATGTAATAGCCTGAAATATGATTAATCGACGAAAATCAATAAAACCATCGCACAAATGTAGTACTTTCTCTCTCATTCTTCACAGATGAAGTGAAGGTGTGAATAGATAAAAGCAGAACTTACCGTGGGCGCATGGGTACAGTGCTGCAAAAGAAAAGATAGAAAATTTAATTTTCACGCAAAAAGAAAGTAGCATCATGTGTGTGCAAAGCATATCAATCCAAACCCTCTAATATTTAAACCATGTCCCAAATATATGTATTACATCTCTTGTTACTCATAAATCAATGCTAATTATCAAGATCCATAAAAATTTAGATGCAAACTAATTCTAGTCCTCTGACTTGTAGAGTGAATGCGATGTAATGGAATGAAAGATGCAACACTAATTTGATACAGAGAATCCAGAATGATAAATTCACAAGGAAAATGGACATACATTTGATCTATTGGTCTTGCATGATCGAGCCCACCATTCTTGTCCCATCCCATTAATTTTTCCACCACCTTCCACCGTGAGGTACTCTACGCCATGGAAGTAAAGCCATTTATGCACATCTAAACCGCCCCAAACCTCAGGATCTTGTGGTGCCACAATAACACCAGAAATCTATTAAGAGTACACACAGAAAACCAAGTAGTATCGGTTACAGAGAAGTAGCAAACCTGATAAATTTGCATATTAAGTTAATAAATAAATTTAAAGGATTACGAACTATCGTGCAAGAGAAATCAACTCTCACCTGCAAGGTCACTTTGGAGAGGCATGGCCCGCTAAAATTAGTTGGTCGAACATGATATGATTTCTTTGCGGGGATTATTATTTTCGCCCGCGATGATAATGAACAGGCTAGCTTCCAAACGTCTTGCAAATTCTGATGCCATCAAACTACTATAAACAAAAGTTTCTTATACCACACACACGACTGACACAACATATAGGACTTCTACAAAAGTTCAATTTCAGCGAAAATCAGTTCGGATTAATATCCATAGTTCTATATGGGAGTGTTATCTCATCAAAATCAAGTTTAGGATGTACATAAATTCACATTAAATACAAGAATGTTCGCTAAAGTTCAGCGTTTACTCTGCAGCAAATAAGATTCAGTGTAGGTGTAATACAAAAAAGGTATAAACTTGACAGGGATTGCATAGGAGAAAAAAAAAAGATGGATGCTACATGTGTTCCAAAATTAACTTCGGCTTTTTCTCTGAAAAAAAATTCATACGTTAATTTATGCTTTTATGAGAATGTTAGGTGCAAGAAATTTGACTATATGAGATTCTCCATTATACCAAGAAAATAGAGCCAGAAAACGGACAAATTCTACTTCAAAATAAAACCTAGAACGGGCAGACAGAAGATGACGTACATCCCACCAGATAAAACGCATAAATTTAATCATAAACGAAATGCCCATATCAACAAAATGTCAAAGTTACCATGACAGCAAATAATAAATTTACCCTTTTCGCACATCCAAGAATTGAACAAAAAACGCCGCTGCAACTAAGGAACTGAGTGCAGAAATGATACCTTGGTGTCATCGGTGAACCCATCGCCTCTGGCACCGAAATCATCGATGTTAAGAAGAATGATTTTTGAGCTGGCGGAAGTGTTTCCATAAATTCCAGATGATAAAGGGCCGAATAATTTTGGATTGGCAAAATTGAAGAGAAAATAATTGATTAAATGCATTAATTGTAGAAACGAAACAAAAGAAGACATGGGCTCTGCAATTTTGTCCCACTGGGGAACCATCCGTTCTTATTACGCTGCCGAGCCTTCTCTTTCTTTCGTTTTTTTTTTTTAATTAAAGTTGACATTATTTTGGATATATAATATAGGATAAAAACAGACACTCCGCGTCCATTCTCTTTAATATTTCATTCTATAATCTTTCAAAATGCACATTTAACCCTGTAAACAATTTTGAGTGATGTATTTAACCCCAAAAATATTATTTGGGAACAATTTTTTCCGAATATTCTAGCTGCAAATTTTAATATAGGATAAAAACAGACACTCCACGTTCACTCCCTTTAATATTTCATTCCATAATCTTTCAAAATGCACACTTAACCCTATAAACAATTTTAAGTGATGCACTTAACCCCATAAACATTACTTGGGAACAATTTTCCCGAATATTCTGGCTGCAAATTCTCTCAAGTGCATTCTGTATGCCACTGACGAGGGTTGTATGTATTTTTTGCATGGATTTTACGAGTCAACAAATAAATACATGTAAATGAATTTTACGAGTATACCAGCGGTCGAGAAATATTACTCATAAAATTCATGCAGAAAATACATGATAAGACATACATATTATCGATCGTGGCATGTGAGGAATTTTGCAGCTAGAATATTCGGAAAAATTATTCTCAAATATCGTGTATGGGGTTAAGTGCATGTTTTGAAAAGTTAAGAGTGTAATGCTAAATGTGGTAAACGTTGGGGTGTCCGCTTTTTATCCTATAATATATGGGGTATAGAGAGGAAATTACATGGTTAACCGCAAAAGTAAAAAAAATTATTTTTTTAAATTGATAAACAAATTCAGGAAAATATTAGTTAATTATTATTATTATTATTATTAATTGAAATATAAATTGGAGTCTATACTTAAAATCATTCTCATTGGCAGATGAGCTGTCTGGATTTTCCTTAACGAACGACTAATCTAAACTTAGTAGTATTTGGATTACTGTGTAATTGAAGATGTTTTAACTCCATGTTTACCATCTGATCGTAATTTTTTATAAAACGATAAGCATTCGATCTTATAATTCATATATTATTGAGATGATGAATAAACATAAAAATAGCAATCGAAATGTAACACATAAGCTATTATATAACTTAAAAGACTTGACATGCACTATTACTATATGTTATAATTTTTTTTACAAATAACAAAGTGTTCGTTCCTAACAATAATTATAACAATATCATAATTATAATAATATATAAAAACCAATCACCAAATATTAATTATCCTTGTTATTTTTCTTTGCTTTTATTTCCACGAATAAAAAGTTTGATTTCGACTTAGATTGTCAAGTGACCGACATTTATATTTATGTTAAAATATGACTTGAATCTAATTGCATTATAACCGATTTAATTGCATTAAGGACACCTACTAATTTTCCCCATTGACATATCTTCCATACCTCATGAAGTGATTTGTTATTTCTCACGTTTGGTAGAACTTAGTGTTTACGAAAAATAAACAAATACACCATAATTTTTATGTAGAAAACCCTCAAAAATGAAGGAAAACCACGGGACCTTGTCTGTTATGAATTCTTTACTATAAAAATGGATTTTTGTCACAGGACTTTGACACAACGCACTATAATCGAACTATTAAACAAGAATATCAGAAAAAGTAATAGAAATTATCGAACAGACAAAATATGCTCTCTTCGGAGTTTTTTTCCGAGTCAAATGTCCAACCCCTTACAAAGAGACCCTAAGCGAATATTTATAGGGCTGATCTCGATGGTTAATTGGCTGGAATTCTGGAATACGATCTCATCTGATCGAGGCGTAATTGTGGCAAGCGTGTCCGAGAAATTCGCATATCATTATTGCACGTTTATTTCCGTCGGTTAATTTGTTGGTTACACCCGGGTCTTCCACTATTCTTTGACCAGTATATCGAGCAGGGTTAAGTATTGTTCGGCTATCTTGTGCTCAGATGTTGTTGTTCGGTACTTGCAGGGGATTTTATCCGAGAAGACTAAGATGTCATATGACATCAGCTCACCCCCTGAAGTAAACAAGACGAGAATATTGAAGTCTTGTTTTATTGTCTTAGTGGTAAAATCCTAATTTTGACCTCCTTGGGAATTTTTTGCCGTTCTTTCTTCCCGCTCAAAATTTTCAAACTCCGCGCATCGTTTCATTTCTCGAGGCACATCAGAAACCGTCCATTTAACTTATTTTTTGGACGGCATGGATTTAACAACTGTTCACATGGTCCCATCTATAAATACTCCGTCATTACCCTGTATTTGTTTTACTTTGCTTAATCCTGCTTCCGATCTAGCACCAGACGATCGAACAACTTATTTTCAGTCTTTTCAAGCTTTTACTTACCAAGTATGGCTTCTTCTTCGGATGATTCTTCTTTGAAGGCGATAGATATGTACGTCACACATGATGAGGAAAGAGTTACTACTCTTCCTCCTCTGCCATCCTCCTCCTCGGACAGCGAGGAGACTCTAAGCTCTTCGTCTTCTTCAGCTGCTCGCGGAGGGGAAGAGCGAGCTATCACGGAACATGACTTGGTAAATGCTAAGGTGCCCTGGTTCGAAATTTTTTAATCCAGGGTCCAGACACCATCATCTATCCAGCATTCGAACCAAATGGGAGATGTCTGAGGGGACTTCTATTATTGCTCCCTCTTCAGGATCTCGCCCTCATCTGCCCCCTAAGGGCTATTTTCCATTTTTATTTAGACCAAGTCCGAGGGGGCCTTCGCTTTCCTGTCCCGTCTTTCTTTGTTGAAGTGGCCTCCTATTTTGACATCTCCCTCAGCCAATTATTCCCAAACAGTTATAGACTGTTGGCGGGCTTCTTCATAGTCCTTTCTTTTCTGGGTTTTACCTCTACCCTCGAACTCGTTCATTGCTTTTTTCAATTGAATAAGAAAGAGATCGGACTTTTCTACTTTTCTCTGGACGGGGGTTGGTTTCCTCAAGAACTACCCCTCGTCAGTAAAAAACTGGAAAAAATTCTACGTTTTTGCTCACCCACTCCAGCCTTGGGATTGTCTATTGGAGTGGAGAGAAAACCTCCCGAAGGGTAAGTCGATCAAGGGGCACCTTGAGAGGGATCTATATCTGTCGGTTTGTCGTACGCTTGGCGATCAGTGTTATAATCTGGGGGAACTAAATGACGATGGACTGCTTTACTTGGTCCAGCTGAGCCCAAAGGGTGCATCCTTGAAGATGCCCCTCGGTGAGTGTTTCTGAGCAATCTTTTTTGCTTGTATATTTTGATTAATATGCTCGGACTAACCTCTGTTTGTTCTTTTCAGAGACAAAAGTGAAGGCTAGGATGACCGAGATCTTGAAAGTCAATTTCAAGAAAGGACAGACTTCAGGGCAGGCATCAGGACCCCCTATTCTTCCTACTCCTCCTCCATCTGTTGAGCCTACTTCTACTGCTCCTACCTCTCCAATTATTGACACTATGGCTTCCCCTGAGGAGAAGGAGGCTCTGGCTCATCGACCTCCTAAGAGGGCAACCCCTGAGGGCCAGGGTTCTTCTTAAAAAAAACCCCACCAAGAAAACCTCTTCTTCCACCATTCCTCCCGTACCCCGAGCTTCTTCTCAACCTACTTCTACATTCCGCCCTATCTGATCTTTGAATATTTCGTCCATCAACCTTTGGTAAGTGGCTCCGGCTTTAGGCCAAAGGGCATGACCACGTAGCAAAATGTTCCTCCTGCTGTAACAAACTTTTGGTTGATCTTCCTGTGCCAAATGGACTTCATGATATCTCTGATAGGCATTCGTAAGACATAGCAGTTCATGCACTGCAGTAGAATCTATTAGCCGATCAATCCTCGGCATCGGGTAGCAATCTTTAGGAAATGTTTTATTCGCGTCTCAAAATTCCACACATATTCTCCACTTATCTTCCGACTTGGGTACTAAAACCACATTTGAAAGCCATGTAGGGAAACTGATTTCCCGTTTGGCCTGCTCTCAACAGTTCTTCCACTTGCTTGGCCATAATCGCATCCTTTTCGAGCCCAAAATGCCCCCTCTTTTTCTTGATCATCTGAGCGTTAGGATCAACATTAAGATGGTGTTCGACAATCTCAGGTTTTACCCCGACCAAGTCAGCGGTACTCCAGCGAACACATCCACATTCAGATTCAAGCAGTCAATCACACTTCTCCGCAACTCTGGATCTAACTGGGAACCCACTATGGTGGTCCTAGTCGGGTGACCCAGCTCGATTGTGAGAAATTCCTCTACGGGAAATACACGTTCCTCAATCTTCTCCATCCTTTCCCGCTTTCTCTTATTTCTGTCTCCTCGTTCATCAACCCCTTTCTTCTATTCTTTCTCCTGCCTCAACTCCTGCACACAACAGTTTCTCGAGGAGCTTTGATTTCCTCTTACTTGCCCAACTTCATCCCCTACTGGAAATTTCATAGCTAAATGATAAGTGGAAGTTAGTGCATGAAAAGCGGCTAGGGCTGGTCGGCCCAGAATAATGTTGTAAGATGAGGGTACATCCACTATGAGAAAGTTGATCATCTTTGTTTTCGTCCTCGGTTCTTCACCCAATGTAACTGGTAAAGAAACCTGCCCACAGACTTACAATCTCTCCGGCAAATCCATGAAGTGGGGTATTCACCCTCTGTATGGCTATGCTTCCCAACTCTATTTGGGTCAATGTGCTCAGAAAAAGTACATCGGCCGAACACCCCTTATCCACAAAGATCCTCTGTGCATTATAATTGGCCACCGTGGCAGAATAACCAGTGCATCATCATACGAGAAATGAATTCCCTGCAGATCTTCAGGCCTGAAAGCAATGGAGGACACTTCTGGCATGTTTTCCGGGTTGATTGACATTACTTGCAGCTTTCTAGCATAACATTTTCTTGCTCGGTTAGAGTCTCCGCCTGATACTCCCCCATAAATCATATGTATAGTTCCTAGTATAGGATGTCAAACGGGCCGTGCCGGGAAAAAATCCGTGCCGCCCGGCACTGTTCCGTGCGGGGCCGGCACGGCACGCCAACTAGACGGGCCGTGCCAGGCACGGCCCGTCTCGTCTTTTGGTTGGCCCGTGGCTTATGGGTCGTGCCGTGCTGGCACGGCCCAATTCAATTTTTTTTTTCGCTTTTTTTATAATTTTTTGTTTAATTTTAATTATATAAATATAATAATATTATAAAAATATAGATTGTCACAATAT
The DNA here is from genome assembly GCA_907163345.1 of Haberlea rhodopensis. NCBI lineage: Eukaryota > Viridiplantae > Streptophyta > Magnoliopsida > Lamiales > Gesneriaceae > Haberlea > Haberlea rhodopensis. Next base: position 2,121,301 of record CAJQUN010000056.1, read on the forward strand.
ACTTGTAAAATAAAAATTTATTGACTACAAATTAAAAAACTACAAATTTGTTGGGTTTTGGAAACCCGAATAATCTTGGTTTTGATGTTAACAAAACTTGTTATTGTGTTGCTAACATATTTCATCAACTGTGCAGTTCATAGATCATAATTAAGAGCTTGATGAATTACAAAGAAGTAGCTTGAAAATATCAAGTTGGACCTAGTCTGAAATCCTATCAGAGCGGGTTGTTCTTGGAAAGCATTTTAACCGATTTTTTTGCGGATATCTTTTAAATCATTTTCAAAATTTTCTCATGAGCATGAAATATTTTCATAGCATATTTTTTCAAAATATGGTGTATGAAAATTTTTAGCATAAAAATCAATTTCATTGCATTCATTTTGCACGAAAATAATTTTAAAATCTATTTTAAATGTTCAAATTCTCGTTCAATATGTTCTAAACTCATTTTAAGTTTAAAATTTTTATTTTGAGATTTTTTCTAACAATTTTCAAAGCATTTTAGTTTTTCTGGCAGCTTGCAGCGACTTTGGGAAAATTGGCATAACTTCTTGCTCGGATGTCCAAATGACAAACCGGTTTTTGCGTTACAAACTAGACTCATAGAGGATCGCAACGGTATAGGTCTTGCAGCCTAATTCTTCACGAGGAAAAGCAGTTTATTCTGCAAAGTTGACTCATGTGCTGCCACCGCTGAAAGATGAAACGAACATTGTTGAGTTTTGTCAAGGAATTCAAATTTGTTGCCAAGTATGCTTCATCCATCATCAAAAGAGGTTGTTTTTGTTCAAAAATTTAATGTGCATTGCATTTTTTTAATTTATTTTAGCCTACCACATTTGCCTCTCTCTTGCTCAAATTTTCAAACATTTTAAAATTAAGGGGGAGAGTTTAATCTCAATCCTTGAGGGGGAGTAAATTTTATTTGTCTTCCTTTTTGATTCACACAAAAAGGGGGAGAAATATGTTGTTTAAAAAATATGATTTTTCTTGTTATGCAACATTGTGCTTTAATGTTCATATTTTATTCAAGTTTTGTGATCATCAAAAAGGGGGAGATTGTTGGGTTTTGGAAACCCGAATAATCTTGGTTTTGATGTTAACAAAACTTGTTATTGTGTTGCTAACATATTTCATCAAGTGTGCAGTTCATAGATCATAATTAAGAGCTTGATGAATTACAAAAAAGTAGCTTGAAAATATCAAGCTGGACCTAGTCTGAAATCCTGGCAGAGCGGTTTGTTTCGATCATATCTAATAGCTCGGATATCGAAATGGCGTGCTTCCAAAGAGATTGAACAGCCAACTTAAAATACTAAAAGTCATATTTCACAACAGATCGGCTAGTTCAAATGTTATCAAGGAGAAAAGAAACTGCAAGATCGAGCTGAACCGCGAAGAAACATCAAGCTGTTTCAGCAAGCAACTGTCAGTCTGGTGGCCATAACTCTCAGCTCGCTTATCGGAACGGAACGATTCAGTATGGGTTGGAAGGCTAAGACAAAGATCTACAAGTCATCTTTGGAAGTGAAAGACTTAATCGGACGTTAAGATGGCCAAAATGCTTCTGCAAGTAACGCCATGTGCTGTTGCATCCACCAAACAGACAGCAGGAGCATCGCCTTGTATTTCAAGCATAACTCTCTCATACAAACTCGAAATCAAGCGATTCTTGATTCCGTGGAAAGCTAAGAGAAAGGGCTACAAGTGGATCACTTTGCCCAGAAATCAAAGAATGAAGAGTTACAAGCAACAGATCAAAGAGCAAGTTTATCAATCTGTTTTTGTATCAAGCTGATTGTCCAGACTGATCCGGACCAGACTGATCACAAAAAATATTATATACAGACCAGTCTGACTTAAACAAAGAAACTTCTACTTTCTTGAAGACTGAGACTGATGCGGCTTGAAGTCTTTTCTCGTTTCCCCCTTTTTGTCAGCAGCAATCACTTGAAGAAAATCGACAACCTGTGCTAGCTGAGCGCTGATAGCATCAAGACGAGTGTCTTGAGCGCAAAGGGAATTGGCGACGGATGCTCTAACTTCAGTGGCCAGCTTGATCTGCTCTTTTCTTAGGCTGTTTTTATAAGTAGCTTGCTGAGAGAACAGATCATTCACTTCTCGCTGAATGCTGCTAATACTGGCTGTCATCTTCTCTTTAAATGAATCAAAATCCAAGACTGTGGTCCGCTGACTTTGATGAACCTCTATGACTCGTTGAGAGAGAGATAGACAGTTATCAGATAAGTGCTGAAGGGTCCTAGCTAATGATGGAGGTGCTCAGATAAACGGCTTGGAGTGTGATCAGATGACGACATTGTGTGATCAGCTTCTTCAGTAATAGGTATAAGTGAAGATAAGGCAGCTTGGCGTGTTTCGGACTGGATCAGGGTGACCAAGTCCGAAGAAAAATCTTCTAAGAACGCCATATCTTCAGCAGATTGTTCTGGAGGAGTGCTAGGTCTCGAAGGCTCCTCAATCTGTAAAGCTGCAACAACGGTTGAGACCACCAGATCCGGATCGACGAAAGCTAGCGAGACAACTGTTGTAAGTGCGGCGGTTGGACTGAGTTGAACATGGGAGACTGATGATCCCAGAGGAATAGACGTTGTTGGAGAGTCCAACAAAACATTCAAGGGTTCATCTTCTGCAGCAGACAGAGTATTAGTCATTGTCTGCTCCGCTGTCTGATCCGCTATTTGATTTGCTGTCTGGTCCGCTGTTCGATCTGCTGTCTGGTCCGCTGCTCCAGAGGGAATAGTCTCTATGAAAGGTTCTGCCAGAGTCTTGCTCGCAGTTGGATGATCCGGGCTGGGTACTGGAGTGGATACGCTGAGCTTCTGTCGTTGAAATCGGACAGCTAAGTGAAGAGCATGAATATCCATTTCCAGTTGAGCAATAACAGCACCATCATCTTTGGCAGTTGGAGTGCTCGGATCGAAATTTGCTTTCTTAGCGGCCAAGAGCAAATTTGCCAGTCTGAATCTCTGGTTGGCCTGAAACAGATCTTTGCGCTGTACCGTAATTCTAACATCGTCTGTCTCTGTCCCCTTAAGGACTTCTTCTTCCATCTTTTGTAGGCGTCTCAGTTTGCCAAAGAACATATCAATGTGGTTGATCGTTCTGTACTCGACATATTCATCAAATACCATAATGAGCGCCTTCACGTTTTCTTCAACATCCTCCATAGCGATGTCGATGGCTGTTTGCGCGGCAGATTTGGGTTTTGAGGAGAGTGGTTCAGTAAGAATGGCCTTGCCCTTGCCGGTGGAAGATGGGGATTTGATCCCTGATTGGGTGTAGTCTCCCAATTCTGTTATAACAATCCATTTGACCACAGGGATGGCAGAGGGGACTCTGATGGATACTTTGGGTAAGGTGGTTGAAGCTGTTGAAGGTTGGGTTGTAGGTTGGGGTGCAGGGGTGGCTTTGTGGAAGGCAATATGGGTAGGGTTTTGAGAGGTAGGTTTTTGATTGGCTTGGTGATCTGGGTTCTTGGCTTTTTGGGAGGGGGATTGGCTGGAGATGAAGGAGCAGACTGCGTTTCCTCGGAGTCAGTCTGAATGGTCATTTTGCGCTTGACTCGAGGTCTTCGAGCAGCAGCCTGTTCTTCTCCTTTCTCAATCTTGACAGCCACCAGATCGGTAGAGGTGGGTGGAGCACTCTTGGACTTCAGGAGAGCCAATCCATTGGAGTTGAGAATTTTAAACGGACTTAGAGCAGACGGCTTCCCCAGCTCGATGTCCAGCGTCTCTAGTAGTTTGCTTAAAGGAACAGCAAAACAGACAGCCTGTTTGGAGGCGATGACTGTCTCAAGCAAAACTCCAAATAAAATTGTAGACCAATTCATCTTCTACCCTGAGTGAATAGCAGCCATGGCCCGGAACTTCTCAGCAGTAACAGCATCATAGCTTCCGGCTTTGCCCAATAATGGCTTGCCAACAATCTCGCATAACACCTGGAAATGAAAGAACATTTCCTTCTTCTTGAATGAAGGCTGCAGGCGGTGGCCAAAGATGGATACCTTCCCCTGAAGATTCGTGAGGGAAGCTTGAGGAATCTGGCCAAACTCAGTCAGTCCGGAGTTGGGAAGGCCAAAGGTCTTTGCCAGCGTCGACGAAGATATTTCAAACGATGACGAACAGTTATCGAATCTCCGACTCGTAAACCACGGTGCCACATTCCAGAAAATTCCTTAAACCAGAAGATTCTAAGGACTTGAATATAGAGACCATTTCGGGATCTTCAGCCCTGTAGATATCATTGAACTCAACGGAAAGAGAATTGTGAGTTATGGTAGCCATTTGCATGTAATGGAAAAATACGAAGAGTTTGAAAAATATGAGAGAGTTAGAGAGCAGACAGCGGTAATTCGTAAAAAAGTGAATGAAAATGAAATGTTCAGCCCGCTAAATAAGAGAGAGAAGACACGTGTCTTTATCTCGAAGACTGATAATAAAATAATTCAAAATAAACGGTCAGGATGAAAGAGAGATAAGACGGTTAAAATTGCGATCAGTCCGGGCTGTTTTAAACAATTATTTTATTTAAAGATTTGTTGACCAGACAGATCATGGGATAACATCAGATTTGACATAGATCGGTCTGAAAGTTCGGACCGGTCTGTGTCGTTCTGATCATTGTATTATCGATTTATGCCAGCATACAATCTTTAAAAGATAACTAAAATAAAGATACTTCTAAAACATCAAGATAAGTCTATTAAACCAAGAATTTGACGAAAGTAATTAAACTTAGCCCAGGAAGTGGTTTGGTGAAGATATCTGCTGCTTGCTGTTCTGTTGAAATATGCTCGATCCGAATTTCCTTTTTGCCAACATGATCTCGAATAAAATGATGTCTTATATCAATGTGCTTTGTTCGAGAGTGCAAAACTGGATTATATGTTATAGCAATTGCACTTGTGTTGTCACAAAATATCGGAGATTCAACAGCTTGAATGCCATAGTCTTTGAGCTGGTGTTGAATCCAGAGCATTTGAGCGCAACAGCTTACAGCGGCAAGATATTCTGCTTCAGCTGTAGATGTGGCAATAGATGTTTGCTTCTTGCTAAACCAAGAGATCTTTCACCTAAGAATTGACATGTTCCACTGGTGCTTTTGCGATCAATCTTACAGCCAGCATAGTTAGCGTCTGAATATCCGATTAAGCTGAAATTTGAATCTTTGGAATACCAAAGACCAACGTTCTGAGATCCTTTCAAGTATTTCAGAATACGCTTAGCAGCAATAAAGTGTGATTGCTTTGGTTCTGACTGAAATCTAGCGCACATACAGACTGAGAACATAATATCAGGCCGGCTCGCTGTAAGATACAAGAGCGATCCGATCAGTCCTCGATACATAGATACTTCAACTGCTGTTCCCCTTCGTCTTTGTCTACTTGATTGTAGGACTCATTGGAGTTGATGCAGTTGAACACGTTTCCATGCCGAATAGCTCTTTGGTATATTTGGTTTGATTTATGAAAATGCCATTGCTGAGCTGTTTGACTTGGAGACCCAGAAAGAATGAAAGTTCTCCCATCATACTCATATCAAACTGTCCCTGCATTAACTTAGAGAATTTCTCGCATAATTTGGGGTTAGTTGACCCAAAAATGATATCGTCAACATAAATTTGAACTAACAAAGTATGTTCCCCCTTAATAAATTTAAATAGAGTTTTATCTACTGAGCCGATCTGAAAATCATGGTTCAGCAGAAATTGAGACAGAGTATCATACCAAGCTCTTGGGGCTTGTTTCAGACCATATACTGCTTTATTCAGTAGATATACATGATTTGGAAATGAGTGGTTCTGAAATCAGGAGGTTGCTCAATGTAGACTTCCTCCTGAAGCTTACCATTAAGAAAGGCACTCTTAACGTCCATTTGATATACCTTGAAGCCTTTAAAAGCAGCATAAGCAAGAAATATTCGGATTGATTAAGTCGTTTTAGTTCAAAATAAATGAACAAGGACTTAACTAAGAACTTAGATTTTTATTGATCACAAAAAATCTTATATACAGACCAGTCTGACTTAAACAAAGAAACTTCTACTTTCTTGAAGACTAAGACTGATGGGGCTTGAAGTCTTTTCTCGTTTCCCCCTTTTTGTCAGCAACAATCACTTGAAGAAAATCGACAACCTGTGCTAGCTGAGCGCTGATAGCATCAAGACGAGTGTCTTGAGCGTGAAGGGAATTGGCGACGGATGCTCTAACTTCAGTGGCCATCTCGATCTGCTCTTTTCTCAGGCTGTTTGTATAAGTAGCTTGCTGAGAGAACAGATCATTCACTCCTCGCTGAATGCTGCTAATACTGGCTGTCATCTTCTCTTTAAATAAATCAAAATCCAAGACTGTGGTCCGCTGACTTTGATGAACCTCTATGACTCGTTGAGAGAGAGATAGACAGTTATCAGATAAGTCCCAAAAGGTCCCAGTAGCAGAAGAATGAAACAACAAGTGGGCTCAGACTGATTCAGATTCAGAAAGCTCCGAATATTCTTCCAGCGAAAGCGAAGAAGATATTCAATGTCTAATGGCAGACGAAGATATGAGTCAAACAGACGAGGTATTCGATCTTGACTCAAATGAATTTACACGTGAAGAGCTTATGTCCGCACTGCAAGATATGGCTAATGATTATAGAATCTTAGCTGAATCATTTGAGAAAACCAAAGCTAAAGTCAATGATCAAATGGATGAGCACATCAAACCAAGCTGCTCTGAGCTGGGTGAATGCAAAAATCTACAGATCGAGCTGAATAAGCTAAAAATCTCTTATGATCAGCTCCATGAAGAAGATAAGAGAATTAGCACACAAAATGCTAAGCTTTCTCATATCTTCAAAACATGGACAAAATCCAGAACATCATTGGAAGAATTGCAAGAGGTACAAAGAAATGTCGGCGATGTTACCGGCATAGGCTTTGATATCAAAGACTGCACCAAAGATGAATCTGAACTGTTGTTGGTAAAGAACAAAATCAAACAAATGACATTTGTTAAATCCAGCACAGTATATGAAACTGAAGCACCTACAATTCAAACGGAGTCTCTTTTGTGAATCAAGGTTTGAGAAAAGGGATTGGATATGTTAACCAAGCCAAAGAAAAGGCACCAGCAAGCTTTGCGTCTTTCAGACCAAATCTAAAGGTGCAAGATCTAAGGCAAGGAAGACAATACAATTACTATAACTCAAAACCAGTTCAACGAAGATACCAAGAATGAAGAGTTACAAGCAACAGATCGAAGAGCAAGTTTATCAATCTGTTTTTGTATCAAGCTGATTGTCCAGACTGATCCGGACCAGACTGATCTGCCCGTGCTGATCCTGACCAGACTGATATGCCCGTGCTGATCTGCCAGACTGATCTACCATGCTGATCCGGCCAGACTGATCTGCCCAAGCTGATCCGGCCAATCTGGTCCGAGATACAAATAGCCCAGAAACCAGAATATGACCGTTGCAAGCTCGGGAATGGTGCAGAACCTTTTCCAACGGGCATATTCTTGTGTCTAACGTATATATCATTACTTGGGGCTATATACATGATTTGGAAGCTCAATAACAGCTGATTGAAGATCAATCTAAGCCTTCCAAAGCAAACCCACTTGGGATTCAATTGGGGAACTTCAAAGACAAAAGTTGCTAAATGAAGAGCACTCCCCAAACATTTGGCACCACTTACCTTGCTATATCAGATCTAGTTAGAGATCATTTGTGCCATATATATTCACTCTATTCATTGTATATGAGAGCTTAATAGATGAGTGAATATCATTGTAACGGTTGATGATTTATCACAACCGATGAGAGGTCTTTGTATGTGAGATATTAAAGAACATACATAGTTGAGTTGCTAGGAGTTCTAGTTGGATGGGGCATTCCCAACTGGATCGGGTTTGTACAACGGGATTGTATAAATCAAAGTCTTCTAGTGGAATCCTTCCATGAGGTGGAAGAAGGGGAGACGTAGAAGGATTACACCACCTTCGAACTTCCATAAACAAATGCTTGTTTATTTACTTTACTTGCATATTTTTAAAATGTCTTCAAATAGTTAATCGGTTTAGAGCGGGTTATGTCGAGTGTCTTCCGCTCGATTTTGTAATCGAACTCGATATAATCTCTCGATGCAAGTATTTCAAGAACACGAGCTATTGAAGCTCAAGTTGGTTGAACTCGGGTGTGGAATGACAACCCACTCCGGATCGATCCTAACAAAATTACATTTAACAAAAGTAAATAATAAATTGCAAAAGAGTTTAAAAAATATGCTAGTTTTCTTCATTTTCATCCAAAGAAACATCATGTCCTCCCAAACCTTGTAAGAGGCTATCAGTATCCAACCAATCCTTTAAAAGAATACACATCTCCACAGTGTTTGGTTTCATTCTACTTCTTTTTTCATCAATGACTCTTCCACCTGCACTAAAACAAGACTCCGATGGAACTGTGGATATCGGAGGAGTTAGTAGATCACGTGCCATTATGGAAAGTACTGGCCAGAGTCTAGCATTGTCTTTCCACTATGCCAAAAATCAAAAGTTTCTAATTCTTGTTCACTGAAATTTATAACTTGGATTAGATATAACTGAAGCTCAGTAAATGAAGATGTATTAGAACTAGAACTAGAAGAAGCGGAAGTAGTGCATTGTCTTCTTCTTAACATTGTCCACACAGAACCCTTACTACTACTAGCAGCACTACTACCACTTTCTCTTACTGGAGTTGCTCTACAATTATGTAACGAATCATATAAAGAAAACAAAGCAAACAAACATTTATTAATGCGCTCTTTCTCTTGATTAATATTAATATTTTCATAAACCATGGTTGTGTAATAAGATTCTATTATAATTTCTACACTGTAATTTTAATCTAGGATCTAGAATTGATGCCAAACAATTCAACATATGAATAGTTTTCCAGTATTTTTTAAATTTATACTCCATTGGTTCGACAATACCTGTAAAAAACGGATCATATCTATGTAATGCAAAACATTCACTAATTTCATAAATTTTATTCAAAAATATTGAAGAAGTTGGATAATAACAGCCCGAAAATAAATTGGTAGCATCGTAAAAAGGTTCTAAAAAATTACAAATATTAGAAGCAATTTCCCAATCAGTTTCTTCAATATGAAAATGTTCGGCCATCCTTTCATTAAAAAATAAAGTGATCACATTTCTATAAGGTAAACATGCTTGCAATATTAAATATGTAGAATTCCAGCTATAAGGAACATCATAAGGAAAATCTTTATAATTCATACCATGAGAAATACATAAACTTTTGAAGTCTTGTTTTCTAGCAACTGAACCATTAAGAAATTTAAGAGTAGTCTTTATTTTTTCTAAATGAAGCTCAAGTGGTTTCAATCCATCTTGCACACACAAATTTAAAATATGACATGCCCAACGAATATGAAAAAGATCACCATTTAAAATTGGTTTCAAATAAGTTTTTAATATATTAATTGCAGCAGTATTATTAGTTGCATTATCAAATGAAATAGAGAAGATTTTATTACTAATATTATATTCATTAGTAACTTGCATAATGGCATTGAAAATAACTCCACCCGTATGAGGCCAATCAATTTTTGTGAAACCTAAAATTTTTTATGTAACACACAGTTATCGTCAATCCAATGTCCTGTAACACAAAGATATGATGCATTGCCAAGATAAGTTGTCCAAATATCACTTGTTAGTCCTACTTTCGATGAAAGATTACCTAAATACGTAATTAAATTTGCTTTATATTCATTAAAAATTGTGAATGCATCCGATTTAATAGTATTCATTGAAAATCGTTTATGTTGAGGTTGCAAACCTAAATGAATATAATTAGTGAATTTGGCATCCGCCCCCATTGAAAAAGGTTTCTCCGGCCATACGATGTATTTAGCTAATTCTCTCCTATCTCTTTCAACATTATAAGTGAAAATACCTAAACTTGAACTACTACTACCAGTACCGAATTGTGAAAGAGTCGTTTGGTTACCATCAGTTGGTTCTCTTTCATGTTTAGCCATGTGTCTTAGTAAATGACATGTACCACCAGAAGAAGCATATGCATAATCTTTTTTACATTTTTTACATACTGCCCTTGATCCCTTTCCCTCAACATTTTCTACATCGAATAGTTGTCATACATTGCTAGTTCTTTTTTTGAAGTTCTTCTACTTGATGATTGTATATTTGGTGTGCTTTCTTCATTTTCTTGGAATTGATCGATTTCATCATCATAATTCACATTATAAGATGAATCTGCCATTATGTATATAGACTACAATTATCTAATGCAACAAATATAAAAGTTACCAAATATTTGCTAGGAGAAGTGTTGGTTTTGTTACTTGTGCTTGTCTTGGCAAACGTAAGACAAATTTCTTTCTTCTTGTGAACAAATTGAGAGTATAGCGTCTCAAGTATATAGAGCTTAGAGATTAAGATGATAAAATGTTTCCTCAACACACACATATATATAACAACCAAAAAAAATTTTATTTTTTTTTCAAAAAAGCCGTTGAAAGGCTATTTTTCTGACCGTTGGACATTGGCGATCGATCGCCATTTTTGTGGCGATCGATCGCCACCCCTCTGTATTAGCTTACTGCCTCTAGGCGATTGATCATCATCCCCCTGTATTAGCTTACTGGCCCCTAGGCGATCGATCGCCTGGTTAAAAAAAAAAAAAAAGCAAACAGTGTTGTGCCGTGCCGTGCCAGCCCACGGGCTGGCATGGCTAGGCCCCTCACGGCCCATATTCCGGGCCGTGCTTGGCACGGCACGACACTGTAGCAAAACGTGCCGTGCCGTGCTGCTCCGCGTCGTGCTGTGCCCGTGCCGTGCCTCGTGTCGTCCGCTCCGTTTGACATCTCTAGTTCCTAGGTTAGAAATATTATTTGGGGCCACCTTCCCAGTGGCTTGGGTGTCCTCCTCCTCTTGCCTCTCTCCTCGGACTGCCCACAATACTAGCTTAAGTACTCACCTTCCTGGATTAGCATTATTCCGAGGAGGGGGATTATTGACAATTGGTCCATCGCGGGGTTCTTGCGTTTCCTCGAAAAGGTCCTCCTCGGAATCGTCCCCCTCTGTATGGTCCACCTCGACCTCTCTTTGGCCCCATTTGATTCATGGTTACCTCCTGAGAAGATCTCATCAGGAGGTACTGATCGAAACTCCTTTTTGGCGATTCCATTTGCTTATCCATGCGATTGGGCTCATTTCTGGTCTTACATCTTTTTTCTGCTTCATTTTTTGGGCTTCTTCTAAGTTGATGTATGTAGAAGCTCTTCCAAGCAGCTCGCCATAGTAAGAAGACGCTTTTTTAGCCAAAGATCTGAACAGATCTCCTTTTTGCAGCCCTTAAGTAAATGCGCTAATGAGTATCTCTAAGGTAACATGAGGGACATCTAGACATGCCTGATTAAATCTTTTCAGAAAGTCCCGAAGAGATTTCTTTTCTATTTGCTTGAGTCCGAACAGACTAAGGGTTGTTCTCTTGCAACTTTTGCTGCTCGCAAACTAGTGCAAGAATAACTAGCTAAATTTTGGGAATGAATCCACGATTCCCAATGGCAGTTTGTTAAACCAAGACTGAGCAGCTCCAGCTAGAGTAGTCAGGAAAACTCGACACTTCACTCCATATGTAAGTTGGTGAAGGAGCGAAGCGTTCTCAAATCGGGATAAATACTCTTCGGGGATCTGCGCCACCATAGTAATTCCCTACATTCAAGACTCAAAAATTAGATGGTAAGGGATCATCAACAACTTGAGGAGCAAATGGCGTGCTCCTCCCTAGTGGATAGATACGTCCCTCTATCTTGTTGCGTATATCTTGCAACTCGTCTTTTAGACCCTCCATCTGGTGGTGTAAATCTTTATCAGCTTCCTCGCCCACCTGGCTGGGGAGATCTTTAACCTCCTTCGTTTCTGCTCTCAGTGCCAAATCTTCTTCATCCTCCATGGTTTTTTTCTGGTTGGGGGCGGAGTCATAAATTGCTTCCGTGACCTCCCCCACAGTCCTGGCAATTACTTCAGTCAATTGCTCCATAGGCATTCCCCCAGAAGGAAATGTCCGGGGAACATTTTGAGATGACTCCACATCATCTGCTTCTTCTTCATGCACCGGGGGTGAATATGAATGGGGATTTGGTATATTCCCCCTCGAAGTTTGTCCATGGCCTCTACTTTTGACCATGTTTCTTTTCTTTGATTGATGCAAAATATTAGTTTTATTTCAACGCTTTGCTGGAAATTTTCCCACAGAGGGCGCCATCCGTTATTTATCACGTTCGGTAGAACTTAATGTTTGCAAAAAATAAACAAAGAACACCACAGTTTTTACGTGGAAAACCCTCAAAAAGTGAAGGAAAAACCACGGGACCTTGTCCGATATGAATTCTTTACTATAAAAATGGATTTTTGTTACTGGACTTTGACACAACGCACATATATTGAACTATTAAACAAGAATCTCATGAAAAGTAAAAGAAATGACCGAACAGATAAAATATGCTATCTTCGGATCTAATTCCGAGTCAAAGGTCCAACCCCTTTCAAAGAGACCCTAAGCGAGTATGTATAGGGCTTATCCGGGTGGTTAATTGGCGGGAATTCTGGAACACGGCCTTCTCTGATCGTGGAGAAATGTGGCAAGCGTGCCTGAGAAATCCGCATCCCATTATTGCACATTTATTTTCGCTGGTTAATTTGTTGGTTACGCCCGAGTTTTCCACTATTCTTTGACCAGTATACCGAATATGGTTTAATAATGTTCGGCTATCTTGTACTCGGATGTTGATGTTCCGTACTTCAGGGGATTTTACTAGAGAATGCTAAGATGTCATATGACATCACCTCCTGATAGAGACATTTCTATCCAATTTTAACGAGAGAGAAACGTAAGAGAATAACTGCAAAAAAGAATTAAACATATTAGCAATACAAAAACTAGTCATGTAATCATCAAAATAATTGTGTTATCACTCCAATGCTTCAATATATTTACATAATAAATATTTATGTCAAGCTTTATTTTCACCAAGATTTTATATACATTATTTCAAAATAGTTCATCCACCACTTTGATATGCAGGGGCGTAACATTGCAAGGGCAATGGTGGGCAATTGCCCAGCAGATTACCAGCCCAATATATAATTACTATTCATATATATATATAAGCATCATAAATAATATACAGATTTTTATTATTATGTTAGTGATTTGTTATATGATCAATATTTCAACTATTATATTAGTTTAAAAATATATATTTTTATAACAAATTATAATCTTAAATTGATTTCCTTTAGATTGGTCACAAATGATGTTTTTTTTACCTAATCTATATTATTTAGCCGAGAATTAAAATATAAAATTTATAAATGCATTTATTAGTTGGTGATAATTTCATTTTCCTAAAAATTAATTGCTCGAGAAATTGGTATTTGTAATTATGTGATGATGACTACTTTTCTAGATTTAATTTTTTCTATTGACTTTTTAGGTTGAAGTTTCTTGCCATTGTTCTCTGGCATTGATTATTTTTTTATTTTCTTAAACAATTTGAATGATGTTGATATTTTACCTGAAGTGTATATTTTTTATTTATCATTCGATATCTTAGTTTAGAAATTTGAGTAATGAACTCTTGTGATTGACGTGGAGTTCATCCATAATTAATATTTTGAAAAACTGCATGCGACTTAGGTATGATTTTTTATTTATATACATATATATCGAAAAAAATTTGCCCACCAAATATAAGAATCCTGGTTACACTCCTGTTGATATGTCAAGAATTAAACTTCCAACACATCGAATTTCCATATCCATATATTGCTGCACATTAACTGGTACATATCAGCATGACCAAGTTGACATTTTTCATTTTACTCCTATAAGGAAGGAAACAAACACATTCTCATACATTTATAAATAGATCAAACATGAGACTCCGAGACTCCGATCTTAGTCTGATGGTAAATCCCATGTCTTCAATACGCTGTTTTTCCTGGGAAACTTTGATTCTCGAGTCAGAGTATTACTTGGATTAATCATTAATTGTCCCAATACATTTGAGGTCGTGAGGTCCACATGCTAAGACCGTTGGATTTTGTCAGCTCCAAATTTCCCTTTTCACCAACAATTATCGGTCATTAGAAGAATAATTCTCAGCTTTATATCTAGTTTAAATCAAAGAAAATTTATTTTATACAAGTGGACAACATCATATTAATTAGAGTTAAATCATTAAATAATCACCAAATAATAAATAGTATTATAAAATTCTAAATAAAAGAGAGAACTAAATAGACCCGATTCGATCTATAATTTTTTATTATACATTAAAGGGTTAGAAAAACTACTTTGATGTACCAAAAGAATAATATGTTTGGTATCTTGTTTGTCTTCAATTCTACAAGGATCTTGTTGTTGTCATTGTTTATAGCAGGAATGAAAATATGTAGATGACAATGCTCAACTTTGAGTCGAGGTTAGTGTTTTGCACTATCCTTAAGAAGATTTTGCCTCGCACACGGTGCTCACGGAATACGACAATCTTCTCCCAAGATATGACTCTTTACTTGTGATATTAGCACTACAAATCACTATCACAAGCCTCACAACCGCAAACGTTGCAAACTCTCTTTTCTCAATAACAAGATATGAACATGGATGCAATCGCACTGATCTTATTTTTTTCAGTCGCTAGTGTGTTCTTTATATGAATAACATCTATGTAAATTCAATAGAATGTGTTATATATATATATATATATATATATATATATATATATATATATATATATATATATATATTAGTCCAATGTACATTACCAAAAGATACCATTTGGATGCAATATTTCATGAAAAATTGCATCAATTCGTCAAGGTCCGTGATTTCTAATGAAGGGATTCAGGAGGAGCCCTAGCCCAGTAGGAGGCGCTAGGTGTTTCCCTTTCTGGCCTTGTGCTGCCTGGAAAATTCCAGGAAGCACAATGGTGCCAGATCTTTTCGTTTTCATCCATCTTTTCAACTTTGGCTTCTTCCCATGTTTTTCTTGCTTAATTTCAATTTATTAAGCCTATTTTTTTCCAACAATCCCCTACATTAATGAAATTAATGCATGAATGCACATTTTTCAAAAGAGAGTTCACACGAAAATTATTGCATCAGGAGACGTAACTTTTGGCTTTGAACCTTCCATAACAGAATACTATCGGATTTACGAGACCATGAAGTGATCGTGATGTTTTGAACCT
Organism: Haberlea rhodopensis; assembly: GCA_907163345.1. Taxonomy (NCBI): domain Eukaryota; kingdom Viridiplantae; phylum Streptophyta; class Magnoliopsida; order Lamiales; family Gesneriaceae; genus Haberlea; species Haberlea rhodopensis. The sequence goes on from CAJQUN010000056.1 coordinate 2,136,598, forward strand.
CTTGGTTGTTCGTGTAAACCTAGACAATAGTATCTTGATAAGTGTCGTTTTTACACTTATTTAAATATGATTTTCTAATGATTTTATTGATTCCTGGATGATTTTACGCTTTTTGGTATACATTTGTATGTTTCATGAATCAATGTTGAAATGCATAAAAGTAGAGGAAATGAGCCAAAAATGATGAAAAAGAACCAAACCGACCGAACGTGTCGAAGATGGGAAGAGCTAAAAAGAAAAGAAAAAAAATAAAATAAAATTGAAGCTCAATCGATCGAGTGGACCATCGAGTTTGCTCGATCGATTGAGTGGACCAGCGAGATCGAGCAAGCATCTCGATCGATCGAGTGGACCAGCGAGTTTGCTCGATCGATCGAGTGGACCAGCGAGTTTGCTCGATCGATCGAGTGGACCAGCGAGCTGCTCGATCGTTCGAGCAATCTGCTCGATCGATCGGCCGGAGGAGTTTTCTGAGAAATAAATTCCTTATAGAGTTTGTGTCCAACAAGGAAGTTCATGATTCCCTTCCCTCTATATATTTGGACGAAAATCACAACCAATATGAGACACAACCTAGGAATAGCCTCCATCTTCCATCCTCCATATCACCATCATCCACCTCCATCCATCAAACATCCTAGGAATTGGAACAAGCCAACAAGAGAATCGAGGAGCACGATTGAGAAAGAAGCGAGGAAGGATCGAGAATCAACGAACGAAGTCGACTTGTGAGTTTGCTTTTACTTTTCTATTTTAGTTTTGAATGAATATTGGATTTATTGTGTTTTTTATGATTGAGAGATATCATAAACATAGTTTTTCCTATTGATATTGAGATTGAATTCATACATCTTATATGTGCATGTTTTATTGTTCTTCATGCTTTTGAATGATTGATCTCCTTTGAATGATACTTTATTATAAATGAGATCAAAAGATAATATTATAATACGGTATAGTAATTCATGCCAGGTGTTAAAGATTAGATCGAGAGATAAAATCACATACGAGTGATAGCTTTAGGTTATTCAATCTAAAGTTAGTGGTTTTCATTAAGTGCATTCAATATCGAATTGTTAAATATGTGAACGAGAGTTATTTGTTGCAATTTGATGTTAATATAGCTCGAGAGAGTATATTGAATAAATTCAGAAAACCTGTCACCTTAGAGATGTATGGAGAAAAGAATTGTAAGGGTTGTGTTAGGTTAGGTTGATCATTGTCTTGATAATTCTTTCTTGTGGACCTTTCTCGTGATCGTCGATTGTTTTGGTTGTATTAGAGTAGTTTAATTTAGTTTTAGTTAACTTTTTAATTAATTACCGTAGGTTAAATATAGTTTAAGAAATCTTATTTGGTATTTGCTTGTTAGTCCAAGGTTCGGCACTTGTACTTACGAATCACTATATTAAAACTTGACACCGTATGCTTGCGGTCGATTTCTGTTGTTGATTTATATCATACACCGCTTAATATTTATTTGCTAAAGAAAAGCGCGATCAAGTTTTTGGCGCCGTTGCCGGGGACTAACTTTAGGAATATCATACGAGATTCTTTGACTGTAATTTAACCATTGTTTTTGTTTTGTTTTCTAATTTTTCAAAGAAATCTTATTTGATATTTGCTTGTTAGTCCAATGTTCGACACTCGTACTTAAGAATCATTTTATTAAAACTTGACATCGTATGCTTGCGGTCGATTTCTGTTGTTGATTTATATCATGCACCGCTTAATATTTATTTGCTAAAGAAAAGCGCGATCAAGTTTTTGACGCCGTTGCCGGGGATTAACTTTAGGAATCATACGAGATTCTTGGACTATAATTTAACCATTGTTTTGTTTTCTAAATTTCAAAAAAATAAATAAATAAAAAAAAAATTATTTTGTTTTTGTTTTGTTTGTCTTGCGATGTACTTGGAGATGCTACATCAACAAGTCTTCACAAGCTTTTCCCAACAACGTTCCGAGCCGTTCTATGCAGTTTGGGAGAGATTCAACAACTTAGCACACACATTTCGGTATCATGACTTTTCGAACTATATTCTTTTGCAATGTTTCTACAATGGATTGGATTTGGAGATACAAGGATGGATATTGAATGGAGCTTTGGCAACCGGTAGTCCCCTGTTTGATAGAGATGAAGACAGTGCATTGCACTTGTTCACTGATATGACGTACTTCGATCACCACTGGCACTGTGATCCTTCACTACAAGGTTGGAGTCACCAATACCCACCGGAGCCTCACTACCTTCATCTTATAAACCAACCATTCGAGCATCTTGGAGAGAAGAGAGATAGTTCTGCAGAGGCAATGGCTCAATCAGAGGATATGTTACTTAGATTCATGGCGTCAATTGAGGAATGTTTAGAAAACCAGGCCAATTCTATACGTTGCCTAGAGCGGCAATTAACAATCCTTGTGGAAACCATTTCAATGAGCTGCCAAGAGGAGGAGACGAGATCTACAAATCAGGCATGGTTACGTGATGATGATCACTCAACTAATCAAGTTTGGGGGAGTGATCCTACACATGTGGAAAAGTCAGGGGAAGTTGAGCCACCTGAAGTGATTGAGCCTACAGTGGAAAAGCCAACTGAGGAGATCATATTGGAAGACGAGCCAAGAGTGATGTCGGAAAAGGAGATTTTCGAGAACTTTGATATGCACCCATCGATGGTGACTTGTTCTATGCCATATCAGGATCCATTCTTTCCATCGATGCCAACATCACCACAATATATCCTCCAAGATATGAAGCCAGGTCAAGAATCATTCTCCCATGCCTACCAATTCAAAGAATCATTCTCCCATGCCTACCAATTCAAAAAGTTGTCGGAGCGACGAGCCTACACTGTTATAATCATGCCAATCTTGAGGGCATACTGAATGAAAATACATTTGTGGTATCATATGATATTACTATGGGCGGCAACCACTATTTGATGGTTGCTTATGATGGTCAAGCCGACGACTAGAAATCAGCGCTTCTTGGGAGGCACAAGCATATCCTTTTGTTATTTAGTATTTGATTTTTAGTTTTTGCATTTTAGTTTTATTACCTCTCATGTAGACCATTTGACTATTTGCATTCTTCTATTGCTAGGTACTCAGTTGGAGCGATGAACCCCTACAGCAGTGGAGCTTTCAAAAGCCAATCTTTCTCAACCCTCATGCAAGCGTCTTGATTAGGGGAGTTAACTTTTTCCCTTTTGATTCCTTTAAACATTGAGGACAATGTTTGATTCAAGTTTGGGGGAGTGGTTTGCATGTTTTACTTGTTTAATCTACATGTTGTGTGCTTAATTGACACTTGAACCATCCTATTATTTTGAGCTAAATTTTTTTTTATGAGTTCAAACTTGAGAAAAAGAATGAATTATAGTAGTGACTATTCAATTAGGATTTTGATCTCACTATGCATATGAATTTGAATTTTGATGATTATTGGACTTGTACATGAATATCCTAATTTGAGTTAGCATGTCAAGAATGAGGAATATTTTGAGCACATTGAGTCACTATCTTGTGGATTGTATGTTGAATAGTGATGATTGTTGTGAACTTGATGATTTGTCTTGAGTATCTTAGAGTTATCCTAGAACCTATTTGATGATGACACTTTGAGGTGAAATTTTATTGTTACAAACTTGACTTGGAAATGATCTAGGCGATATTTGACACGTTTGAGCATTTCAAGCTTACCTAGTCTATATCATTCCCTATTGTCCCATTTTGAGCTTTATTGAAAAAAGAATGGTTTATGCGTTGCATATTATTAAGACCCCATTCGACATTCTTGGCAAACTCATTATACATACCTTATATGAGCCTAAACGAAAAATTTTATCCTTACCCTAAGGGAGTATAACGAATATCATTCGATGAACTGAAATTGTTATATCTTGATGAGCTTATTGAAAAAGATTGATGAATGATAAAAAAGATAAAAAGAAAAGATGTAAAGAAAGAGCCTTGAAAAAATGCATGTATACAAGACCCAAAATGGCCAAGGCTAGAAAAGAAAAAAGAAGAGGAGCTCGAAATGTGCGAAAATTTAAACTGTATATGATTATACTCTCTTATTTGCGCTTATCCTATCTTTTCTTTGAAACCGACACCAAATGCCTTAAATTACAAGCTTAAAAAAGACCTTTTGATCCAAGTCTAGGGAGTAACTATCATTAGTTGAGAAGTTGTTTGAAAATAGGCCTATGAGATGCTTGATGACAATCTCGACTTTGAGTTGATTAACATGATTTGATCTTGAATATGTGCATGAAACTTGAGATTGACAATAACACACACTCACGTACCGATTTTGAGATATGTTGCTTGACTTAGAAGAAAACAAGTATTGTTCAACTTTTGTATATATGTATGAGATTTCTGAGAATAATGGAAGTCATGAAATAGTTTGTTTCAAGTATCGAGAATGAACTCTACCTTGTGATTTTAATGCTTAATCGTGGACGATCAAGTGATAAAGTTTGGGGGAGTTGATAAGTGTCGTTTTTACACTTATTTAAATATGATTTTCAAATAATTTTCGTATTGATTCCTGGACGATTTTACGCTTTTTGGTTTATATTTGTATGTTTCAGGAATCAATGTTGAAATGCATAAAAGTAGAGGAAATGAGCCAAAAATGATGAAAAATGACCAAACCGAGCGAACGCGTCGAAAACGGGAAGAGCTGAAAAGAAAAGAAAAGAAAAAATAAAATAAAATTGAAGCTCGATCGATCGAGCAAGCATCTCGATCGATCGAGTGGACCAGCGAGTTTGCACGATCGATCGAGCAATCTGCTCGATCGATCGGCCAGAGGAGTTTTCTAAAAAATAAATTCCTTATAGAGTTTGTGTCCATCAAGGAAGTCCATGACTCCCTTCCCTCTATATATTTGGACGAAAATCACAACCAATAGGAGACTTTACAACCTAGGAATAGCCTCAATCTCCCATCCTCCATATCACCGTCATCCACCTCCATCCATCAAACATCCTAGGAATTGGAATAAGCCAACAAGAGAATCGAGGAGCACGATTGAGAAAGAAGCGAGGAAGGTGAAGAATCAACGAACGAAGTCGACTTGGGAGTTTGGTTTTACTTTTCTATTTTTAGTTTTGAATGAATATTGGATTTATTGTGTTTTTGATGATTGAGAGATATCATAAACATAGTTTTTCCTATTGGTATTGAGATTGAATTCATACATCTTCTATGTGCATGTTTTATTGTACTTCATGCTTTTGAAGGATTGATCCCCTTTGAATGATACTTTATTATAAATGAGATCAAAAGATAATATTATAATACGTTATAGTAATTCATGCCGTGTGTTAAAGATTAGATCGAGAGATAAAATCACATATGAGTGATAGTTTTAGGTTATTCAATCTAAAGTTAGTGGTTTTCATAAAGCGCATTCAATATCGAAGAGATTTACTTGTTACAATTTGATGTTAGATTTAATATAGCTCGAGAGAGTATATTGAATAAATTCGAAAAACCCGTCACCTTAGAGATGTATGGAGAAAAGAATTGTAAGGGTTGGGTTAGGTGAATCATTGTCTTGATAATTCTTTCTTGTGGACCTTTCTCGTGATCGTCGATTGTTTTGGTTGTATTAGAGTAGTTTAATTTAGTTTTAGTTAACTTTTTAATTAATTATCGTAGGTTAAATATAGTTTAAAGAAATCTTATTTGGTATTTGCTTGTTAGTCCAAGGTTTGACACTCGTACTTACGAATCACTATATTAAAACTTGACACTGTATGCCTGCGGTCGATTTGTATTGTTGATTTATATCATGCACCGCTTAATATTTATTTGCTAAAGAAAAGCGCGATCATATCTACACAATAACTTCTCTACATTTGCTTTGGTTTTCCGGTTGTGTCTGTTTTGGCCATGTAACACATCTTGGATTCATATGTGTTTACCGTCATCACACTTACATATGTGATATCCTATTAGGAGTACCCTACCATACTCCACATTTTCAAGTATAAGAATCATTAAAGTATCAAACTTAACCTCAGTACATTGGTTGGTCGCTAACACTCTTCATCCTAGGAATGAGTATGGAATTTCCCGAGTGCAAACTCAAATTTCTATAGTTTAGTTGTCCAATTGAACCAAAATCTTGGGATATCCAATCAACAAGGTTGAGTTGCCACTGTGAAATTTTATTATGTTGATTTTAGTCTAATTCTTCTTGATAATCCATATACTTATTCTCTCTTCAATGCTTTTGTCAGTAGATCCGCCAAGTTATCATTTGATTCACATAATCAAATGTGATAACTCCATCAGAGATCAATTATCGCATGGTATTATGTCTTCATCAAATATGTCGAGACTTACTGTTATACATACTATTTTGTGCTCTAGCAATTTCCAGCTAATTCTCACAATGAATTATAATTGCTTACATTGTTTTATCGAACATGAAATATCTTTCAAGTAGTTACGAAACAATTTCGCTTCTTCCGCAGCTTTGTCTAAAACTGGAAACCAAGATCTCATCACGGATTGATTGATGTGTAGTTGCTTAGAGGATTTCCATGACACGACATCCACACCAATTGTAAACACATAACCATTTGTGGATTCGAAACTTCCGTATCGTATATCCGATTTGCGTCACTTTATCTTTCTCGAGTTTCAAGTTCTAAGCGCTGTAAACTTTAAAATCTAAATTCAAGATTTTATATATTGCAAATTCGGATTTAAACATTATTTCTTACAAATTTCGAAACAATAAGAAATTCTCAAATTTAATTCACAATTCAAAATTGTAACCGCATGAATTCTTGGAAAATCAAAGTTCAAGATTTTTATTTATTGCAAACTTGAACGCGTAAAGCTTGCAAAATTTGAAACTAGAAAGAGGCGCCCTAGCGCTCCCTGGGATCCGCTAGGGCGCCTCCCTTTATGGCCTTGTTCTACCTAGAAAATTCTAGGCATCAGAGCGCCCCCTCAGGCGCCTCCCCTGCTGTCTGGAATTTTTCTAGGCTCGTCAATGGTGCCAGATTTTTTTTCGTTTCATCATTTTTTCCAATTTTGACTTTTTCCCGTGCATTTCTTCCTTGATTTCAATTCATTAGGCCTACTTTTTCCAACATAATATTCAATATTTAACCTCAAAGTCAAATCATATAGCAAGGAGTGATGCCTCGTCGATTGAGAGTAACTGTGCTAATTAAAACTGAGCTAGCTTTATAACAGGATAGGGAACATCTATAAACAATCTAACAAGGACTGACTGATCCCCTAGTCGAGGAGCATATACATATTATAAGCAGCTATGAGTTACTGAGCTATTGGCTTATGCGTGTGTTGAACGAGAAGATAGCAAGCCAACTATTTTCGAATTCTATATAATAAACATCAAAAGATGAATTGAAAATTATTATTATAAGTTCATTCTAATTTTTTTTATTGTTTATGGGGATAAACTAGATGCAAATTAGTAAGTAGATTAAAATTAGGACGTAGATGAATTCGAGTACTTTTAAATAATCAATTTATTTTATATGTTTCTTTTCATAGAACCACCTAGATAATTGAATTCCTGCAGTCTTCTTGCATTAGTCCATCTACAACTATATTTAAGATAATTAATCGGTCCTTTTCTTGGTTGAAGTTGGGAAATAGTCAAATTTGGTGACCATATTAACAACAAATATATATATATATATATATATATATATATATATATATATATATATATATATATATGAGATCATGCATCATCCAATTTGCTTCGAAGCTTAATTTTCAGTGGCACAAGTACCATAAACATATATATTTTTCCCAATAATATATATTAGTTGAGCAAACTAAATATGATGTTTGAGATATTGCTCGATTTCTTTTGACCAGAAAAGAAACAAACAAACAGTTGATATTATAAATGGTATAATGAAGTTCACATTCGATTTTCATCATCTTGCAATCTTATTGAAAGAGAAAGTGTTAAAAAAACAACAATTATTCTTGATTTATGATCAATAGAAACTTGAGTTTTGGACTAATATATGTTTTTAAATTTGATTACGTTGTTATCAACAGTTGTAATTTTTAATAAACGAAAATATTAAAGTCAATGATAAAATCACTAAATATGACTTAAAATGCAATCCCACAAACTAGTATTATGCTATTTGAATACTTCTATTCAAAGATTTATGTTAACAATAATAAGAGCACTTTCATCCCACTTGCAAATTATTATATTAGCAATTACAAGTCAAATATATAAATATTATAAATAATATATAAATATAATTTTATAATTAAAGTATAAATAAATACGAATAAAATATAATAAAATGTTAAGTAAGTCTCGTTAATTGAAATTAAAGTGACTTACATGGATAAAAATGATTTGAAATTGTTAAATGAGGTATTTGCGAAAGTTATTGATGTGTCAATTGACTCAATTTTGAAATTAATTATAATTACAGAGACAAAGATTATCTAATTATCATATTAAAATATTTACCAGGACGGCAGCACCTCTTCATGAGCGGTAAAAGCTTAAAAAATTATGAAATGAACCATTTATTAATAATGCTAAACTAAACAAACAAAAGGATTAACTGTAAACAATGTCCCACATTACACTATTAATTGCAAAAAGATTATAACTAAACAAATTGTAAAACATTAATTACACAAATATATTTTTATTAAGTACTGTTATTACAAAAGAGCAACAGCCGTTTACAACGAATTAAAACAGGATTAAACCCATAATTAAGCCCATAAAAATAAAAATAACACATTCAATTTAAATATATATAAAAATATTGAGTAGAATTTTCAAGTTTCAGAACTAATCTCCCACCTTAACTTTAGGCCTTCCCCCACCCGCCCACCGGCCGTTTTAGTCCTTCAAAAGGCCTTCCCCCACCGGCCACCATATCCCATCTCCCGCCGCCACACACACATCTAGATGTAACGCTTACTGGGCTTCGGTGGTCGGCGGCGCTTCTTGTCATTTTTCCCAAAAGCAGCGCAAAACCCACAAGCTGAAACCTTGGGCGACGGTGGTTCAACAGCAGGAGACACCTTCCCGGTCCTGAATCCTCGACCTCCACCATTGGATCGGCTCCGCTCGATCTTCAATCCTGGAACTCGCCCGGGATTCTCGGTGGCGACCGCTACCTCCGCGGACGATTCTGCCTTCTTCTCTGGATCCTGATGTCGATTTGGTTTGTTGTCGTTTTCCAATTTAGGGTTTGCGAGCTGATTCAATTCTCCAGAGATAATTTTGTCGTCCCACACCAATCCCGAAGAGCCTTGTCTCCTGAAGGATACTTCAGATCTCTGAAAACCAGCCATTCAATCAGCTTTAGCACGTAATTATCTCTCACACTCTATATATATTGCGTTCGAGTGATTATCTTTTCCCTTCTGTGGTGTCGTTTGCTATCGTGGTTAAGGGGTTCTTGGGAGATTTCTTGGATGAGAGCTGTGAAATTAATTAAGAGCACTGTGGGTAATTTAGCGGATTCAAAGATTGTCAAATGGGATTAATTTATACATCGCGTGTCCGTGTGCTGACGTCACTAATTTCAAGAATTTTATACATTTATTTATATATGTATAAATATTGTCCTTGTGTATGTTTATGAAACTTCCATTATCAATTATGTTGTTTATATATTAATGTATATGATGAACTTATAGACTCTTTTATTTAGTCTACTCTATTTTAAACAATAACATTTACTTTTCCGTATTGTATTTTTATGTCAAATCATAGGAGAGATAGTTGTAATTTTCCTTACGTATTTACAAACTAAATGGGATGTTATTGTAATACAATTATTCTATAAGGGAGTCAGATATTATTGTTCAAACTAGAGGAAGAAATTTGTAACAACTATTCTATAAAGAAGGCATATTTAATTATCCCTAATGTAAATGTATAAATATGTGTGTGTTAGTGTCTGTTATACTGTTGTATTTGGTAGGATTTGGTTTAATCTTTATTTAGTTATTTATTGCAATCTCCTATTAACACCCCCAAATTTATCAATGCCCACATGGGTTTAAACCTATCAGGCTCTTCAAAAGTATATTATCTTATTATTCACTGGCTCAGGTTTGTTGGGAACTTTTATCAGGCAACTATTGACTTGAGCGTCAAAATGTTTCCGCTGGACACCCCGGCGTTTTTAGCTCTTGTGTTCAATTCAAACAAGAGCTAAAAAAATCAAAATACGAAAAAAATAAGAATGCACAACGTCCATTGTCTAATAGATAGGACATGAGTCTTCTAAACCTTTGGTATATGTTCAAATCCTATTGGACGCAATTTATTTCCATCTATTTTTTATTTCGATAGCAAGAAATACTTTATTACAAATTATTCTCCGGATAAAAGTCAGAATATGGTTATTATGGGTGGTTTAACAAAACATGTACCAATTACCAAAATCTCTTTTTTATTCGATACACTTTCTCTTCGTTTGTTTCGAGAAATCTATCGATCAATTCCGATTCTTTTTTTTCTTCTTTTGATTTTTTTTCCGATCGACATGTATAGATCATGTTCATGGATTAACGAAAATGTGCAAAAGCTCTATTTGCCTATGCTATTTTATGAGTCTCTTCCTTTTTGCATATGGCATCGCCGCTCCCTTCGGCAGCCTGACCTTGCATTATTACTCAGGTAACAACTCACGAAGTTTGCTCATCGAGTAAATGCTCATTACCTGGATTGTCTCATTTCAGGTAATATTATTTTTTGGCTGTCATCGTTACTCAACACAGAAAAATTAGTTTATTACAAGATAGGTTACTCAAGGTTATTTGATGTTTTATAAATTGTTGATGTCAAGAATTATTATTGATTATCTTATTATTCTATTATATAGAAGGATCTCTAAAGTTTATTCATATATCATATAATTAACATATATATATTGATATTACCAAAAAATATGATCTTCAATAAATATCGAGCGATGATGCAACAAACGGTTTATCTTCAATTAAACCGAATTGAACTGCTCCAAATATCTCTGTGTATCAAAGAAAAAGGCTGAGATGACTCCGCCCGTAGGTGAAGCCACTCCGACGCTCAAGTCAACATAGATTTCAATGAAAAATATTGAAATTGCAGAGTTTGCATAATATGAAAGGCGTATTATGACAGTTGTACCTGAATGAGGGTTAGATGCCCTCTATTTATAGATGTAGAGATAGAGTCTCAATCAATATAGAATAAGAGTTCTAGTCAATCTATAATTGTAGAGTTCTAGTCAATCTGGGAGAAGAGTTCTAATCAACATGAAATTGTATTGTATATGGCAACTTGATCCATGTCTATCCCGAGAATATTGAGATATATCTTCCAAAACCATACAACTCCTTTTTGTTTATTAAAAGGCTCATTTGGTGTTTGGGCTATAGCTTGCTTAATCAGATTGGGTCGGTTTAAAATCCATTAGGTAGATCGATCCCCCACCGAGGGGTATCACAAGTCCCCCATCCTAGTCGAACTGACGTCGAAGACCAGAAGTTCTTTAAATGTTTAACCGACCTGTTACTAGTGCCTCTGCTTCCTAGTTTACTTCCACTGAGCCAAACAACAAAGGTGATAAGGACCCGAACTGGTAGAGACGACCGAGCTGACCGAGGTGTAAATAAACATGCAGTGCAAATAACACTGGCTTTATGAATATTAAGCGTCCCGAGCTCCATAACTAATAGATATCTCAAGCTCCAGTTGTGATGTCCGGGGATTTATGGTGTTAATCCCGGTGTGGTATTAATCCTTGATGGATTTTTAATTGTGGCAATTAGGAATTAATTGCGGTTTTGTGTCTCCCGAGGTTGTTAAATCGGGCATTTGGGATCGTTGGATCCAAAGGATGAGATTGTATTCTCATTTTGGTGAAAAAACCTATGAGTTGGGTTTTTAGTGGGACTCGGTGTCCGGGGTGCCTTATGTTGGGGCCAGTCTGGGGATTTGATGTTGGAGAGAGAGTTTTTGAAAGCAGATGATTTTTAATGAATCATGATGTATTGGTGAAGGTATTGGTATTTTGGGGCATTTTTGCTATATATACTAGTTGGACTCGGGATTCCGTCATTTGGAATCCATTTCTCTCCTCTCCCTCTCACGCCTCTCTCACCCCAAACCCTTCCCTTTCCCTTTTGATGGGCAAAATCGTTGGAGGCTCGTCCTAGGAGCCGGATTTCTCGAAGATAAGTTGGTAAGTTTCTTCCCCTCGTAATTGTCTTCGATTTGAATGTGGTTTTGTGTGGTTTGGTTGCATTATGGGTTGGGTTTGAGTTTTGGAATTTTAAAGAATTTTTGGTTGGTTGGTTTGAGGAGTTTTTATGGTGTTTATTTTGAGGTTTAATGTTGTAAGGGGTGTGATGATTGTTGTTGGGCAAATTTTTGCAAGAAAAACGCCATTTTTGGCTTTTACAGGTCGAGGCGATCGAGGCGAGGTGAGTCGTCGTAAACGTGCTCTTGAGGTCGGGTGAAAACCCATAAAGCCTGGCGTAACCGAGGCGAGGGGAGACGACGTAAACGTGCTCCTAAGGTCGGGTGAAAACCCTTGAAGCCTGGCATAACCGAGGCGAGGTGACCGTCGTAAACGTGCTCCTGAGGTCGGGTGAAAACCCTTGAAGCCTGGCATAACCAAGGCGAGATGAGCCATCGTAAACGTGCTCCTGATGTGCCAAGAGCTTATTGACAACGCCTTGGACTTCTGAATAGGGCCTTACTGCAAGATTGCACGCCCGAGCTGCCGAGTTGATAAATAGAGCCTCACTGCAAGATTGCACGCCCGAACTAATAAATAGGGTCTCACTGCTAGATTGCATGCCTAGGCTGACATAATAGGGGCTTACTGCGAGATTGCATGCCCAAGCTGTCATAATAGGGGCTTACTGCGAGATTGCATGCCCAAGCTGTCATAATAGGGGCGTACTGCAAGATTGAATGCCCGAGCTGTCGTAATAGGGGCTTACTGCGAGATTGCATGCCCAACCTGTCATAATAGGGGCGTACTGCATGAGTGCATGCCCGAGCTGTCGTAATAGGGGCTGCAAGATTGCATGCCCAAGCTCAATGTGATAGGGCCTTACTGCAAGATGGCACGTCCGAGCTGCCGAGTTGGGCTTGCGAGATTGCATGCCCGAACTACCAAGTTGATAAATAGGGCCTCACTACAAGATTGCACGCCCGAACTGTTATAATATGGTCTTACTGCTAGATTCCATGCCTGATATCCATGTAATAGGGCCTTAATGCGAGATTGCATGCTCGAACTGTCATAATATGGCCTTACTGCTAGATTGCATGCCTGATATCGATGTAATATGGCCTTACTGCGAGATTGCATGCCCGAGCTCGATGTAATAGGGCCTTACTGCCACATAGCACACCCGAGCCGCCGAGTTGGGCCTTATTGCGAGATTGCACGCCCGAACTAATGAGTTGATAAATAGGGCCTCACTGCAAGATTGCACACCCAAACTGTCATAATATGGCCTTACTGCTAGATTGCATTCCCGATATCGCTGTAATAGGGCCTTACTGCTAGATTGCATGCCCAGCTCGATGTAATAGGGCCTCACTGCAAGATTGCATGCCCGAGCTGCTAAATACGGGCTTACTGCGAGATTGCATGCCCAAGCTGTCATAATAGGGGCTTACTGCGAGATTGCATGCCCAATATCGATGTAATAAGGCCTTACTGTGAGATTGCATGCCCGAGCTGCTAAATAGGGGCTTACTCCGAGATTGCATGCCCGAGCTGTCATAATAGGGGCTTACTGCGAGATTGCAATTCCCAATATCGATGTAATAAGACCTTACTGCGAGATTGCATGCCCGAGCTCGATGTAATAGGGCCTTACGCCAGATGGCACGCCCGAGCTGCCGAGTTCGGCCTTACTGCGAGATTGCACGCCTGAGTTGATAAATAAAATGCAATGGAGACCGAGAGTCAGCGCTAGGCCCATAATAAAAGCCATGTTAGGCTGAAGTCGAGGCCAGCTATTGTAGTGTCAGATTGAAAGCTAAGGTCAGCTTGAAAGTGCCGTATAGAAGATGGAGTCTGCTTGAAGTGCCGAGTAAATGTAGTGCATTCCAAGCCTGTTCTCTTAAACTGCAAAAATATCTAGACCCTCTGATTTTTGGGTTGCTGTCTAACCCCACACAAAATTACTCTCATGAAGACAAAATAAATTTGTCCATCAATCTCCATAGCGCCAATATATATCTTATCAGCATTGAAAAAGGGTAACCTCTATTCTTGAAAGAGTTGAATAAAGGTAAACTAGTCAGAATGTTGCATGCTCGAGGTCCGATGTAGGAGCACTCTGCTGTAATAGGCCAAGGACTAGCTTCAAGTTCGCCACCACGAAGAGAGCCTCAATTTCAGACAATCCAGAATGACTGTAGCATCTCATTCCAGGTTAAGGCATTAGATCGAACAAGTTATTTGCCACTTCTATATCGCTATATAGAATGTTTGAAAAATGGTTGGTGCAAAATATATGAGGTTCAAATCATCTTCCCCCAAATCTCTGTAGATCCTTGAAACAAATGTCAAAGATCCATAAGCTATTCTTGGCTGAATGGGCTCGGCTACAGCACCATCAATGATAATACACAATTGCATCATAGACAATTCCTCAAGAAGTCCACAATTTTCAAGCAAGCATTCCTTTCTTCTGTCCCAAAACTGCAAGACCCACAAGAATTCTGCGGATTTTTACAATTCTTAGCAGAAGCAGCGATCACATCGTCAGTGAATTCGTGGCAGGCGCAGAGCTTCAATCTTGTGAGTTTCTTGCACTTTAGAGAAACCTGATTATCATCGCCAATGCTGACAACTTACGCATTGAGCCACAGATGGTGGCAACTCTGCCCCCGATTCTTAGCCATCGGAGACACACCAGAGGCGAGCGTTTCTGATCACCAGAAGAAAGTAATTGGAAAATCTATGTCAAGCACTCTTCAAGGAAATCCAACGTGTAGTCGTTTCCAATAATGATGTTATCTTTGTGAGTGGTGACAGAATCATGGTTCTCGGAAACCTGCATCGTGACCGCTGATGAGGAGAACATAGCTTTGACGGGTTTGGAAGATCTAGGATTAGAGGTGGAACTAGATTCGTTACTTTGTGTCGAAAGTGCAGCTTTCATGAGAGCCCTTGTGGAAATATGCTCCGTTGAATCTTTGCACAAATACTCATGGCGGTAATTAGCAAGCCTCCGTCTCTTATTATTATTATTTTTAATATCACGTCTTAGATCAAGTTCCCACAGACGGCGCCAATTGATATCACCAAAAAGTGTGATCTGCAATAAATATCGAGCGATGATGCAACAAACGGTTTATCTTCAATTAAACAGAATCGAACTGCTCCAAAATATCTCTGTGTATCAAAGAAAAAGGGTGATATGACTCCGCCCGTAGGCGAAGCCACTCGATGCTCAAGTCAGTATAGGTTTCAATGAAAAGTATTGAAATTGCACAGTTTGCATAATATGAATGCGTATTATGAAAGACGTACCTGAATGAGGGTTAGATGCCCTCTATTTATAGATATAGAGATAGAGTCTCAATCAATATAGAATAAGAGTTCTACTCAATCTATAATTGTAGAGTTCTAGTCAATCTGGGAGAAGAGTTCTAGTCAACATGAAATTGTATTGTATATGACAACTTGATCCATGTCTATCCCGATAATATTGATATATATCTTCCAAAACCCTATAACTCCTTTTTGTTTATTAAAATGAGCCATTTGGTATTTGGGCTTGCTTAATCAGATTGGGTTGGTTAAAACGGTAGATCGATCCCCAGGGGTATATATTATTTGATTATCTTATACGGCATATAAAACCGTTAATAAGATTGATTAAATACATTGCATAAGCTCAACTCGAAGTTTCACGAGGATAAATAAAGTTTTCAAAATATTTTTTTCTTTAAAAATAAAATTTTTTCCTTCAGAGATTGAAAATTAGAATGAAGTGTTGACACATTTTGGAGTTTAAATAACACTTTTTTTTTCATTTATATTAATGATTACATAACAATATTGAAACATGATTCATTTCATGAAACGCAAGTAGGTAAAATGTGTAAAATTATTGGTATTTTAATTTAAAATGTGTCGTGTTTTAACATTTAATTAATGTATAAATGATGATAAAATCGGATATATATAAGTATTTTCTATGTCTTCAACAGAAAATACACGGCACTGTCATATACCATATATCCAAGAATAAATGAATGTGTTTTAATTTCAAATATGGCGACTGTGTAATGATATTTTAAAGAACCAGTGGGGAGGGCTTATTGACTAACATGTAACAATTATTATGATAATAATAATTGAGTGCCTCCTTTTATGATCCATTCATTATTAGGACTTTGAACTTAGGTCATTGATTAATTCAAAGTTTAAGTCTAAAGTCTAATGATTTGGAGATTGCTGCATAACCACGAAACTACGTGGCATATATATTTTTATATCAAATAGACTTCTGACCCTAAGTTTGGTCCAAATATCTGTGGCGCTGAGATGAACATAAAAGGCACTATGTTTGGCCATATCAAATTAAAGATTCTAATATTTGTAAATTTTCTAAACTGAATTGTCAGGGTTTTTTAATTAAATATTCGAAAAAATATATTAACTCAACTTAAAGAATGATAAACAACTAAGGTACACAAATTGCAAACCACAACAATTTGGAAATTTGGCAAAAAAAAGTGGAAGGATTCAAAAAATTTCGTCTGGAAGAGGAAAGAAAAGAAAGAGGAGAGGAAGAAGAAGAAGAAAGGAAGAAGGGCCGGTGTAAAAAAAAAAACACATATTGAAGGCGTCATCTCAACATATTGAAAGGCGTCATCTCAGATGACGCCTTTAATAATGTTTTTAAAATAATATCTGGAGGCGCCATTTTAGATGGCGCCTTCAATAATTTTTTTCCCCCAAAACTGAAGACGCCACTTCAGGTGGCGACTTCAGTTGAAGTCGCCACCTCAAGTGGCGTTTTAGGTTAGTTTACAATTTTTTTAAAATATCGATTATTTTATTAAATTAATAAATTTTAATGAAAATATTTGAATAAAAAACCCGAATTGTCATCTCAAAATAAATCCAATCATCCCGTATTAGACTTTGGTTTCTTTTCTGTTTGGATTGAAACGGACTCTAAGACGTCCATTAAATATTGAAGTCAGGTACTGTGTTTTGGGATCTATACCAATTCTTATAGGTTGTGTTTGGACAAATGAATTTCATATGAATGGAGGGATTTGATTTGAGAATGAATTTGAAACTTGGATTTGAAATGACACATATCTTATATTTCATTTCAAATCCATCACATATCTTGATGGTTTTAATTAAAAAAATATAACCATGTCATTTTGTACACTCAAGTATTCTATTATAAAATAATGGTAATATTTCTTAACATTACTTATTTGTAAAGAAAGAATAACCCATATAATGTGACAAAGTATGCTTAAATTCACTTAGAACAATCCAATAAACAAGCAAAATTGCATAAAAGAATAACATTATTTAATCTATATAGAAAAGCATCCATTTCAAATCCTTGTACTTGGGTTACTTGGATGGCTGATGTTGATTGGATTGGCTGAGCCTCCCATTTCGGTATCGATGTCGGCAGGAAGATTCATGTCGGCCGTGCGGGTGGTGCCAGCAGGGGCCGCCGAGTCGGGAGCGTTAATTCCTAGAGTATTTTTGACTGCACCAGCAGCCTCTTGTGCTATGTTGGCCGCCCCTAGTGCTGCGTCCTTGGCAAGTTTCACTGCACCTTGTGCTGCATCCTTTCCTTTCTCTGCTGCTCCTTGTGCCATATTCTTGACTTTCGTCCCAGTCTTCCATATTTATACATATCATAAGGCACAGAAATTTAACGACAATGTATATATCTACACTACATACTAAATAAGATTGTATTACGTGATTTCTACCTTCCTTGCTTTGTCACAAACAAGACGGCTCAAATGTTTTGGAGGTTTTAAATAAGTTATAAAAATGAGGTTTTTATTTATTAAAATAAAGAATAAATTGAGTATTAATTTAAAAGCTTACTTCTTGTCTTTTTTGATGAAAAATTTCTAATTAAACAGTTGTATTCAAGTTTAACCAATAATTCATTTTCGACTGTTTGAACTGCTAATCCATTTAATCGATCTTGAGGCATATTTATTCATAAATATTTTTTTATAATATTTAGTTTTGAAAAACTTTTTTGTGCTTATACAACTGGTATATCAAGTAATATTCTATATGCCATGAAACAATTGAGAAAACAATCAAGTTCTGTTATTAAATTTAATATTTGATTTGGGTCTTTAATTTCTAATTTTACAACTTTTTTTAACGCTTTTAACTCCTAAAAATAAATCGAAACCATCAATATCAGAATGCATATTATCTAGATAGATTTTCAAGATCAAACATTGTTTTTTCTCCAAATCACAATCAATATAGTAATTTAATATGTCAAAACCAAATAAAAATTCAAATATATCATCATATTTTAAAAATATTCAAATCTAGCATGCATAAATATAGAGATAGTAATTTACTTATTTTTTTAGATTCTCAGATATATAATTAATAAACCTAGAGGCTTGGAATTGGGATGTCATCGGAATCAGGGGCCAAAGCAAATGTTTTAGTTGCTGTGGTCACAGAAGTTTGGTATTTTTTTATCCGTCATTGTTCAATTTCAATACTTAACTTGATAAGTTTTTTTGATATTTTTCAACAAACAATGAAGATTAGAACAAAGTAATATATAGAGAGCCCGAAAATATTTATTAACAAAGCTCTACAGAAGGATAAAAAATAATGTACCTCTTGAAGAAAGGTGGATTGGCCTTGGTTTTGCAGATCCGATGGTTGGTTTATTAAGTCATCTCTCCTCAGCTACAACATCCAAAAAACGTCCAATATTTAAAAAGTTTAAGCTCTTATAAATAATCAACTTCTCAAAGAATAAAATGTTGAAATCAACACAAATGGAGAAAGAGAGAGTTAATAGCTGAATATTGAAAGATTATATGCAGAAGCACCTGAGTCTGGCCTGTAGCCTGTCCAGACAGTCCAGTATAGCCTCTGTTGGGATCCTGGTTTGCCATTTTGTGGGAGAATTTGAAGATGAAATCAAGTAATGTTTATTTTAAATATTGTATGTGAGATGGATTTATAGATTAGTTTCTTCCTAAGTATGTGCATCAGTTGACACATGGAGTGACAATTGTGGAGGATTTAGCCAGGAATGTTTCAACCCCCCTCCTTTTGAGTATTCTCTTTATTATTATTTCTTGGCTGATCAAGGATGCATGGAACAGATTGTCTAGTAGCACTTGGCCAAAGACAGCCTGAACTTAGTCCAGTGATTAGGAGTAGCTTGCCTACCCGATCCAC
Organism: Haberlea rhodopensis; assembly: GCA_907163345.1. Taxonomy (NCBI): domain Eukaryota; kingdom Viridiplantae; phylum Streptophyta; class Magnoliopsida; order Lamiales; family Gesneriaceae; genus Haberlea; species Haberlea rhodopensis. The sequence continues at coordinate 2,156,070 of CAJQUN010000056.1, forward strand.
CAGATGGTTCGATACGCCTAGTGCATGAAAACTTGATTGTTTTTTTTTTTTTTGGAGTACATTGTACAATTCTATATATGGGAAAGGGGAGAGATATCGAGACCTCCTGATTCACATATGCGAGCGGTAGCAGCTGGGACAGCTTGCTCGCGAGTCTTGATTATTCGATTTTGATAAAAATATTAGTACACAAAATATAAATTTTGTTATCCTAAAATAAGGCTTAGAGATTCAAATATGTTTTAAATGAATAGAATTTCTACTTTAATGTAAGTAATAAATTTATATACTTTTTTTAACATAAAACTATATTATATTAATCAATAACGTTTACAATGTATATCCAACTAAAATACAGAAAACGAAATGCAACAGATTGCAACACATGCAATAGACTCAAAATGGCTAATATGAACCAGTAAATTTGTAGTAATAGACCCAAGAGATATTTGTACACAACATTTTGATCAAGTGCATGTATGATGTACACACATTTAATGACCACCAAGATTTTAATTAAGTGCCAAATTTACTAGAAATTCTCCTCATTATGTGATAATAGAAAATATGCCTAAAAAATGTTAATGTGTGAAGTTTTAGGAAATTTCGGGAGAGTTTCATTTGTAAAAGTAACCATTTGGTAATACCAAACTACACGAACAATTAGTAAAGCTTAGTGCGTGAATTAGAAAATCTTAATTCATCTTAAAGCGCCGCACACGAAATTAGTTCACCAGATCGCGACGGAGCGCCAGTGCGTGGAGGGGTAGAAAAATTATGTGACTTAATGTAACATACTAATATAAGTACTGAAAGCATAAATATCATTAATAAAGAAGATATTCCTAGCACAAGGATATAAATAATAAGTATTACCCAACAATGATTATTCTATTACACCCCTTAGCAAATTTGTAGGAAACATGAGTATTCATATATAAAGTTGAAGTTTCTTTGTATCACTTTATTATATTTTACTATATAATTATTTGTATTCTTAACTATATGATTAATGTTGGGGTGATATACGCAACAATTTTCTGTGCGCTTGTGGACTGATGTGTGTCATCTACCATCTAAGGCATGCCAAGTTTGGCTCATTGATATCCACGTGGTGCAACTCCTTATGTCCACATTTCGCTTAGTACGAGACTTTGCACTGACAGTGTGTAAGGAAATAAAGTTACGACTCTGCTAACAACGATAATTTTTGGCCTATGATAAGCGTTAACACCGTATCAATGTATTAGCAGAAGAAACGAAAACAATCTTTAGTTGAATGTTCCAACAAACCTCACTCAATATACTTTTTGTTGCAACTTTGTCTATGTATACAATATCATTTTTCATGACAAAAACGAGTAACAAAAACTACTTCTATCACATGCAAATAACTTTTAACATATACGCACACGTATAAATAAAAAAAAAATACATATATGAATTATACACAATGAAGGGGTACATGTTCTGATCGAACTAGCAAAAGAAACTTGTGAATAAAATAGGAAAAACCAACTGAACCTGCAATCTAAGTTAGCAAAAAACTCGATCAAGTTTGGATGTTAAAGTTCAGAGTGACACATGAGAACACGAAAACAGGCGAACCGAACGAGAGACAATAATTCCCGCAACTCGAGCAGGCGAAAAAAGAAGGCATACTATCAGACACGCCCTACAATTTCCGGAAAACCATCGGTGCACCATGTTGCGGATGTAGGAGCATTAGAACAGAGGGCGCATGACGATAATCTGGCGTGAGCTTGAAAGAGAAGCGTTGGAGTATCATAGCTATGGCCAGTTTAGCTTGTAAAATGGCTAGGTTTTGGCCTATACATCTGCGTGCACCTAAACCAAAGGGTAGAAAAGCCATTGGATGTTTGGCTGCGTGAGCCACACCGTTGGAAAATCTCGTTGGGTTAAATTCTTGAGCGTCGTGACCCCACATAGTTGGATCATGATGAACGGCTAGGATTGGAATAAGGAGCTCGGTTCCTCGCAGGATGTGGAGTCCGCCCAAATGTATATCTGTTTTCGCCCGTCTGATCATTGCTACCGCCGGTGGATACAGTCTCAATGACTCGTTCAAAATCATACCTAACTGTTTATTTGTTTTGAGGAATAAGGACCAATATGTATGTATAATATATGTATACATATATATGAAAAATAAAGTGAAATACATTAAAACATCCTTGTTGTTTGGTTCAGTCCCGATTCATTCTCTAAAATTTTCACCGACTTAGTCTGGTCCTAAAGTATTAAAATTTTTCTCAATTAAGTCTCCGACGTCAAGTCGGCCGTAATAAACACAAGGAGAACGAATGAATCGGAAATATGCTTAAAACTCTATTGGGTTGAAAATAATTCAGACCCAATTTAGTCCCTAAAATTTAAAAAATATTCTCAAATTTGTCCCTTTCAATTTACTTCTCGCAGCTGACTTCGTGGACTGAACTATGAAATTGAGTCACTGAATATTTTAGATACTGAATAGAGAATTGACCCAAAATGTGGTGTCGTTTTAATGTATTATCCCATAAAATAATGATAGTAAATAATAATAATAATAATAATATTATTATTATTATTATAAGATAGATAGAAAAGGTTGCGTTACCATTTTAAGCTTTGTAAGATGATCTTTAGAAGGGGTGTCACGTTCCCCACAAACCCTCAGCACCTCCTCACGTGCCAGTTCCTGCCACTGGGGATGCATGGCCAGCAGCACTGTGGTCCACGTCAGCAGCTGCAACGTCGTATATTTGCCGGCGAAGAATATGGTCTTGCACTCCTCTACGATGTCGTTTACTGTTATCTCGAGCTTTGGAACACTCCCACTCCCACTCCCACTCCCACTGCCACTAATCATGAGTCCCAATAAATCGTTGGGACAATCGTCTGACGATTTCTGAAAAGTCGCGTTTTTGATCCTTCGATCGATGAGCTTCACTAACGATTTACGGACTTCTTTTTCCAGTCTCCGAGAAATTCTGTTCTTTTTAGTCGGCAACAATCTATACACGACAAATTGTTGTTGTTTTCAAGTGTCTCGATAAAAAATACCAAGGGCCTAAATGTATACTAAAATATTAAAAATTTACAATTTGTACCATTTTAAAATCCAATGAATGCTAAAAATTAAAGAATTTTTTGTTATAAATTAAAATTTATAAGAATTGGGGAGTAAAAGCAAAAAAAAAAAATTGAAAATGGATGTAAATATGTTATTTAAAATCAAATAATTTAAAAATCTATTTATGGATGGAATCAAATATGCAATATTTACAGACAAAAATATTCGATTATTGAGAAAAAAGCAATATACTTTTAATATCGAATCAGATCAATTAGGTTAAAACTAAAGCGAGGAATTACAGTTTTTTTGAGAACCAAAGGGATTATATTTTGTGATAATATGGTCAATATTAAAAGTAAAAATATACTTTTTCTTTATAAATTATATTTAAATATGAGACTTCTTAAGTGGATAACAACTATTGGGCACTGTCCGTGTGTGTTGGCCTATACAAAATGGTTTGGTTGATAATATTTTTATATGATAATATTATCATTCAAATATAGCTAATCTCATATGACACTGTCTATGAGGATAACAACTACTCAATCATACGAAACCCAACACGAATTTGAGATTAGGATGAAAGAACTATTATCATACAGTAATAATAAAGCTACAAAAATAGTTTCTTACTAATTTATTATTATTATAATATATCCACACGTTTTCCTATATAATGCCGCAATTATTGCACTAGATGGCCTTCAATTTCTATGATATTAACAAGAGTCAAATTCATAATTACTAATTAGTAGTTAAAATATACAAATTTACATTGTAATAATATATTAAAAAGCTGTAAAATAAAAAGGGGGAACGACTATGTTGTACCGACACTCCAAAAAATACCACATGCAGTGTCGGACACTTCGAGGACACGTACACTGCCGAACACAAGTGCGACACGGTGTCGGATACGCCACTTGCCGTTTCCAACATTTATTTAAATAAAAATAATTCCGAAACGTATCTGTCACGTCGTGGATACGGCAAGACACGGGTACGACACTACACGACACGACTCGGACCATTTATTTATTTCAATTATTTGTTAGGCGCATACCTATAGCCAGGGATGAAAACTTTGTGATAAGCCTGAGTAGCGTGGACCATTTGCTGTGCTTGCAATTGGAAAACGGGTCTCCCATCTTCGTGGCTGCTACCAAATGCGGCTCTTGCTATCACATCTTCCACCAGCTTTTCATACCAATCCGACACTTCCACCTCCATTCTCCCACCATTACTTGCCATTTCTTCCGACCATTTCACCACTGCTTCTTCCATGCTTTTTCCCATCATGGGTATCATCAACTAATCCAAAATAATCTATTAATTCTCAGAACATATGTGCAACTAATATAAATAATAAAGGGTTTGCAAGAAAAAAATATGTAGTATATTATATTACCTTAAGATTTTCAGTATGGAACATTGGTTGGATGATCTTTCTATGATGAGCCCATTTTTCCCCTTTAAGACTTAACAAACCATCGCCTTCAAGTTCCCTTACGAGTGTGGGTGACTCGTTCTTCTCGAAAAACTCCGATTTCTCGACTAAAATTTGCCTAATGAGGGCTGGATCAGAAATGGTGAGACGAGGTGTTGTCCCGAACCATACAATAAAAATGGAACCTGCAAAAGTAACTGTAAATTATAATTGAAGGAAATAAAGAAGAAACTTATAGTATGTGAATCATTAGTAAGAACAAAACTTGCATGTGCATACAATCCTTTAGGGTTTAGCTCCCCTCATTTAAACGAAAATGAAATCAAATATTCATGTCTACCAAAAGAGGTAACAAATCTCGCATTTAATGATGATGATATTATTATAAGATATCAAAACAATATTTTCTTTATTAATAAAGCTATGGTTATGTGAGGTTTAAATGATGGAATCATACTTGTAGCTAACAGGAATATTCTTCTAAACTCTCATTCAAGGCAGTAAATGAATGAGTCCGATTTTTGTTTTTTGTTTACAAAAGAACTTAATCAAGTCCATATTTTTGGGCCTGATATATGCAGCATTCCCTTATAATGGAAAGATGTTTTGTGACTCAAACCCGTGATATAAAAAGATCACTGTTGCGCCAATGCACATAGAAAATGATCCAAACTTCTGGCCAAATAAAGAGAATAGTTCTCCAAATTTGTTACGGAAGATCACTAAAAATTTGAAAAATGGAGGAAAGAAACAAAGAAATTGAAATAAATTACCATATATTTTCTTCCAATGGTGATAGAAGGAAAGGACCCGTGGAAGTATGTTGTGGGAGAGAGGCACTATGGGTTGAGATGAGGCCATGAAATTTAAACTGGCAAGCTCTTTCAAATTTCCCAAGAAAAACTGGTACTTTGGCCCTTTAATCCCTTGCTTCATGTAATGATCCTCGATTCTTCTAGGTGTATACCATATATGAACAACTTTTAGTAGAAAATATAGTAAGACACATGACATCAAAAGGTAACTAGAAACAAGAAAACTATCTTCCATTCTTGATTTTCTTCTTCCTCTTCTTCTTCGTTTTCTTTGGGTGGGTTTGGGATTGTGTTTGTTTTTATACACAGGAGTAGAGGTGGAGACGTTTCTTGTCTCTTGTGGAGGGCAATAATATATTGCAAAAATATTTCTATATATGCTATAAACAATATTGTTTTAGACTAACTAATTTACGTAAAATATTAAAGGGCAAACTTGTGGGTGATTGAATTCACTGTATATATACTAAATTGTGTCTCAAGTAAATTTTTTTATTTTTTTTTGGCTTCTGTATCTCACATAGTTATAGCTGTCGCATAATTGCTATAATTGTCATGACAACTACATGACGATATTATTGTTATATGTTGGCACTCAACAGTTTTCATCTGTCATTTTAAATTTTGAGAATTTGACACAAATGAATATAGGAAGTGGTCACTGCTGTGACAATGTCATGTCCAGAAACCAACATTTTTGGCCAACCTGAAAGGCTTTAATTCCTACCAAATAGATCCCTGGCTTGCTTCCTCTGCATGTGCCAGTGTAAATGATATATATTGGGACGTAATAATTATCTCTGTTAGGAGAACTACCAAACGTGTGTTTTGGTTGGGCTGTTATACGATTGAAAAAAGATTGGAGTTGCACCGTTACCACAAGTTATACATTTTGGTAAAAATGACAAGAGCTGTAATTATTGAAAGATAGATTGTCAGGGTTCAAATAGTACGGTTTAAAAAGATTTGAATTACACTGTTACCATCATTTATAGCTTTTGGTAAAACGGTAAACATTTCATCCTACTATATTTATACTTTTAAATGTCACTTAATTCTATAGTCTTCTTTAAGAAAGCTCATTAATATCAATATATGTCATAAGATATAACTTGTGATGCATGCATTGACGCGAATCAGAAACTTCGACGTATAATAAAAATATATATACATAAAATTTTGTAAATTTAATATTGCAGATATTGCATTTGGTGAACTACATTATTGATCTTCCCATCAATAACTTTAATTATATGATTAATTTGAAATTTAATTTAACTTGTCCCCACAAACACAAGTCCCAAGCGATATATTTATGCTTGGATGGGTTGGTGCAGTCTTTGGAGACAAAAGTTCCCCTTAATTTTGAATTTTGTCCCTTAGATGATTTCATACTTACATGATAATATTATTCTAGTCATAACTTGTAAACAACATTTGGGTAAATAATACCCAATCGTCATATATGTTTTGTGGCAAGTATTATTGAGATATAGAGCTCATCGGCTTTGTCGGGATGGATAAGAGCTCATGTTCACTTTGGGTAGATTTGAGTTCGAGTCGCGCTTGACAAAAAAAAAAATTGATTGAGCTCATTCCACACTGCAAAAAAAGAAGTATTATTGAGATATAATTTAATGATTAAGACGCTTGTTGCATGCCTCGTAATGTTTACACTAAAATTCCGAGCTAATGGCAAATAACCCCTTGTGGTTTGTCAAATAGGCAAATTACCCCATGTGGTTTGAAAATAGGCATTTTACCCCTATGTGGTTTGAAAATAGGCATTTTACCCCATGTTGTTTGAAAAATAGACATTTTACCCCCTGTGATTTGTGAAAATATACATTTTATCCCCTTATAGTTTTTGAATAGGAGTGAAATATACCCTACACATGAGGTAAACTGCCTATTTTGTAAACCGCATGGAGGTAAAATGCATATGTTCACAAATCACAGGGGGTAAAATGTCTATTTTCAAACCACAGGGGGTAAACTGCCTATTTTGTATACCGCAGGGGGTAAAATGCCTATTTTCAAACCACATGGGGTAATCCGCTTATTTGGGGAACCATAGGGGGTAATATGCCAAAAACCCCTAAAATTCCGTAAAGGGTAAACCTAATTCGTTAAAAAAAAAAAACCATTTTTGTGCGATCAAAACATGCTTATTATATACAGAATTTATGTGGGTATGAATCCTATTTATGATTCTAAAACATATTCAAGAAATTGAGACCCATCTTCCTAAAAGAAGGAATGGGATCCATTTTGATAAATCGTGAAAAATATGCACAACCCTTGGCCGTGGGAGTGTTAATTTAGATCATCACGCCATTAAGTTTGGGATCAGACGCAGCTTGATATACATACAAGAATGTATATATGGTATTTGGTCTCTCTAGATAAGTGTTTGATGATTTCGAATAATAATCAAATAATTTCTCACTCGATCTAAAAAATAAATCTTGCGAAACAATTCAAAAAACTAGCGGAGTGGGAAATTATAATTTTGGTCCTCTTTGCAATTTCGATTATCTATGTAGTCAAATTTCAATCTTAGTCTATTATGTTTTTTGCAATTTTAGTCATCTTTCTGATTGGCGCCGATGTAGCTCTGACATGACGCTCAAAATTGCAAAAAAAATTTAAAATACATGACTAAGACCTAATTTGGATAATATAGAGTACCAAAATTACAAAGAGAAACATACCCAACCAAAATTACAAATTTCACCTTTAGCTCCTCTCATTCTAATGCCTTACAATTTCCATTTTCCCAGAAAAAAAATACAGATTTACGGTAGAAAGAGGAATAGGCACAAGAGGAGAGTTGTGTTTTGGAATGTTGCTCTTAAATTGATGCACATGAGAACAAGGCTGTGTTTATTTTTTTTCCCCTTTATTTATTTATTTACTTATTTTCTGCAAAATCTTGGAGGGGATATGACTTCTTTGTCCCAAAGGACCCAAACCAAGGGTGCCCATGCTAGGCCACTTCTCTTAATCTTTGCCTTAGTAATACCAAAACATGTTGGGGCCATTTGCATCTCAATTTTTTTCCTGTCATTATTGATTGCATGAGGACAGATTCAGTCAAGCAAGTAGTTTAAGCTCAGGGTTAGAACCAAATTCCTGAGTTAAAGAAAACTATAAATTTTAATATTTAGAAAATATAAAAATAAAAGTCAGTTGACTCCCTTGATTAAATGTTGCACCCACCCAGGGGCAAATCTACATCCCTCGGTTTACCTGGTGGCGGCGTTGAGGGGCCGGTTCCGTCACGCAAGGATTAGTCAGGCGAAAGCCTGTATACTTTGTAAATCAAAAAAGAAGTAATCTTATCGAGCCCCTAACGACATGGTTATGCTTTTCGGGTTGGTTTCCGGTCTTTTGTGCCTCTTTTTTCAAGAAGATGAAGCAGGGTTCAGGAAGTTGATATCAGATGTTTGGCCATTTTTTGTGAATAAACATTATAATTTGTCTGCTGAAATTACTACATATATGTATTCAAAAAATAATATAAGTAGGTAACCACTTGCGTATTTTTATTCCCACAAGTTAGTTATGATAAGCAATCTTTTGTTCTTTTGTTATTTAAAAGACGTGTGATTGATATATCATTACCATATTTTAATGAAATCTTGCTTTAAGGAACTCCCACAGACGTGAGGTGTGACACTACGTTATTGTTTTAGATTAATTTCGGATTTTAGTGCCAAAAAAATAAAATATAGATCCAAAATCAAATTTATATATATATATATTATTTTATTAGCATTGAATTTCAATTAAACGAAATCGAAGTACAAAACATACTTGACCATAAAAACAAAACTACAAGGACCTTACTCAATTATATAATAAATAGTCACCACAACTATCTACCTAATAATAGTAGTCCAGAGAACGTAACATCATAATACCCTAATCCACAATTACTTACGAAAAACAACCCTCTGTCATTAATAACATACCCCAAACATTCATTCGAGCATCAGCACAAATCACTAACGAAAAGTTTGAGGATGCACCAAGTTAATACATAACCACACAATTGTTAGAGAATAAATAAATAAATTGTCCAATCTCTCTACAAGCTCGGGCTTTTAGATGAGACGGCAATTCTTTATGGTATCAGAGCCTCTGGCTAACGCCAAGGTCCTGAGTTCAAAACTCACAAACAACAATTCCACCCACATTAAATATGCACTTGATGACCTTCCCAAAAAAGAGGAACAAATCGGCCCACAAGTGAGGGGGAATGTTAGAGAATAAATAATAAATTGTCCAATATCTCTACAAGCTCGGGCTTTTAGATGAGACGGCAATTCTTTAACAATACATTGCCTTAGCATGATACATATGTGTGTATATATGTGTATATATAGATCGAACGACTCTCACAATACCACAACTTTGATTGTCGAATCAAAGTTATTATGTAAAGAGTCGCAATGAATGAAAAATGTACAGAATTCTTTAAAAATTCTTTATTTATTATAATTTTTAATTATCTAAATCTAAAACATATATTATATTATATATGTCTTTTCAAATATTAAAACACATATTATACTAAATTAATATTTAAAAATAGGTGCCCACAAATTAAATCCGAGTAACAATATCGTTAAAATGATAAGTTGTCTAAATTAAATTGCACATGTTATTGTTTCAGAACAGAATTTTCATTAAAAAAAATCTTTATATGTATGGACTTGTTAATAAATAATAATTTTATTGAGGGCATTAAGTTAAATCCCAACAATCCCCCTCACAATAATTACACTCCTTGCAACTCATGATAATCGAACACGTGACATTGGCTCTGATACCAATTGTAGGATCAATCGCTTGCCGCTTTTATCAAAATCTATAGCTGATGGTAACGGTGCAACTCAAATCTTTTAAACTGTACAGCAGCACAAGCACCACGTTTCGATCGATCACACAGCAACGACAATTGTTGTACCCAACATGATATAAAACATGAAAAAAATTAGGGGGGTGAGATGCAAATTGCCGTGGCTGAGTACACTCGGGGAGGCACTGATACTCTACAGCCAACAAACAAGTAAGGCCAGTTTATGGCTAATATTGTCTCGAGTGATTGCTATCCTTTGGCTTAATTGCACTTCTATTTTAATTCACAATTCACAACAATTAGTACACTTTTCTAAAGACTTTGTCTCTCAAGGGACCATTTTGATGTGTGTATGCATGTGCCTTTTTTATTATATATATATATTTTTTTAAAATTTTTTTGAAAATAGAAGGCAAGAATTTAATTTTGTCTTGTTGCCTTCGTTATTTAACAAGCCACCAAATGTTGGTTAGCCGGTCATCCATAAGTTTTATTATTCGTTTGGGTAAATTATAAAAAAAAAAAAAAAAAACCACCTCCATATGTTGTCAATTTGTTAAACTCCAAGTAAAATTTAATGAGATTAAAGTTTGTTTTAAAATTTATAGCTTAAATCTTGTTGGAACTTGGAGTGTACTAATTGTTCATTGCTAAGAGAGCGATCGAACTGTGACGTTTGAACTGATGTATGATTTTAGATTTGAGTTACATCGATAAAACAGTTATAATTTTAGTAAAGCGACAAAAATTTGATTCTACAAATTTTTTAAAATGTAATCGAGATGAAACCTCGCATCTTTTTGATTTTTTTATTGAAAGCCCCGTGTGAAAATCCAGAATTAAAACCATATGTATCCTTAAATTCGCAGTTAAAGCCCTATATGAATGCACTTAGCTAAAATTAACCACCATATGTTAATACTTTTTTTTTGTAATGCGTGTGCTTTTAAGAGCTTATACATAAATTATATAAAAAAAAAATTAAAGTAACAAAATCGAAAATAATGTTTTAATATGATAAAAAAATATTATTTCTTCAATTCTGCAAATAACTTACTGAAGAAAAACACTTACTATTTTTAATATAGAAGAAAAAGCTTCTATGGATTTCCAATATATTCAAAATATCATGATCTTGAGTTCGGGATTTTCGAAATAATTTCATATATATATATATATATATATATATATATATATATATATATATACACTTAAATTGCACCCAAAAAAAGTTTGTCAGTGAGAAAATTGAACTATTTAATATTTCACATGCGGTGTTAAAAAGATAGTTTTGCAATTTACCATCTCCGTTTTTGGTAGAGTATGTAAAATTTGATTTAAAGGAAATATAATAAAGTTATATTTTAATTTAAAGGTGAGGTGTTATCTGACGTCAGACGCTGTTTGAATCCCGAATGTATTTATTGGGAAGTGAGACCCTAGTATAAGTGTATTACTCTCATGCAACGTCTAATGGTCCAAATGTAATTTGGATATGCGAGGTCCACATATTTACATGAGCTCCACATATCCAAATCAAATTTGATCATTGGATATAGCATAATGATAATATCTCTCCCGTATTTATTCATCGCCATCAACTTTGATTAGGCTATTTTTCACTTTCAAACTCCTAAATATGGAATACGAACGTTTTAGCATATGGGGCTATTTATGTGCTAAATTCTATGAACCCTTGGATGTTAAAAATAAGGAGTTCAATGGTTTTGAGTGAGAAATTCACTTTCTTGAGTGTTATATTACATTATTTTACAAAGCAATTTATCCCATAATACAACAAAACTTTTAGAATATTCTATAAAAACTGTTAATCCAAATATTATTCCAACATATCTAAGCATTTCGAAAAGCCGCTATGAAACCACTACATCATTTTGAAAGATAACTCTTGAATTTATGATTAAAAAAAAACAACAGTTAAATTTTTTTTTATATAAAAAGAGTTCTTAAAATTCGAAATATGTGTGAGCTTGTGGGCTTAATCTATATGGTTAGAGTGCATCTCCCCTTTTGGGAGCTACTCGAGTTCGAGTCCCGCCGAGCGCAGAAAAAAATATTCGCCCCTCCTCTCCACTCCAAAAAAAAAAAAAATCGAAATATGTGGACTCACATGGTTTAATGGTTTTAAATATAGAGGGTGTACCTCTCTAGATGCAGCATAGTGTCACGGGATGAGAGCTTTCACTCAAACTTTCTCGAACCCGTGCGGCACTTGACTAGTAACCCCGCGTTGCTAGCAAGTCAGCCTTCCTCTCGAGTTGGTTGCTAAAGTGCTAGAAAGAGAGAACACAAAGAGATTGAGAGAATGCTTTGTATTGCTTGAATACTTGATTGAAAACTTGATGGTTACAAATGAACTCCTCCCCCTATATATACAAGTTCACCTCCTTAATGGACGGTGATGATCAATTTGATCTAATGGCTAGAAATGATCTTCTAGGATGTTCCACAGATCTACAAGCTTCTACATGCTTCTACTATTTCTATAAGGTTCTAGAATGACCTACAAAAGAATGTACAAGGAATGTCTAGAATCTTCCGGGGTGCTCCAAAGTGTTCTTCAAGCTTCCGGGAGCTCCCGGATGTCCCAAAGCCTCTCCAATATATGCCGGAATCTTCTAGAAAGTTGCGGGTCGTGAAATTCTCCCCCACCTAAATTGGCGACGCCCTCGTCGCCTGAATATCGCGGAACTCTTTGATCTTGTGTGCAAACTGCCACAAGTGGTCTTCGTGCTCCCAGCTAGACTCTGCCTCGGGTAGACCCTTCCATCGCACGAAATACTCTGTGTATGGGGGAACTCCTCTTTTACGTATCACTCGATCCGCCAGAATCTCCTCCACGCCTTTGTCATATGATGTGACCACAGCAGTTGGCGCCCGATGTGATGTCCCACGGCTTGGATCCTCCATGTCCGCATGATATCGTTTCAGCTGACTCACATGAAACACTGGATGGATATTTAATATTGGCGGTAAATGTAGTCGATAAGACACTGTGCCTATACGCCGCTTGATGGGAAAGGGGCCTTCATATCTACGTATCAACCCCTTGTGTGCTGGCCGCAATGATTTGAACTGTTGGGGTAGTAGCTTTACCATTACAAGGTCCCCTTCCTTGAACTCGACCGCTCGTCGCTTAAGATCTGCCCACTTCTTCATCTTTTTGGCGGCTTTGTTCAAGGATGCCCGAGCCAAGTCAGTCTCCTCCTGTATGGACTTGGCGAATGTGTATGCTGCGGGGCTGCTACATGTGTAGCTCGTGGCAATGTTATGCGGTCTCATCGGCTGTCTGCATGTGGCTAACTCAAATGGACTACGTCCAGTAGATTCCCTTCGCTGCAAATTATAAGAGAAATGGGCAGTGTCTAAGAGTTTTGCCCAATCTCGTTGGTTGGCACTCACATAGTGCCGTAAGTATAGTTCCAGTAGCGCATTCACCCGTTCGGTCTGCCCATCCGTTTGCGGGTGGAAGCTGGTTGAGAATGCAAGATCGGACCCCAAAAGCTTGAACAGCTCGGACCAAAACTTCCCCGTGAAGCGAGGGTCGCGATCACTCACAATGGTCTTCGGAATGCCCCAATGCTTGACCACATGCTTAGTGAAAAGTTGGCTGTGTCAACGGTAGTGATGTCTGGCGGTGCAGCAATAAAGATGGCATACTTAGAAAACCTGTCCACCACAACAATGATAATCCCGCACCCTTCTGACTTGGGTAGTGCCGTAATGAAGTCCATGGATATGCTCTCGAACGGATGCTCAGGAATGGGAAGTGGTTGTAGGAGACCGGCTGGCTGCTGTTGTTCCACCTTGTCTTGTTGCCACACAAGACAAGTACTCACATAGGCCTCCACATCCTCCCGCATCCTTGGCCAATAATAAGAATCCTCCATGAGGGCCATAATGCGATGCATCCCCTGGTGGCCCGCCCACTTTGAATCATGACACTCCTTGCGTATTTCCCGGCGCAAATTTCCCCACTTGGGCACAAAGATGTGGTCTCCCTTAGTGAATAGCAAGTCATCTTGAATCCAAAAGCGTCGGGTTTTGCCTTCCTTAGCATAGTCCATGATGTTCTTTGCCACCGGGTCTTGACCTAGTCCTTCCCGTATGCGATCCTTCAACATGCTTGCGGGTTGGCTTATGGCTGCGAGCTCCGCCTTTCGGCTTAAGGCATCGGCTACACGATTGGTTGTCCCCGGCTTATATTCCAATGTGTAGTCAAACTCCGCAAGAAACTCCTGCCACCTTGCTTGCTTCGGAGTGAGCTTATTTTGGGTTTGGAAGTAGCTTGTGTCAACATTGTCTGTCCGCACAATAAACTTGCTCCCAAGCAAGTAACGCCTCCATACTCGTAGACAATGGACCACCACAGTCATCTCCTTCTCATGGACTGTGTAGCGCCGCTCGGCATCATTCAACTTGCGGCTCTCAAACGCAATAGGATGCCCATTTTGCATAAGAACACCCCCAATGGCATAGTCCGAGGCATCAGTGTGCACCTCGTATGGCTTTGTGTGATCCGGCAGGGCTAAGACTGGTTGCTCCGTCACCTTGATCTTTAGCTCTTCAAATGCTTCCCGGCACTTTGGATCCCACTCCCACTTTTGATCTTCTTCAAGAGATTAGTGAGGGGTGTGGCAATGTTAGGATACCCCTGTATGAAACGACGGTAATAGTTGGCTAGCCCCAGAAAAGATCTGAGTTGGGGCACATTGGTTGGAGCCTTCCAATCTCGTATGACCTTCACCTTGGCCTCTTCCATCATGATATGCCCCGTCTTGATGTTGTGGCCCAAGAATGACATCTCATCTAGGGCAAAAGAGCACTTCTCCAACTTGATGTAAAGTTCGTTCTCCCGAAGTGCCTGAAATACCTTTCTCAAATGCTCCACTTGTTCCTCCAACGTGGATGAGTAGATAACAATATCATCAAGGTAAACAACCACAAATTTATCCAAGTACGGATGGAATACCTTGTTCATGAGGGTGCAAAATGTGGCCGGGGCATTGGTGAGACCAAAAGGCATAACTAAAAATTCATAAGACCCGTACCTCGTGACCATGGCAGTCTTTGGCTCATCCCCTACGGCAATCCGCACTTGCCAATATCCGGACCGCAAGTCTATCTTTGAAAACCACTTGGCCCCTCCAAGTTGGTCGAACAACTCTCCAATGAGTGGTATATGGTACTTGTTCCGGACCGTCAACTTGTTCAAGGCCCGATAGTCCACGCACATGCGTAGAGATCCGTCATGCTTCTTTTGAAAGAGCACTGGTGCACCATATGGGGACTTGGATGGCTGGATCATCCCCGCATCAAGTAGTTCTTTGA
This sequence comes from Haberlea rhodopensis, assembly GCA_907163345.1. Taxonomy (NCBI): domain Eukaryota; kingdom Viridiplantae; phylum Streptophyta; class Magnoliopsida; order Lamiales; family Gesneriaceae; genus Haberlea; species Haberlea rhodopensis. The sequence goes on from CAJQUN010000056.1 coordinate 2,171,633, forward strand.
GTTGTTTCCTTAACTCCTCCAATTCAGGTGGTGCCATCCGATAGGGTGTGCGTGAGGGCGGGCTAGCATCCGCTACTAGCTCGATCTTGTGGTCCACGTCCCTCCTTGGTGGTAGCTTCTTCGGGAGCTCCTTTGGCATAATATCCTTGAAGTCGTCAACACGGCCTTGACTTCCATGGGCAACTCCCCCATACCCTCAGTCTTTGGCCCTTCGTCTATCTTAGGAACTATGGCATAGGTCTCCTCATTACGCCTAAGTCCCTTTGCAAATTGAATAGCCGACAACATGCTCGGCCTCTTGGCCTCCCTCTTGGCCGGTATAGTACATGGAGTGTTTGCATCAAGAATATATAAAGAGTCCGAAAAGGGTAAAATGCAAGCTCGTACCTCATCAGCCACTCTAGCCCAAGTACCATATCGTAGTCATCCATGGGCACCACTGTGTAGGAGACATATCCCTGCCATTCTCCTATCGTGGTCTTTACTCCCTTGGCCGCTCCGGCAATTGGTTTGGCCTTTGCATTTACTGATTTGATTGATCCTCCGGTCGGAGTGATGGCAAGCCCCAGCTTCTTCGCCGCCTCCTCCCGGATGAAGTTGTGTGTGGCTCCCGTATCTACCAATGCCTTGACTCTTTGCCCCCTAACCAAGGCATCCACAAACATAGACCCACCCTTGGATCCTTTAGCGCGCTCCACCTTTGCTTTGACGGCACTGAGGAGCCGTAGAGATCCAATATGTGTGCCCTCTTCTTGTGGCTCATCATCTTCATCTGCAAGAGCTGCTAGCTTGTTTACTTTTGGGCAATTGGCCATGAAGTGGTCGGTCTTGTGACAAAGGAAGCAAGTCTGTTCCCGGTCATTGGACCTATAGGTTGATGGTCTTGGTGCATTGCCCCTGTTGTAGGTTTGGCTTGAGTTTGACTGGTTGCCTCCCACACCTTTGCCATTGTCATCCCTCTTGCCTTTGTTGTTGCCATCGTTGGAGGGCCGCAACTCAATAAGGCTCTCGGCATAAGCAATTGCCGTAGCCAAATCCTGCACTTGACGGCGTTGGAGCTCCTGTTTTGCCCATGGCCTGAGCCCATCAAGGAAAGCGAAGAATGCCCCACGGTCCGTCAACTCTGGGATCTCCAGTATGATCTCTTGGAACTCCTTGATGTACTCTTTTATAGTTTTGCTGTGTGTGAGCCGTCGTAGGCGTCCCCGAGCCTCATACTCCACATTCTCGGGGTAGAATTGTCGCTTGAGCTCGGCCTTGAAGTCTTCCCATGTAGCCATGCAGCATGTGCCTCGCTCAATATCGGTGTGTCGCCTCCTCCACCATAGAGTGGCTGTGTCGGTCAGGAATAGGGGCGCTGTGCGAATCTTGGCCTCGTTGTCCCGTACATTCGAGGCTGCAAAGTATTGCTCCAAGTTCCATAGAAAGTTGTCAAGTTCCTTAGCATTGCGAGTCCCATTGTATGGTCGTGGCCTTGGAACATCGATCATGGTTGGTGTCGTGGCCACATGATCCCCCGCATTGGCCATGGCCCTTTTGCATATAACCATGTCGTCCTTGAGAGTTTTGAACTCTTCTTGCAAGGCCTCAATCATGCCCCTGAATTCATCGAATTGATTCTTCACATCAAAATTGAAAGAGTTAATTTGTTGGAGTACCTGACCTTGAAACTCCTCCCCTGAGGTGTTTTCTTCAAGTTCCCGTACCCTCTCGGCCATGTCCTCGAAGGCTTGGGAGTGATCCGCCATGTATTGCTCCAGTCGGATCATCCGGTTCTCAATGCCACCCATAAAGTCGACCGAGGGTTCCCTTGACTGGCCTCGGCCCTTCCTCGGTGCCTTCTTTGGCTTCTCGGGTTGTTGGACCACCCTTGAGTCCGACATTCTTTCTTCTAGCAAACACCAACGAACAACCTTGAGTGCGGAAGCTTTAAGAGCCGACCTGGCTCTGATACCACTTGTCACGGGATGAGAGCTTTCACCCAAACTTTCTCGAACCCGTGCGGCACTTGACTAGTAACCCCGCGTTGCTAGCAAGTCAGTCTTCCTCTCGAGTTGGTTGCTAAAGTGCTAGAAAGAGAGAACACAAAGAGATTGAGAGAATGCTTTGTATTGCTTGAATACTTGATTGAAAACTTGATGGTTACAAATGAACTCCCCCCCCCCTTTATATACAAGTTCACCTCCTTAATGGACGGTGATGATCAATTTGATCTAAGGGCTAGAAATGATCTTCTAGGATGTTCCACACATCTACAAGCTTCTACATGCTTCTACTATTTCTATAAGGTTCTAGAATGACCTACAAAAGAATGTACAAGGAATGTCTAGAATCTTCCGAGGTGCTCCAAAGTGTTCTTCAAGTTTCCGGGAGCTTCCGGATGTCCCAAAGCCTCTCCAATATATGCCGGAATCTTCTAGAAAGTTGCGGGTCGTGACAATAGGCTCACCCAAAATCAGGATCATATAGCTCCATCCATACATTTAACCATTTCATTTATGCTTCACTTAAATGAAAATGAGAACTGAAATTCACAAAACTTGTGTTCGAGTAGACTGATTTGGGAGAAAAATATTTAATAAATCACTCAACATGTTTGTGTAATTTCCAAATCTATGCATTTGAAATCTTTTTACTATTATTTTTGGTTATTTCTGAAAATATATTATTGCTTTTTAATCTTAATTAATTGAGTTATTTAAAATCAATTTAATCAAATACTCGCAGAAGCTGAAATATTGGTACATTGAGGCTAAAAAAGAAACCATTCATAGACCATAACGAGAGCTCAAGTACAAGAGGAACAGAAACATAATCATATGTTCAAAACCTAGTCAGCGCAATCTCAAACAAAAGCACAAAACTAAGCAACAATTCTATTACCGATTTCACATACGAAGCATGACAGACAGTTCAAAAAAATTCAACCCTTAAACATAACCTTCATATGCGATTTCGGTAATGGTTTGTGAACCCCGACTACAATTATCGTTATAATTATGATTAACCTCTGGTTCAGGTTACGGTTTGATCTTTTCATTTTAAAAAAAATAAATTAATTTATAAGATTTTTTAACAAAATTTAAAAAATCGATAATGGAGAGATTTTGAATTCATTTTTTCTCAATAAATAAATCATAAAATATAAGAAAACGCAATTAAAATTACATAAATTAATAGATTTGGATTAGCAAAATCATATTCATTTAACAAATATTAAGTAATTTATTAATTAATAATTTATAAATTAATTACCATAAAGAAAATAATATAATCGCAAAGATGTTAATTGACGAGTTGATAATTAAGAGTGTTATAATATGATGAAATTGAAGATGACAGCTCTACTATATAGCCCATTTTTCGAAAAACATCTCTTAAATCAATGATAACATTGAATAATTTTTTGTTGAGTTATGAGAAAATCATACCAAAAATTCTTACTACGTTAAAATGAGTTAGAATGAAATTCAGCGCCAGAAAATTCAACAAAAACATAGATTAATCATAATTGTATTATATACTAAGAAATTATTTATTATTATATCACATGAAATCTATGTTAATTCTCATTTATATATTATACCATAAATTTAGCGACTTATTAATTTAGCATATAGTTTCCAAGTTGGGATCGATCAAAATATTATATAAAAGATGTATTACTTAATCAAATATTAAAATATCGAGTTTCTACTACAAATCAAATCAGGAGCAAGTATGATATTCTTATTTTTATTATATTGTCAAGTATTAAAACAAGTTCCTTGTGGCTTTTTGGTAGAGGTCCTTAGATCAATTCAGGTGGTACCATTATCTAATTTAAAATTTAAAACAAAAAATATATATAAAAAATAAAATTTTGTGAACATGAGGTTAATGGTTTTATAAACAGATCGATCACGATTCAGACCCGTTGAATCGGGTCAAGAGTTCATCGGCCTGTGACCTGGTTACGATCTGGGTCGGGTCATGATTAAATGTGGTCCGTGGGCATGTCTAAACAAAACTATTACAAATAATCAAGTCTCAAAAATTAATTCCTAATTATAATAAACTTTCCAGGCAGAAGACCTTTAACACTCTCAAATTGCCACCGCATATTATAAACCGCCAAATCGTCCAAAACCACATATTTAATTTTACTTAAAAACCGCAATTAAAAAACTTTTTCAGACCAATCCGTATATGATAATGGCGGGTTTGATGTTGTCAGTACAACGAATCATTGTGTTAGAATATTATAATCAAATGGCTGATATCACCTCAAAACACTATCTGTGGTAGCAACCATTCAACCAATACTAGTTGTCCTTACTAAAAACCGGGATACTTATGTGGCTGTTGAATCTGATAAGAAATGTCGTGTGTCGACTGTCGACTGTCGACTCTCTTTCTCGCTCACACACACACACACACACACACACACATATATATATATATATTGCAAAATAATAATATTTATTCTTCATGTGTCGCACCTAGGGATGCTTAACGAGGCAACCCGAACCGATTCGATCCGGAATCGGCGGGTTTTGGATCCGGTTCTACAGATTTCGGGTTGGACCGGTTCCAAACCGGAACCAGTTTTTTTGAATTTTTTTTTTCAAAAAATAAAGGGAAATTGTTGTTTGAAGGATTTGAACACGCGACCATCATCTTCTACTTTAAAGCTCTAACCAATTGAGCTAATATGCATTTGTGTTTGTAAACTAACCTCAAATATATTTATCTAAATTTAAAAAAAAAATTAATTTTTTTACAATAACGGATCCGGTTCCGGTTCAAACCCGAAACCGGGTCCGTTCCGATTCCAAAACGGTAGAATCGATCCAGACCAGTATCTTATTGATTCGGAACCGGTTATCCCAATTTCGGTTACGAACCAGGCTAATCAGTCCGGTTTCAGGCCGGATCCAAACTGATCCGACCTGTTAAACACCCTAGTCGCACCAGATGAACCGTTGCCTTTTATAATATTTGAAGATTGCATTTCAATAATTTTTTTGTAAAATAATATTGTAGAAATATTGAAACACTAGTCTTAAATAAAAGATCCTTTGTATTATTTGCCCCTCAACTTACATACTTGTGCATTTAAAAAATTATATCGTGAAAATAAAATCCCCCACCTCATATCAAATCAAATAATGGACAGGCAATGATTGAATATCAATTATTAAGGTACTCAAAGTTTAATAATTGAAATGAAAAAAAAGTAATCACTCAAATTTGTAATTATTCTCTCGAGCCTCAAAAGTTTTTTAATCCTACCTGTTAACTATGATTAGGACAGACAAAGCTAATCTTCGTAGCTTCTAATTCTAATGAACCAACAATAAGATAAAAACGGAAAATTCTTTGGTGCAATTGGTGCATCCAAAGACCATCACATATATACAATGTATATATATGTATGTATAGACGTGTATGTTAGTTGGTCTTTGATGCACCGGCTCTACCAAATAATTTTCGGATAAAAAGATTGAGCAAAAATACAAATATTGTTCAGATTTGTTTCTTTATTTAATAAATTCAAAAAGTTTCATAAAAATACATGTTTCATATTATTTATTATATTATACCATATAATAAACGGCGTAATGGTTACTGTTCCAATGAACAGTAACCATTACGTCACTTTTTTATTTTAAAATTTTTTTATTTTCTTTTTCTTTTATTTTTTCTTTTATTTTGTATTTTTTTATAAAATATTTGGTATGATGAATTTCTGGTAGATCACATATCGTCGATTTTGCTCGTTTATGTACATTTTGATTTTTTTCTTACCTACGACCCATTGCTGATATGTGGTATTACCTATTTACCTTTGTTCTGATGTTTGACATCAAATATTCCCTTAATATATAAGGAGATTATATCAAAACCCTTGATCCAACAGTGCATCCATCTAATCTCAATTTTTAAAATTTTAAATGTTATCCTTTTTTTTTTTAGAAAAAAACTTGTTGATTTTGTCAAGTATGAATTAAAAAAAACAGATAGTTCAAAATAGATTTTTCTCGTGGCAAACTTTAATAATAAATTTTTATATGAACTTATTTTAAAAAAAAAGAGTTAAAAATAAGTTTTCGTTGTGGCAAACTTTAATAATATTTTTTTATAAAATATTCGGCATGATGAATTTTTGGTAGATTATAGGTCGTCAGTTTTGCTTGTTTGTATACATTTTGAGTTTTGGCTTACCTACGACCCGTTGCTAATATGCGATTGTTCTCGATTACCTTTGTTATGGTGTTAGACATCAAGATTTGCCTTCATGTATAAGGAGATTATATCAAAAAAATTAGAAAAATTAAATTATGATAATTATATATTACTTGTTTGATAATAATTTGGGACGTCACATTTACATTCATTATTTGTCAGAAAGTATATAAATAATTATAAAAGTAAGATGATTCATTAATCTTGAGGCCATAGCAAGTAATAAGAGCAATATCCTAAAATAACAATGCAACTACAACAATAAATAAAACTATAATTCTTCTTATGTGATGCTCGCTACTGCTATGAGAAATCGAACACATATCTGCATTATGAAATGAGCCATCGTCATTTTGAAAACTCTTGCGAACAACTTTTGATTGATTTTTTTGAGCTCGTTGAGATTTACTTTTATTGTGATTGATGTAATCTACTACTGCACTTTCGTAGATGACTTTTGTTTAGAGAGTCTATTGGGCCCTACAAGGATATCATATGCCAACTATTGCTATGGTGTATTGTTGGGGAAGACTTCTGTTTACTCCAACCTCTTTGATTTTATATACATACGATTATGTATGTTCAATGCGTATGAACCATCTTTTTATTCTCGCGCGGTGCTAAATTAACTAGTATTTATATACCTGAAAAAGGTGTGGAACAATGTTGCCTTTGTCTGTTATTTTGTGGCATCGTTTACAAAGAAAAAAAAATCAAGAGTTAGAAGTGAATCCAATTTTGATGAAATTTTTTGAAGATATGACAACTGTAAATGCAACTATTATTTTTTAATAATTGTGATCTATTGTTATTTTTAAATTCAACTTCAACCAAGCTTATGAATATACATTTTTGGGTAAATTTTTTTAAAAAAAGATCCTATAAAATATGAATTTTTCCGAACAATAAAACTAATATATATGATTTTAAACTAGTCAAAATATTAAAATTTATTTTCCAAGTTCCAACAACAAACTTTAGCAAATACGAGTGTCGTAATTTAAATTCGAGTTTTTACCAATACAATAAACATCCCATTTAAAATATTTGTGTTAGTGTTCAACAATTGTCTATGCTTTGTGTTAAATTCTGTGTATAGAAGAATCGGAGGGAAAAATTATTCCCGTTTTCTGATGTATATTCGTAATGCTAACCGTCTAGCTTTATATACAAAAATACATAAACTAACTAACGAGTTTACAAAGCTAATAACTAAAAACAAAAGTGTGTTTTTGTGAAAGCGCCACCAACACTCCCCATCATGCTTGATGTAGAACAATCACACCAAGCTTGGACATTAGAAAACCATGTTAGGCTTTCCGAAACTCTTTCTTAATATGTCTGCCAATTGGTGAGTTGAGGAGACATGTGTAGGTCCAACCTTAATCTTGTCACGAATCAAATGACAATCGATCTCTATGTGCTTGGTTCACTCGTGAAACATAGGATTTGAAGCAATGTGTAAAGCGGCTTTATTATCACAATGTAATGTGATTGGAGTGGGAACAGAAATCCCCACGTCTGTCAACAAGCATATAATCCAAACAATCTCACATGTAGCAGCTGACATTGCCCTATACTCGGCTTCCGCCGATGATCGAGAAACCACAGTCTGTTTCTTGGTTTTCCATGACATCAACACTTCCCCAAACTTAATACAAAAACCAGTAACGGAGCGACGAGTCATTGGGCAGGCAGCCCAGTCAGAATCACAAAATGCATGGAGAGAACAAGAATTCTAGGAAGGAAGCAAAATCCACAAACCCTTAGAGCCCTTTAAATATCGAATTACTCGGAAAGCAGCTTCAAGATGTGAGCATTTAGGAGCATGCATGAATTGACTTAAAGTCTGCACAACATAACAAATATCAGAACGAGTAATCGTAAGATTGATTAAACGACCAACAAGACGCTTATAGAGCTCTGGATCCTCAAGCAATGGATCACTAATCTGCTGTGACTTATGATCACTAATCTGCTGTGACTTATCCAGAGATACACGATCATCAAGATCAAGGCTAGTCATTTGCAAATGCTGTTCCATTGGAGTATCAGACGGCTTAGCACCAAGCAATCCTGTATCTGAAATCAAATCTAAGGCATACTTACGTTGGTTTAAGTAAATGGCATGTTTGGACCTAGCAACTTCAAGCCCCAGAAAGAATTTCAAAATCCCTAAGTTAGTGATCTTGAAGTGTGAATGTAGAAAAACCTTTAAAAGATTAATATGATGCTCATTACTTTCCGTGATGACAATATCATCGAACGTAAACAAGCAAAAGTGTAATATCAATACCATCCCTGCGAACAAATAAAGAATAATCATGCCAAGATTGAGTGTAGCCTCCTCGAATCGAAACACCCACAAACTTGGAATGCCATTGCGTGGAGGCCTGCTTAAGGCCATATAATGATTTCTGAAGTTTGCAAATTCGATGCTCCCCCTTAGTATGATACCCGGGTGGAAGAGTCATATAGACATCTTCATCCAAATCTCCTTGAAGAAACGCATTATTAACATCCAACTGATAAAGAGGTCAATTACGAACTGCTGCAAGACTAAGCAAACATCTAATGGTAACAACTTTGGCAGTAGGAGAGAATGTATCATGGTAATCTACACCAAACTGTTGGGTGTATCCTTTTGCTATGAGACGAGCCTTGAATTTATCCACTGAACCATCAGCGTTGTGCTTGATTTTGTACACCCACTTTCAACCAATAGGTTTGACCTGAGGAGGGGTGCAACTAAATCCCAAGTGTGGTTAAGTTCTAATGCTTGGAGTTCTAATTCCATTGCTAATTTCCATCGATGATCAGAAATGTCATCTTTGTAGTGGCTCGGTTCTTTGTCGGAAGAGATAGAAGCTAAAAAACTCTGATGGGAAGGAGAAAACTTAGAAGAAATAGGATAAGCACAGTGGGCATAGGGACGCTGTGGTAGAGTGGAACATGAGTAGTCTTGGGTCCAAAGAGGCGGTCTAGTATGTCGACTGGATCGTCGAATTGGCCGTGAAGGAATATCATTGATCATCTGGAATATCAGCAGGAGACGAAAGATCATCAAAAGAATAAGATGGCTGAGAAGGGAAGACTGATAAAGGAGAAGGTAGAGTAGCAAAAGGGAATTGATCTTCATGAAACACTAATCACGAGAAACAAAGATTTTCTTGGAATGAAGATCTTGAACCTTGTAGCATTTTTGTGTGTTAGAATATCCTAAAAAAGCACAAGGAGAGCTACGAGGAGAAAACTTATGATGGTTAGGCAGGCAAGAACATAGCACAAGCAAACCAAAAATTATCAAATGGTGAAATGTAGGTTGTGTGTTAAAAATGATCTCAAAAGGAGTTTTACCACTTAGCAAAGGAGTGGGAGATCGGTTTATTAATTAAACCGCAGTAAGAACACAATCCCCCCAATATGAAAGGGGGGCAGAGGATTGAAAACGTAAAGCCCGTGCAATATTAAGAATATGACGGTGCTTACGTTCCACCACACCATTTTGTTGTTTTTTGTTGTGGTGTATAAGGGCATGAACTTTGATGAAGGATGCCAAGGGTGGAAAAAAGATTATGACATTCACTCTTAAAGAAATCCCAAGCATTATCAGTGTGAATGGCTTTAACGTTGAGTGAAAATTGAGTCGCAACCAATGAGAAAAAAGAACAAAGGATGCTAAGAACTTCTATTTTGGAATGCATCAAGTATGCCCAAGTACCCCGGGAAAAGTCATCAACAATAGTCAAAAAATAACGTTCACCATTGTAAGTCGGGGTATTAAAAGAACCCCAAATATCTATATGTAGTAATTGAAACGAAACATCAGACATCGTTGAGCTATGAGCTGGAAAACGAAGTCGAGGTTGTTTAGAAACAGGACAGATGGAACAATGCTGCAAAGGAACATGTTTTGATATAAATGGAAGTAATTGCATGCGCATGGACGACATATTGACCTAATCATTGGTGCAAAACAACAACAGTAACAGTGGCACAAGAAAGTGTATTCATGCTGGACAGTAAAGTATTACAGCTTGGTATGCGAAAAAAGCAAGAGTTTACAGTATGCGACTGTGGAATTATTCAAGAGTTAAGATTGAAAATGATATAAACCATGCTCTTCTCTACCAATCCCCATTATCTTCCCGAGGTCCTGAAAAACCCAAAAATTGGGAAAGAAAACAACAGAACAATGGTGAGAATGAGTGAGTTTGGAAACAGAAAGGAGGTTGAACTTATCATTGAGAACTACAGAACCTACGTTGCTAACAGAAACGTGTGTCCCATTGGGTAAACTAACAGATTTGGTGGAATTAAAAACAAAATTAGAAGTCTTTAGCAATCGAAAATCACCAACCATATGCTCATTAATCCCAGTATCAATAATCCAACGAGGGGTTAAAGCGGAATTACTCTGAAAACCTGCCATATTTGCTGCTGCTTCAGTGGGTTGAATGGCATTAGCACCAAGTAATTTCAGAATCTCTGCATATTGAGCTTTCGTAAAGACTGAATCTGATTCCTGCATAATTTCAACTCCAACATTTCCAGAACAATCAGAACTTCCCATATTAGCATCGCCAACTTATTTGTTAGGCCCTTTAAAATTCCTTTTGGTAAAACCAGATGATTGTCCTTTATGCAATCTATGACCAGGAGGATAGCCTATGAGTTTGTAACAATTGCTTTTAGTATGACCAAGCCAATTACAATGCTCACATCTAACTTCATCTTTCTTCTGAAAATTGTTATGATTTTGGTTCGAATAAAATATAGAGGCAGGAACTAAAGTAGATCCCAAAGAGTGATGTGATTCTTCCTGAGATATGATTGAGAAAGCTTGACCTATGGTAGGTAAAGGACTCATAATCAAAATTTGATTTCTAATGGAAGCATGACTCTCATGAAGTCCCATTAAAAACTGAAGTAATTTGTGTTGTTGATCATGCTCAAGGTATTTTCGTGCAGTGACACATTCACGAGCAAGAAGTGAAACTAATGAAGAAAACTCATCCCATAACTGTTTTAGTTTGCAAAAATAAGTAGAAACAGTTGATTCTCCTTGAACAAATTTAGCAATGTCTCTATACAACGCAAATATTCTAGAGCCATTAACCTTGTCAAATTGTTCCTTCAAATCACTCCAAACCTGCGATGCCTCGGAGGAATAAACTTTACCTCCATAAATTTCCTTGGACACAATATTCATAATCCAAGACAAAACTAGGGCATTGCATCGCTCCCATTGAGGAAGAGTGGCGCTATCAGCCGAAGGTCTATAATCGCTAATTTGTTCTTAGCTCGAAGTGCGATCAACATCGCACGGCTCCAAATACCGTAAGTTTGCATACCGATCAAAGCTTCATTAACTAAATTCATACATGGAGTGTCCGAAGCATGAATATAGAGAGGATTATTACCTAGAAATTAGATCAAATAGCAGCGGAAGAACAGAAAACACAAAACTGGGAAATTGTTGCGGAGTGCTGAAAATATGCAGCAATCACGAACAATTCAACACAAAATAAATCGGAAATTCAGATCGAAATCACTGGCTCCGGTGTCATGTTAAATTCTGTGTATAGAAGAATTGGAGGGAAAATGATTCCCGTTTTCTGATGTATATTCATAATGCTAGCCGTCTAGCTTTATATACAATAAATAGAGAAACTAACTAACGAGTTTACAAAGCTAATAACTAAAAACAAAAGATTAAAGTTGTGTCATTACCATTAACTATAGTTATTGGTAAAATGGTAAGCGATCGATCATACAATTTGTATCAGAGCCAATCTCGCGTGTTCGATCCCCATGAGTTGCAGAGAGTGCAATTATTGGAGGAGGGATTGTTTGGGTTCAACAATTGTCTCTGCTTTGTGATCGGTCGAACACATGATGCTTATGCCAGTGTATGGTTGAAAAGATTGAATTTGCGACATTACCTTTAATTATAGTTATCGGTATAACGGTAAGCACTCGATCCTACAATTTGTTTGCTGAATATCCATCGCTTTTTATTACACTCTTGAAATTTCGAAGATCCTGACACAATTTTATAAATTATTTTCAAAATTTTCTATCATCTTCACTAATTAAATTAAAATAACTACAATCCTTCAATAAATTAATCATCATCTAGAGTGTGACTAATTTCATTAAAAGATGCGGTGCTATAATTTTTCAAATGTTAACAATTTTCACATATTTTATTCTTATACAAATTTCAGGTGGCATCAATATTGTATTGAGTCACTGTTGTCTACATTTTGGTTTAGTGAAATTTCAGTTCATTTACAATTTCAATTGCTTTCATATTTCTGTTTTTACCTATTTTTTTAAAAAAATTAATAGTAGGAACAAGAAAATTAAACATCTAAAATCAATTTTTTAATACGAAAAGCAGTTAAGCACTTTTCAAAAGTAATCTCAAACACCCGCTTAATACATAGGCGAAGATTTGCTTTTCGGGCAATGTCTTCTTCTGTTTGGCATTCATACATTTCTAAATTGATAAATTTAATTCGAGACAATTACACAAATTACGGAAGATGGGAATTCCTTAAGTTTGATATTTAATAAATTTTAAGCACTCTGGTCTTTACTTCTATTCTTACAATTATGAAAAAAAGAAAATCCTATTTTGGTCCTTTTGATGGGTATTATACTAATAATTTAAATCTCACGAAAAATCCATACACGAATTTATTGTTTTAAGAAATGATTTGAAATGACTCCATATTAAGATGTATTTGAAATCCTCAGCTTCAAATTCATCAATTCAAATTTGATGAAATTATTTGATTTGGAGTAAGAGATTTGATTGGGAACCATCAATTCAAATTGGATGAAAATATTTGATTTAAAAGAAGGGATTTGATTTGAGAAATGATTTGATAAATAGATTTTAAATGACACTATCATAAGAGTATCTGAAATCCAAGCAATTACTATTGAAACTGTTTACTTCGATATGAAATTCAAATGAATTTAAGTAGCATTTGGATTGAATGATTTGATTTTGAAGGAAATTATTAGAAATCTAATCATTTGAATTTAATGGATTTGAAATGACATGTAGATAGTTTTCATTTCAAATTATCCCAAAATACGAAGAAAAATGCGTGCAAGAAGAATGATGAATTTGAAATATCACTTCAATTTTTTACTCAAATATAAAAGGTGGATTTGAGGTGGAAGGCAGTGAGATGTTGTATTGATTTTCATGCCTATTGAGAGCCCGATTAAATAAATCAAGCCCATAAAATATAACCTTAATAGGCCCAAAAGAGCCAACCTCAATAAATTTTTCACACTAAAAATTATTTTTTAAAATTACATTTTATCCCTCCAAAATTACAGTTTGACCCCTTAAAATTTTGGTTGCCCTAATATTTGTAAAAAGTAAAAAAAAAAAAAAATCCCGTCCTTCCCATAATTCATGTGCCCGCCCCTGGCTATCGGAGTCTAGTCGATGAATTTGCCATCAAAGACTTGAATTTGACCATTCATTTATTCCGGGCTAAATTATAAGAGCCAGTTCAAACATTATGATTCAAGTTTCTGCGTCAAATTAGACAACACAGTTTGGAGCAACCACCATTTACAATTATTTCCATAGAACTCAGCCTTTGATATTCCTAATCCCCGTTGAAGCAAAAGCTAAAGTTTTAATAATTAAAATCCACAGCAGAAAAATTCCAGATAATATAATAAGATACCTAAACTAGCTGAGACAACAATTTTGGTGTTGACGGACGTAATTGTGTGCTCATAAATTTGATATCCTTGTGTGCACATGTGTTGACGTGGTTTTGTTTTGTTTATTTGTGTATAAATGATTATATTTTTAGGATTATTAGATTATTATAAGGGCATTTTGATCGCAAGGATAAATTTTAAAATGCTCAATTACAAAGTTAAGGACATTTGAGAAATAAATCTGATCAAGTTAAGTTATTTTTCAAAAAAACAATCGGGTTTGGGTATTACCCGAATTGTATGTCGGGTTGGGGTCACGTAGAATTTTTTATACTTGATACCGGGTCAGGTACCCATATAAATTTTTTTTTTAAAAATAAGGATTAGAGACTTTGGTTTTGAAATATATCTTACTTCGACATTTAGTATTTTCCTATAATTAAACGGAGTTACTCCATGATTATTGGGTTCGAAGAACTATACTAATCCGGATTTTAATGTTAACATAACTTGCTCGTGTTATTACTAATCAATATATCGAGTTTGCAGTGAAGTTGTCAGCGCTTACAAAGCTTCAACGAAGTTGATGAAAGACTCAATTCTAAGAAGACAAGCTAGTGAATCGATCAGCAACACCGATCAATCATTTCAGTATAGTTGACCTGAGTCTTGCTGAGAACTGGCGAACCAGACTCCATATTTAGACCAATCTACACCAGGGCAACAAAGAGGCCAATAAATCTACGAAGGAAAAGCTAGTTAACTGACCAGTGGAATCAAAATCAACTAACCTCACTGGAAGGAAGAAATCAGTTAAGTATTCAACTTAACTGATATAGACAGAGACCAGCTAAGTCAAACAAACTAAAAGATCAGACCATTTGAGTGTTCAGATTAGCGAAGTCGTCAACAACTCATCCTGAAGATATCTATGAGTAATCGATCCTAGAGGAGAGCCTACATGAATATATTAGCTTAATTGAGAGCATACCCCACACACATGCACACCATCATTGAATAGAATATCTGGTCATGTATATGATCAACGATGCGTCACAAATACTCGTTCTTGTATAGTGAGCTTTGTTGTACAATAGTGATGTGTGTAACTGTCAGACTTGTGGCTGACCAGTATAAGAGAGAAGAGATGAGTTATACTGCTGAGGAGCAGTGAAATTGAGATGCTATGAGTTCCAGACATAAGGTGGCCTCGGCTGGAGCGGGTTAGTACAAATGATTGTATTAATCAAAGTCTTCCAGTGGAATCCTTTTATTCAGTGGAAGAATGAGAGATGTAGAATGAAAAACTTTAAAACTTTCCTAACAAATCTATGTGCATATTTATTTTTTGTGTGTTTACTTTTACAATTTATTACATTGTTTAATCAGTTTAGAGCATGTTAGTTTTAATTACTTAAACTTGATTTCTTTAAACCAAACTCGATGTCATCTCTCGGTTCAAACATTTAAGGACACGAGTTATTGCAGCTCACTTGATTGGACTGATCAACCTCTCAGTATCGATTCTAACACAATATCTGAGCAGTCGACTCGACTCACACCCATCACCGATATATTTTCTCTAATAGATAAGTAAACTAAACATTATTTCAATGGCAGTAGGATACTAAAAAAAATTAAACTAATATTATGCAAAAATAATAAAAATATAGAAGTGATACCAATTCAAATATCTAAATTTCAAAACTATAATCTTTAAAGAAGCCCAAAGCGTTATGGTCAATCTCTTTATTGTTTTGAAATATTCTTTTTTTATTTTCGGTTGAAAAGTACATAAATATGAAAGAGCATAATACCATATATGATCAAATTTTACAGAATGTATCTCATGAAGTTCATAAATTAAATCATATTTAAGTCACATATTCAACATGTTTAATAATCACATCTTTAATTCGTATGTACATATGACAAATTATATAAATTGTATCATATAATAAATAATATGTATGGCAGGATTTTTTTCTCCTCTCTTATCAGTTACTTACCATTTGGGATCCAAATCAAAATATAAAATAATACTTTCTAATATCAAAATATTTCCACACACTTTTTTCTTTTTGAACATACACTTTCATTTGAATAAATATAAATAATCAATAATCTAAATTTTTTGTCAATATTTGTAGGCTATAATATTATAATATTATTTTTATAAAAAAACTAAGGGGTTTACAAGATACCCGATATTAATCGGGTATCAAATATATTGGTTGTAATCAGATATTTTTGTTTATTTACCCTATATATGTTGGAAAAAAATGAATAAAATGAAAAAAAAATAAAGAGGAAATTTTTTTGAGTGCTCATCGAGCTCGGCAGAATGTTTCTTCTTGCGTGAAATGGTGTGTCCATTCATGTTGGGGTGTATTTTTCCTTGATATGGTGCATACAAATGGTATCTTTTGGACTCCTATTTTCATTCACTATATATAGGACATTCCCCACTTGTTAAATATGGAATTTAGAAATTCACATCATATTTGAAGATCAAAATTTGAGTAATTCATCATTGTTATGGTTGAGCGTTTTTAGACCTTTGTGGTTTAAATGATTTGTGATTGGAGTGCTGCTATCACAAATCATAGTCGTTGTATCTTGGGAGACAAATTGCCAAGTAAACCGTTAGCACCGTAGTGGGACAATATTGTCTTAAGGACGGAGATTCCAAATCTCGCCTCGACATTTCTAATACAAAGTCATTTGTTATTTTTGCTTGCTACTTTCCTAAGATACACATCCAATATAACTTTTAACAACAATCTTAAGACAATATTGGCAACAAATGGCTTCGTCGAGTGCAACAACGACTCCAGTTCATCATGGTGAAAGGCCTGAAAAGTTTAATGGGAACGATTTCAAGCGATGGCAACAAAAGATGTTTTATTTGACAACCTTGGGGTTGGCAAGGTTCCTCAATGAGGATGCTCCTACTATTATGGAGAGTGAAACTGACAACCAAAAGAGAGTTGCGGTTGATGCGTGGAATCAAAGCGATTTCCTGTGCAAGAATTATATTCTAAATGGACTGGACAACACATTATACAATGTGTATTGTCTAGTGAAGACGGCCAAGAAATTGTGGCAATCCTTGGAGAAAAAGTATAGATCCGAGGATGCCGGCATGAAGAAATTCATCGTTGGGCGATTCCTGGATTTCAAAATGGTTGATACAAAGCCTGTGATAGCACAAGTGAAGATTTGCAAGTAATCATGCACGAAATTCATACGGAGGGAATGGTTCTAAGTGACTCATTCCAAGTGGCCGCCATGATTGAAAAGTTGCCTCCGTCGTGGAAGGACTTTAAGAATTATCTCAAGTATAAACGAAAAGAGATGAATCTTGAAGACCATGTGGTTCGCTTGCGGAACAAAGCGGAAGTTTGATGGCATAGCCTCCAAATTTGGAAAGGCGAAAAAGTTCAAAGGCAAGTGCTATAAATGTGGAAAACCCAATCACATGGCGAAGGATTGTCGCAATAAAGACGATCGTGGGAAGGCTATGGATCAAGTAAATGTGACCGAAGAAGATCATATCTCAATTGATTTGGATGATCTAGCGCTTACCGCTTAAATTAGATTGTGTATCTTTGAAAGTTGTAAACTCCAAGAATGGAGTGATTCTAAATAAATGTAATGACAATATTTGTTGAAAGCAATAAAATTTATGTTATTGCTTCTTGTAGTGAATCTTATGGTTTGTGGCATGATTGCTAGGATCATTTAAACCATAGTTCGCAGCACAAATTGTAATGTTAAGTTTATTGCATATATGGGCACTAAGTTAACAAAATCGTCATTCATTTGTTAGAAGAATCGTAAAGTCTCTAGAGTTTACTCACAGTGATGTTTGTGATGGAAAGATTGTGCAAACTAGAGATGTGAGAAAAATAATTTGTTACTTTATCGAGATTTGCACATGATATTGTTGTGACTTTTTTGCTATGAAGCAAAAACGAGGCCAGTGAGGTTTAAACACTTCAAGAATGAGATTGCCATAAAATTTAGCAAATGGGTTTTGCTATGGGAAATTGTGAGTAGATTATACTTGTGTTGTCTAAGAATTTGAGGCTTAAGCTTGAATCTGCAAGACTATAAAATTTTGAATTCGAGTTCTAAGCTTGGTACGCTTAAAACACAAGTGATAAATAAGCCACAAATTTTGATTAGGCATTGCAATATCTCAAATTGGTTCATTTTGAACTTATAAGCTAGTACACTTATAACATGAATTTGCAAGATTTAAAATCTTGAATTCAAGTTTTCTAAGTTAGTGCGCTTAAATTGCAAATTGTGAACCGAGTTTGAGAATATTATCCAAGTTTTAACTTTTGTAAGCAAGTACACTTAAATCCAAAATTTTCAAGAAATAAAAACTTGAATTTGAATTTGTAAGACTATAACGCTTAGAACTTGAAACACGAAAGTTTGAACGCCAATGCACTTTGTTACTACCCAAAGTTATGGGGGTTGCAATTCTACGATTCAATCACTTACCACATATAGGCAAGGACGCAAAGCCTTGTGATTGAAGGAAAAGAGAGTTTCCTACAATATTTGAAATGTTGGGGTACTTGGCTAAATTAGAAATGAAGGCCAAAGTAAAGTCATAACAAAAACCAAATAAAAGACATGAAGAGTTTGACAAATCATGTTGTCAAATAGATTAACGAGTGTGACAAATATGTACACACCTAAGCATAGATATGTTTGTGTATTGATGATATGCTCATTGTAGAAGCAATTTAGAAATCATCAAGTAACAAAGGAAAAATGTTGACGAAACATTTTTACATGTGTGCATCAAGAATAATGTTTGGAATGAAGTTTCCAAGACACTTGAAGAATGAAATCTCAATGATTAATTCGAGTTTCAAATTTTAAGCTTTATGTATAAATTTCAAGTTTGCAAGAAATGGAATCTTGAACTTGTAATTTTTATGTGCTTAAAAATTTTGAATTGTAAATTAAAGTTGAGTATTTTGATCTGGTCTCGAATTTTGAAATAACGTGTTAACAACGCTTACAATTCGATGATGGAAATATCCTAAAACGGTAAAATGATGCAAAAGAGGTAATGTGATTACCAAAACTGAAGAAATAATGTTGTGGAAAATTCTCTATGAAAAACATATAAAGCTTCTTCGGCCGAGTTGCTTTATACGTTGTTAGAGAAAAATCATGTGCATGCAACTAAAATGTGTTGCGAATAATGCTATAGGACAAAATGATCTCTAGTGGCATAATCGTGAGTGATTATGTAAAACCACAGATCCGCATATGAAATGATTAACCGAGAGATCGTGTGAAAGTTTATCGAGGAGAATGTGGTTAAAACCCTAAAATCAAAATCTCATAGTGGATACCCAACCTTGTTGACTGGAGATCCCAAGATCTAGGTTCAAAAGGGACAACTAAATTATGAGATTGTATAAACACCTTGGAGAATTAATCTCCGACCCATTCCTATGATAAGGGGTGTAGCCTGTAAAAAGGGTACGAGGATAGGCAAAAGGCCTTTAATGATTCCTAAGACATAAGAATATGTTGGAGTATATCGGGATACTCTTCTAGGAGATCATCTACGTGAGTGCGAAATGTGGCCGCTTCAAAGAATGAAAAGCACTTATGAAACAAAGCTTGGCCATGGCCAAAACGGAGACAACCGTAAGAAACCATACGAAGGTTAGAATTGTTATGGTGTGGGTTCAATTGTCTTGGTTTACACCAACGATTAAATAGTTCAAGACTATAAGTTCACTATTAAGTCAAGTAAATCCGATTGAATACTACTACAGAAGATTCAAAGCCGCAAGCTATCTGTCCAGATGACATAATAGTTCGTTAAAAGCTCTCAGTTGTATAAATGCATTAATTTAATTCATGTGGGGGATTGTTGGAAAAAAATGAATAAAATGAAAAAAAATAAAGAGGAAATTTTTTTGAGTGCTCAATCGATCGAGCACTTTTGCTCGATCGATCGAGCTCGGCATAATGTTTCTTCTTGCGTGAAATGGTGTGTCCATTCATGTTGGGGTGTGTTTTTTCCTTGATATGGTGCATCCAAATAGTGTCTTTTGGACTCCTATTTTTCATTCACTATATATAGGACATTCCCCACTTGTAAAATATGAAATTTAGAAATTCACATCATATTTGAAGATCAAAATTTGAGTAATTTTGTGAGTCTTCATCATTGTTATGGTTGAGCGTTTTTAGACCTTTGTGGTTTAAAAGATTTGTGATTTGGAGTGCTCCTATCACAAATCATAGTTGTTGTATCTTGGGAGATAAATTGTCAAAGTAAACCTTTAGCACCGTAGCGGGGCAATATTATCTTAAGGACAGAGATTCCAAATCTCGCCCCGACATTTCTAATACAAAGTCATTTGTTGTTTTTGCTTATTACTTTCCTAAGATACACATCCAATATAATTTTTAACAACAATATATTAGGTTTTTTAATTATTAACCCAAAAAAAATATATTACAAAATGATGTGAAATAAGAGGGTTACAAAAGTAACCCAGTCGCCTCAGTTGACTTCTTGAAAAAAATTATTTTTCTAATTTTACTGAAAATGCCAATTGAGTTGGTTGCCTCTGTAAAAACAAGTTTAGAAATCGTTTAATGCCACAACTTCATTTAACAAATGCGCTAACATCTAGGTGTAAGAATCCGTATTGTCGAATGTAAGCAGCCGTCGATTAACGTAGCGTTGCCAAAACATAAAAGAAAATGAATAAATCAATCAAGCAGAGAAAAAAGTAAACAAAGTTGTAGCCAAAATATAAAGGGTTGAAGTGCTTCTTGACAAGAAAAAGTATGGATATGGTTACAGATTTGTCATTCGAAACTGTGAGCATTCGAAACTGTGAGCTACTAGTCTGAAATGAACAAGAATCAAAGTACAGATTTTAGACAGGATTATGAGGAATATAAGGAAGTCCATCACTCACCTTTCATTTGTAATTGATGAATCTGAAGTGAGTTTCAACTTTCATCTGGAAATTAAGTTCTTGAAGGCTCGGGCACCTTAAACCTGTTGCTTTTGGCTATTTCTTGTTCTGTCTATGCTTGATATTTTGATCTTTTTGTTGGATTACTGATTTCCAAGTAGTTTGTATGGGAAGCCAAACATTTGGGCTTGGTTTAAGCTCAATGAACAAAAGTCGCTGACGGAGTGTAGTATTTTGAAGGGAAATGGGTGTGGATGCGATCTATCCACTTTTCTTTTTTCCTTCTGTTTTTACTGATGACGTCAACTGGGTTGCCGTTTAGTAAAATTAATTAATTTTATTAAAGACACCATTTTTTTTTGGGTTTAATAATTTTAAAAACCCCTTTATGTTGGATACTTGATTAAAAATAACTGAACCCAAAACTCGACCTGCGACCACTCCTAGGTGGAAGAAGGAATTGAAAAAATAGGGAGAAGAAACTCGACAATATTGGTTGGAGGAATTTGGTTTACCGGAATTGAAAAAATATGGAGAAGAAACTCCTGGGAGATTAAAGCTAAGGTTGGGTTGGAGGAGGAAGAAGAAGATGCAGATGTTGGACAAGTCATGGGCAATTCAAGCTCTAATTCAAGGCAAACTTATGGCCAGATTCCTTAGCCGGCTTTGGTTGTCCTTGTTGGAAAAAGCGAAAGTTGGAAACGAAAAAGATGAATTAATTTTTTTTAAAGGCTCGATCGATCGAGCACAGTTGCTCGATCGATCGAGCGGACCAGAACTTTGTTTTTTGGTTGCTACAGGAGCTCGATCGATCGAGCTGGGTGCTCGATAGATCGAGCCCTGTTTCAGATTTATGAAATAATATGTCCATTGATGTTTGATATGCAATTTTTGGCCAAATTGTGCCTCCAAATGGTGTCCTTTGGACTTGGTTTTTGGTCTACTATATAACCAACATGAACCCACTTGATTTTATACTGAATTTCGAAATTCATTCATGATTTTTTAGTGAAATTTGAGAGCATTTGTTGTTCATCAAATTGAATGCTTTGAACCTTTGTGATTTGATGACTTGTGATTTGGAGTGCTCCTATCACAAGTCATAGTCGTTGTATCTTGGGAAACAAATTATCATAGCAAACCGTTAGCACCATAGCGGGTCAATATTGTCTTAAGGACGGGGATTACAAATCTCACCTCGACATAAAAAAATTGTTTTGAAGCCATTGTTATTTTTCTTGAGATACATTTTGAGAAAAATCTTATAAACAACAATCTTAAGACAATAACGTGCAATTCAATGGCTTCTTCGAGTGCAACAACGACTTCTGTTCACCATGGTGAAAGGCCTGAAAAGTTCAATGGGAACGACTTCAAGCGGTGGCGACAAAAGATGCTATTTTACTTAACCACACTAAGTTTGGCAAGGTTCTTAACCGAGGAGCCTCCTACGGTTGAAGAATGAGAGACTGACACCCAAAATAGGGCGACTCTGGATGCATGGAATCAAAGCGACTTCCTATGCAAGAACTACATCCTAAACACGTTAAACAATAAATTATATAATGTTTATTGTCTTGTGAAAACAGCGAAGGAACTTTGGGCATCGCTGGAAAAGAAGTACAAATCGGAGGATGCCGGCATGAAGAAATTCATAGTTGGACAGTTCCTGGATTTCAAGATGGTTGATACCAAGCCTGTGATGGCGCAAGTGCAAGATCTACAAGTGATCTTGCATGTCATTCATGCGGAAGGAATGAGTCTAAGTGATTCATTCCAAGTCACCGCTATAATTGAGAAATTGCCTCCTATGTGGAAGGACTTCAAGAACTATCTGAAACACAAACGAAAGGAGATGAGTCTTGAATACCTTGTGGTTCGATTACGAATCGAGGAGGACAACAAAGTTTCCGAGAGTAAAGCGGGTAGGTTTCAAATGGAACCACGGGCTAATCTAGTTGAACAAAGAACCAGATCAAAGCGCAAGTTTGACGGTACGGCCTCCAACAGTGACAAGGCGAAAAAGTTCAAAGGAAAATGCTATAAGTGTGGAAGCCCAATCACATGGCAAATGATTGTCGTAGTAAAGACACTCGTGGGAAAGCAAAAGATCAAGTCAATGTGACCAAAGAAGATCGTCTGCCAATTGATTTGGATGATCTAAAGCTTACCGCTTAAATTAGATTGTGTATCTTTGAAAGTTGTAAACTCCTAGAATGGAGTGATTCTAAATAAATGTAATATCGATATTTGTTGAAAGCAATAAAATTTATATATTACTTCTTGTAGTGAATCTTATGGTTTGATGCATGATTGTTAGAATCATTTAAACCATAGTTCACAGCACAAATTGTAATGTTAAATTTATTGCTTATATGTGCACTAAGTTAACAAAATCGTCATTCATTTATTAGAAGAATCGTAACATCTCTAGAGTTTACTCACAATGATGTTTGTGATGGAAAGATTGTGCAAACTAGAAATGTGAGAAAAGTAATTTGTTACTTTATCAATGTTTGCACATGATATTGTTGTGCCTTTTTTGCTATGAAGCAAAAACAAGGCCAGTGATGCGTTTAAACACTTCAAGAATGAGATTGGAATAAAATTTAGCAAATGAGTTTTGCTATGGGAAATTGTGAGTAGATTATACTTGTGTTGTCTAAATATTTGACGCTTAAGCTTGAATCTGCAAGACTATAAAATCTTGAATTCGAGTTTCTAAGCTTTGTACGCTTAAAACACAAGTGATAAATCGAAGCCAAAAATTTTGATTAGGCGTTGTAATATCTCAAATTGGTTCATTTTGAATTTCTAAGCTAGTACGCTTATAACATGAATTTGCAAGATTTAAAATCTTGAATTCAAGTTTTCTAAGTTAGTGCGCTTAAATTGTAAATTGTGAACCGAGTTGAGAATATTATCCAAGTTTCAACTTTTGTAAGCAAGTACGCTTAAATCCAAAATTTTCAAGAAATAAAACTTGAATTTGGATTTGTAAGTCTATAACGCTTAGAACTTGAAACATGAAA
The DNA here is from genome assembly GCA_907163345.1 of Haberlea rhodopensis. Lineage (NCBI taxonomy): Eukaryota > Viridiplantae > Streptophyta > Magnoliopsida > Lamiales > Gesneriaceae > Haberlea > Haberlea rhodopensis. Next base: position 2,195,574 of record CAJQUN010000056.1, read on the forward strand.
GTTTGAACGCCAGTGCACTTCGTTACTAACCGAAGTTGTGGGGGAAGCAATCCTGTTGGCCAACTACAATCTAAACTAAATACCACACAAAAGTAAGGATGAAACTTCTTATGAGTTATGGAAAGGTCACAAGCCTTCCTACAAATACTTGAAAGTGTGGGGGTGCTTGGCTAAGGTTGAAGTACCAAAACCAAAGCAAGTGAAAATCGGGCCTAAAACAATAGATTGTGTATTTATTGGTTATGCTAACAATAGTAGTGCATATCGATTTTTAGTAAGTGATGTGCATAAAGGTACAATCACGGATCAAGAAATGTGGTAATTTTTGAAGAAGTATTTCCTTACAAAAGTAACAAGGAAATAAGCCCTAAGAAAAGGGTGTATGAAGAAGCTAACCGTGACTCTATTGAGGAAGTGGAACCACGACGTAGCAAGAGAACCAAAGTGGCTAAGACTTATGGTCCTGACTTCATGAAAAACGGTATTCCTCAATGGGGAACTTGAGAATGAAATTTATATGAAACAACACAAGGGGTTTGTTGTTCCCGGACAAGAGAAAAAGGCGTGTAGACTCATTAAGTCATTGTATGGTCTTAAGCAAGCGCCAAAACAATGGCATGAAAATTTTGACAAAACTATGTTGTCAAATGGTTTCAAAATTAATGAGTGCGACAGATGTGTATATATGAAAAACACGCATAAAGCATATGTAATAGTATGTTTGTACGTTGATGATATGCTCATAGTGGGAAGCAACTTAGAAATCATCAACGGGATAAAGAAAATGTTGATAAAACATTTTGAAATGAAATATATGGGTGAAGCTGATGTGATACTTGGAATTAAAATCTCCAAGATATCCGAAGGACGAGTATTGTCGCAGTCTCATTATGTTGAGAAAATACTCGAGAAATTTCTTGCGAATGATACATCATCTGTAAAAACACCCTATGACCCGAATCTACATTTGGTTAAAAACAAAGGGGACCCTGTCATGCAATTAGAATACTCAAGGATAATTGGCAGTCTCATGTATCTCATGAACTGTACACGTCCTGATATTGCATATGCGGTTGGCAAACTAAGTAGATTCACGAGCAATCCAAACAATGACCATCGGAAGGCATTGACGAGGGTACTTAAATATTTAAGATACACCATGAACTATGGATTGTACTTTACAAGATATCCTGCTGTATTGGAAGGATACAGTGATGCAAATTGGATATCAGACACTCAAGACTCCAAGTCGACAAGTGGTTATGTGTTTACCATTGGAGGGGCTGCAGTGTCGTGGAAATCTACCAAGCAAACTTGTATTGCTAGATCCACTATGAAATCTGAATTCATAGCTTTGGATAAAGTGGGAGAAGAAGCCGAATGACTTAGAAGTTTCTTGGAAGAAATTCCTTGTTGGGAAAAACATGTGCCTGCAATTAAAATACATTGTGATAGCCAATCTGCTATAAAAAGGGCACATAGTAGCATGTATAATGGTAAGTCTAGACATATACATCGTAGACACAATACTATTAAACAGTTGATCTCAAATGACATTGTGTCCATTGACTACGTGAAGTCAAAGGAAAATATTGCGGATCCGCTCATGAAAGGCTTGTCTAGAGATCAAGTATATAGTTTATCTAGGGGAATGGGATTAAAACCCTATAATCAAAATCTTGTGGTGGATACCCAACCTATGTGACTGGAGATCCCAAGATCTAGGTTCAAAAGGGACAACCAAACTACAAGATTGTATAAACACCTTGGAGAATTAATCTCCGACCCATTCCTATGATAAAGGGGTGTAGCATGCAAAAAGGGTACGAGGATAGTCAAAAGACCTTTAATGATTCCTAAGATATATTAGAATATGTCGGAGTATAGCGGGATACTCTTCTAGGAGATCACCTACGTAAGTGCAAAGTGTGGCCGCTTCAAAGAATGGAAAGCACTTATGAAACCAAGCGTGGTCCATGGCCGAACGGACACATCCGTAAGAAACCAATACGGAGGTTAGAATTGTTATGGTGTGAGTTCAATTGTCTTGGTTTACACCAATGACTAAATAGTTCAAGACTATAAGTTCATTATTAAGTCAGTAAATCCGATTGAATACTACTACGGAAGATTCAAAGCCGCAAGCTATCTCTCCAGATGCCATAATAGTTCGTCAAAGCACTCAATTGCATACATGCATAAAATTTAATTCATGTGGGGGATTGTTGGAAAAAGCGAAAGTTGGAAACGAAAAAGATGAATTAATTTTTTTTAAAGGCTGGATCGATCGAGCACAGTTGCTCGATCGATCGAGCGGACCAGAACTTTGTTTTTTGGTTGCTACAGGAGCTCGATCGATCGAGTTGGGTGCTCGATCGATCGAGCCCTGTTTCAGATTTATGAAATAGTATGTCCATTGATGTTTGGGGTGCGATTTTTGGCCAAATGGTGCCTCCAAATGGTGCCTCCAAATGGTGTCCTTTGGACTTGGTTTTATATAAAACCAACATGAACCCACTTGATTTTATACTGAATTTCGAAATTCATTCACAATTTTTTAGTGAAATTTGAGAGCATTTGTTGTTCATCAAATTGAGTGCTTTGAACCTTTGTGGTTTGAGGACTTGTGATTTGGAGTGCTCCTATCACAAGTCATAGTCGTTGTATCTTGGGAGACAAATTGCCATAGAAAATCGTTAGCACCATAGCGAGGCAATATTGTCTTAAGGACGGAGATTATAAATCTCGCATCGACATAAAAAAATTGTTTTGAAGCCAGTGTTATTTTTCCTGAGATACATTTTGAGAGAAATCGTATAAACAACAGTCCTTTGGGAGATAAAGGTTTTCGTTTGGAACAAAAGTTTCGACTAGTTGATTTGTTTCTCCCATGGTTCACCGTCGCGGAAAAGATGCCCGAAATAAAGGTCACCGTTTTAGTTCCTAACATTTCACGGAACAGCCACGACACGAATTTTCTAAAAATAGTATTAAAAAATATAAAAAGATTGAATATTTCAAAAAAAATTATTTTTCATCTTCTTTAATTCGTAAATAATATTTAAAAGATTGTTTTTAAGAAAATAGCAAATTAAAATTTTTTTCTAAATCTTATGTACATTTTATTAAAACATATTTTTATCCGAAAATAAAAATAAAATACATAACTAAATGAAATATGTTCATTTAATTCTAATTAGTTAAATATTTAACTATTTTGTAAAATTACTAAATCTTATGTACACTTTATTAAAACATAAATTTATTATTAATATCTCATATTTTTTTTATCATTTTATTTAAGAGAATTAAATTAATTCACAAATCATTTAATTATGAATTTGTTAAAATACACATAAGAATTTATTCAATTAATTAAACACCAACTCGAGATGAGTACAAATTTTATATTTCCAATTCCATAATTCCACCGATAAATCGCCTTTTTTTGTCCGCGGAACACCTTTCCAAAGCAATATCCTTTACTATCTGGATCTTCATAACAGCAAGTGGCGTTCCAGTTCCGGAACGGGCGTTCCGGACCTGGAACGCCCATTAAGGTAAACCATGGTTTCTCCAACACCGTTGTGGCCATTCTCTATTAGAAGAGGAGAAGATGCTTTGTATGATCTTGTTTGGATGTTACTCACCCTCTTTATTTCAACTCTAAAATCCTTTGCCTATTTATAGTAGGGGTGTTATTTGACCGGATTGAACCAATTTTGGTTACACGGTTTTTTGGAACCGGACCAATTCGGAATTCGGTTAGAAACCGGATTGGTTTCGGTTCCGGAGCTACCGGTTCCGGGTTGAACCGCTTGTGGTCGCGATAGATATCGTCACACAGAACGGCTCTTTCAGCCGTTGGCCACTAGAATTAATTTTTTTTTTTAAGAAAATTTCACCGGTGATTGGAACCGAAACCGGATAGCCTGGAACCAGTAAGTTACCAGTTCCGGACCATTAGAACCAGTCGGACCAGTAACTTACCGGTTCTGGGCCAGTATCAAACTGTTGGCCTGGTTTCCGTTCCGAGCCAACCCTGTCCGTAAAGCACTCCCAAATTCTATAGCTTTGGATTTGAGAGGTTTTTCAACGTTCAAAATCCACTTAGCATCCTTTGACTTAACAGATAAACTCTGAAGATGACTGCTTGTATTATTCCAGCCTTCATAATTTTACTATCCTCAGAGTTTGTTATCAACTTTTGTCATTTAACAAAATTTTGATACACTATTCCAAATTAATAATTCATCAAAAGCGTTGGAAATTTCGAAGCTTAATAAATTAAAAGTAAGCAAGATAAAAATAGGCTTAATGAATTGAAATTAAGCAATAAAAAAATCAAAAAACGAATGAAACAAGGGCAAAATGGAAATTTCCAGGCGCCAAAACACTGCCCAAAAAAATTCTGGACAGTGGCGCTGGCGCTGGGACGCAGAGTTTTGTAGGCGCCCTAGCTCCACTGAACGGTTGCACCTCTTGGCGTGCAGATGCGGTTTTTCATGGATTTGTGCCTCCAAATGGTGTCTTCTTAGTGACATATTATGACCTAGTATAAATAACAACATCCAATGATGAATTAACATCAAATTTTCAACCCCTGTCCGTAAAGCACTCCCAAATTCTATAGCTTTGGATATGAGAGGTTTTTCAACGTTCAAAATCCACTTAGCATCCTTTGACTTAACAGATAAACTCTGAAGATGACTGCTTGTATTATTCCAGCCTTGATAATTTTACTATCCTCAGAGTTTGTTATCAACTTTTGTCATTTAACACAATTTTGATACACTATTCCAAATTAATAATTCATCAAAAGCGTTTTAAATTTCGAAGCTTAATAAATTAAAAGTAAGCAAGATAAAAATAGGCTTAATGAATTGAAATTAAGCAAAGAAAAATCAAAAAAACGAATGAAACGAGGGCAAAATGGAAATTTCCAGGCGCCAAAACACTCCCCAAAAAAATTCTGGACAGTGGCGCTGGCGCTGGGACGCAGAGTTTTGTAGGCGCCCTAGCTCCACTGAACGGTTGCACCTCTTGGCGTGCAGATGCGGTTTTTCATGGATTTGTGCCTCCAAATGGTGTCTTCTTAGTGACATATTATGACCTTGTATAAATAACAACATCCAATGATGAATTAACATCAGATTTTCAAACCAAAAACACATATTTGTGAGAGAAAAGCAAGATCAAATTGTATATTATACACATTCATATCTTGTTCTTAAAAAGGAGAGTTTACAATTTTTGTTGTTGATGTTCTTGTAATTTGGTGTGCTACTATCACAAGATGAATACATTGTATCTTGGGAGGGGATTGCCTCACTCCAAAAGCACCGAGAGCAGGGCAAATTCCTCTTAAGGACAAAGTGTATTACACTTGCCTCGACTTTACAAAGTTCATCATTATTTTTCCTAAACCGCAGACGGATTCCCATACAACGCAAACAACAATCTTAATAGGAATTTTCAAGTAATACTTCTGGAAAAGAAATGGCATCCACATCAACAAATCTTCCTGCAACACATGGAGAAAGGCCGTCAAAGTTCAATGATACAGATTTTAAAATGTGGCAAAAAAAATATGCTTTTCTATCTCAAAACTTGTGCTTGGCAAAGTTTTTGAAGGAAGATTCACCGACTATTGAAGAAGAAGAAGTTGATCCTCGGAAGAGGACCACTGTAGATGCATGTAATAAAAGTGATTTCCTAGCATAAACTACATCTTGAATGGCTTTGATGATGCACTATACAATGTATTGTCAAGTCCGAACCGCAAAAGAATTCTGGAACATGCTTGAAAATAAATATAAGGCGGAAGATGCCGGCCTTAAGAAGTTCATAGTGTGCGCTTCTTGGATTTCAAAATGGTAGACTCGAAATCCGTAGTGAGTCAAGTGCAAGAACTTCAAGTACTCTTGCACAAGATTCATGCGGAATGAATGAGACTCAAGGACTTGATTGTTCGACTAAGGATTGAAGAGATGAACAAAATGAGTGCGAGTCAATGTTATGGAATCAAGCAATCACGGAAATAAGAGAAAGAATCATGATGACCAACAACAATGGAACCTTAAAAGATTCAAGGAAAATTGCTTCATATGTGAGAAAACGAACCACAAAACAAAGGATTGTCGAGATAAGATAGACAATAAGAAGAAATCTAATGATCAGATCAACGTAACTGAATATGACAAGATGTCACACGATTTCTCTGATCTATTGCTTACCGCTTGAAATATTGTATTCGACATAGTTGTACTCTCCATAAAGGGAATTATTAAAAATAAATGTTGTGATCGTTACTCATCGATTGAAAGCAATACAGTTTATCATTATACTTATTCGTTGAGTCTTATGATTAATGATATGAGTATTTGAGTCATGTAATTATAATTCGCAACGCAAATATGTAATGCTAAAGTTATTGTTTTCTGTGAATGTTAACTTAAAAACATATGTGTGATACTTGTGTGGAGACTAAGTTAACTAAACAGTCATTCATTTGTTGAAAAACACAACACCTCTAGAATTAATTCACATTGATGCTTGTAAACCAAAGTTTGTGCAAACTATAAGTGATGAAATGTAATCAGTTACTTTATTGATAGTTGCACCAGATATTGTTATGGTTATTTGCTACGAAGCAAAAACAAGACCATAAAAATATTTAAACACTAAATGAATGTGAAGACCAGTTATGCAATTGAATTTATAAAGGAGAAATGTAGATTGATTCTATTTGAGTTTTCTAAGCATTTTACGCTTAATAGTAGAATTTGCAAGAAATTAAATCTTGAATTCGAGTATTTTAAGTTTGTATGCTTAAAATGAAAATGAAGAATCAAATGCCACAAAATTTGTGACTAGGGTGTGTTTTCATTTGATTCTATTTGAGTTGTCTAAGCATTTTGTACGCTTGAAGTTTGAGTTTGCAAGATAATTAGATCTTGAATTCAAGTCTTCTAAGCTTGTACGCTTAAAGTGCAAATTGTGAATCTAATACGAGAATTTTGTTCAAGTTTCAAATTTTGTAAGCAACCGCGTTTAAGTCAAAATTTTGCCAGACATAAAACTCTTGAATTTTGATTCTAAGTTAATAACGCTTAGAATTTGAAACATGAAAGTTTGAACACCACTCTTGTGATGACCAGGGATTATAGATGTTAATCCCGGAGTGTTAATAACCCCTAAAGTTGTTTTACGTGGCGATTTGGAGTTTAATCGAGATGTTGGGCCTTCTGGGCTCGTTTATTTGGGTAGTTGGGATCGTTGGATCCCGAGGTTGAGATTGTATTCTCATTACGGTGAAAAACCTAAGAGTTGGGTTTTTAGTGTGTCTCGGGATCTGGGGTGCTTTGTGTGGGCACCGATAGGGGGTTTTGGAGTTAGAGAGAGTTTTTGAAAACAGATGATTTTTAATGAATCATGATGTATTTGTGGGGCTATTAGTATTTCGGGGTATTTTTGCTATAAATACCAGTTGAACCCGAGATTTTAATTTTGAAAATCATTTTCTCCTCCAACCCGCCTCTCTCTCTCTCCCCGTCGATTTCCCGTTTGCCCCTACCCCCCGCGCACAAAAGCGCTTCGCCCGCCGCCGTCCGGCCGCCGTTCGGCGCGTCCGACCCGTCGCCGGCTTCGTCTCGTCCAGGCGCAGCTTCCCACACCAGCAATTCGAGGTTTAGTCGCGATTTGAGTTCGAATTTTACAGGAAAGCGTCGATCCCCAATTTCTAGGGTTCTTCGATTTCGGTCAATTTTCCTTCCGATTTTCGATTGGGTAACCTTCCTTACCCCTTTTCCATGCTTTTCATGTAATTCCCTGCCTTTTTGTGTTGTAATGGTTCGAATTAATTCTCGAATTTCGTAGGGTTTGGGGTTCGAATTTGGGGGTTTTGGGCAGGGGCTGATGATTCTTGTTGTTGGTCGTTTAATTCATGTTCTAGATGTATTTTGGTGCTTGGTTGGGTTCGAATTTGTGATGCTAGGGTTCGAATTTTTGAGGGTGTTCTTGAGCAATTTTTTGATATGTCGCATTCGTTTTCGCTCCGTGCTTGTGCCCTGCCCCGGGTCTTTTAAATGATTTATTGTCGTGTGTTGACAATATTTTGAGGGTTATGGGTGTGCTTGAGCATGGGTTGCATGTTCGTAAATAATTGTGAATTATTTATCGTGTTAGCACATCGTTCCTCGGGGCATGGAACTCGAACAAGTCTGGCTCGAACTTCGGAGATTTAAGGTACGTGCGACGTACGAGCATTTCTTTATATGAGAGCATTTGTGAAATGCATAATGTATTTTGATTGCATTGAATAATTGTGCGTATGGTTATATATATATATATGTTGATATAACTAAGGAACGACCAAATCTTGATATCGCTGTCACAAGCGTGCGTGACACTAGAGTAGGATAACTCTTACATGATATATGGGGTACTGGATTTATATGACCAATGTAGGGCATTGAGATGCCTGAGAATGATCGTAGAATCATGTATTCATCATAAGACATTTGAGATGTCTAAGTATAATGGAGAATTGGTAAAATAAATGCTAGGCATATGAGCTATCTGTGATTGATAGCGAGGTTGGGAAATCAGTATTAGATATTGAGATATCTATTTTTGCATGTTTAATGAGTTTGGAATCACTATCTGTTGATATCCGAGAATTAGGCATGCGATGAGTTAATCAATGTGTTGATTTACTGATTTTTGAGATTTGATGAGTTTGATGATTGTGAGAACAGGGACAGTACACGGAATCCCGGATGAGGACGTTGCCATCCAGGGTGTATCGTTTAAATTCATTAGTATTTACTTTTGTTGTAAATTATGAATTTCATTATTGTGATTATGGGATTTTGTGTATTGGTATGCTCACCCCGTTGGGGGCTGTCTCTGTTGGGGCAGGTGAACAGGTACATCGATGGCTGTGGAGCTGAGCTCGAGCTGTTGATTGGATGTACTCCCAGGATCGTGGTACCAGGGCTTGATGGAGCACGGTATCTTATAGAGTACTTATATACACCTGAGGGTTATATACATATTCATGATGCTCGCATGTGAGCATGGTTATACTTGTATATGGGTTGTATATAAAGGCATGAGCCTTTCTCTCTGGCTGGGAATATAAAGGCATGAGAGTCATTAGTGTATTATGTGGATATTGAAACCCACTTTTATTGTCATATGTGTGGTGTCTTCCCTGGCTGGGAATTTACTTGGTATTGCTGTATTCTGATGAGTATTATGTTTTCCCTGGCCGGGAATTATGTTATGTGTTGTGCTTTTATTTCGGGATAGCTCTATTTATGGGGAGACTCTGCCCAAATTTTTATAAAAGTCCACAATGTAAAAAGTGGCACAAAGGGGATGGTAATGGGCGAACTTAATGAGTCTATTTGTTGTTAGGCTGATGATCTTATGACATTGGGTATTAAAGAAAATTTTGTAATTGCCTTTCAATGGTAAAGTATCATCTGAGCTTCCCGATTGACTTTTTATTGAAAGCATGTGCCACACATAGTGGTTAATACACTAATCAAGGGTTAAGGGCTATGGGGTCCTTACAACTCTAATCTTGATAAGTTCGAGATTGCCCTAAAACTGTAGGGGGTGCAATCTAATTGGTCAACGATATTCTGAGTGCCACACTTCGGCAATGACGAAAATCATTGTGGTATTGTGGAAAGGATGGAAGTCTTTCTACAAATACTTAAAAGTGTAGGGGTGTCTGACTAAAGCAAGTCATAACACCCGACAAAATAATGACATGGAAAATTTTGAAAATTTATGTTGTCGTAAAGATTAATAATTAATGACTGTGACAAATGAGACACACTGAAGCATATGTAATGATATGTTTGTATATTGATGATTGCTTATTATGAGAAGCAATATAGAGATCATCAAAATGACGAAGAAAATGTTGACGAAACGTTTTGACATGATGAATATTGATGCATTTGCATATTTGGAATTAAAGTTCGCAAGATATCTGAAAGACAAATTCTCATAATTAATTCTAATTTCAAATTTGGTAAGCTTTGCTCTTAAAATTCAAGTTTGCAAGAATATAAAATCTTGAACTTGGATTTTCTAAGATTCATTGAGCTTAAAATTTAAATTATGAATTAAATTGAGAATTTCTAATAGTTTCGAATTTTGTAAGAAATAACGCTTAAATTCAAGTTTACAAGAAGTTAAACCTTGAATATAGATTTGTCACTTTGCAATACTTAGAATTCGAAACTCGGGGTATCCTGTTGTATTAGAATGATAAAATGATGCAGATATGATATATGATACGAAAGATTCGAAATCCACAAATTATTATGTGTTTACCATTGGTGTGTCTGTCGTGTCATGGAAATCATCCAAGCAAGCATGTATGAATCGATCCATGATGGGAGCATGATTCATATTTTAGAGAAAGCTGCGGAAGAAGCTTAATGTCTTCATAGTTACCTGGAAGATATTCCATGTTGGACAAATTAGTTTAATCAATTATGATTCATTATGCGAATTAGTTGGAAAATGCTAGAGAATAAAACAATATGGTTCAATGATAAGTCTTGACAAATTTGTCGAAGACATAATACCATGCAACATTTGATATCTGATGGAGTTATCATAATTTATTATGTGAAATCAAAAGATAATTTCGCGGATCCGCTTACAAAAGCATTAAATAGAGATCAAATGTATGAATTGTTAGGATGAATGAGAATAAAATCGACTAAGCAAATTTTCATAGTGGTAACCCAACCTTGTTGACTGGAGATCCCAAGATCTTGGTTCAATGTGACAACTAAATTATGAAAATTTGAGTTTGCACTCGGGAAAATTTCCCAACTCATTCCTAGGATGATGCATGCTTATGACCTAACCAAAGTAATGAGGTTAAGTTTGATACTTTTAATGATTCTTATATTTGAAAAAGTGGAGTATGGTAGGATACCGTTAATAAGAGATCACCTATATAAGTATGAGGACATGCCGACTCAATGAAACACTTATCAACCTAAGAAGTGTACATGGCCAAAATGGACACAATCGAAAAAACCAAAACAAACATTGAGAAGTTATTGTGTGCATGCTATTGTTTGGGTTTACACGAACCGTCAAGAAAGTTCAACATATCATGTTCACTTTGTGGCCTAGTAAATACGATAGTTTACTACTTAAATGTTCAAAGCCAAAAATTACCTATTCTGATGCGATAATTTTTCGTGCGAATCTCTTTCGACATCACGTGCTTTCATGCATTAATTTAATTCATGTGGGGATTGTTGGAAATTTTGAGGCTTAATGAATTAAAAATAAGCAAGGTACAAAAAGACTTAATGAATTGAAATTAAGAAAAAAAAATCGAACAAAGGAAACGAGGGCAAAACAAAAATTTTCGGGAGGATAAGTCGTTGTATCTTGGGAGAGGACTTTCGCATTCCGAAAGCACCGAGAGCAGGGCAAATTCTTCTTAAGAACAAAGTGTATTACAATTGCCTCGACTTGACAAAGTTCATCATTTCTTTTTCTAAACCACAGACGCATTCCCATACAACGTAAACAACAAAAAATAGTGTCATTTGACATTCGATCATGCATCAGAAATCGTCTTCGTTATATAAATCATATTGTAGCATTATCTTTCGGTAAAACGTAGCCACTTTCTTGGTTTATCCTCTCCCATATTTCATCTTTTTAAACCGGATAACTTCATCTTATTTGAATGCCTTCGCAAAAAAAAAAAGAAGCTTTTGTCACGCCCTACGGCCGAGCACGTAACATCGGCGTTGATCCCAAAACTTAACTTGTAATCAACAAGCCTCTTGTAGAAATCTATGATAAAACCGGTCTATTTATTCCATTAAAAATAAATAATCGTCTTTACAACTGGTAATCAACTAAAATAAGTTGTTCATAAAGCACTGATAAGTGTGAGTTTTAGACTTAATTTGACATAAGATTAGGGACGTTTTTGTAGTGATTCCTGAAAAATATTACATTTTTGGTATATATTTCTATATTTCAGGAATCCAGGTCCAAATGCATAAAATTGGAGGAATTAAGTGTAAACTGATGAAAAGGGACCCAACCATCCATACACCATAACCATTGAAGAGAAGAAGCATCGGAAGAGACAGGACGACAGAGCAACGCAAGAAGTTAAAGCCTCTCGTTATTTCCGTATTTCTAAACTTTGTTTGATTCTATTTGATTTCTTTATGCTTTTGATGTTGAAAAACACGATTTTGCATTTGATTTTGAATATGTTTCTAAGCTAAGTTTTGTTGTCAAGACTTAGAGGATCCCATGTTTTGAACCCACAATTTTCATAAAGTTTTGATTGATTCTTACACATTCTTTGAGTTTAATTTGTTGTGCTCATGCTTTCAAATGATTAATATCCTTGATTGGTTATTTATTGCAATTGAATTGACCTTAGGAGATTGTGATAAGATATAGTAAATTAAACCGTGGATTTCAGACTGATATCGAGAGATGAAGTCAAATACACGTGTGATAGCTATAGATATCTAGTAATCGAAAGCTAGAAGTTTTCATAAATCAACTTACAATATTGAGTGTTAAATAAGTGCATGATCATTGCCTTGTTGCATCTTAGTATTAGACTTGTTGTAACCGGACCAAGGTATAACAAGTGCATTAAGAAAACTCGTCACCTTATAATGTTTGAATTTAATTCTTATCTATAGGCGAATTGTGGGGGATTGCATGGGTGAATCGAAAGTCTTGATAATTGTCTCTATTGATTCTAATTTCTTTGTTCTTGCTTGTTGGGTTGATTATTGAGTTAATTAGTCAATTTAGTTAATTAATCATAACTAGTTATCGTAGGCTAAATATAGTTAAATTATTGGAGTTTGGTAATTATTTTCTAGTCCTCGTGTGATCGACAATACGTAATTTTTATATCATTATACTAAACTTGACACCGTGCACTTGCGGTACGCAATCGCTACACTGAAAAAATACTATTTAAAATAATAGCGATCACTTAACAAGAGTCTATCGATTGATCAGTAAGTCTATTGATTGATGACACCGGAAGAAAGAGTCTACCCCTTTAACCAGAGTCTACCGGATGATATCAGAAGAGTAGAGAAATCTACCAGAAGACAACAGAAGTCTAAAAGAGATGAATCTACTAGAAGACATAAGTTGACTTCAGTCTAGCAGACTAAGTCACTGAGAAGAATCAGCAGATGATGATCACAACATGACAAAAACACAATAGAGTTTATTATGACAATAGTACATTGGGCGCAACAAAAGGAATTTTGCACGCAAATCTGGAAGCTGATTTTGCACGGTTCTTTCATTTGAACAAATGTCGTCGTTGGACTTTAAGTGGTATAAATACCCCAGAAGCCTTTTGAAGAAGGATCTTCTCGACACACGAAATTATCAAGCTATTCAAGCAAATCATTCAAATCACTTATTGCAATAAAAAACTAAGCAGTAACAGAGCATTCAACGCAATCGTGAAGATCTAAGTTCAATAGTTTACTACTCAAGAACGCTCACAGCCATTTACTGATTTATATTTTTGAGAGATATAAGTGTTCGAGAAAATCATTGTATTCATTCAGACTCTGTCTGAAGTCATTGTACAATTTGTGATCTGTGTGAGCTATGAGTTTAGGTTATCTGTATGGTATTAGTCTAAGTAGGTTGTATACTGTAAAAGGTGTAAACCAAATCTTCTAGTGTATCCTTCCTGCAAAGGAAGAAGAGGAGACGTAGAAGCGTTTGTGCTTCGAACTTCCAGAAATAATTACTGTGTCATTTACTTTCTGTACTTTACTCTACCGCATTTTGTTTCTGCTTTAGTTTTTCGTTCACAAGCCCGGTAGACACCTTCCGCACTATTTATTACTTGTCTACTGACTTGTCTTAAATTGAGACCCTACGGCAGTACTTAACAGTCTGCTGTAACTCGAAGAAAATTCGACTTGAGCCAGTGTTTATTTAACCTCACATTCTAAACACTACTTCCTAACAAATATTTTGTACCATAGCAAAATCAAAACACAATGTACAAAAAAAGGGTAAGTTTAAAAAAATGATCAAATGTAATATGGATATTTGCAATATCAGTCCTAAACTTTTAGGAATATAGTCTCATTTTCATCAAAACTAGTGCCAAACTTTTAGTTTTAATAAATACTAGTCCCAAACTTTTGTGTTTAATCAAAAGTGGTCCAAAATCCCCTATCCAATTACGGTATCACTTTTGTTAAAAAATAATTTATGTGAGACTAAATTTGTTAAAAACATTTTATGTGAGACTATTTTTTATTAAAACAATTTTTGTGAGATTGATTTATCCTAATAATTTAGGCTAGTATTAAAAAAAAAAATATTCTATAGGAACAATTTTGAAATTTACACATATTGATGTAATTTTATATGATATTTAAAAGTACATAAGTTTGACTAGTTTCTCGCAAAAAGTTTCTCACATGTCTCCACAAATGAGCAATCTCCTATTTTTCCTTGGAATTATTCTTGGCTCTCTCATTAAAATAATACTCAAAATATTGGATTAATAGCCCAAATTTATCAATATCATTTTTTAATATGGGAGTTAATATATTAATCTGGATCATTGATCAATCACATTGTTTTATCGGGTAGCCAAGAAATAAAATTTTCCTTGATGCATTCCACATTTTATAAACGAGGTTGGTGACGCCTTTACAAAAATACCCTCGTGACTTCGCCTAAATTCCAGAAGTACAAGAGCTTTTTAGTAACTTCACATCCTCATTATCGGATGGCCTCGGGAAGACGCTGTTCGTTCATATGACTGGCAGAGCTTCGGTTCTCTGGAGATTATAATGGCGGCTTTGAACATACTATCCCCGCCAACCAAAACTTGGCCGGTGACGTCATCACCATCCGCCGTTTGCATTGGTTGCATCTGTAATGGCGCGAGTTGGTTTTATGATTGCAGAAAATTTAAAAAATGCCCATTTCCGTCGGTTTTTGCCGTATCTAAGGCTGAGGATCAACGGAAGTTGAGTTTCATGCCGTCCCATATGGTTTTTGGCCCTTCAAATTCATCGGGTAATCTGAAAACACAGAGATGCTATCATTTTGAGATGGTTTAATTTGTATGGTTTGGAACTGTTTGGAAACTAATGAATTGATTGTTGTTGATGAAGGGTTTGTGTTTTTCCCCTTTTATTTACTAAATGGTTTTAATGCACGTTATTAAACAGGGTCCTAAATGTGTTTTAATGTGCTCTTGATTCTTTATTTCGCCTCGCCCAAAGAACAAAGCTGAAAAAGCACTAAACGAGTATCTGTCTAGAAATTTCTTTGGTTAGGGTGGGTAATTGCCGATTAGTTTTAACAATCATAGATAATCTGATGGAGAAGAAAATAACACATTAACCCATGGATTGGGAGTACTTTGTAATGGCTGGCTACTTGTCAGGATTCGACGTTGTTTCACAATTCTAGTTAATGGGTTGATGAGAAAATTCTAGTAGAGGCATCAGGTAATCGCTGGAACTTAGCACTAATGTTGGGTGAAGTCGTGAAGATGAGTCGTTAATCAATGCGGGTACAAGCTTTGTCGTCCCACAACACTCCACCTCGATGAAGATCATCCATAGCTTTTGCTACCAACACTGCAAAGACAGTCATAATTCTCAATGCAGAGAATTACCATGCTCCACCATAAAGAACATACTCCACTCAGAATAAACCATTCCAAGCATTTCAATTCGGCCCATGTCGAAAAAATAATTTTGCTGAAAAATTATGGTGCAACTCCCACTTTTTGGCTCTCCTGGAAGTTAATCAACCATCGACATGAATTTCCACCACACACCCTGCATCAATGCCAAACCAATGCCCGTGTGCAAAACTGTAGACCCGCTAACATTTTACATCCTTTTTCATGGCAACTCGGGGACAGCGGCATGCCATAAGGATGTACATGTCCTTTTTCAGAGGACATCAAAAGAGGAGACAATGTTAGCTTCATTATCAGCATCTCCACTTGCTGATACAGAGCGATTTGCCGAACCCGCTCCAGCTCTTGGACAATTTTTCTTGATATGACCAGGTTGTCCACACCCCCAACAGGATTTCTTCATGGAGTTCTTCTTCTTCCAATTTTGAGCCACCATTGCAAAACTTTCATGTGAACCGTTACTCCCACCAAGTCTCCTTTCTTCATAAAGAAGCTTACCAGTAACCTCTGAGAAAATGATTTTCTCCTTTCCATGAATCAGTATCGGCTTCATGTGCTCATACGAACGTGGAAGATACCATATGAGTCTCAAGGCCTGATCCTCATCATCAATTCTAACTCCAATGGATTCCAGCTCTGAAATAATGCCATTGAGAACGCTTAAATGATCTGAAATAGTAGTACCTTCATTCATTCGCAATGTATGAAACTGCTCTTTCAGATACACCCGATTTGAGACGCCCTTTGTCTGATACAACTCTTCCAGTTTTTCCCAGAGTTCCTTCGCCGTAGACATTCCATGCACATTTGCAAGAACATTTTTGGCTAGGCACAGACGGATAGCACTTGCTGCTCTCAAATCCAGATCCTCACAATCTTCATTGCTCATTCCAGCTTTACCTGTTGCACTAGTCGTTCCACCAGTCGAACTAGTATCACTGTTGCTTTCAGGGAATACTCTGTCCTTCAACGCCTTGTGTAAACCAGACTGAATCAACACATCTCTGACTTGCACTTGCCACAAGCCAAAGTTGATTTTCCCATCAAATTTCTCCACATCAAATCTAACTGCATTTGAAACTCTGCTTCCTGACATCTTCTGATACTTTGATGAATTTTACCGTAGACCTGAATAGTACACACTAAGTAAGCTCCCAGGAAAGAGAGGATCTCGATCTTTCCTAGACAGAACTTCAAGGTTCCCAGGTAAATTTGTGTGGTCACACTGGTTCCACTTAAATACCAATTTTCCTAGACAGAACCTCCTTAGTCACTACGTTTTCGCCTACCACACCAAAGCTCCACCGTCGCAAAAGGACCCAGGCTCTGATACCACTTGTTGGGAATTTGACCCTCCAAATTTACCCCCTAGGACTCAGGCTCTGATACCACTTGTTGGGAATTTGACCCTCCAAAAGGACCCAGGCTCTGAAAAGCAAGCGAAAGGATAACTAATAACAATACAAGGATTTAACGTGGAAAACTCCCAAATCAGGAGAAAAACCACCAGGACCAGAGAAGAAAATACACTATATGGAAAATTATTACAACCACATAATTTCTCTTCTCACCCCAAACACACCCACAAAGCTTTTCCCACTAGCCACACTTTATCACTCACACCCCTCCCCTTACAACAAAGGCATCTAGTAAAATCCTTTTTGATGTGGAAGCTCAGACACAGCTGCAACCACAGAGCATACTAAGACTTTTACTAGATTCTAGAACAAGAGAGAAATATATCTAAAGCCAAAAATTGCTAGACAAGCTATTGACTGGTGCACTGAAACCAAAGGCCCCAAGCCTTCTTTTATACCCAAAAGTTTGGCCACTTTCCTTGCTTTTTCCAATGTGGGATAGAAAAGCCCAAACCCAACAAGACAGGTGTCTGAATGCATTATAGAGGTGAATTATTTTGTGTTGGTTACTGAAGATGACTTTAACTAAAACTTTCTAGTCTTCCTAAATTCAGTTAAACCAGGCTTTATTATGCTTTCAATTGATGACTGATAGGTGTTGAGAGTTGTTGTCCATATTGGTAACTTGAAAGCTATATTTGCTCTTTATAAAAAGATTTTGTGATACTCCAATCATAACCAATTGGTTATGTGTAGGAACCCTTAAATTCTATATCAAAGACAGAACCCCTTGAATTGTTAACATTGTATCAAAAAGACAAAATTTCCATGTGATTGGCAATTCTGCCTCATACTCACCGTCCCTGCGTTATCAATCCACGTGTTTGACTTATATAATATCACACGTGAGGGGACATGTTGAGAGTTGTTGTCCACATAGAACTTGAAATCTATATTAAATCTATATTTACTCCTTATAAAAAGATTTTGGGATACTCCTATCATAACCAATTTGTCATGAGTAGGAACCCTTGAATTGTAAATGTAGGCATATCTCTTTGTACAGAGATATAGAAGGTTGCAATCGTAATAGATGATGATGATTTATTCATTCTTTCATTCACTCATTCTCTGTATTAGTTCTTTATTTCTTTCACTCTTTTTTTATTTATTTTACCCATGGAGTCTGTGGTACTATTGCTGCATTATTTTCTTCATGCTTGTGCAGGCAGTGGAAGAAAGCCCGGCCCATTGCACGCAGTGTTTCCTTCAATGCCAGCAGAAGTCTCCTCAGTGAAGGAGCTCTTTGAATTTATATCTGCAGGTCCCCTTCTAGAAAAAATTGGTGTAACCTCGGAGAAGGTTGCCGAATCCATAGACAAGTGGATATTATATGGATCCCAGCTCTGTAGATTGTTTAAATTAAATGAATTGTATTTAACAGAGCCTCAGAAAATTCGAATATACCATTACTACATACCTGTCTTCTTGTGGTGCGAACAAGAAATTTCCTATCACAGTTCTATGTTCAAAGAAGAAGATGAAATCCCACCTTTACTGGTATACATTTAATGTTCTTCTTGATGGTATTTTAGGGTTGGAACCTAAGCTCTTTTAGTTTTCTTTGCGGTAAGGGGGTGGGAGCGAGAAACACTAAATTTGCTCAAATTCCTGTTTGTCTTCTGAGGACGGCTTAAGACATCTTTTATGCTTATTTTTGTTGCAGATTGGTTTCAGTGCTCCACAAGGTTGTGGAAAAACAACACTTGTCTTTGCCCTGGATTTTCTATTCCGACTTAATGGGAGGTAGAATCTAAAAAAATGGTAATGTTATTGAAAAATCATATTGAAATATAAAAAAAGACGCTAAAAAGCTGGCACATTAAATCTCAGGAAGTCTGCAACTATATCCATTGATGATTTTTACCTGACAGCATATGAACAGGTAAAATTAATTAGCCGCCAACCCTTACGCAAACCAATAAAATTTTATTCTGATGGTTTCCACTATCTTTCAAGGCCAAGCTAAGGGAAAGTAATCCTGGCAATGGACTTCTTGAGGTAGTTTTAACTACTAAATTTGGTGATTTTCCTGTTACAAATGTTGCTCAATTATGAAGGTATTTTCATATTGCCTTAGTTTCGTGGGAATGCCGGAAGCCATGATCTTCAGTTGTCTGTTGAGACTCTGACGGCCCTAAGAAGTTTGACCAAAGAAGGCTAGTTGTAACTACTTATTTTTCCATCTTTACTGTTTTAATCATATTGTCATGGCGAAAGTGTAAAAAATTTGTTCATGATTTCCAGGTGAAAAGATTAAGATTCCTCGATATAATAAGGTAAACATGTGTGGCCAAACTTATTGATCTTGGTGTTTGAAATGCGGAATCACTAATTTTATATTTATGTACAGCATGCATTTAATGGTCGAGGCGACAGAGCTGATCCTGCTACATGGCCAGAGGTGGAGGGCCCTCTAACGGTAGGTGGTCATCTGGCATACTAATTCCAAACTCTCTGATTTTTCATATCCAATGCAATACAAAAAATTCAAGCTACTGACCACCATTGTAAAATTTGGAGAAGTTCTTGACGCCCTTTGCTATTATTGGATGATGTGTTTTTTATGTCCTTTATTTTAAGACTAGGTGAGATTATTGGACGTTTACGGTGAAACCACATTCTGCGGCTTCAAATATACAATATTTTGAATTGTTGTACACTTTTTTGGTTCTGGATTCATACTATAACCTTCTGATTCTAGTTCATTCTCATTAACATAATACTTGGTCAATAGGTTGTGTTGTTCGAGGGTTGGATGCTCGGTTTTAAGCCCATTCCAGTTGAAGACGTGAAATCAGTTGACCCTCAGGTTTAAAACCGAACATTTTAAAATTTATTACCTTCTCAGTAGAAACCGTTACTGGACCTCACTATTGAACTTAAAACTTGCAGCTGGAGATTGTTAACAAAAACTTAAAAGCTTACTATGATGCATGGGACAAGTTCATCAAATCCTGGATAATAATCAAGATTCACGACCCTATTTATGTTTATCAGTGGCGATTGCAGGTTATTCTTACAATATCCTCGTTTTTAAGCTTTGAGAAAATTTCATGATCCATAACCAGTTTGGTGGGGGTGATACACAGGCGGAGATCGCCATGAGGAATGATGGGAAACCAGGGCTGTCTGATGAGGAGGTAAATTGTCTCTATCCTTGAAACTAGCATATCCTAGTTTTACAATGAAACAAAAATATTTTTTCCCTTGTCACACAGGTTGTGGACTTTGTTTCAAGATACTTGCCTGCATACAAAGCATATCTTCCTACCCTTTACTCGGAAGGGCCAAAAGGTGCTGATCCGAACCATTTACTAGTCGTTGAGATCGATGAAGGCAGAAATCCCATCCTTGGAAATTAACTTTGAAGCATTCAGGTGAAATGAATCCTGTAATTATGTATATTTAATGAGATTAAAAACAAAGTTCACGTGCGTTGCATGTTAACTCACATCAAATATGATCTAAAACAAAAGGTTCAGTAAAAAATGTAAAGTAATACCAGTTTGTTATAAATATGTTAATAAATACATGTGTTAATGCATGTATTAATGAAAGTGTTGTGAAACGTAATATTTATGTATATTGGATGTCCATTTACCTTCCACATTCCATCCCCATGTAACTACAATATTAAGCCTATAAATAGAGGCTTAAAGTTAAATGAAAGATAGAAGAAAAGTTCTCTAAATTGTTCTCTATAGATTATAATACTATTATTTTATAACACGTTATCAACACGAATCTCTAGCCAACTTTGTGTAAGTGTGGTAAGTTTTATTTGTTTTCTTGATTTTAATTACAGTATGACTAATCTTGCAAAGTCGAGTTTGTTGCTCTTGATATCACTGGAAAGAATTGTCTATCATGGGTACTAGATGCTGAAATTCATCTAGAGGCAAATGGTCTTGGAGAAACCATAAAAGAAGAAAGTATAGCCACAAATCAAGAAAAGGCTAAATCAATGATCTTCCTCCGCCACCACCTTGATGTATAGCCACAAATCAAGAAAAGGCTAAATCAACGATCTTCCTCCGCCACCACCTTGATGAAGGGTTAAAAACAGTATAATTGACGGTAAAGGATCCCTTTGCCTTGTGAACTAGTTTGAAGGAAAGATATGAACACCAAAAAACGGTTATTCTTCCAAAGGCTCGTTATGAGTTTGATGCACTTACACTTGCAAGATTTTAAAACTGTAAATGAGTATAATTCAGCAATTTTCCGAATCAGTTCAAAGTTGAAATTATGTGGGGAAACTGTAATTGATGAGGATTTATTGAAGAAACATTATCCACTTTTCACGCATCGAATGTGCTCATGCAGCAGCAATATCGTGAAAAAGGTTTCAAAAAATATTCTGAATTGATTTCTTGTTTTCTTGTTGCTGAACAAAATAATGAGCTTTTGTTGAAAAACCACGAGGCTCGTCCAACTGGTGCTGCTCCATTTCCTGAAGTAAATGCGACAGCCATGCGATATAATAATGAACAAAATCGAGGCCGAGGTCGTGGTCATGGTCATGGTCGAAATCGTTACAAGAATAATCGTGGTGGCCATATCAAAAGTATTAAGCACCATCAGAAGTGGGAAAGTAACAATAACCGTTACAACAATAATCGTGATGGTCATATCAAAAATATTGCACACCACCAGAAGTGGGAGCATAATGATGAGAAATATGTAAACCAAAATAAAAGGGATGAGAATAAGTGCTATCGTTGTGGCATGAAAGGCCACTGGACTCGTACTTGTCGTACGCCAAAGCATCTTGTTGATCTCTATCAAGAATCATTGAAGAAAAAAGAGAAAATGATAGAGACAAATTTCAATAGCAAAGATGTTAATCTTGACCATGATTTTGTTGACAACGGTTTTAATGATTTTACTTTTTTTGATGTTGCTGATTTCTTTGTCAATCACCCTGAATGTGATACTAGTCATGGAAATGCCTAAGAATTTTCATTCTATGTTTGCAAATAAATATTTCATTTTATGTTTGCAAATAAATATTTATAATAAATTTTTTATTGTCAATATTTCTTTTATTATACAAATATTTTATTCATCATAAACAGAAGAAGAAGAAAAATCTCATTTTGAAAATTTATTTTTTTGAAGAAAATGTTCCAATGATCATTGACAAAGAATTATGTTTAGCAGACAGTGCAACAACACACTCTATACTTAAGGATAAGAATTATTTTTCATATCTAATAATGAAAGAAGCTCATGTTAGTACCATATATGGTAATGCAAAATTAATTGAAGGCTCGGAAGAGCAACTATAATTTTGCCTGGAGGAACAAAATTTTGCATTGATAATGCTTTATTTTGCTCAAAGTCTCAAAGAAACTTATTGAGCTTTAAAGATATTCGCAAAAATGGATATCATATTGAGACTAAAAGTGAAGATAATAATGAATACTTGTATATTACAAGTATTAACTTTGGAAAGAAAGTTGTTTTGGAAAAATTACCTTCTTATTCTTCACATATATAACTACAATTGAAATATATGCAACGGTAAACCAGAAGTTTACTGATCATAATGATTTTATCATTTGGCATGATCGGTTGGGTCATCCCGGTTCTATAATGATGAGAAGAATTTTAGAGAATTCATGTGGTCATTCTTTGAAGACCCAGAAGATTCTTCAATCCAATGAATTCTCATGTGCAGCTTGTTCTCAAGGAAAGTTAATCATAAGGCCGTCACCGATGAAAATTAAAAATGAATCTCCTGCATTTTTAGAACGCATACATGGAGATATTTGTGGGCCTATTCACCCACCTTGTGGACCATTTCGACATTTTATGATTTTAATTGATGCATCAACGAGATGGTCACATGTATGCCTATTGTCAACTCGCAACTTGGCATTTGCAAAATTACTTGCAGAGTTAATTCGGTTACGAGCACATTTTCCAGATTACACTATCAAGAAAAATCGTCTTGATAATGCTGGTGAATTTGCATCACAGTCTTTTAATGATTATTGTATGTCTGTTGGAATAATTGTTGAACATCCTGTCGCTTATGTTCATACACAAAACGGTCTTGCAGAATCGTTTATTAAGCGTCTTAAATTGATTGCACGATCATTGCTCATGAGAGCTAAACTCCCAATATATGCGTGGGGACATGCTATTTTGCATGCAGCTGCATTAATTCGCATAAGGCCAACGAATTATCATGAATATTCTCCCCAACAATTGGTTTTTGGTCAGGAACCAAACATTTCCCATCTTCGAATTTTTGGATGCGCAGTTTATGTTCCAATTGCTCCACCACAACGCACAAAGATGGGACCTCAAAGGAGATTGGGCATATATATTGGGTATGAATCACCTTCTATAATAAAATATCTTGAGCCAAAAACTGGAGATTTATTTACGGCTCGTTTTGCTGATTGTCATTTTGATGAATCATTTGTCCCAACATTAGGGGAGAAAATAAACAGTCGGTTGATAAAATTATGTGGAATGAATTGTCATTATCTCATTTTGATTCTCGCACAAGACAATGTGAACTTGAAGTTCAAAAGATAATTCATTTGCAACAGTTAGCGAATCAATTTCCAGATGCTTTTTCTGACCTAAAGCGTGTGACCAAGTCATATGTACCGGCTGTTAATGCTCCGATTCGAATTAATGTCCCTGAAGGACCTTCTACCATTATTAATAAATTAAAGGCGCCTATGAAACGTGGTAGACCAGCCGGTTCTAAGGATAAAAATCCTCGAAAACGAAAAGAAGTTGATAATGAAGATAGTAAATCGAGGAAATTGAAAATCCAGAAGAATTCTCAAAATCAAAAACTCTTGAAGAGTTTCCAGACATGACAAATAATAAACTTCCATAAGAAGTTCAGGTACCAGAAAATTTTAATAATAATGAGATCTCAATAAATTATGTCATGTCTGGGAAAAGATGGAACCGATATACAACTAATGTTGATGATAAATTTGCATATACTACAGCAATTACTATTATGAATGAGAACGAGGATCGTGAACCAAAATCTGTGGATGAATGCAGACTTAGAAATGATTGGGAAAGGTGGAAAGATGCAATTCAAACAGAGTTGGATTCAATGGCAAAACGTAAAGTTTTCGGACCAGTAATACGCACACCTGAAGATGCGCAACCAGTTGGCTATAAATGGGTCTTTGTGCGAAAACGAAATGAGAAAAATGAAATTGTGCGGTATAAGGCACGACTTGTTGCACAATGTTTTTTCCAAAGACCTTGTATTGATTATGAGGAGACATATTCTCCTGTTGTGGATGCAACAACTTTTCGTTATTTGCTTAATCTGGCAGCAAATGAACGACTTGAAATGCGTCTTATGGATGTTATTACTGCCTATTTGTATGGCTCACTTGATAATGACATTTATATGAAAATCCCTGAAGGTTTAAAATTACCTGAGGGACATGACCATGGTTCTAGAGAACTTTACTCGATCAAATTGTACAAATCGCTATATGACTTGAAACAAGCTGGACGTATGTGGTATAATCGTCTTGGTGAATACTTGATGAAACAAGGATATATGAATGATCCTATTTGTCCATGCGTTTTTATTAAGAGGTCTGGAACTGAGTTTGCAATCATTGCAATATATGTTTATGATTTAAATATTATTGGGACTTCTGAGGAGCTCAAGAAAGCTACGGATTATTTGAAGCAAGAATTTGAAATGAAGGATGTTGGAAAAACAACATTTTGCCTAGGCTTGCAAATTGAGCACTTAGAAAATGGCATCTTGTTACATCAGTCTGCTTATACAGCAAAAATGCTTAAACGATTGATAAAGCACATCCACTAAGCACACCTATGGTTGTAAGATCACTTGATTTGCACAAAGTTCCTTTTCGACCTCATGAAAATAATGAAGAACTACTAGGCCCAGAAGTGCCATATCTTAGTGCTATTGGAGCACTAATGTATCTTGCTAGTCATACACGCCCTGATATATCATTTGATGTGAATCTGCTAGCAAGATATAGTTCTTCACCTACACGAAGACATTGGAATGGTGTTAAACATATATTTCGCTATCTTCAAGGAACGGTGGATATGGGCCTTTATTATCTTAAGGCACCCAAATTTAATCTCATAGGTTATGCAGATGCTGGATATTTATCTGATCCTCATAATGCTCGGTCACAAACGGGTTATGTGTTCACATGTGGTGGTACAGCTATTTCTTGGCGTTCTATGAAACAAACCATAACTGTCACTTCTTCTAATCATGCTGAATTATTGGCGATCCATGAAGCAAATCGGGAATGTGTTTGGTTACGATCTGTAATCCATCATATTCGAGGAACATGTAGTTTGCATTTGGACAAAAATGTTTCTACAACTTTGTTCGAAGATAATGCTGCATGTATTGCCCAATTGAAGGAAGGATATATCAAAGGTGATAGAACGAAACACATTTCACCAAAATTCTTTTTCACTCATGATCTTCAAAAGAATGGTGAAATCAATGTTCAACAAATTCGTTCAAATGGCAATCTGGCAGATTTATTTACAAAGTCTCTACCGACTTCATCATTTGAAAAGTTGGTTCACAAAATTGGAATGCGACGACTAAAAGACGTCAAATGATGAGCTCAAGAAGTGTAATTATTTCACACTGTACTCTTTTTTCCTTACCATGTTTTTTTTCGCCATGGGTTTTTCCTGGTAAGGTTTTTAACGATGCAGTGTGTGGACATCCAAGGGGGAGTGTTATAAATATGTTCATAAATACATATGTTAATGCATGCATTAATGAAAGTGTTGTGGAACGTAATATTTATGTATATTGGATGTCCATTTACCTTCCACATTCCATCCCCATGTAACTACAATATTAAGCCTATAAATAGAGGCTTAAAGTTAAATGAAAGATAGAAGAAAAGTTCTCTAAATTGTTCTCTATAGATTATAATATTATTATTTTATAACACAGTTGAAGTTGATACAGATTTTAAAAAAAATTGAAGAGTTAAAATGACTCCATTTTTAGGAATTTGAAATCTATTAAATTTGTTAAAATGAACAATTTAAAAATATAAAGGGGTGATTTCAAATCCATAAAATTCAAAGAGTGCCCAAACAAGTAATATGAATTTGAATTGTGGATTTGAAATCTTCCCACCCAAATGCATCTTCGGGTTATTTCAAATTTTGACACATGGTCTCCCACGGGCTCAACATACTGGTTTTCTATTTCAAACTTGACTCACTTGATCTAAGGACTATTGATACACCTAGAAATGTGCATCTGATGCCCTCTTATAGTCCACACCAGCGTACGATCACACCTCAAATTGGTATATATCAGCATATGACTATCATCTCTGGTTACCATTATATATGCCTGTGATAATTTGTTTGAAACCATTGGGTCCATTTTTTGGAGTATTAACTATTTGAATTCTGGTAAATTTAGGGATACTACTAGGATCGAGGAAAATCTATGCGAATATCACATGATATATGTTAATCTTGTGAGTGGTTGATAAACTGTCATTCTACGTTGGTGATCTCGTATATTTCGCGTGATTAATAAACAGTCTACATTTGTGATCTCGTATATTTCGCTTCTCCGACATCTTACTGAGTTTCCCTCTCATTTTTTTGCAAAACCGTTCCATGATGGTAAAGTATCATCTTATGCGTCGGACGAAATGAGATTGTTTTCACGAAATTCTGCAGGCCTTTCATGGAACCAGCCTATTGGAAAGGCAATGAGAGGGAATTTTAGACTTCTAAGAAAGATTATTTCGTATTTTATGGGGAAAAAAGAGTTTAGCTTAGTGCTAATTCATCTTTTCATAAAATCATATCGTATCATATCCGCATGTATTTCTAAGTATTTGACTCTTATGAGAGAATTTCTCCAGAATCTATAAATGGAACGGTAATGATAACAGTAAATCATCACGCATTAATTTGTATTATATATTAATTTTAGCCTACTTCAAATATTCTTATCCCCGCATCGAGGGGATTTCATCGAGAACAACAAAGACGGCCTCTGATGTGGTTCTTTCCATGTCTTGTTAGACCATTATGCATTGAAAGAGGCAAGGGCGGACTATCCCCACATAAATTTTTTTTAATAAAAGAATTGTCTGTTGTTCCCAAAAATTATAGTTTATCCCTCAACAATATATTGTCATTCTAAAATTATATCTTGACTCCTTAAATTATTTTTGCCAGTCATGTTTTATTTTAATATTTTTGGCCCTTACCAAAATTCTTGCATTCACCTCGGAAGGGGGAGTGATTCAACATAGAGAAAAACTAGCAGCATCAATAGATATAAATAAATGCTTGAAAAGTTTTGGCAATCTCTTGCATCCTTTATTAAACTACACCATCACACTAGATAGACCTGGATTTCATGGCCACTAAATTAGGATGGCCACTAAATTAGGATGACCACTTACAATAAATTCTCATTTAAGTGTTGTACCACACACCAAATATCACAAATTTGGGAGTAAGATATGTTTTTAAAATTATTGAAAAATTTTGATTTTTTTTCAAACCAACCTTCTAGAGAGTTTGAATGGTGAGTCATATGGGAAATCAGTTTGAACTATACTAGTTTATATTGGCAACCAATTTGAATTAGGGATGTAAACGAACCGAATCGAGACGAATATGAAGAAAATTTTAATGTTTGAATTCAGCTCGAAATAGTTATACTTGAGCTCGAGTCTTTGGCTCGGATCAAAGTTCAAGTTCGAGTTCGGCTCGAAAAAATTCAAACATGTTTGCGAGCTATATTGCTCGAAAATAAATACACGAAATGTTCAAATATATTTATTTAATATATAATTATATTATATTAATAAAATATCAAGTTTGCGAGCGGCTCGCGAACTATCGAACAAAGTAATTTGGGCTCGAGTTCGACTCGAAAAAAACTCGAACATGTTCAAGTTCGGCTCGAATTCGAGAATTTCGAATACGAATCAAATATTTTTCGAGCCGGCTCAAAAAGTTCGTGAACATTCGATTCGTTTACACCCTTAGTTTGAACGGGGAGTCATATGGACAATCAGTTTCAAACAACCCCTTTATACCGTCCTTTTACATGACCTTAAATATAAACTAGTTTCCAATCATTTTTGAAACCAGAAATACTTGAAGTTAAAAATTGTTTTATTAAGTAGCACTATGAAGTATGTTTTTTTCCAATGCAATGATTTTGTGTTCGGATAGAACTATGAAACTAAAAAATTTAATTTTAAAAAAAAATAGAAATAGAAGTACAAAATCATGAAACTAAATATAATCCATTAAGTTGTACACAGAAAAGAGATAACAGAGTTTTTAAAAATATGAAGTATAACGGTATTTATAAGCGACCATGAATGATGAATAACAAGCACAAGCTCAATAAATATGGATGAAAATAGTTTTCACGAAATTGTAGCAGCTAAGGATGGATACGGGAATGACATAAACTCTTCTTTTTATGAAAATCACATGTGAAATATGAAAAGTACGATTCCCTCTGATGAACTGTTGGGAGTATTTCATCTACAGCAACATATAGCTTGCAGTAAAAGTGTAAAATCAGTGCCCATCACCGAATTTACCTCAGAACTTCCACCATTTTACCGAATCGACAGCAAATCACCATATAACAAAGACCTACCCCTTATGCCTTATGCAGGGATTGAGTTTCTAGTGCAGAATCAGAGCTTTCTTTGAAAATTTTGACACAAAGAAACTGCCAGAAAGCAGACAGAAATGGTGGAAGCATGTTTCCATGGGAATGGTAAGATGTGACATTGAAAGAAAATATATGAATCCACAGCAAAAATGATAGAACCATAAAATAAATGGTAAATAAGAAGCTAATCATCTGCTCAACAGAAGTGGAAATGATCTTTATTCATCCAACCAAATTTTGAACTGAAGTACAAAGATAACATAGAATACCATACTACAGATTCACAACCAACTCAGACAATGAATTATGTTATTTCAGCAAATACTAACAATAAGAAACATATTACAATCCCATCTCATGCAACTACAAAGGGACAATTACAATCAATCATTAAGACTACAACACATGGTAAAGAAACATGCCTCGAGGTAACCAACCAATTGCCACATAATATGACTAGGATAGATACATACATCGGCTTAATCCACATTCTTCTCAACAGACTTCTTATACTCCTCCATTTCCTTCAACCACAGATCCCCAAACTCACAATCCTTCCATTGCTCGAACCACGGTCCCCCAAGCGTATAATGTATTGCCTTTGGGAACGTGTTTGGATCGCCTTCTACAACCTTATTATGCCCCACCAAGAAATTCCACACAAAAGAGATCTCCCCAATCTCATCATCCTCCAACCATTGGAACCTATGGAGGAATGCACCACTCTCCTTATTCACCACTTCAGGGGTTAAAACCCGATTCTTTGGGTGACCACAATTGTACAACACCATGGATGACCAATTCTTCCTAGGGTACACGGTTTGAACTGCGCCATCCATTTTCGTCGTCTCTTTAGGCGTATAATCGTGATGCACACACATTATAGCGCATTTATCATCTACCAAATCAAATAATTCCTTAATATCACCCAAGTACAAGAAATCACAATCCACAAACATAGCCCATCCTTGATAATTGGCTAAATATGGGGTCAAGAATCTGGAGAATGAGAACTCGGTGCTCTCTAATTTACCCCTCTCACGCCAGTAAACACCCCTTTGCCGCATTTCAGATTGCTTAATGGGAAAAATCTCAACTGGGATTGAGGCTCTCTTCAACAAAGAATAGCGGCATACCTCATAAGCAAGATCCTCCCTCTGATCGTATCCTATGAATATCTTGAAATTCTTTCCATTTTTTTCACTCCCATTTACAAAATTTGCATTGCCATTGCTCAAATCCTTCAAGAAAACATCAGAATTTCCCCCCTCTACGCTACCATTTGAATGCAAATACGTGGACCCTGACATAATCTCGGCCAAGCACTTCAAATCTACAACGGGAAAAAAAAACAAGAACCCACAAAATAAATCAAAGAAACGAACAAGATCGAGCTATTTTATACACTATCTAAGCATATAAAAAGCAAACCCGTACGACAGATCTAGGAAAGGCAAGGACGCAATGTGGGAAAAAAAGAAACTTTATTTTTCTTGAATGGAACATATATATCCACAATTTAATTATTTTAATTAATAGAAAAACAAGCAGCGTCCAGGGATTGCCTTGATTGAGTGGAATGATTTTAGTGGCAGATTTAAGGGATGAATGGCTGTCGGTGCGTGATTTAGGGGGGTAAATCAAAACATAATTTTTTAGAACGATTTTGTCTGCCGGATATGATTTAGGGCCTCGAGATTAGAATATATATAGTCAAATCTGATCCCTATTTCCGTCTGGCCCATCTAAAGATTAATCTTCTTACACCCTAAAATATTCTGTCCAACAATGTCATTTCATTACCACCGTATGGGGAAGCACTAGTTCATCTCTAGGTTTAGGAAATTTGAGTCATAGGCTAAAATCATTGCTGAAGTGGAGATCGTTGGTGGAACTTTTACATGACCAAACGACCTTTTTGATATTATCATTTGGGTAAACATTTATGGTCAGAATATAATCACATGATCAAACCAATATTGATTTAACTTATGTGACCATAATCTGGTCCGCTCATGCTAACGTTAGGTCTAAGGATTATAATTTATTTGGACATATAAGATCCATATATTTAAGTGTGCATCTCATTTATCCGAATGAATTATGTCTTTGAATCTAGAATTAAGATAACATCTTCGTGTTGGCAAGAAATAATCGGCTAACAGATGGGTACCCACATGATAGCATGCATCTAACTACTCATGGGCAAACATAGGTATTTGCCAAGCTTAGTACTATATTTTTATTTATAAAATTTTAATTCCATAATGAAAAGTAATCATATTTTTGTCCAGCAAATATTGTTTTTTAAATTTTTTTCTGAAATCCTGATAATGTCCATGATTGGAGATTTTTAATTTGGTAGAGAGCCTTATATTCAAGGGATCAATAACACGATGTGGGGCACGTTTTGCGACAAGCTATGATATACGGACAATGACATGGCGATACTGACACAACACGACATGGACACTGCGACACGAATTTTCAAAATTTTCAGGATACAACACGGCTAGAACACACTTGTATATTTTTATATATATTATACATATATTATATTACAAAATACTAAAAAAAATCACATTTTTTAATTCTAAAGCCATGTAAAATGAACAAAATATTCTTACCAAATTCAAGAAGCATATAAATAAATGTATGTCATCTGGATCATCATAGTATCACTCATACTAACATCAAATATATATTACTTCAATTAACGTAAAGTTTAACAAACTCATCCAAATAAAAGACAACACTAAAAATATTCTTACCGAATTCAAAAATATATAAATAAATATACATCACTAAAATCATCATAGTATCACACATACTAACACCAAATCTATATTACTTCAGTTAACATAAAGTTCAACTAATAAGTCCACATTTCATTTTATCCAAAAACATTTTAAATTACACAATTAAACTCTAAAAGTGTCATTTATGTGTCGTACACGCACATCAACCGTGTCTGACACGGGTGTCCGGTTTTGAGGAAAGTGTCCGACACGGGTGTCTGATTAATTTTTTTAAAAAAAAATTAATAGCACGCAAAGTGGTGTGTCCGACACGTGTCTGAGGAGTTTCCGAGAGTGTCGGTGTCCTAGAAGTATCCAATACTGCACTGAGTAATTTTTAGGAGTGTCCGTTCATCATATGCGACAAGCTAGATAAAATTAGTATGATTAATTAGCCTAAGGTCCAATTGGTCGTTTGATTTTGAGGTAATTACCGAAGTCACAAGTTTTAATTATTTTTAGATTATAAGATGTAATAATTCAAAACAAATTTTCATTAAACATTAGAAGATTGTTCACTTGTTTAAAATCAAGTATTAAATTACTCAAGTAAATTCTAATGATTTTGATAAATACTGGTTTAAAGTTTAAATTCCTAAATCTTCAATGCATTTGGATAATGTGGGCCTTGGTACAAATATGGAGGCTCACCACTCACCACATATATTGAGAATCCAAGAGTTCATACAGAGAGATCCCATGTGCAACCATACCAAATTACAACTCATCTCGTCCCTCTTCCTATTCATAATACCTCAAATGTCATTCTCTTTGGGAATAGGTAAATGGTGAGGTCGTGATCCCACTACAAATTTCATTTTATATTCTGAAATTTCGATAAAGATTTAAGATTTTTTATGATTTCGAAATGAAATATCCCCTCTCGTTATATTTATTTCTAAAATTATCCCCGATATTTAGAAAATTCAATGGATTATATAATCCGACTACAAATTCTATTTTATATTGGTTTTGCTCGAGCGCCTGTAAAGAATGTCATTACACCTATATTTTACCTATTATATAAGGGAATAACTGGTTACTGTAGCGATGAATAGTGAAACAGTGTTGGGCATTTTATTTGGGCTTCCCTCAAGTTTTCGTGGGCTTTGTTAAAATTCTCGTGGGCTTGACTCGATTTTTTCATGGCCATGCGTTGTGGGCTTACCTCGAATTTACATGGGCCTGCGTTAGGCTACAAATGATAAAATTATAGTTTTACACTTAATACACTTCCATTTTTTTTACACTTCCCTTAAGTGTAAAAAATTATGTCTTGCCTGACATAAAATTATATATTTATAATTATATAAATATATACTTTCTTTAAGTGTATATTTATATAATTATATAAATATATACTTTCTTTAAGTGTATATTTACATAAAATTATGTCTTGCCCGACATCTTGTCTTGCCCGACATAAAATTATATATTTATTCAAGTCACTTTTACACTTCCATTTTTTTTTTTTTTATAGTTTTTGCTACAAAGGATAAAATTATGGATAATTAAATATATATATATGTGTGAAAAAAGTATATCGAATTTGAAAACTTAGCTCCTTTTTGCTCTCGGTCCGTTTTGGTAACTTGAATGTTTAGACTTTCGAAGTTTACATTGGTAATTTGTTTAATAGCTTGATTATAATTGTTTTGTTATTAAACTCTGCTATATGTTTAGTTATTCAAATATATATTCAAGTTTAGAATTTTGAAATTTGTCAACCACTACCTGTTAGCAAAATTTTATTTTGTAGTACATCTGGCCGAAAATGACCATCGACACCGTGCCTTGCACGGCGCCACTACGACTAGTTGTCTAATGTATGTGGTGCCCCATTTTTGACTTTATGGTTTTGGATATCTTTTTTGTTTCTTTGATGGAATTAAAAAATATGGATATGACTTCTTCGAATTTCGGACTCATTTGCCATCAAGTGGTGTTCCAAGGTTGCTCGGCTTCGGTGATGGATATTGTTAAGAGAGCTTATTCATTTGATTGTCAATTAGCAGTTTTCGTCTATCTTATATCCTTGTTTGTCCTTTCAACTATATTGAAGGCAGATTCGTTGCACGATAACATTTTTGGTTGCTTGGTATAGTGGAGTTTGCTTGGATATCTTAGCCATCAAAATACCTTGTTGTAACCTTTATAATGGCTGTTTTATTAGTCTTCGTCGTCGCCTAGCCAATGTGTTGTACATGCTACTTCGATTTATCATAGTTAATATATCCTTTTTTATCTACATATGATCTAGAAATGTGACATTTTTATTGAGGCTCGTCCCATCGAGAACTAAAAGGTGCAATTTGGAAAATTCTTATCTCGACTTGGTCTTGACCTTATGTATGGACCATCATAAATAAAATAGATTTGCCATAATTAGATTAACCTTGGTTGACATATCTGATTTTGTTATACATACAGAATCTAGATCTGGTGCAATTAAGGATTCCCAATAAATTCTCAACTAGGTCTGGGGAAATAACGGCAACAAATGTACGGCGGCGAATACCATGTGCAAGTGCAATCATCCAAAACGTACAAGGACTCTACACACAGTACAGGTGTGATGCAATCAATCCATACTGAAATAACAACAATTTTATTCTGGGCCACAGATGCTCTTTGATAAGAAAAAGAAATTATAAGGACTATAATCTACAGAAAGCACGGATTTAACAACGACTTACTTGATGCAGCACTATGGTCATCAAGATTCGCTTCTAGTAACATGTGAACTCTAATGCAATCCTTTAGTCTCCAGTTTCTGATAGGCCCAAGTGCTCCATTTCTGAAAGGGAAAAAAATGCTACTCAATCACGCATGAAACTGTAGATAGGTTTAAGATACATATTAATAAAGCGACACACGGCGAAACTAGGTTGTCAGTTGATTCTTCTATCAAGTTAATTGCCTCATTCTTCTTGTTCGGCTCCATAATAAAAATCATTTCTGCTACAGCAGCTCTGTGTCCCAGTGAATCTGTCAAAAACTAAATGAAAATGTAACAATATGGACCAAAGAATGTAATAATCAATATTAAAAAACGCTGGTAAATTATCATCTTTATGTGCCTCAAAGGAAAGGATGTTTGCCTCAACAAAAGATTTCCATGCAAGTGACAGCAAAACAAAAGGAAGTAAACCAAATATAAGTAAACACTCAGTCGGTACACTAATAACAGTGAAAAATAGGGTGGCAGAGACGCACCCAACAAACAACTGAAGGAAAAATAAGACATAAGAAAGTACCTAAATAAAGGTCGCTCAGCTTCTAAAACGCCACCATACGAGTTTTTCAGCATCATACGAGTTTTTCAGCATCAGTCACTGGAGCTGGTATGGATCCCACTTTATGGAAGAATTTTATCTGCAAAAAGCAAGCATTAAGTCCAGCAAACAGAAATCATGCCATCTTGGAACCATAAGAAAGTGAATTAAAATCTAGCAAAAACATAATGCATATATGAGATAAAAACGTCTCCATATGAATGCATTATATTGGTGCAAAAAGATCCAATAGATATGTATAATACCAGGCGTCGATGCGTGTCTGGGTCATTGGCATCCAAACGCTGCATATGCTTTACTACAACAACAACTAAGTCTTTATTCATAATGAATTGGGTTATGCTACATTAACAATAGACAGAATCAAATTGGGTCGGACACATGCGTTAGTCTTCTCCAAACGCTTCTATCGGTCAACATATCTTCTGTAATCCACTTACGCTCCAAGTCTTTGTGTATAACTTAGGGCCATGTCTTCTTCGGTCGTCCTTTCGCTCTCGTCAACTGGCCGAACATGGACTCCACTCGACGCACACGTGCACTGCTGGCCTACGTCTAACATGACCAAACCAACGTAAACGACTTTCTTGCATCTTCTCTTCTATACAAGCTACACCTACTTCAGCTCGAATATCTTCGTTCCTTATTTTATCTCTTCTGGTCTTACCACACATCCAACGAAGCATATGCATCTCTGCCACACTCATCTTTTGGATGTGATTCCTCTTGGGTGCCCAGCATTCCATCCCATACAACATGGGCGGTTCTATAAAACTTTCCCTTCAATTTCAGCGGGATATTACGATCGCATAGAACTCTGGTGGCGTTTCTCCATTTCAATCAGCCAGCCTGAATCCTGTGGTTAACGTCACTATCAATCTCTCCATCCTTTTGGATAACTGAACCTAGGTATCAAAACTTGCTGCTCATCGATACCTCTTGACCACCGGGTGCTACAACACCGGAATCCCGAAAGGAACGACCAATAAATCTGCACTCCATATATTATATTTTAGACATACTTAATCTAAAACCCTTTGATTCCAACGTCTCTCTCCATAACTCCAATTTGGCATTTACCCATGCCATTGTCTCGTCGATTAACACAAAATCGTCAACAAAAAGTATTCCAAGGTAATTCAGTCTGTATGTTTTTTGTTATCTCATCCATCACTAGGGAGAACATGAAAGGACTCAACGCAGACTCTTGATGCAATCCAATAGTGATCGAGAACTCACTTGTCACCCAACTGCACGTTCTCACATTGGATGCTACTTCGTCGTACATGTCCTTGATTATATTGACATACTTGATGTGAACATTTTTCTTCATCAAAGCCCACCATAATATATCCATTGGTACTTTATCATAGGTCTTCTCCAAGTCTATAAAGATCATATGCATATCTTTACTCCTCTCACGATAACGCTCGACAAGTTGACGAAGTAAATTGATAGCTTCAGTAGTTGACTGTCCTGGCATTAACCCAATTGGTTCTCCGATATCTTAACCTCTCTCCTTAAACGACATTCAATTATCATCTCCCAAAGCTTAATTGTGTGACACATTAGTTTTATACCACGATAGTTGGTGCAACTCTGAAGTCACCCTTGTTCTTATAGATAGGGATGTGAGTACTCTTTCTCCATTCATTTGGAATTTTGTTACTCTTCCAAATCTTGTTAAATAGATCTGTTAGCCATTTTATCCCCGTCGGTCCTGAACATCTCCATACTTTAGCTGCATATGCTTTACTGCATGTGGTAAATAACGAGATGATTTTCAACAACCCACAAATTAAAAAAAGATGAAGCATCAAAGGGACAATTGCTTCTGGTGTCATAGAGATTTTAATTCCTAATATGACATTAGCAATGCTCATATCTTTCATATCAAAATGTCTTGTCAACATTTCTTTGTTTCAACTATCACATCATGACTACTTCTCATTATTAGCATGTCATCAACATATAGACGTACTATAACAAATGTTCCTCGTGTGCCTTTGATGTACACGCATTTGTCACACTCGTTAATTCTAAAACCATTTGACAGTACAACTTTGTCAGATTTTTTATGCCATTGTTTAGGCGCTTGTTTCAGCCCATATAACGATTTAACGAGTTTGCATACTTTCTTTTCTTGTGCATTAACCACATAACCATCAGGTTGTTCTATATAAATTTCTTCTTCCAATTCACCATTAAAAAGGTTGTTTTAACATCCATTTGACGTATTTCAAGGTTATGCAGCGCGGCTATAGTAGGGCTGCTTACCGGTTGGAACCGGTCCGGTCCGGACCGGAACCGGTCCGGTCCGGTTTCGGACCCGTTATGGGCGGAACCGGTCCGGTCCGTTAAGGATCCGGATCGAACCGGTTCCGGTTTGGTTCGGATCCTTATCGGTTTTTCGTTTTGTTTTTTTTTTTAATGTTGTAAATGTTTCTTCAATGATGTTCATCACAAATTCAATATATTTCTTCTTCATTTCATAATATAGATGCATACAAATAATTGTAAAGACATGACAATTGAAAATCTAAATAAAAAAATATTACAATTTAGTACTTAGCAGTCTTCATAATTGATAAGTATTGTTTTGACGTTCTCTTCTTCTTGCTCGTCATAATGATTTACGAATTCGTCAACCGTCCCATCTCTTCTATTTTTTCATTCTGCTTCAAACCAATCTTTAAGTAACGTGAGCATGCATAACGAATCAGCTGATAGACTACTTCTGTAGTCTCCAATAATACGGCCGCATGTTGAGAATGCCGATTCAGAAGCGACGCTTGAAGCTTGTACAACATACACGTCTCTAGCCATTTTGGCTAAGATAGGGAATTATGCTGCATTGACTTCCACCATTGTAAGACGTCGAAGTTGTCTTCGGTTAGAAATTGATAATTCTGATACATTTGCAACTCAGTCGACGTGCTTGTAGAAGGTCCTTTTCCCTTAAGTTTTTTCCTGCCCAGCATTCTAAGCAAATTGATGCCCCCACCTTTAGATTGAGTTTGGGGTTGTTCTTCAACAGGCCTTTGTTGCGATGATTCACTTGCCTGTTGATTATAATACAACTGAAACATATTTTGGAGAGATTGCATTGTAGACGTCTTTTGATCGTCAACAACCTTCCCCAAAAATTTAGCATAATATTCAAAAAATATCTCAAATGAAGATAAACATTGACTAGGATCTAGCAATGTTGCGATGCAGTGCACGGGTGGGATTTGTTCCAAATACTTTATAAATTTAGTTTCCATTGCACTAACAAAAGCATGCAAGTCATAGTCATCTCTAAATTCTATAAATTTATCAAACATGTTAAATACTAAAGGAAGAAAATAAACGGAAGTTGGATAAGTAACACCAGAGAAATGTTCCGTCGCTTCTTTGAAAGTACCTAACAATGATACACAATTTTCAACAAATTCCCAATCCTCATTAGTCAAATAAATACTTTCATCGCTATCAGGCATTTGATATGAATTATAAAATGGAGTTAAAATATCTTTGTAAGGTAACATAGCATTCAACATATTGTACAACGAATTCCACATAGTTTCTATTGGTGATGGAAAAAGAAGATGCTTTAAACCATTAGATAAACATAATTGTTTCCAATCACGCTTAACACGGCTCGTGCGTAACCATTTAGCGCAGTATTTCATTTTGTCAATACATGCTGAGTGATTGTCCTCATAACCAACTTTAACAGCCAAATTAATCACATGACATGCACATCTAACATGGAAAAAAATACCATCAAGCATTGGTTTAAGATAGGTCTTTAAATCACGCATCGCAGCATTGTTATTCGCAGCATTGTCTAATGTGATTGAAAATACCTTATCCTGAATTCCATAATGTCTACAAGTGTTGAATACATATTTAGCAATTACATAACCAGTATGTGCACAGTCTAACTCATCTAAAGACAAAATCCTTTTTTGCATACACCAATTATCATCAATCCAATGACAAAAAGTGACAAAAAAATATGAATCAGAATTTACATTTGTCCAAATATCAGTTGTTAAACTAACCCTACAAGGCAAACTAGAAAGATGTTGAAACAATGTATTTCTATATTCAACAAATACGTCCATACAATTTCTTTTTAGTGTGTGCCTGGAAATATATTTAAACATGGGTTGTATAGACGAAGCAAATTCAATAAAACCAGCACGTTCAGCTTGTATAAAAGGTAGTTCACATCTGATCACATATCTAACAAGTGACCTACGATTAATTTCAGCAGTTAAAATAAAATTCGTGCCAGTAAGAACATTAATTTGTGCTTGTGTTGCTTCTCGACTTAATGGTTGTAATGTTGTCTCATCAAAATTATGTTTTTTTACTAAGTGTTTTTTAAATGTTCTGGTGCCTCCACTGGAACCACCAGCTTTATATGAATACTGGATCTTACATAATTTACATATTGCAACAGATTCATTAGTACCTTCTTTTTGAGCGAGTTCAAAGTGATCCCATATCTTACTTCTTTTGGCACGAGTAGGTTGTCTACTCGCTGCTGTAGTGGCTCCGGATGACTCCACATGTTGTCTTTCTTGGGCTTGGGCAGCAACATGTTCGGCAGGTTGTTGGGGTTGTTGTGGTTCGACATTCATAGAAGAACCACCAACATTGAGGTCAGCAAAAAAATCATAACTTTCATTTAACTCAGGAATTGGCACAGGCAAATTCATTGCAGAAGATGAACTCAGTGGTAGACGACCCGGAACGAGACCCCGACTACGACCAGCACCACTGCTAGATGAAGATGCCATTATTATATAAGACTATTCTTCTTTTTTATTTATTTATTTATTTATTTATTTTTTAAAACCTACCGGTTCCGGTTCCGGAACCGGAACCAAACCGGTAGCACCGCCACCGGCGGTGCTACCGGTTTGGTTCTTCGGGATCGCCCCGGACCGGTTTCTAACCGGTTCCGGGGCGAACCGGAACCGCTAAGTCCGGTTCCGGTTTTGGACCGGACTTAACGGACCGAATCCGGGCCGGGTCCGGTTTGACCCGGCCCGGTAAGCACCCCTAGGCTATAGCAATGAGTACATGAATGGATGTAATCCTTGTTACTGAGTAAGTATCGAAGAAATCAAGGCCTTCAATTTGTTTGAATCCATTTGCCACCAATCGAGCCTTGTACTTTTCGATTGCTCCATCAGCATTATACTTTTGTTTTAGAATCCATTTACACCCCAACGGTTTGGTACCCGGAGGAGGATCAACTAATTTCCAAGTATTATTTTGCAAAATAGAATCCATTTATGAATAGATGGCTTCCTTCCAAATATGGAGATTCGGGACTAGACAAAGCATCTTTCAATGTATTTGGTTCATTTTCCAACATATGTGTTTGAAAGTCCGGACCAAATGACTTCGCATTTCTAGCCCTTTTACTAACGTCTCGGTTCCTTGTGTTGTTTGGAACCTTCATTTTCAGTTTCATTGCTTCTATGTTCTTCGATTTATTCTGAACCTTTATTTGCAATCTCATAGTTCTTTTATTTGAACTTATATCCTTCCTTTCTTTCCTAGGAAAGACACCTTCAAAGAATATTGCATTCCTTGATTCTATTATCATTCCTTCATTCATATCAAGAATATGCGATTTTTGCACAATAAATCGATAAGCATTACTATTATGTGCATATCCTATGAAAATACAATCAACCGTTTTTTGTCCTATTTTCACTTGTTTTGGCTTTGGTATTTCTATTTTAGCCAAGCACCCCCACACTTTGAGGTATTTGCATGAAGGCTTATGTCCTTTCCATATCTCATAAGGTGTTTTGTCACTTTTCTTGTGAGGTATTTTATTGAGAATGTGGTTTGACGATAGAATGGTTTCCTCGGGTAAGCCATAATTTATCAACAAGGCATTCATCATTTCTTTTAGAGTCCTATTTTTCCTTTCAGCGACTCCATTAGATTGAGGCGAGTATGGGGCAGTGGTTTGATGTACATGCCAAATTGCGAACAAAATTCATCAAACGGTGCGCCATATTCTCCTCC
This sequence comes from Haberlea rhodopensis, assembly GCA_907163345.1. NCBI lineage: Eukaryota > Viridiplantae > Streptophyta > Magnoliopsida > Lamiales > Gesneriaceae > Haberlea > Haberlea rhodopensis. The sequence continues at coordinate 2,236,568 of CAJQUN010000056.1, forward strand.
TCTATCACTTCGAATAATTTTTATTCGCTTGCCAAGTTGATTTTCAACATCATTCTTATAATTCATTAAAGCCTCTAGGACTTCATCTTTGCTCCTTAGAATCTTGAGCAATCATCAATAAACTTTCCAAAGTACTTTTTCTCTCCTCTCGTTTACACATACTTTAGATCACATAAATCTGTATGAATTAATTCTAGAGGAGTAGTACTTTTTTCCACCGAATGGAATGGTGCGTTGGTCATTTTAGCTTTAACACAAATTTCACATTTTTGTGTTGGATTAATATTGAATGTAAGTAACAAATTTAAATTTTGTAAACGTCGAAGAGTATTAAAATTTACATGTCCTGAACGAACATGCCAAATATTGGAGCACTCAACCAAGTAAAAAAATTAATAACTTTATTGCATTCAAAGTTGAGGTGAACCGCCATTACATTCATTTTGAAGAGGCTCTTCTCAAGATACCACTTTCCTATAAAATGACCCCTCTTAGTGAGTACAAATTTATTGGAATCAAAAACTAGTCTAAAACCACTTTGATCAACAGTGACCCCGCCACCAAGTTCTTTCGGATATCCGGCACATGAAGCACATCAATCAGAGTCACTTCCTTGCCTAACGTCATCTTTAGCACAACTTTTCCATGTCCCGCTATTTATGAAGTTGAAGAATTCCACATGTATAACCTTCTTCCTGAAATCGGTGTGTACTTCGAGAACATCTCTTTGTCAGAGCATATGCACCTTGTAGCTCCCGTATCAATCCACCATTCATTTGGATTATCCACCAAGTTTGTTTCAAAGATCACATCAGTCAAGTCAAGTTCGTTCATATCAATAGTCACGGACTTGTCTTGAGCCAAATTTACTTGGTTTTTCTTTGTTCGCCTACAATCCTTTGCTTTATGATTCGGTTTCCCTCAATTAAAGAAATTCCCCTTGAACATTTTAGAGTTTCTTGCTTGTTGGCCATCATGATTCTTTCTCTTCTTTCCATGAGTGTTTGATTCCACAACATTGACTCTTGCACTCAATTTATTTATGTTGATTTCCAAAATGACCACTCAAGCAATTCCCCTCGAGCGCCCCACTATAAACTTCTTAAGGCCGGCATCTCCAGCCTTATATTTAGTTTCCAGCGTATTACACAATTCTTTTGCGGTTCGGACTTGACAATACATATTGTATAATGCATCATCAAGGCCAGCCAACAAGTAGTTCTTGCATAGGATCGCTTTGTTTCCATGCATCTACAGGGGCCCTCACTTGGGGATCATTCTCATCTCCATCAATGGTAGGAAGATCATCTTGCAAAAACTTTGTCAAATGCAAAGAAATGCAAAGTAGTGAGATAGAACAATATTTTCTGTTGCCATCTCTTGAAGTCTATGCCGGTGAACTTTCATGATCTTTCTCCTTGCGTCGCTGCTCGCTATTTATTTAAACAGAAACTTCTAGTCTAACGATTATACCTCAAGTGCACGGTGTCACTTTTTAGTATAGTAGATTTTTAAGAAAAGGTTGTCGACCCACAATGACTAGAAAATAAGTACCAGACTCCAATAGTTTAACTATATTTAGCCTACGATAAATGGTTATGATTATTAAACTAATTTGACTAATAATTCAATATTTAACCCAAAGAAGCTGTAGAGAATAAGAATAAGATCAATAGAGGCAATTATCAAGACTTTCGGTTCACTCATGTAATCCCCAAAATTCGCCTATTAGTTAAGAACTGAATACAAACGTTCTAAGGTGACGAGTTTTCCTAATGCACTTGTTATACCTTGGTCCAATTATAACAAATCTAATACTAACGTTGTAATAAGCTACTCCCGTACCCTTATTGAACAATCAATATTGATCGTCGATTTATGAAAACTACTAGCCTTCGATTTTGGTAAATCTATTTCTATTACACGTGTATTGTGACTTTATCTCTCGATCTCAGTCTGAAATCCACGGCATAAATTACTATATTGTATTGCAATATCCTATGGTCAATTCAATTGCAATAAATAATCATTCAAATGTGATCAACCTTCAAAAGCATGTATCACAATAATTTATGCACAAAGATATGTAAAAACCAGTCAAAAACCTTAAATTGAATTATGGGTTCATGCAAAGGATCCCCTAAGTCTTGAGAACAAACTTAGCCAACAATAGCCATCAAATAATAATGCATAAAATTGTTTTGCAACATTCTAAACATCAAAATCTAATGAAAATATAGAACAAAAGTTAGAAATACGAAAATAACGAGAGGCGTTGACTCATTGCGTTGCTCCGTCGTCCCGTCTCTTCAGATGCATCTTCTCTTCAATGGTTTTGTGGTGTATGGATGATGGTAGTTGATTGAGAGGGTGGAGGCTTATAGTGTACGTTGAATTATGAGCCAAAGACCCCTAATTTTGTCCAAAACAATCCATATATAGTGGTGAAGGAGTTTGGCAAAACTTGGACTCAAAATTTGCCATAAGGAAATAAAATCTCGAATCGATCGGGTCTGGCGATTGATCGCGAGAAAGTGCCGATCGATCGCCAGAACAAGCTGACTTTTATTTTTCAATATTTTCATATCGGCGATCGATCGCCCTTAATTACCGACGATCGCGAAATTGTATAACTCGAGGCGATCAATCGCCCAACATTGTCGATTGATCGTGATTATCTTCTGGTCCAAGGCGATCGATCGCCAGAAAATTCAGATCGATCGCGAGTCCTGAATTTCAACTATTTGTAATTTCGTCCTTTCTTCATCGTGTTTGCTCGGTTTGATCATTTTCCATCATTTTTAGCTTATTTCCTCCATTTTTATGCATTTGGACAAAGATTCCTGAATTATACAAACATATACCAAAACGCGTAATATTTTACAGGAATCACTACAAAAACGCCCATAATCTTATAGCAAATTAAGTATAAAAATCACACTTATCAGTCACAGGAACATTGGTGGACGTGGACTCCATCTTTCACAATAACAGAAAAATTCTTCTTAAGATTGTTGTCTTTTGGATGCTTCGGAATCCGCAGGAATGTCGTTGCTTTTATGATAGTGATAGATGGCAATTGCAATAAACAAATTAAGTTGAGGTAAGTATATAACACTTTGTCCTTAAGAAGAATTTGCCACCGCACACGGTGCTCACGGGATATGACAGTCTTCTCCCAAGATACAACGACTTTGTTCGTGATAGTAGCACTACAAATCACAAGCGCTACAACCACAAAAATTGCAAACTCACTTCTTTCCAAGGAAGAATGAACAAGATGCAGAAAACGTTTCAAGCAATTTTGATCTTGCTTTGATTCTCAATATGATGTGTTTTGATTTCTCAAAATCTTCTTTCAATTCAATCCTGGGGTGTGGTGTTTATAGGTGACCGTATGATGCCACCAAAAGAGGTGATTCTACAAGAAAATATGCACCCAATCATCAAGGGTCACAATTTAAGTTTGAAAAGCTGTGACGGGCGCCTAGGTGCATAAAGTGATGCGCCTTTGCGCCTACCTTTCTGCCGGAGAAAAAATCTGCAGCACATGAGGCTCCTGGGCTCATTAATTCATGCGCCTAGGCGCCTCAAATCCTTCCGGTTTTCGCTTTTTCGTCCCTTTTCTATATATGCAACTTTTCTTTGAAGTCTTTCTTGCTTAATTCCAAATAATTAAGTCTTGCTTAATTCCAAATAATTAAGCCTCGATTTGACCTGGCTTAATTTTAATTCATTAAGCCACAAAATTTCCAATTCGATGGTGATTGAATGCTTGTTGGAGATGTGACATGGGAGTAAAGCTTATTTTTGGTGTTTATACGTATGGAGTATATTGTTTTTCCAGGTTTTTTTACTAAACGGAAGATGAGTAACACTATAAGGAATCTATATGCTCAGCAGTACTGGAATGTAAAAGTTTATCAAGTTGACGGAGGTATCGAATAAAGAATTACAAAGAGTTTCCTGTGTTTGCTAACTAGACAGTCGAGTCACCCCTGAGAAAGACATGCTACAAAAAAGTGATAGTTGTCCTGATATCCATATGGAATGGAATTTTAGATAAGCCTGCGACCATAATGAAAACGTAAAGAAAAATTGAGGATGAAGTTCTTCTATAGTGTACCAAAATGAAGTTTACATAATCAATTTGTTTTTAAAAAAGAAAGAAAGCGGGTTCGGGGGTCTGGGAACATTTTTTTGTGGCGAGACATGTCCAATATTTGGTCAAATCCATCCAGACCTGTCTCATGTCATCCCTACAACTACATAATGTTGTGACTCCCGTTGATGTGACAATGTTATCTGAAATAGTTTCCAATTTGTTAACAAGTCGTTCATCACTATTATTTTTCCTTGTTATCAATGGTGGTTGTGTGACTTCCATGGAAGTCAGTAATTTTGCTCCTAAAATTACTAATACACGTAATTGAAATTAATAAATATATTCAAACAAAAGGTTTTCTCACTAGTCAATTGCTTTTTTAGTATCATAATCGTGTTCTAACTTCTAATTACGTTTATGATACTGAAACTTGTTTACAATTAATAAACATTCAAATTATTGTATTGAATACATTTAATTATCACCTATCAAATACCATTCATTCCTCCTCAGGCGCATATCTGCATCTATACCTGCTTTCAATGGCAGTAAAGTGGGTCTGCAACTGTACTTTTATATCCTCATTATCCCAATCCAGCTGCGCCCACCATTTACTTCCTCCACGTATTCCTTTTATACTCTGTGTACTTCGGAGATTCAAAGGTAGCTTCATGATTCTATCGCAACCATTTACGTCAAGTTCTTGTAGATTCTCCCAGTACTCATGATTTCTGCAAAGATTCTCTATATTTTCAAGGTCCCACAATCTCAAATTCTCAAGATTTGGCAAAATGGGATCCAAATCCATATGTTGGCTTGAATCAGGATACTTGAAGAAACATTTCAACATCCCACAACCTCTCACATCAATCGTTTTTACGTTTTCCAGCGTTTGATTCTCTTTAAGAGAGAGGAGACATTTTAATTTAGGACAGCATGTTATATCTATTGACCTTAGCTTCGAAAAACGTACGCCAAGAATCTTACCCAAGTCTGAAATGCTCTCCAATTCATCCACGCCAGTTAGACGAATGTCCTCTAAATTCGGTAGCGGGTCAAACGAAGTAACATCAACACATCCTTTGGTATTGGCCTGGAAACTGACCTCACATCCTACAATCCATAGCATCTTCAAACTTTCAAAGCTTCCGGCAGTAATGCTCTTTTTTAACATCTCAGTAATCCCCTGGCAACGACTCAACACACAAGAAGTTGATGCAAGCAGTAGCCACCCTATCGATTCTTGAGACAACGATAATCCATCGAGTATCACACGGTGTTCATACCAGTTAATAGAAATTTCAAAATCATAGGGACGCGTTTTATTACTGGTGATTACAATTATAGATTTTCTTATGCTTCCAGGCCAGTTGAAGTTCTTATTGTTTCTGCTAAGATGTGGGATGCTGCCTAACTGAGCTTGAAACACGACCAATTTCTTGAGGAGTGGTAGTATTTCAAAGAGCTTTTGTCCGTCAACTGAACTTGAAATACATGAGAGACTCAACAACTCCAAATTCGACAAGAAGGAAATAGCACTATATGGGATTGCTTGTAGCTTGCACTTCGAGCTGTCTAACTCTCGTAAGTTGCTCATCTTCTCGATACTAATTGGTAATCGTGTGATGGCAGTGCCACTAGAGTCGAGCACTAGAAGTCTACTCAGACCATCCAAAGGCGGCAACTCTAGTAATCTAAAGCATCGACGTAAAATCAGAGCTCGAAGTTGATTTAGTTGTGCAAGAGAAGGCAAGTACTCTATCCCAATTCCACTCAGGTCCAAGATTTTGAGGGCTCCAAATCCTTGTAGAAATGAGAAAGGAATTCCCCCAACTTTGTAATTTCCTCGTAAACGTAAGGTTGTTGCTTCTGGACATCGCACCACGCCGTCAGGAAGGGAGCCAAATTGAATATTTATGAAAGATAGTCTTTTGAAAGAACACAAGAACTCACTCTCTGAGACGCAATCCAAGGCAATTCCAGATCGAACAAGGGATTTGCATTCATCTTCAATGGAAGATGCAATCCGTATGCCAACATCACGAACTACATCATGCATCTTGACGGAGGAGGAATCCTCACCAGGTTCTAGCAAACAACAATCCTTTAGATTTTGTATAACAGCAATGCCTCGGTTTTCTAGTTCCTCGTAGTCTAGGCGATCGTCTAATAAACCTTGACAGTACCAGTACCGAACCAGTTCACGAACTTTGATATCATAGTCTTCTGGGTACAAGCAGCAAAACAAAAAACAAGATTTGGTATGCTTACCTTGTAGAGAATCGTAACTCCATTTCAGGGTCTTGTATACCTTGTCTTCCATCCGTTTGACAAGAGGTTCTGAATACTGCAACGCTCTCAGAGCATCCTTCCACAGAGGAACCATGGATTTCCCTCTCATAGATGCCCCAACAACAATGATAGCCAAGGGCAATCCATGGCATTCATTGGCAACAACTTCAGCAATTGGCCGAATTCGTTCTTCCAGGACTACTTCCCCGGCATGTTCACAGAATAGCTTCCAAGCTTCTTCAGAATTTAGAACATTTACTCTAAGATCGACCTGAGTCCCCATATCTCTGCAAACTTCAAATGAACGAGATGTTAATATGATCTTGCCCCTGGCACATATTTCTGGTCGTGGGATGCCTACACGGTCCAAATCAACAGCTTCCCAGACATCATCCAAGATTAGAAGAAAGCGATCCTCCTTTCGGAGCTTTTCGTGCAGTAGAAAAGCCATTCTTTCTTCATTTTTCACCTTGTCAACCTCCATTCCCAACCTCTCAGCAATTTCCATTTGAAGTCTTGATATATTTGTCTCTTTAGACACTGTAACCCATATTATCACACCAAAATCTCGTGCTGGAGCCCTTTCTTCGAGCTCATTGTTCAAGTTCTTCACCAAAGTAGTCTTCCCAACGCCCCCCATACCCCAAACGCCGATTTTTGTTACATTGTCTTTCGTCAGTAGATCTAATAATCTATCCAAGTTCTCTGAGGCTGCTTTTTGGCTGATTATTGATGGGCCGGGAATATGCTCAACTCGACTCACGTACTCCATTTTCTCCAACGAATTGCCAGCTTCTTGAGTTGCTTCGCTGACTTAATCTTTCTAACCACTTGGCTGCTTAATTTGCATAGCTTTGGGCAAAGGAAGCAAGAATACAGAAAGTTCTTCTCATCAGCTGCTGATATAGTTGATACCAAATCATCCACATCTTTTTCGAATTTATCCACTCGTACCAACCAATCATTTGTCTGGGCTCGATCTGCGTCCGTCATCCGGTCGTGTTTGTCTCTCACGACATCCCTAAGAACCATCAGCGAAGTAATTTCATTCTTCAGACTACTGACATTTGATCGCCTCTTGAAGAAAATCTTGGTTCTAGCATGAATAGAGCCAAAAATAATTCGACAAGGCTCGGCGAGTACCAAACCACACACACAAGTCACCCATTCCATGTTGAACAATAAAGGACTCGAAGGAATGAAAAGATTAAACAAGTGCAACACAAGATGGAAGGAATCGGGACGAAAAGAACTAATATATTGAGGATGGTCTACAAAATTAGTGGCCGATAATCTTGATGATGATTGCTTTTTCTTAGTTGTAAAGGTACACTACATTATTTATTCAATTTGTGTTGATAAGTGGACGTTGACAATATTTTTAAATCTGCAATATGAAAGCTTTATAGATGCAACAATATTTTTAAATAATTTACGTACGTTGTAAAAAAATTTGAAGCATCTCAGGCATTAATCTACTTTTTTTTTCCAGCATAATTCATGGTCCACTTCTATACACCCGATCTTACAAACACCAACACAGATATAAATATGTACATACATATTTATGTATCTTAATCCTTACAAATATCTGATCCATATAACGGTGCCTTCATTCTTCCTCTCATTTCGGTTATGAGGTTACACATAAATAATTGACCCTTAAAGATATAAATAATTAATCAATCAATTTGATTTAATATAGTAAACTCAATGCAACCTAAATGATACTGTTTGGTAACTCAAATTAAACCTAGCTAGCTAAGAAAACTTCCCACTCATTGACCTCAATCTCACTCAAATATTTTGCAGATATTCGACTTACCATTAAACAAGAAACAAGTTTCACTTTTTTAATTTTTTTTTTTTTTTTTGCAGCCAATATTTGATGTATGGTTTGCCATTGCAAAACTGAGTACAATGCAATTTCGAAATCCAGGGTAAATTTTTAGTTTGTGTATAAAGAAAGGTGAGTGATATTTTTTTTAAAAAAACATATAGATTAATTATTTACAAAACAAACTTGAACATTAAAAAGTCGTGACATTTGAAGAAGTCATTTTCCACCCTTTTGGTTTTTTTTTGCTTGGACTTAGACCCGACCACGGTTCAGAACCACCGGTTAGACGGTTCAAAAAACATCGATCCTTAACCTTAACCTTCCTTGACGGTTTCGGTTAAGGTTCATGAACCGCCGGTTACGGTTCCGACTACGGTTACAGTTAACCAACGGTTACGGTTACGGTTTGACCCTTTTTTTTTTAAACAAAATTAAAAATAAAATAAAGTGTAAAATGTGTTTGAATGTGTTTTCATCCATGGATTAATTATAAAATAACGTGAAATAAATTCAAGCTCAGATAATTAAAATGTGTAAGATATATTTGTTTGGTTAATATATATAAATTATAACACTATATTTAGATCAACAAAACTCTTATAGCTTAGTGGGTTGAAGCTAGTTATTCAATTTGGAACTCATGAGTTCAAATCTACACCATAACATATATTTTAAATTTAAAAATGTAAAAAAAAATTAAAATAACCCTTGAACCGCCAGTTAACCGACGGTTCACGGGTTGGCAAAATTATGACCCTTAACCGGCCCTTCTATAGACGGGTCGGTTACGGGTCCGACCCTTTGATGTGACTAGAAATAGACACATCTATTGAGCTTAATTGTCTACGATTTGGTATATTTTGATGGATAAATTGATACATATGCTACCTAATCGTATATTTTTGTAAATGTAGGAAAATGTGAAGAAATCAAGCTAAAATGATGAAAGAATAAATAAAGTTGAAGAAAAGTGGGAAAAACCGGAATTCAAGACACATGTTGCTCTTTTCTCCTCAAATTTCTATATGTTCGAGCCACGTTTTGGAAATGTGATCCATAGAAAAGTTGTAGAACTTTCAGTTATCTTCGCGTGGACAGCTGATTCATCAAATTCAAAGTTTGTACGAGAATGTTACGGCCAAAATACGAAACTCGCCAGAAAAATTGAAGACATACGTAATTACGCCATTATTAGGCGTAATTATGTCACTGCTACGGCATGTGTAGGCGTAGCTACACCATTCTGCGCGTAACTAGGCCAGAAACGTGGGAAGCCATAATTTTGACACGTCATCAGGCGTCTTACGCCATTTTGAGGAATAGCTACGCGAGCAGAGTTTTGGAAAGTATAAAGACTTGATTTATTTCCTTCCCACATGGATTCTACCCTACTCCATCAGCCTCCAAGCCTATATACTCAAAATCAGTCTCTTGAAGACAGAATTCAGACATTAGAAATAATTTTTAGATTTTAGAATAATTTTTCTATCAACTTTTGTGAAGAACGCTTGAAGAACGAAGACGGAAGTGACACTCCGGAATCGTGAATCCTTTTAGTAACTTTTTCGTCTCCTATTAGTTTAATGATTTCTAGATTAATTTTGATTGTTTTTAATGTTATGAGTAGCTAAATACTTTTGTGATTCTCGGTTTAGTAAAACGATACATTGGATGTTCACGATTCTTGTGAGATAAGTTTTGATTATTGATTTTCTTTGAGTATCAATTGTTTTTCTGATTTGATTTTCATAGTTATGCATGATTGTTGGATTGATCACCTAGCTATTGTTCATACAATTTAACGCCAAATTAGATATCAAATACGGAATCGTTTGATCACTCTAATTTACGAAGCAACTAAGATTAATTAAAATCCGCTTGTGAGTTTGTTAAATTCTTAGGGAAAACAATTGACTAGATTAAACATAGACCCTTGGATTATGTTGTTTAGCTTCATCAATCTCACTAGTTCATATGCTATCATCGATTTAAATCTTAATTGCTTGTATTTTGATTGATTGTTTGATAAGGGTTAAACTAGAACGCTTGGGCTACTTAACTAAACGTAAGGTGATATAGGACTTTCATTATTGGATTAAACGTCCGCAATGAATATTCATATGGAAATTGAACCGTTTGTGAAGATGATGATCAAGATAGTAAACGCTAATTGTAAAGTTAACCGAAAATCGAGAATCGCACTTTTCTCATAAGTTAATACATCTAGATAATTTTGCATATTAGTTTAATTTTGCATCATAGTATTATTACTTTGACTTCAAAACCCCTTTTTATTTTAGTTTGCATAAGTTAACACAAAAATATAACCTTCCTCGTGGGATCAATCCCTACTCACGCTACTACATTCATAACTGTTATTAACTTGAGAGGGTTAATTTGGGCGTACGCGATAATTGCTACCAAATTTTGGCGTCGTTGCCGGGGAAGGCAATTACTTTTGTGTTAACCTCACTTTATTTTATTTATTTCATTTTATACTCGTGTTGTTTGTTCATGGGTACAGGTGATCCCTCAGATCAAGAAGACAATATTCCCTACGATCCTGAGATCGAGAGGACACTACATCGGTGAAGGAGAGAAAATCGAAGGCAAGAAGATGAAGAGAGGAACATGATGGCTGCAAATCAAAGCTTGAGGCAGTTGGCGAATCCTAACTTGGATCAACAACCTCTCTGCATCACTTTCCCTGCTCTCGCAAATAACTCAGATCTGGTTTAATTCACTTATTGCCATCTTTTCATGGTCTTGCAGGAGAAAACCCGCACAAGCACTTGATGCAATTCCACGTGGTGTGCACTACTATGAAGCCTGCTGGCGTGACGGAGGAGCAAATCAAACTGCGAGCCTTTCCATTCTCGCTAAAGGATGCTGCAAAGGATTGGCTATTCTACCTACCCCCCGGATCTATCACCACCTAGACGGATTTGCAAAGAGTCTTCCTAGAGAAGTACTTTCCTGCTTCAAGGGCGACTAACATAAGAAAAGAGATCTATGGTGTGAAGCAGTACCACGAGGAGTCACTACATGACTACTGGGAACGTTTTAAGAAGTTGTGTGCAAGCTGCCCACAACATCAGATAAGTGAACACTTGTTAATTCAATATTTCTATGAAGGTTTGCTTTCTGGTGACAGGAACTTAGTGGATACGGGCGAGCGGAGGAGCTTTCATTGACAAGACATAGGAGGAGGCAAGGAACTTAATAGCTAACATGGTGGCCAACTCCCAACAATTTGGACATGTTCGCCATGGACAACCGCCAAGAAAAGAGGTAAATATATCCAATTTGGAACAATAACTGATTGATCTAACTTTTCTTGTGTGTAATCTTGCAGGAGGCAACGTGGGGAAGATGAAGCCGTGTGGAATCTGTCTAGCTGTGAACCATCCCACTGATGCATGTCCCTCACTACAAGAGACAGCCACTGAGCACGTGAATGCAGCGGGAGGATTCCCAGGGCCACCACAAAGGGGCTATGACAATCCCTCGAGCAATTACAATCAAGGGTGGAGGGACCATCCGACCAAGGATATGTGAACCCACAGATGCACCAACCTCCACCCTACAGACCGCCATATAAGCGACCTCCACCACCGCCAGTGCACCCTCCTTCTGACAGGTTAGAAAATATTGTTAAAGTTATTGCTGAAAATAGCTTGCAATTTCAACAGGAGACGAGGACGAGCATCCAAAGCTTGACTACGCAAATGGGACAACTGGCAACTTTGCTCAACAAGATTGAAGCAAGAATCTCAAATGGACTACCTTCACAATCGGAGGTGAACCCCAGGGAGAATGTAAGGGCTATCACTTTGAAGATGAGCGAATATACAGCTGAGGAGAAGGTGGTACTGACGCCACCCAAGCAAGAAGAGATGAAGGAGACGGAGAAAGACGTTGAAGAGCCCATACAAGAGGAGGAACCACGGGGTAAGTTCCCTAAATTTTCTGAATATAAAATTGAACCCCCGTTCCCCCTTGCTTTTAAAGAAAATAGGAAAGATGAGGATATCAAGGAACTCTACGAGACTTTCCGACGATGTGAGGCAAAGGCTCCACTACATGATGCCATGATGAAGATACCTCGATGTGCGAGTTTTTTTAAGGAAGTTTGGAAAGCGGATAAGAACAAGGAACGCAAAGGGTGCCCCATGATCGAACTAGGTGAGAATGTTTCGGCGGTCATCCAAAGAAGCATTCCCACAAAATGCAAGGACCCTGGTATGTTTTCTATCCCATGTGTGATTGGAACTACTAGGATTGAGAAGGCGATGCTAGATTTAGTATCTTCAATTAATGTCATGCCTTACTATTGCTACACTCAACTGAAACCTGGACCTTTGAAACAGGACCATACTGTGATTCAATTAGCTGATAGGTCCACAGTTATTCCTAGGGGGATAGTAGAAGATGTACTTGTGCATGTAGAGAACTTGGTCTTCCCCGCCGATTTCTATGTCTTAGACATGGAAAATGGTGATCCATCTAGCCCCGTTCTTTTAGGAAGACCATTCTTGAAAACATCAAAATCTGTGATCGACGTGAATAACGGCCTGTTAACAATGGAGTTTAATGGTGAAAGTACAAAATTTAATATCTATGAACCCATTAAAACTCATGAGCATGCTAGTTATGCTATTGATATAAATGATGCATATGGTTCTGATTTTGATGATGATGAATTGTGGGAGATAGAAAAGACTACTGATGGCCTTGATGACAAAGGAGGTATGGATTCGAGCCCTGTGCATAATGTTCATACTATTGCTGCTTTATCTAGTCATGATACTGCTGACTTTCTTTCTTCTCAGTTGCAGGATCATACCATTGAAAAGACACACCCTCCGGACAGACCACAGCAAGCAACAACTGAAGGAGGAGGAAACCGAAGTTCAAGGGACTTAAGAAGATATTGAGGTGGAAAAAGAAGGATAGAACAACATCGCATCACCCACCTTGATAGAGGACTGACGTCAGGCCACCGACGTTAAACAGATGTGCTGCTTGGGAGGCAACCCAAGGGGAGTTTCCTTTCTCCCCTTTACTTTTATTTTTATTGCTTTAATAGTTAGACTTTTCTCTTTTCTTGTATTTTTGTCTTACATTGGGGACAATGTAAGATTTAAGTATGGGGGAGGGATTAGTGGTGTGTTATTGTTTACTATTACAAAAATACAAAAAAATCAAAAAATTTGAAAAATTTTGAGCTCATAGTTAGTAATGAATGCATGCATAGAATCACTAGCCCGTGATGAACCCTAATTGAGGACATGCATGCTTTTGAACATAGGTGAATTGTTAACCTTGGAACACTTTGAACTCTAATGCAAATTTTGCTTTAACATAGTAGTATTTTGAGCACGAATCCGTCATGACTTGTGAAGTGTGCATAGCTTAGTGAAGATTGTGTGAACTTTGTGATAGTCTTAAGAAGTCTCTAATACATGATAGAACTTAACTACATGCTCTTTGAGGCGTATGTCTAGACTACTTGCAAACATGAAAGTGATATAGGCGATATTTGATGCGTTTGAGCCTTTCAAGCCTACCATGTAAACAAAATCAATCACTAGTACCTTTTTGAGCCGTAATGCAAAAGAATGGTTGTATGCTAAGCATACAAACAACCCACATTCGACATTCTTTGACTAGCTTATCATCCTTCGCTAATAAGCCTAAATGTGATTTTAATCCATACATTTGAAGGGAGTATGATGGGTTTCATTCACATGCACTTGATATCAATGATTCATATATTTTTGAGAGCTTCATTGTAAAAAGAATGAAATGCATGAAAGAAAGGGGATGCCTTGAAAAGAATTAATACAAATATGACTCCAAGGAGAGCCAATGCACAAAAGAAAAAAAAATGATGATTAAAGTTTACATTGCAAAAATCATGCAAGAAGAGGAGCTAATTATTGTGCATATCACCATACTCTCTTGTTTGATATATCTTTTCTTTTTCTTTTATAAGCCAATACCTAGGCCAAGCTACAAGCTAATAAAGACCTACTTGATCTGTGTTTGCAAAGTGGCTAAGATAGTGGAGAAGAGTGTGCAATTGAGCTTATACTTGTGTTAGTGTATAACTTGAACTATTGTGAGTTTACATCTATTGGATCTATAATTTGTACATGACACTTGTTCATGACCACACACGCACGTTCATTGCTTTGTTGAGTACGAAATGTTTAGGGATTGAACTTGTTCCACTGTTAATTTTTCACCACCTTTCATTACTATGCATGTTTATAATTGTTGAGGCATAAAAGTGAGGAACAGTTAGTTTGTTATGATGCTATGAGCCAAGCAAAAAATATTATAGTTTTATCTGATTTACTCGAGGTCGAGTAAAGAGTAAGTATGGGGGTGTTTGATGTGACTAGAAATAGACACATCTATTCCGCTTAATTGTCTACGATTTGGTATATTTTGATGGATAAATTGATACATATGATACCTAATCGTATATTTGTGTAAATGTAGGGAAATGTGAAGAAATCAAGCTAAAATGATGAAAGAATGAATAAAGTTGAAGAAAAGAGGGAAAAACCGGAATTCAAGACACATGTTGCTCTTTTCTCCTCAAATTTCTATTTGTTCGAGCCACGTTTTGGAAATGTGATCCATAGAAACGTTGTAGAACTTTCGGTTATCTTCTCGTGGAGAGCTGATTTATCAAATTCGGAGTTCGTACGAGAAAGTTACGGCCAAAATACGAAACTCGCCAGAAAAATTGAAGACAGGCTTAATTACGCTATTATTAGGCGTAATTACGCCACTGCTATGGCATGTGTAGGCGTATAGCTACTCCATTCTATGCATAAATATGCCAGAAACGCGGGAAGCCATAATTTTGACACGTCATCAGGCGTAGCTACGCCAGCCGAGTTTTGGAAAGTGTAAAGACTTGATTTCTTTCCTTCCCACATGGATTCTACCCTACTCCATCAGCCTCCAAGCCTATATACTCGAAATCAACCTCTTGAAGACAAAATTCAGACTTTAGAAATAATTTTTAGACTTTAGAATAATTTTTCTTTCAACTTTTGTGAAGAACGTTTGAAGAACGAAGACGGAAGCGACACTCCGGAATCGTGATTCCTTTTAGTAACTTTTTATTTTCCTATTAGTTTAATGCTTTCTAGATTAATTTTGATTGTTTTTAATGTTATGAGTAGCTAAATACTTTTGTGATTCTCGGTTTAGGAAAATGATACATTGGATGTTCACGATTCTTGTGAGATAAGTTTTGATTATTGATTTTCTTTGAGTATCAATTGTTTTTCTGATTTAAATTTTCATAATTGTTATGCATGATCACCTAGCTATTGTTCATACAATTTAACGCCAAATTAGATATCAAATACGAAATCGTTTGATCACTCTAATTTACGAAGCAACTAAGATTAGTTAAAATCCGCTTGTGAGATTGTTAAATTCTTAGGGAAAACAATTGACTAGATTAAACATAGACGCTTGGATTATGTTGTTTAGCTTCATCGATCTCACTAGTTCATATGCTATCATCGATTTAAATCTTACTTGCTTGTATTTTGATTGATTGTTTGATAAAGGTTAAACTAGAACGCTTGGACGCAAGGTAAGATAGGAATTTCATTATTGGATTAAACGTCCACAATGAATATTCATATGGAAATTGAATCGTTTGTGAAGATCGATGATCAAGATAGTAAAAACCAATTGTAAAGTTAACCGAAAACCGAGAATCGCACTTTTCTCATAAGTTAATACATCTAGATAATTTTGCATATTAGTTTAATTTTGCATCATAGTATTATTACTTTGACTTCAAAACCCCTTTTTATTTTAGTTTGCATAAGTTAACACAAAAATATAACCTTCCTCGTGGGATCAATCCCTACTCACGCTACTCCATTCATAACTGTTATTAACTTGAGAGGGTTAATTTGGACGTACGCGATAAACGCTACCACCCTTCGAACCGTTGACCCGGTTAACCGGCCCGTTGACCACGGTCTGGTTCCGAGCTGGTTCAGGGTCGATGATGACCCTTGGTTGGGTCTACTTGGACTAGGTCTCCCGAGATCCCAAGTGTAAATGTGTTACGTCATCTTTATCCATGCAATTACAAACCAATTTTAAAAGTGGATCTCACTGTCACATCAACAACTTTTACAATTAATTCATTCAACAATTTCAAATCATCTTTATCCCTGCAATTCACTTTAGTTTCAATTAATATTACTCACTTAATATTTTATTATATTTTATTCATATTTTAATATATTCTATCAATTATAAATAAATCTTTAAATATTTTAGGTTTATTTATATTTTCGTAATATATTCTATAAATTTTCTATGGAATTTTATAAATCCATGTGAATAGTTCTACATTATTCTTCAAATTTATACTTTAATTTAAAAATAATATTTATATTAATTATAAGTTAAATTATAATATTTTAATATTTTAAATATAAAATAATATTTATATAACAGTAAAACTTATTTTATTTATATACTTTAATAATAATATTTATATTATTTGTACTTTAATTATAAATATTATATTTATATAATAGTTATATAATATTAATATTTATAATTATTATTAATGTAACAGTTATATAATAATAATATTTATATAATAATTATAAAGATAATATTAAATATATAATATATATATACACACTTTAGTTATAGTATTACATAATATTTATAATAATTATATATATAATATTTATAATAATTACATATATAATATTTATAACTTAACTTGAATTTTTTTAAATTTTTTTTAAAAAAATAGGAAATTGCACTTGCATTACCACATGGTATTACAAATGCAATTGCTAAATTAATAAGAACCTCATTTAACCATGTATTTGAATTTGCAATTGTCATATTGGATTTATAATTGTACATTATGATAAGTTCTGGATGGCCTTAGACGATGATGCTTTTTACATTACATTCATGATTCCAATCTGTATTGCCCAAGTCAAACTATTGCTATATTCTCTAAATAAAATATATGCAAGTGGCGGTAAATTGTTGGTGAAGCCCCATTTATTTGTTTAGAATATAGATGTTTACAATTTGCTTTATTCTATTTTTTGATACAATTATTATATTTTTTTTTCCTTTTATAATAATAAGTATATATATATATATATTTATTGCAAGTAGACATATTTTTTTACATTTTAATTTTAGTTAAGATATATATTTTTAATATAAATGATATTCTTGTCAATATTTTAAACATATAAAATAATCTTTATAATTTAAAAGATATTTTGGTCAACTGACTCCAAAACACATCGAAAAGACCAAAACATTTTCCACTCAAATCAAGTCATTTTCTTGATGCATCTTCAAAGTATTAATCCATTATATTAAAATCATACCAAACACTAACTATATTGATATCACCTAAATTTGCGATGACTTGCTCTGATATCAATAGAGAGGGGGTTCACCTCTCTTTCTTCAACACTCAATATAACAACCGGGGTATTAGCAAATATCCTCTGCAATGACCTGAAAATACGAAGCAAATGTGAGAAGGGGCCGGAAGTTATTCCGGCGGGTCCCCTCCGACGCTCAAGTCAGGCGAGAGAATATGAAGAGAATATATGCTGTAAGTGAAAGCAATTATAACATTAGTCTTTAATCAATACTCCAAACCTGGTATTTATAGGCGGAGACCTAAGAGTGGTATTGCAACAAGGACTCTTTCCATGTTTATCCAAATCTTACCCAGATATGTCAAGATCCTGATAACACAATCGAATCCCGGATATTGCTCCGCATATCTAGGACTAGATCTCTTGGGGGACTGGTTTCCTTGCTGAGAGCCGGTAGCAACATGGGAAATGAGGAGAGCTCGGCCTATCAGCTCGGTCTCTCAAAAGAGGTCTCATGTCGAGTTAGTGACGGCAAACAGGTAAGGTGAACCAGCTCGGCAAAACAGGTCGGGCCTCGCAAAAGAGCTCGGACGGGTAGGCGAGCTCTCGCCGAAGAATGACGAGTAACATGCCTTGGAGCTAGGTCGGCTCGTCAGGTGGTATCTTCTAGCGGGTATCACAGTCCCCCCTCCCTGTCGAGCTGACGTTGTAGACCAGAAGCTCGTATGTGCTGAGTTATCCTGACGAGCCAATTCTTGACAATAGCAAAACTTGATTTAGGCGGGAACTAACGGCTACAAAATTTGAATTTTAAATTGAAATTGTGACCGTTGGGCTCCCCTCCCGATTCCCGAGGCTAATCTAGACCGTACAGCGCATCAAGGATCAACGGCCAGGATTCGTTGAGGTCTCCCTATATATATACCACTCCGGGTCCCTCATTATCCACTTTTGCCATTTTCGAAACAGATCGGATCCGACCTCTTTAGCTTGCCATTTTTATTTCTGAAAACTCCTAGGTACGTTTTCTCAGCTGTTTTTGTTACAATGTCTTCACCTCAATTGTTTCCTTCTCCTCTTACTGACGAGGAGCTTAGAGCTGTAGATCAGTACGGCTCATTTTATCCCGAAGGGATTGCCCTTCCTGAGGGAGTTGAGCCCCTTGAAGAAGTGGTGCGCACTGAGGCTCCCCAGGAAGCTGGGACCTCAGCCGAACCCGATCTTCAAGTGACTGAGGTCAGCTCTCCACTTAGATCAGAGTCGCCTCCAGGCAATTATCCTTGGTATGAACTTTATGTTCCTGTCTTGGATGAGTCAGATGAGGCCAAAATACGACAGGTCAGCCAGGCCCCTTCTGATTATGAATTCATCTTCCCTTCTTCTTCTCAACGACCCAACCAACCTCCTCAGGGTTTTTTTACCTTCTACCGCGGTCAGCTAGAAGGGGGTTTACGTTTTCCTCTTCCTGCATTCTTTCAAGAGTTCAGTAGTTTTTATCAGTTAAACCTTGGCCAATTTTCTCCCAACTCCTTCCGAATTTTGTGTAGTCTCGTAGTTATCTTTAAGGCGTTAGGCTTGCCTTATGACCACCCCACCCTCTCTTATTTTTTTCACATCAAGAGATCAGATGAGGGCCCCTGGTATGTCACCAGCCGACCTGGCTGTGCATTTGTTGGGGGTTACCCTAGTAAAATTAAAGACTGGAAAAATGAGTTCTTTTTGTAAAGCCCTCCCAGCCCTGGGTCTGCTGCTCTGATTGGCTTGAACATCTCCCGGCTCTCCCCTCTCCTCCTAAAAATTTCAAAAAGAGCACCGCCTTCTTAGATGTGATGAACGCCATAGGAGGTCACAGTTTTAATTCATCTAAGCTGGTGGTGGAGGATCTGCTTTGTTTTGCTGGGCTGAGTCCAGCTGATCTGACCTTAAGGGGGAGAGCCGGTACTGGTTCTAACATGCTTTAACAATTATTTTACTCGTGTATTTTGTTCGGTGTGACTGAACTATGTATCTGTTTATACAGAAGACAGAGTTATGAACTCATTAGTGCTGAAAGCTATTCAGAAGAGGAAGCAAAAACAGGGCCAACCCCCAGCAGCCGAGGGTGTCACTATTGTGGATGTAGGAGGTGAGAGCCCCCCGGAAGATGTAGCCCAGCTATCCCGGAAAAGACCGGCAGCTCCTGGGGGTTCGTCAGGGTCTACTGCTGTTGAAGCTCATCCTGTGAGGCAAGTTCGGTCACGCCCAGATCCGTCCGACCTCCCTTCAACGGGTGAGAAAGGGGGTGCACCAGCTCGTGTGGAGAGATGTCGTGAGCGGGTGATGGAAGCTTACAGAGGTGGTGTACGACTAGTTGGGGAAGGCCCGAGCACCGTTGCCTTAGCTGTGGCTCGTGATCTTCCTAATACTGAGGATGCCCTTTATATGAGCCAACTGAGCTGGGGTGACCTGATGACCCGAACTGGGAGTCGTCTGACCGAGTCTATGCTCTTGATGGGTGAGTTTATGTCAAGGGCAAATATGATCCGAAGACAATCCTTGAAAGATGCCAAGGTCTTCGATAATATGCAAGACACCCTTGCTGAGGCCAAATCTCTTCATGATAAAGACATCTCGGAGCTGAAAACTCAGGTTGAGAAGGGGGTCGTCGCTGTGGCCGAGGCTCGTTCTTTGGTTGAGGTCCACAAACGTCAACATGAGGCTGAGCTCCGGGAGCTGCGTAATGAGTTAGCTTTAGCTAAAGGGCTAGCTACTTCTGCTGAGCAGGAACTAGCTAAATCTTTAAAGGAGGCAGCCGAGGAGAAACAAAAGTCTGAGGAGTTGGTAGGAGAGAAACTCCTTACTTTTATTGAGGCTGGTTTCCAGGGATGTCTTAGCCAGATCAAAGAACGTGGCTGTCTTGTGCCTGACGTCTCTTTAGATTTTCTAGACGTAGAGAAAGTAGCTGCCTCTCTCCCCCCTGATCTATAAATGTGATTTCCTCAGATTGTTCTCTTAATTAATGTTATTTCTGTTTTACCGTTCTTGTCATTTTTTTTTTATTTTTATTTTTTGTTTTGGCGGACCACGCATGTCGTAGCTCGGATTAGCTTAATAATTTACCACGTAATGGCAAACACTAAACAGATAGGACCCATTTAGATACAGATCGGCCTGGTTTAATAATGTACCAAATAATGTCAAACATTAAACAGCTGGGACCAAGGGCGATGCAGCTCGGCCTGACGTAATAATTCACCGCATAATGTCAAACATTAAACAGCTGGGACCAAGGGTGATGCAGCTCGGCCCGGCGTAATAATTTACCCGATAATGTCAAACATTAAACAGCTGGGACCAAGGGTGATGTAGCTCGGCCTGGAGTACTAATTTACCCAATAATGTCAAACATTAAACAGCTGGGACCAAGAGCGACGCAGCTCGGCCTGGCGTAATAATTTACCCGATAATGTCAAACATTAAACAGCTGGGACCAAGGGTGATGCAGCTCGGCCCGGCGTAATAATTTACCCGATAATGTCAAACATTAAACAGCTGGGACCAAGGGTGATGTAGCTCGGCCTGGCGTACTAATTTACCCAATAATGTCAAACATTAAACAGCTGGGACCAAGGGTGATGTAGCTCGGCCTGGCGTACTAATTTACCAATGTTCCTGAGGCAGGTGGGACACCCATGCTCCTGGCGTGACCAGGGCTGAGCTCGTGCTCCTGAGGCAGATGGCACACCCATGCTCCTGGCTTGACCAGGGCTGAGCTCGTGCTCCTGAGGCAGATGGCACACCCATGCTCCTGGCGTGACCAGGGCTGAGCTCGTGCTTGCACACCCATGCTCCTGGCGTGACCAGGGCTGAGCTCGTGCTTGCACACCCATGCTCCTGGCGTGACCAGGGCTGAGCTCGTGCTTCTGAGGTTGGTTGCACACCCATGCTCCTGGCGTGACCAGGGCTGAGCTCGTGCTTGCACACCCATGCTCCTGGCGTGACCAGGGCTGAGCTCGTGCTTGCACACCCATGCTCCTGGCGTGACCAGGGCTGAGCTCGTGCTTGCACACCCATGCTCCTGGCGTGACCAGGGCTGAGCTCGTGCTTCTGAGGTTGGTTGCACACCCATGCTCCTGGCGTGACCAGGGCTGAGCTCGTGCTTGCACACCCATGCTCCTGGCGTGACCAGGGCTGAGCTCGTGCTCCTCAGGTAGGTTGAAAACCCTTTTCCTGGTTATACGATATATGGCAAAAATTATAAAACTTTGTATAATAAAAGAGTATATTGTCCAAAAACAAAAACAATCTTCGCTAAAATTTAAAGAGCTGAACTAAGAATAATATTTTCGGAGATGGTAAGCGTTCCATGGTCTTTTCAACATCTTCCCATCAGGACCTTCTAGGTAGTAAGCTCCTGAACTTAGCTTTTCAACAATTTTGAAGGGACCCTCCCATTTAGGGTCAAGCTTGCCCACTTGAACCTCTTGCACCTTTCTTAGTACGAGATCACCGACCTGGAAAGTTTTCTGGATGACTCGTCTGTTGTACATCCGCGTCACACGATTGCGGTAGGCTTCCATTCTGATGGCCGCAGCCTCCCTCACTTCTTCAATCAGGTCCAGGTCAGCAGCTCTTCTATCGCTGTTTTGTTCGTCATAGAAATGCACTCTTGATGATTCCGCTCCAATTTCAGCTGGGAGTACCGCTTCATTTCCATAGACCATACTGAATGGGGTTTCACCTGTTCCCGTTCTTGGTGTAGTTCGATACGACCATAGAACATTAGGTAGTTCTTCAACCCAATTTCCCTTAGCTTTTCCCAACCTAGCTTTGATGCTTTGCACGAGAGACCTGTTGGTAACTTCTACCTGGCCATTGCTCTGAGGATATGCAACGGAAGTGAAAGCCTGATGGATTTTTAATTCTTCACACCATGCTCTGAGCAAAGCTCCTTGGAATTGCCTTCCATTGTCCGAGATGATCTTCCGCGGGACACCAAATCGGCAAACAATATTTTTCCAGATGAAGTTGAAGACCTCTTTCTCAGTGATTCTGGCTAGTGGCTCTGCTTCCACCCATTTAGAGAAGTAATCAATGGCAACAATCAGAAATTTCTTCTGAGCTTTACCTGTTGGAAAAGGTCCTACTATATCAATGCCCCACTGATCAAATGGGCATGCCGCCACAATAGCTTTCATCATCATAGCTGGATGATGCTGGAGCCTGGAATGTCTTTGACAACTGTCACATGATATAACCATAGCAGCAGAATCCTTCTGAATAGTAGGCCAGAAATATCCGGCAAGGAGCACCTTCTTAGCCAAGAAATACGATCCTAGGTGATTTCCGCAGCACCCCTCATGAATTTCCCTTAATACGTAGTCTGACTCTTTCGGACCCAAACAACGCAGAAGTGGTTGGGCAAAAGACCTCTTGTACAGGACGCCCTCAATGAGTATGAACCTCTGACTCCTTTTTTTGAGTCTATATGCTTTTTTGGTATCAGAAGGGAGCTTGGCATTGGTAAGATAGTCTAAGAGCTCTTGTCTCCAATCATTCTCTTCCACGGATTCAGATGGGACGTCCTGACTAGGAGTCAACTCAATTTGAAACACCACGTCTCTATCTTGCCAAGCGCGGAGAGCACTAGCCATTCTTGCCAAACTGTCGGCCTTTCTATTCTCCTCTCTTGGGATCTGTTTGAATGCTACCTCCAGAAATCCCTCCTTTATTTTTTCTATGGTACTTGCATAATGGATTAGCTTCTCGTTTCTAACCTCATAGGCGCCATTCATTTGTTGGGCTACCAGCTGTGAGTCAGAGAAGACATGTATACGCTTAGCTCCAACATTTCGAGCAGCCCTTAATCCAGTCAATACTGCCTCATACTCTGCTTCATTGTTGGAAGCTCGGAAATCCAACCGAACTGCCAAACATACTTCTTCTCCGGTAGGAGAGATCAGCACAACCCCAATCCCACTTCCCTCATTACAAGAAGAACCATCTACAAATGCTTTCCATAATTCTTCTTTTTCGGGATGTACAGTCTCCGCAATAAAATCTGCTAAGGCCTGAGCTTTGATAGCTGTGCGTGGCTCATACTGTATATCATACTCACCTAGTTCAGTTGTCCATTTAACAAGTCGTCCAGAGACATCCGCGCGACTGAGTATTTTTCCCAGGGAGCTGTTTGTTAGCACTGTTATAGGATGGGATAGGAAGTAAGGCCTGAGTCTCCTAGCTGTGATGATCAACATTAGAGCCAACTTCTCGATCTCCTGATACCTCAGCTCCGCATCCTTCAAGGCATGAGATAAGTAATATATCGGCTGCTGTTCTGATTCCCTTTCTTTGACGAGAACCGAGCTGATTGCTTCCTCAGTTGCTGATAGGTAGACGTATAGCCTCTCTGCCTGCATAGGCTTGGCCAAAATTGGAAGTTCAGCTAAGTATTTTTTCAATTCTTCAAATGCTTCCCCACATTTTTCGTCCCAATCAAATTTCCCAGCCTTCCGGAGTATCTTAAAAAAGGGGAGACTTCTATGAGCTGATCTAGAAATAAATCGTGATAAAGAAACGATTTTTCCAGCCAATCGTTGCACCTCTTGAAGGTTCTTCGGCGGAGACATCTCACAGATAGCTCTCACCTTCTCTGGATTAGCTTCAATCCCCCTTTCTGTCACTATATAGCCTAGAAATTTCCCGCTTTTTACCCCGAATACACATTTCTGAGGGTTTAACTTTAACCCGTAAGACCTAAGGGTGGAGAAAGTCTCAGTCAGATCGGCAATGAGATCGGTGCCACTTTTTGATTTTACAAGAATGTCGTCCACATATACTTCCACATTGCGGCCTAGCTGTTTTGAAAACACCTTGTCCATCAAACGCTGGTAAGTAGCTCCTGCATTCTTGAGCCCGAAGGGCATAACAACATAGCAAAAAGTCCCATCTGACGTGATGAAACTGACTTTATCTTGATCTTCTCTAGCCAGAGGAATCTGATGATATCCCTGGTAGGCATCCATTAAGCACAAGTACTGATGTCCTGCTGTTGAATCAACCATCTGATCAATCCTTGGTAATGGGTAACAATCCTTCGGACATGCCTTATTAAGATCTCTGAAGTCTATACACATCCTCCACTTTCCAGAGCTCTTTGGTACTAAGACCACATTTGAGAGCCATGTTGGAAATTGTATTTCTCGAATTTGACCTGCCCGAAGGAGCTCCTCCACCTGCTCTCTTATGACCTTATCCTTTTCAGGTCCAAAATGTCTTTTCTTCTGTTTTACAGGTTGGACACCCGAGAGCACATTCAAATGATGTTCTAGTACGTCTGGTCTAATTCCTCTTAGATCTCGAGCACTCCAGGCAAAGATATCCTCATTTTTAACTAAACATGAAATGAGATCGGCTCTAACGTTTATTTCCAAGTCCTTGGCTATTTTTACTTTTTGATCAGTAGAGACGAGCTCAATTATTTCAGGTTCTTCATCCAAGCTGTTGGGAATGCCTTTGTCTTTAGGAACACTATACCCAGCTCTTTCAATACAACCGACCTCCCGGCGAGCTCGCTTCACGTCTTCCTTTACTTCGTCCACGTAACATCTGCGGGCTGTTTTCTGGTCACCACAAAGAACCCCAACTTCTCTACCCACTGGGAATTTTAATTTCTGATGATAGGTAGAAGCTACCGCCTTGAAGTCCTTCATTGCAGGTCGGCCTAAGATTGCATTGTACGATGATGGTGCTTCTACCACAGTGAAATTAACCATCTTTGTTATGCGAGACATCCCATGACCCAGAGATAAGGGCAAGTTGATCTGTCCAAGCGGTTGAATTGCGTGCCCGGTGAACCCATACAGAGGAGTTGCAATGTGTTCATATTTTGACCCCTCTATCTGCATCTTTTCTAAAGTATCTTTAAATAAGACATTGACTGAGCTCCCAGTATCAATGAAGATCCTTGCTACGTCATAATTAGCTATGGTTACGGTCACGACTAGGGCATCATTGTGTGGAGTTGCAACTCCTCTCAGATCACTAGGTCCGAAGCTTATGACCGGCTCATCCCTTTCAATTAACTCTTCTGATACTTCGAAATTTTCCATTCTTCTACCATGACTTTTCCGAGCTCTACCCGAGTCTCCATCCGTGGGTCCCCCTGAGATCATATTAATAGTTCCTCGGGTAGGATTATTATCCACCTGTTCGACCCTTCTCCTTTGATTATCTGTTTCTTTAGGAGCGATACCCCTTTCACGGGACCTGGTTCGGCCCCTATATGGTGTCTTTTCTCTTCTTTTTCCTCGGTACCCGGCTTCTACCCTGTCCTTTCTGAGAAGGTTCCTGCTTCCTTGTTAGCAGAGTTTTTATTTCAGAGTCTCTTCTGATGATTCTTTCTACCTCATCTTCAAGCTTCTGGCACTCATTCGTTATATGACCGTACTCTCTATGGAATTCACAATACTTATCAGAAATAGGAGTACGGGACCCATTATCCAACCTCCTGGGTCTTTCTAGTTTCTTTCTATCATCACATATTTCCATAGCTCTTTCCAAGCTCATGGATAGAGGTATGCGTGATGCAAATTGACTTCTAGTTCGACCACTTTCATCAGCCCTGTCAACAGTTCTTTTCTTACTTAACTCTAACTTATCCTTCTTGTCTGATGGCCGCAGATCAACCCTTCTCTGTCTCTGAGCATCTTCTAGATTGATATACTTTTCAGCTCTTCCCAGAAGTTCGTCATAACTTCTAGGAGTTTTCTTTACCAGGGATTTAAAGAACTCTCCTGCCTTAAGCCCCTGTGTAAAGGCATTAATAAGGACATCCATCGTTGCAGTGGGGACCTCTAAGGCTACCCCGTTAAAGCGTTGTACGAACTCCCTCAAGGACTCCTGCTCATTCTGCTTGGTAGTGAACAGGCTCAAAGAAGTTTTTTGATACCTCTTACTGCTGGCATACTGGTTTAGAAAGGCCGACCTGAACTCCTCAAAGCAGCTTACAGTGTTTGGTTTAAGTAAATTAAACCACTGTTGCGCCGATCTAACCAAGGTGGTAAGGAAAACACGGCATTTGATCCCATCAGAATACCTATGCAACAGAGCAGCATTCTCAAATCTTCCAAGATGCTCTTCAGGGTCTGTGCTTCCATCATATTCTCCCACTGCAGGTTGTCTGAAATTTGGCGGGAGTTCCTCTTTTAGAATAATTAGGGAGAATGGGCTTTCTCTCCTAGCCACTGGAGCTCGGCCACCAAGATGCTGACCCAATCGCCTTATCTCTCCCCATACAGCCTCCATTGGATCTATTAGCGGAGGCTCTACTTGTGTATCTACCACCGCACTGGCTACCCTATTGTTTTCACGGACCTGTTCTGGCTGAACAGGCGAAGGCGCCTGATTTGTTTGAGAAGGCGGTGGAGGTTGATTAGATTCCGTTGGTGGCGGAACCTGTTGTTGGAAAAGAGTATTTTGCATGGTCTGACTGATGAATTGTGCCAGTTGCTCCATAGTCATATCTCCCACCTTCATAACAGATGGAGGTGCCTGATCTTCCTGCTGTGGAGGAACATCTTGATTTTCCACACTGGGATTTAATCTTTCTTCCTGATTCCTCCTGACTCCACGCCCACGTCCACGTCGTCCAGCCATATCAACGTCTTCAATTCAGTAAATAATTCCCACAGACGGCGCCAATTGATATCACCTAAATTTGCGATGACTTGCTCTGATATCAATAGAGAGGGGGTTCACCTCTCTTTCTTCAACACTCAATATAACAACCGGGGTATTAGCAAATATCCTCTGCAATGACCTGAAAATACGAAGCAAATGTGAGAAGGGGCCGGAAGTTATTCCGGCGGGTCCCCTCCGACGCTCAAGTCAGGCGAGAGAATATGAAGAGAATATATGCTGTAAGTGAAAGCAATTATAACATTAGTCTTTAATCAATACTCCAAACCTGGTATTTATAGGCGGAGACCTAAGAGTGGTATTGCAACAAGGACTCTTTCCATGTTTATCCAAATCTTACCCAGATATGTCAAGATCCTGATAACACAATCGAATCCCGGATATTGCTCCGCATATCTAGGACTAGATCTCTTGGGGGACTGGTTTCCTTGCTGAGAGCCGGTAGCAACATGGGAAATGAGGAGAGCTCGGCCTATCAGCTCGGTCTCTCAAAAGAGGTCTCATGTCGAGTTAGTGACGGCAAACAGGTAAGGTGAACCAGCTCGGCAAAACAGGTCGGGCCTCGCAAAAGAGCTCGGACGGGTAGGCGAGCTCTCGCCGAAGAATGACGAGTAACATGCCTTGGAGCTAGGTCGGCTCGTCAGGTGGTATCTTCTAGCGGGTATCATATATAATTTATCATACACTTCAATTATCCTTATATTTTATCTTCTTGTCATTTATATTATATAGCATTTACTTATCATATCACACAGATCAAACGTTACCTTATAACCCTTAATGTCTACTAGATGCTTTTACAACAAACACGTCTTTAGCCGTTGTGGCTATGAGAAAGTATTTTCTTGCATTCACCTTTCACCGTTGTAGTACGTCGAAGTTATGGTTCTGTTATGTTTTTTCTTTGATGTACATTACATTGATGATAAAATCTGCATTGCCAAGTCGAACTATTGCTATATTCTCTAAAATATATGCAAGTGGCGGTAAATTGTTGGTGAAAGTCCCTATATTATTTGTTTAAAATATAGATGTTTACAATTTGCTTTATTCTATTTTTATTAAAGTGAAGTATATATATTGCAAGTAGGAATATTTTGACATTTTTAATTTTAGGAAGATATATATTTTTAATATAAATGATATTATTGTCAATATTTTAAATTTAAAAGATATTTTGGTCAACTGGCTCCAAAACACATCGAAAAGACCAAAACATTGTGTAATAACAGGCAAATTTTCAAAATATTATTAAAAAAACAAAAGCACCGTGAGCTGAAAACGATTTGCGATTTTACTGGGTTTATTCTTAGCTACTCCATGGGGTGGTATCCCATGGAGTAGTCTCATCCATTAGATGAGTATATTTTTATCAACATTGGATATGAATATACTCATACAATGGATGGATCTACCCCATGGAGCACTACCGCATAAGGAAGCAAAGACCAATTCATTTTACTGTAATCCCTTGCTTCTAAAACGATTTCAACTTTCATTTTTAAAAAAAAAAAAAATTTAGAAACCGTTTTACTCAACGATTTCAACAAAAAAAAATTTTTTTTATAGAAAGTGGAAAACGGCTTCCATACAAAATTTGTATGGAATCCGTTTTTCCCAAACGGATTACACTTATTTATAATAAAAAAAATATTTAAACAAAATTTTTGTACGCACTATGCCACACGAGTTTCATTATGAAATTTGAATTATTCTATGATGTTCATAGGGTAACGTCTAATGGGAAAAATCTATTATCCAAATTAATCTATATATCTCAAATATTGGGTCAAAAAACTCTGTCATAGATTTATCTCATAGGTAGTGTTACCTTGAATTTGGTAGGGTGTCTTCACAGATGAACAATAGATATTCCCCACCCTGAGATGAGTTGTCCTGAAAGGAAAGGGGTTATAAGGGAGCCGGAGAAGGTTCTCCGGCAAGACCCCTCCGACGATCAAGTCAGTATAGGATAGGGAATAAAAGCTTTGGGCAGGAAAAATTGTCTCTCTGTGCAAACCTGATGCCCTATATATATATTGTGATGGTGAGAGAGAAAACCAACATGTAACAGCCTGCAGGGCCTTGGGGGACTGATCGCACTTTTCTTTAGCAAATAAATATTAAGTGGTGCATGATATAAATCAACAACATAAATCGACCGCAAGCAAACGGTGTCAAGTTTTAATATAGTGATTCGTAAGTACGAGTGTCGAACCTTGGACTAACAAACAACTACCAAATAAGATTTCTTCAAACTATATTTAACATTAGATAATTAATTAATAATTAGATTAATAACTAAATTAAACTACAATATCCAACCAAAACAATCGATGATCACGAGAAAAGTCCACAAGAAAGAATTATCAAGACAATGATTCACCTAACCCAACCCTTACAATTCTTTTCTCCATACATCTCCAAGGTGACGGGTTTTCCAAATTTATTCAATATGCTCTCTCGAGCTATATTAAACCTAACATCAAATCGCAACAAGTGATTTTTGTTCACTTAATTAACAATTCGATATTGAATGAGTCTTTATGAAAACCACTAACTTTAGATTGAATAACATAAAGCTATCACTCGTATGTGATTTTGTCTTTCGTTCTAATCTTTAACACACGGCATGAATTACTATATCGTATTATAATATTATCTTTCGATCTCAATTATAATAAATTATCATTCAAAGGGGATTAATACTTCAAATCATGAAGAACAATAAAACATGCACATAGAAGATGTATGAATTCAATCACAAAATCAATAGGAAAAACTATGTTTATGATATCTCACAATCATAAAAAACACAACAAATCAAATTATTAAATCAAAACTAAAATAGAAAAGTAGAAGCAAACTCTCAAGTCGACTTCGTTCATTGATTCTCGATCGTTCCTGTCGCTTCTTTCTCTATCGTACTCCTCGATTATCTTGTCGGCTTGTTCCAATTCCTAGAATGGGTTGAAGGATGGAGGTGGATGATGGTGATATGGAGGATGGTATGATGCAGGCTATTCCTAGGTTGTAAAGTCTCCTTCTATGTGTAATTTTCATGTTTGGTTTATATAGGAAAGGGTTTTTTAACTTCCTTGTTGGACACAAACTCTATAAGGAATTTATTTTTCAGAAAACTCTTCCGGCCGATTTTTCTTTTCTTTTCTTTTCAACTCTTCCCGTCTTCGACGCGTTCGCTCGGTTTGGTCCTTTTTCATCATTTTTGGCTCATTTCCTCTACTTTTATGCATTTCAACATTGATTCCTGAAACATACAAATATATACCAAAAAGCATAAAATAGTCTAGAAATCAACACAAAAATCAATATAAAACTATAGCAAAATAAGTGTAAAATTCACACTTATCAAGGACCATCGTGAACACGCAATTGAGAGTCGGTGTCCCAGAGAGGGGGACCACCGACAAATACTACATCTCTTGTACGATGCGTCACCTATGAGATCTTGATAGTAATGGGAGATATTCTTCGCGTACTAGCCACTCTTTGATTGGCCGATTTATGAGTCTCTTTGATTGGCCGATTTATGAGTGGTCCTCTTTCATGAATAAAACTCCTGTTATAGGCTGCTCGGATGAGAGGGACCATACTAGGGCTCACGAGGTCATGTAACCAATGTCGAAGAAGAAACTAGGGGAATTGTTTAAGGTCGGAATATCAGCCCGGGTACAGTCTCGATTACTATGCAAGGTTGCCCCCTTTTCACAGTCAGGGCGGAGACGGCCTGTGAACACGTAGAGCTAAGAACATGTGCCGAGCTGAGGACATAAGGACATGCCAAGCTGAGTGCCGAGCTGAGGACATGCGGACCTTCCCTCCTTGTATCAGGAAATTTCTCATTTTTATTGTGTCTCCCTAAGCCAGCTAAGCCCTAACTCTTTCCATAGCATGACAGCAGTGGTTGTCTTGTTCCAATCCCTAAATCTCCCATTTTCTCTACCCCTTCTCCATTATTTTTTCCAAGTTAAAAACACAACATTTATCCTATGGCCTGGACAAATTCCCTTCCCGGGAGCCGTTCACTCCCCCATAGATATAAAGATGATAAATTCTTCCAGAGGGTCACATCAGTTATAGGGGGCGACGCTTCGATAAGACTACCCTGATCCGAGAGGACGTACTTAGGCGCTATAGGCTGAGCTCTCATCCAGCTAGTCCTCTCCCTGGTGCGTTCTCGCCTCGGATGTTTCCTTATCTTGTCTTCGGCCTCTCTATACCTTTTTTGTATTATCTCTTTAATGTCTTCCCTATTATTTCTCCAGACAACATGTCGTCCAACCAAATGATTTCCTCCATGGTCTCTCAAAAGAAGAAATGGATGGAGAAGGTGGTCTCAGGATCCCCTGCTCGTACCCGCATCTCGACATTACCTGAGGTCCTTGTACCAGCTCAGACTTCTACCCCTCCAAAGAGGAGCGCGAGTGGTGCTCTCCAAGCCTGCAAAAAAAGAAAGGTTGAAAAAGCGGCCCAGCCCCAGCCCAGGAGGAGGTGGCAACTTCCCCTGCGCCTTACATAGGAGAGGCGTCAAATGCTTCCATCCAGAGCCCACAATCCACCCGTTCTGCCGTATCGGGCTCTGGTCTTCCCGTGGAGTACACCAAATCCACCAGTTTAATCAACGATACTGTCTCGGGGCTACCAACAGAGATACTAGAGTGTCTGACCACCTTCGTGGACCAACAGGCCATGGCCGGGATGAAGTGAAGACCCTTGGCTCAGGACGGTCTAACTCGAGCCTTATCGATTTTTTTGGGCCTCATAATTCTTGGCTTGCAGGGCTTGATAATGCTACGTGAGAGTATTCAGCGGGGAGCTAACTATGGCCAATCTTTGTCTGATGCAAGGAGAAGAGTTTGAGATCTTAAGTCCCGGGTTGAAGCTGCTGAAGCCGAACTAAATGTGGTCCGGACAGATCTCGCAGAAAAAATGGAGACCACGGGTGCCGAGTTGACCAAGCTACAGGCTGAGGTGGTATACCTCCGACAGGTTATTTCTGAGAAAGATGCGTCTCTGACTCATGCCTCTACTGAGCTGGAGGATGCTCGATCCGAGCTGAAGGGCTACGTAGATGGGGAGATCGGGAGAAAGGAGGACTTCCTGAAGTCGGGGGAGTTCAAGGGGCTTCTTGCCACCAAAGCATTCCGGTTTCTTGACTTGGGGTTTGAGGGTCATAAGGACAAGTTCGAAGCTCAAGGCTTCCCCACAGAGGATCAAGATCCGGATGACTTTCTAGATCTCAACGCTGTCATAGCCACTATCCCCCCGACTTTATAGAGAAATGATGTGTGTCCTTGTTTTGTCATTGCCCCTTTTGTTGACCCTTGCTTGTATAGGTTTAGGTTGATGGATCAAATATTCACAGGTTTAAATCCTGGGTAGGCCTGTATTTTCTATTTGATGAAATTCATTTTTCCTACTGTCATTTTATAGTTCTTTTACCTTACCCGGCGTGATGCCCTCTTGAATTAACCATCAAGACTCAAACAAGATTGACCCATTAATTTTGGCGATGTTGACATGTGATGGTAATTGTCTAATTAAATATTAAACAAAGGTTCATCCGCTCTTGAGCAGGGTTGTCCTAATATCAACAATTCTGAGCATTAGGCATCGAGCAAGGTTGACTTGTGATGACCACTCGTGGTTCCTTTGTAAATTTAAATATTAAGCAGGGTTGGCCAGTGATAAACGCGATATTCTTCCACGTTGCAGAATCATTAGACAGGACCGTCCTTCGATGATTATGACAAACCCGAGTTAAGGAATAATAAAATGGCAATCTGTCATAAATTAGTGCGAGGGCCTCGTTCACCTGGGCTTTATAGTGACAGGGCAGACCTTCACTTAATCATGCCAGGGCGGACCTTAGCAATAGATTTGTGCCAGTGCCTCATTCACATGGGTTTTATAGTGACATGTCTGACCTGCACTTAACCATGCCTGTTGGACCTTAGCAAAAGATTTGTGTCAGGGCCTCATTCACCTGGGCTTTATAGTGACATGGCTGATCTGCACTTAATCATGCGAGGGCGGACCTTAGCAATAGATTTGTGCCAGTGCCTTATTCACCAGGGTTCTATAGGGCAGGGGTGACCTGCACTTAATCATGACATGGCGGACCTTAGCAAAAGATTTGTGTCAGGGCCTCATTCACCCGCGCTTTTATAGTGACAGGGCTGACCTGCACTTAACCATGTAAGTACGGACCTTAGCAATAGATTTGTGCCAGGACCTCTTTCACCTGGGCTTTATAGTGACATGGCTGACCTGCACTAAACCATGCTAGTGCGAACCTTAGCAAAATATTTGTGTCAGGGCCTCATTCACCTGGCTTTATAGTGACAGGGCTGACCTGCACTTAACCATGCCAAGGCGGACCTTAGCAAAAGATTTGTGACAGGGCCTCATTCACATGGGCTTTATAGTGACATGACTGGCTTGCACTTAATCATGCCAGGACGGACCTTAGCAAAAGATTTGTGCCAGGACCTCATTCACATGAGCTTTATAGTGGCAGGGCTGACCTGCACTTAATCATGCCAGGGTGGTTCTTAGCAAAAGATTTGTGACAGTGCCTCATTCACCTGGGCTTTATAGTGACAGGGCTGACCTGCACTTAATCATGTCAGGGCAGATCTTAGTAATAGATTTGTGTCAGGGCCTCATTCACCTGGGCTTTATAGTGACAGGGCTGACCTGCACTTAATCATGTCATGGCGGACCTTAGCAATAGATTTGAACAGTTACATTCGGGAATTGTGCTTCTGACTAATACTTCATAATAAAAACTTGCATACTACAAGTTCACACATGAACAAAAAGAAAATACTGGTGCCTAAGAGTAATATTTCCTGTGGTGAAAAGCATTCCAAGGTCTTTTCAACTTCCGTCCTGCTGCGTCCTCCAAATAGTAGGCCCTGAGCTTAACTTTTGAACTATCTAGTAAGGTCCTTCCCACCTGGGGTCAAGTTTTCCGACTTCCGCTATCTGAATCTTTTTAGGTACTAGGTCCCTCACTTGGAAGTTTCGAGGCATGACCCGTTTGTTATAAGCCTTGACTATTTTGTTCCGGTAGGCCTCCATTCTGATTGTAGTTTTTTCCCTCTTCTCGCATATCAAATCAAGATCCAAGGCCTGACGTTCTACATTATCGTCATCATAGGCTTGGATCCTTGATGAAGTTGCTCCTATCTCTGCTGGTAGCACTGCCTCCGACCCGTAGACCATATTGAAGGCGTCTCCCCCATGGGGGTTCGAGGTGTAGTGTGATAGGCCCATAGAACACTTGGCAGCTCGTCAACCCAATCCTTTCCAACCCCGTATAGTCTTGCCCTCAACGCTTGAACTATAGACCTGTTTGTGACCTCTGCTTGCCCATTATTCCGTGGGTAGGCTACGGAGGTGAAGGCCTGAGCGATCTTCATCTCTTGGCACCAAGCTATCAACTTTCTCCCTTGGAATTGCCTCCCATTGTCGGAAATCAACCTCCTCGAAACTCCCAATCGGCAGACAATGTTCTTCCATATGAAGTTCAGCACATCTTCCTCGGTAATCCGGGATAGGGCCTCCGCCTCTACCAATTTTGAAAAGTAGTCCACAACAACTATCAAGAATTTTTTCTGCCTTGGGGCGATGGGGAAAGGTCCCACGATATCCATCCCCACTGGTCAAACGGACAAGCTGATATCACGGATCTCATGAACTCAGCTGGCTGTGATTTGGATCAACTATGCCTCTGGCAACCTTCACAAGTAGCTACGACATTTATCGCATCTCTCCGCAAAGTAGGCCAAAAGTACCCAGCCATGAGAGTTTTTTGAGCCAGGGCTAGACTCCCGAGCTGGTATCCATAACAACCTTCATGTATCTCGTGAAGCACGTACTGAGCCTCCTCTTCTGCCAGACACCTGAGCAGTGGTCCGCAAAAGACCTCTTGTACAACACATCACCAATCATGGCAAACTAGAAAGACTGCCTTTTCAACCTTCTTGCTTCATTTTTGTCCGCGGGTAGCTCGGACCTCCTAAGATATCTTAGGATTGGGGTCATCCAGCTTTCCACCAGGAGAGGCTCCAGATCGGGCTGCGTTGATGGTGGCAGCTCGATCTGGAATACGACCTCACTCTGGGACAGGGGGGCCCAACGATGCGGCCCACTTTGCGAGTTGGCCTGCCTCATAGTTCTCTACCCGAGGTATTTGTAATATACTCCACTCAGCAAAACTTCCAGACATTTCTTGGATAGCTTTTAAAAATTCAATCAACTTCTCGCTCTTGGCCTCTAAATTTCTCTTCACCTGCTGGGCCGCCAGTTGGGAGTCGGAATGAAGGACTACCCTGCTAACTCCTACTTCCCGAGCTAATTTGATCATGGTTAGTACTGCTTCATACCCTGCCTCGTTGTTGGAGCCCCGAAAATCTAGTTTGACCATCACTTTCATCTTCTCATTCGTCGGAGAAACCAACACTACCCCGGCTCCACATTGTGATGCCCGGAATAATTATTAATTGTCAAATGGATTTAATCATGATATTTTTATGATATGTCGGGATTTAATTATTGAGTATCAGATTTTGGAATGGGATTTGGATTAAATATTAAATAAATTTGTAAATTGGGTTTGAAGTAAAATAAAATGGAGTATGAGATTGTAATTGAAGTATACATATCTAGAAGGGGTTTTGAGCAAATAATAGAAATTAATTGGGAGATGGTGATGTGTATACTTAAGTGGGTTTAGCTTTATTTTTCATTTCCCATCACCAACATAATCGATCATCTCTCTTCTCTCTTCCCTCATCTGCACGTCGCCCCTCTCTCTCGATTGCAAGGCGTGGATTTTTGGCTCATTTTCAGACACGATTTCTCGCTCAAGTTTGAGTAAGATCGATGCTACTTGGTTCCTTCTCAATTTATCCCATTGTATTTTGAGTTTTTGCCTATTTGGATACATTTTTGTTTTGGGAAAGATTTATTGCTGCAATTTTCGAAAACCCTTAAAGCTTTGGGTTCGATTTTTCATTTGTTTTGGGGCTGAAATCTTGTTGTTCCTTGATTCAAAATTATGATGAGTGGTGGTTCGAATAAGTGGCTATTTTGGGTTCGGTTTTGACGTATTTTGGGGCAAATGGTTGCTGCCTATTTTGTGTAAGTTTTAGGCTGAAATTTGCTGCTACTTTGGCTCAAAAAAATCTTGTGTTTAAGTTGGTGTATTGCTGTTGTAATGTTGGTCGAAAAATTGCTACCATTTTGTTAGATTTTATGCCATGATTGTTCAAAAAAATTCTGCATATTTCTGCAAGGAGTTATGTGCTATAATTGATCAAATTTTGTATGTTGTAATGGTCTAATTGGTGGACTGTGATGGTCGAAAATTAGGGCTATCTTGGGGCTTGAAAATCATGCTCTTAAGGTGCTTAATAGTATGCATAAGTGATGTTCAAGTGTTGGCCAAAATCTCTACTAATTATGAAAGTCTACTTTTATGGCTTATATCATGGTTGTGTTTTGATGAGTATTGGGCTATGGTTTAAGATGCTAATAACTTAGAGAATGTATCATTGAGTAAATAAGTGAGCTAGACACATGTTAATGTGTGTTATAAACATGTATTAAATTATATAATAATGATTATACTTGAAGGTGTGCAATAGCATGAATTAGTGTTTCATGTCATTTTATTAAGTTATTGCTTAAGTGTGGAGGCTAACTCGATTAGTATAGTCGATTAAAGTGAGCATGTGAAGATAATTCGAGTATGAAAATTATAACTGGAAATTTGGATAGCACGAGAAGTGTTATTGAATTGTGTATATCACTTCTTAAAAAGAGATAATAATTCCAAGTAACAAGTGTAATATGTTAACTAGATGTTGAGAATGTTGAATGAATGAGCTAATTTGGAATGGACATTCGATTTATAGTTACTCCTTGAGCATCCGGACATCCAGGGTGGCTTATTCACGTCTTCAACCTTAAGGTACGTAGTGACGTACGAGCAGGTATATATATATATATATACTATGAAATAATGATATATTCGTATATCATGTATCGTTGAAAGTAATGATTGTGTGTTGAGTTTGACATATGCAGTATGGTGCTTACGTAATTGTGTGTAATCCAAATATATGAGTAAAGAAATGAATATGTACATATTTGTGGTATGGGGGATACGTAGTGTACGTGATCTGAGGGAGATACGTAGTTGTACGTGATCCGAGTATACGAAGTTGGGTGACGATGCCTTGGGCATGATCAATGTGAATATTGACAATGAGATAGACTGATAGGAAGGATTATCTGAATCATGGAATTATTCATGATTAATCATATATACTAGATTCTAGTTGTATTGAATTTATCGTGTTGATGAGTATCATAATGTGAATAACGATACTGAACTTGTTGTTATGAAAGTGTGTGAGATTGAAACAGGGACAATTCGTGGAAAGCTATGGATTCAAAATTTTACAGGGAGTACATCTTCATATAGATTTTCAATAATCTTAATTGTGATATTATGATCTCATTATAACCATTAAGCATTGTTATGAGTATGAGTATTGTGATGGGGTATGCTCACCCGTGTGGGGGCTGTTTCTGTTGAAACAGGTACAAAAGGTACTAAGCTATTTTGGGATATTAGTTCGAGCTTTGTTGGATCATGCCGCTTCCAGAAGCATATATGAGTGTGGGTAAATAGTATACGTCATTTATTCAGTTAGATTGGTATCCATTTAGTTATTGCTCGTATGTGAACAACTGGAAGCATGTATATGGACTGTATAAGGGTGTTGAAGCCCACTTTTGATGTCTTCTTAGTATTGTGTTTTTCCCTGGCTGCGAACTTACTTAGGGTTTTGGTTTCTTTTAAGTATTGCATTTTTCCCTGGCTGGGAATTATTTTGTGATTGTTTCATTTTCGGATAGCTCAATTTATGGGGAGACTCTGCCCAAATTTTTATAAAAACCAACAATGTAAAAGTGGTGCAATGGTGATGATAATGGGTGAACCTTGAGTTTTATTGCTGGTAGAAGTGATCATCATGCTGTTATTATTTATGTCATGGAGAATATGTGAAGCATGTAATGATTCTTTTAAAGAATGAATTTTTTTTATACTCATACGACGTCATAAATGCACTAATGACGAGTTAAGGGGTTGGGGTCCTACATTCGCATCCCTCGCTGTTCGAGGCCCCATCTACATACACCTTCCACGTCTTATTGTGCTCAGATTCGATCATCTCTGCAAGGAAATCCGATAGGGCTTGACCTTGATAGAGTCCTGGGCTGGTAGGATATATCATACCCACCAAGATCGATTGTCCACTTGACTAGCCTTCCTGATATGTTGGGCTGCGTCATGATCCTTCCCATGGGACTATTTCTTAAGACCAAGATGGGGTGGGACAAAAAGTATGGTCTCAACCTTCTCGCGGTTATAACAAGAGCTAACGCCAGCTTCTCCATTTCTGGGTATTTGAGCTCCGCCCCTCGTAAGGCATGACTGACATAATAAACTGGCTTTTGATATACTCCCTCCTATTTGATCAACACATAGCTTACTGCATATTCTGTGGCCGAGAGGTAAACCCACAGCCTTACCTAAGGGTCAGGTTTGACCAACACGGGTAACTCAGCCAAATGCTCTTTTAAGTCTGTAAAGTCCTTTTCACATTTCTCACTCCACTCAAATTTCTTGGCTTTTCTCAACACTTGGAAAAAGGATAACTCATGTGTGCTGACCCGGATATGAACCGTGCTAGGGAAGCAATTCGACCTGTCAAGTTATGTACCTCCCTTATATTTTTAGGGGGTCATGTCTTGCACAGCCCTGACCTTTTCTGGGTTGACCTCGATTCCCCTGTCCGTCACCATGAAACCCAAAAACTTCCCACTCTTCACCCTGAACACACATTTGGCCGGATTCAACTTTAGCCCAAACTTGTTCAGGGTGGGAAATGTTTCCTCCAAATCAGGTATGAGATCTGATATGCTCTTCGACTTTACCAGTATTTCATCGACATATACCTCAATGTTTCTCCCTGCCTGCCCCCCAAATACCTTGTCCATCAACCTCTGGTACATAGCCCCGACATTTTTGAGGCCGAAAGGCATGAGTACGTAGCAGTAGGTTCCGTCTGAGGTGACAAAACTGACCTTGTCTTGATCCTCTTCAGCCAATAGAATCTGGTGGTATCCTTGATATGCATCCATGAAGCACAATAATACTCTGAATCAAACCAATATTAATTAAAAAAATTTCCCGTCTTTGCTCGTTTTTCCTCCATTCGTATTTTTTGACTTTTCCATATTTAATTTCAATTCATTAAGCATATTTTCCCAACAATCCCCACATGAATTAAATTAATGCATGAATACAAAAGAACGCCTTTAGCTAATTGTATAGCATATGAAGAGATAGCTCGCGACTTTGAACCTTCCGTGGTAGCATTCAATCGAATGGATATCGTGCAAGATAATTTGTAAATCTTGCACTTGAAACATCACCGGCTTGGTAACAACCATTTTGAAATCAAGGATCTGTCAAACAATGAATTTCTTCATACCAACATCCTCGGATTTGTATTCCTTTCCAATGATTCCCGCAATTCCTTTGTGTGATGTCAGGAATAATTAGTAATTGTTCAATGGATTTATTTATGATGTTAGAGAATTGGTTAAAACCCTTACTACTTGTGTGGTGAAAATAAACTTTTATGACTTTAGCATTGTAACATTTTGGTGGGCATTGGGTTATGGTTAAAGATGTTTCTATCATCGGTTATGTGTTGCTCTTTCATTGTTCAAATCTTGGGTATGGTTGGAGCTTTCTTGCATTTGGGAGGTGGGTTTTGCTTGGGATGAGAAGTTAGTGTTGATCTATCAACTTTTACCTTATGGATTGAGTAATAGTTGAATTTGGACCTTATTCATGGGCATGTGTGTGTGCCACCTTGTGCCAATGATGTGTATTTTGGATGCCTCGGGGAAATCCTTGGTGAGGTTTGAATTGCTTCTACCATGTTAAAAATCATGTTTATAAGGTGTTTGATTTTATGCTTCAATGATGTTAGTAAGTGGATTGTAGTGGAAACCTATTCTTTCCAATTTAAAAGCATTATAGTATCTTGGTGGATGTTGGGCAATGGCATGAGATACTTATACCCTTGAGCATGTGTAGTGGGTGAATGGACTAGATAGATACATGTTAATGTGAGTTATAAACATGTATTAAAGTGTATATTGATGAATATAATAACATGTGTGCAATAGCATGAATTGGAGACTTTATTGAGTATTTGAATGGCAAATGTATGAACTAACTGTGTAGTGGATTTGAGTAATATAGATTGTCTTGATTATATGACAATGTCTATTTTGTTGAGTTATCGATTCACAGTATTAGATTGGGAGTTGGAAATACCTATTGATAACAATTGTAGTATTAATGCGCTAATATTGAATTGATATTCGATATAGATACTCCATGAACTTCTAGAAGTCGAGGGTAGCTTGTTCATGTTGTCGACTATAAGGTGCGTAGTGACGTGTGGGCAGGTATACATATTATTCAGTAATTACATATTCTTATATTCATGTATTGTTAAATGTCATGATGGAACGTAAGAAATTGACATGTGTGTGGAGTATGTCATATGTGGTATGGTGGATACGTAATTGTACGTGATCCGAATATATGAGTAAAGAAAAGAATATGTATATAAATATAGGTGGTATGGTGGATACGTAATTGTACGTGATCCGAATATATGAGTAAAGAAAAGGATATGGATATAAATATAGGTGGTATGGTGGATACGTAATTGTACGTGATCCGAATATATGAGTAAAGAAAAGAATATGTATATAAATATAGGTGGTATGGTGGATACGTAGTTGTACGTCATTCGAGCATACGAGTTGAGTATTGATGCCTTGGGCATTATCAGTATGAGAAAGTGTTGAGAATGAGATAGATTGATAGACAGAATTGCATTGATATGGAATTATTTATGATTGAACATAAATAATAGATTTTGGTTGTATTGAATTTATCGTGCAGTGTGTGAGTTTGTGTAAGGACCCTCGTGCCCTTATCCCATTATTAGTGTATTAATCCATGCCATTTGTGCAGACAATCATATTATCATTGGGGAAAAACCATATGCAAGTATAACATCATGTACCATCCAGAAAATTTCTTGCATTAGAACCACATAATATTCAAATTCCCCAACCAAGACCACTTACATAGCATGCACCCACATAATACACTAACATGCTCTCAGTTCATTTAGCAATTCCGTATTAATTACATGCAACAATAAATGAAGAGATAAAAGCCATGCACTTTTATACATTCCATATACACATAACATGAGAGCACCCAATGAATGAACGTGTATCTAATGTATAAGATACTCTACCAAATACCGTTACTGGTACTTCGATCCAGGAAGCACCTCCCATGTATAGCTCGATCTCAATATGGATCTACCGTTATACTTGTTCAACCAGCACCGGTACTTCAATCCTGGAAGTACCCCAAATCAACAGCCCGAGCTCAACTCCGAAGCTATTGCTGCACCTGTATCACCTGCCCCAACAGAGACAGCCCCCACATGGGGTGAGCATACCAATACCAACATTCCAATAATCACAGTACGTAATTTACAGAATATAAAGCTGTAATGTAAAAGGATACTCCATGTATAGTATCGTTACCACATAGGATTTTCCGTACTATCCCTGTTCTCAAAATAACCAAAACCATCAAATTCCCAAAGCCAGTTAATCATCACATTGATTAACTAAAACCATTCATGCCATAGCAGTTCCATAATCAAATATGATTAAATAATTAAATGAAGTACCACAGATATCGCATATATCTAGCCAATGATTCCATAGTTTTATTTCATAGCTCGCTCCACAATAGCGGCATTTTAACCCCACGCATGCTCAACAGCAGTGGCGTCATAACCGATGTTCACCACATAGCGACATCATCCCAAACATTGCTCGCTCAAAAGCGGCGCCATATAATTCCCGATACATATATACATCCATTTATTGCAAATATAAATAACCCTGCATTTCACAGTTGCAATAATATAAAAGGATATGCTCGTACGTTATACGTACCTTAGAATTCCGTAGTTCGAATCCAACATTGTCCTAGTCCCGTGACCCGATGAATTATGTGCTAACACATAAAATAATTCACAATTAGTCTATTTGGTATATAGTACCAAAACTCCAAAATACCAATTCATCCACAAATACATCATGACTCATTAAAAATCATCTGTTTTCAATAATTACCTCACAATCTCTAATTCCATTACTAATCCCAGTACAAAGTACTCCGGACCCCAGATCCCACCAGAGACCAAATTCCAAGGTTATCACCACGATGAGAATACAATCTCATCCCTTGGATTCAACGACTCCAAATACCGGATTTAAAATCCTCGGGAGTCCCAATACCGCAATTAATTCATAATTGCCACAATTAAAAATCCATTAAGGATCATTACCACTCCGGGATTAACAACATTAATTCCCAGGCATCACAGTTTGAAACAGGAACAGTGCTTGGAAGCTATACAGATTCAGAACTGTACATAGAGTATATTTGTATAGATTTTCAATAATCTTAAATGGTGATATTATGATCTTATCATGATCTTTATGCATTGTTATGATATGGGTATTGTAATGTTGGTATACTCACCATGTGTGGGGGTTGTTTCTATTGAAACAGGTACTACAGCTACAAAGTTATTTTGACGTAGCAAGCTCGAGCTTGGTTGGATAACATTGCCTCCGGAATTGTAGTATGAGATTGGGTATATGATATACGTTATTTATGCAATTAGTTGGGTATTCATTATTCGTGGCTCGCCTGTGAGCACCTGGATGCGTGTATATGGACTGTATAATAGTGCTGGAGTTCTCTTCCTATATAGTTGATTGATGTTCATGTTATTTTGAGGAGCATGTGTTATACGACTGTAGTGGTGACTAGCTTGCTAGTATCGCGACTTCCCTGGCGGTGAACTTTTATCTTTAGATTATGGTGTTATATATTGAGGGTGTTTATAGTTGTGTATTTTTCTGGGATAGTCCAATTTATGGGGAGACTCTGCCCAAATTTTTAGTCATGGGAATGTGTGAAGCATGTAATGACTCTTTTAAAGAAAAGAATTTTTTTTTTACATACACAAATGATGTCATAATTGCATTATTGACGTGTTGGGACGTTGGGGTCTTACACTTTGTGTTTTTCACAAGGCAATAAACATTGTATAGTTTATTACTAGAGCGTTTAGAATGTGGTTCTTACAAAGGAAATCACTTTGATTCCAAGCATAAACCGCAACCCTATTTTGGGAGTCGGTTTCACCTTTTCAATTGCAGGAGTATCATCGGTCAAGAACCTTGCCAAACTTAATGTGATCAAATAAAACATCATCTTTTGTTGCCATCTCTTGAAGTCATTTCCGTTGAACTTCTCGAGCCTTTCTCCGTGATGAACGAAAGTCGTTTGTTGTATTCGATGAAGACATTTGTTACAGATATCGTTTCAAGATTGTAGGAATTTTTATCAGTGTGTATCTTTGGGATATAAGCAAGCAAAGTAACAATGACTCAATATGATGAATGTCGATGCGATATTTCTAATCTCTGTCCTTACAACGATATTATCCCGCTGTGGTACTCACGATTTAGCGGCGAACTTTTCCCAATATATAGTCAAAATGACAATGATTTGTGATAGAAGCATTTCAAATCACAAATCCTTAAACCACAAAGATTTAAAGGAACTCAAACATGAACAAGGGAAGAACAAGATGAATATGCTGAAATTTACTCTCAAAAACTTGAATATGATATTGAAAAAAAATATTTAATTCACTCAGAGGTTGTTCTATTTATACTTGACCAATGGACATCACCAAAAAACATCATTTGGTAGCATTGCTTCATGAAAAATTGCACCGGACGCGAAGGGACACACCTTTCAAGATAAAACCGCAATGCAATTTTTCTGGCAGAAGTGGAGGCGCTCGATTGCTCATTTTTCATCCATTCGTATTTTTCAACTTTTTCATGCTTACTTTCAATTCATTAAGCATATTTTTCCAACATCTAATTGTAGCATGGTTCAATTGAGGGTAGGACTGTTATCGGACCGGATTGG
This sequence comes from Haberlea rhodopensis, assembly GCA_907163345.1. Taxonomy (NCBI): domain Eukaryota; kingdom Viridiplantae; phylum Streptophyta; class Magnoliopsida; order Lamiales; family Gesneriaceae; genus Haberlea; species Haberlea rhodopensis. The sequence goes on from CAJQUN010000056.1 coordinate 2,281,144, forward strand.
ACAAATTCCAAACAGGTTTCAACTGTTTCCGATGCATCCAAAGCAGTGATCTGACCAATCTGGTTCCCTGTGATAACACATGGAACCGCAACCGGTTCCAACCGGAAATCGTTTTAAAAAATTAATGTTCTTCTGCTGCCAGCAATCGATCACTCGATGCACCAAGCGATCAATCGTAGGTGGCAATAACTTTCTTTTTTTAATTTTAAAGTTCTGTCGTCGGCGATCGATCGATCTGTGGTCGATTGCCGGTGGCAGAAGTGAAGCAAAATTTTGTTGTTGCCCCATTTTCTTCATTCTTTGACTCTCTTTCACTTATTTATCATCATTCCATGCATTTTCATTATATAGAACTCATCTTTACCCTTATAATTCGATATCAAACTGAAATTTCCAAAAAATGTTTCATTGATATTTGTTTAAATAAAACTTACAACAAATACTTAATTATGACTTGTTTAAATAAGAGACACAACAATTGAAATTTAAAAAAGTTAGTATTATTCCTTATAATTGATTCGGCTTCAAACCAATCATTTGAGCAATTTAAATATACATAATGATTCAGTTTCAGATTAATTTTGTAGTCTACAATGATTCGACCGCATGTTGAGGAGTCTGATTCCGATGCAACACTACCACAAACACGTCTTTAGCCGTTGTGGCTATGACGATGTATTGTCTTGCATTCGTCTTTCACGGTTGTAGTACGTCGAAGTTATGGTTCTGTTATGTTTTTTCTTTGATGTACATTACATTCATGATAAAATCTGCATTGCCAAGTCGAACTATTGCTATATTCTCTAAAATATATGCAAGTGGCTGTAAATTGTTGGCGAAAGTCCCTATTATTTTGTTTAAAATATAGATGTTGGAAAAAATGATAACTCGTGTGCGCTGACTTGGATATGAACTGTGCTAGGGAAGCAATTCGACCTGTCAAGTTTTGTACCTCCCTTATATTTTTAGGGGGGATTATGTATTGCACAGCCCTGACCTTTTTTAGGTTGACCTCGATTCCCTTGTCTATCACCAATGAAACCCAAAAACTTCCCACTCTTCTCCCCGAACACACATTTGGCCGGACTCAACTTTAGCCCGAACTTGTTCAGGGTGGTAAATGTTTCCTCCAAATCAGGTATGGGATCTGATATGCTCTTCAACTTTACCAGTATATCATCGACATATACCTCAATGTTCTCCCTGCCTGCCCTCTGAATACCTTGTTCATCAACCTCTGGTACGTAGTCCCGGCATTTTTTAGGCCGAAAGGCATGACTACGTAGCATTAGGTTCCGTCTGAGGTGACTAAACTGACCTTGTCTTGATCCTCTTCAGCCAATGGAATCTGGTGGTATCCTTGATATGTATCCATGAATCACAATAACTCATACCCCGAGGTGGAGTCTACGAGCTGGTCAATTCGGGGTAGAGGTTAACAATCTTTGGGGCAAGCTTTGTTCAGGTCTCTGAAATCGATGCATATCCTCCACTTTCCAGACGACTTCGGTACTAAAACCACATTAGAGAGCCAAGTGGGGAACTACACTTCCCTAATCTGCCCGACCTTCAACAAGGTTTGGACCTCTGTCCGTATAATCTTATCTTTTTGTGGCCCAAAATGCCTCTTCTTTTGTTACTCTGGCTCCCGGGTTGACACTCAGCCTGTGTTGCACAACTTCATGGTGAATCCCCGTCAATTCGACGGAAGACCACGCAAATATGTTAGCATGCTCGGACAGGCATCTCAAGAGGTCCTGCTTCAAACCTGCTTCCAAATCTGAAGCTACCCTTGTTATTATCTCGGGATGACCTGGGACTAAAATGATCGCTTCCTCCCCTTCCAATATTGCTTGTACTTCTTCTTGCACAATATGAACTCCTTGGTCCCCATGAGTTTCTACGTTCTCTCCCCGTCTCGACCTCTTCGCTTCCACCATCACCGTTTCAGTGTAACATCTCTTTGCAGATGGTTGGTCGCCTTTCACTTCTCCATCCTTCTTTCCGACCGGGAATTTTATTTTTTGGCGGAAAGAAGCTACAGCCCTGAACTCATTCATGGTCTGTCTTCCTAGAATGACGTTATAGGAAGACGGGTCATCCACGATAGTGAAAGAAGTCAGCCGGGTCTTTCTACAATCTTGTGAGCCCATGGAGAGGGGGCAATGTGATTTGCCCGAGGGGGTACACTGTATGGCCTGCAAAACCAAAAAGAGGCGTAATGATTTTCTCAAGATGGTACTCACCTAATTCCTTCTGTTGGAAAGCATCATGAAACAGTACATTCACAGAGACGAACGCTCACCCGACCTCGTAGTTTGCGACGATCACCCTTATCACAATGGCATCATTATGAGGTGTTTGCACACCATCCGAATCCTGAGGACCAAAAGCTGATTACCACCTCATCCTCGGCACCAACCGTCCTCCATATGCTCAGAGTTTCTCTCCTGCTTGCTGCCTTTCGAGCTCTATTGGAATCACCATCAGTGGTTCCTCCTGAGATCAATTTGTGAACACCCCGGGGTGGGGAGTTACCTCGGATCGGTCTTTGTTCATCAGGCCTCCGGGGTAGTTCGTGACCCGTCCCCGACCTCGGAATGGGGCTCGGAAATTATTGCGTCTACCTCGGCCTCGCCCTCTTGGAGCACCTCGGCCTCTCCCACGAAAATAGCTTCCTGGGCGCGTGTTCGCCAGGGCCACCATCTCTTTGAACTGGGGACTATTCTGTATGACATGTTCGAGCTGCTCATCTAGATGATGGCAGTCCTCTATGCTGAGCCCATGCCCTTGGTGAAAAGCACAGTACTTGTCAGAGGACCCCTTACTTTGCTCTTTATGAGGTTGAAGTGGTTTTTGAAGAATCTGCTTTTCTTCACAAATTCGGATTGCCTCCTCCTTAGAAACTTTTAGAGGGGTATAGTGCGAGAAACAACCGAGCCCTGTTCCATCCGTAAGCCTCTTCTTTCCTTGTTTGTACTGTTTATTGCCAACCTTCCCGCCTTCTATCCTCTTCAGACTCTGAGCCTCCTCAACATTGATATATTTTTCAGCTCAGGTCAGTATATCATAGTAAGTGATGTGGGGGTCTCTTAATAAAGGACCGAAAAAACTCCCCTCCTATCAGCTAGGGGTGTGCACCGGTTCGAATCGAAAACCGAATTTTTTTAAAAAATTAATTTTTATTAAAAAAATTTTAAAAAAAATTAATTTTTTTTTAAAATTAAATGGATAATAAATATTTTTTAATGGTTTCTTTCGTGATCGCATAAATAAAAACTAGTAATTTAACTATTGTTTTCAAGTATAATATAATTTAGTTTGTTGTCTATTTTAAACTCGACTTTTTAGTATAAATAACTTCAAAATAATATAAGACTTTTGAATGAAAATGTTAAAAACCATATTGAGTCCAATGTATGATGTATTAGTATTTATATTTATGTTGAATTTCCTTTCGATTAACCATCCAATTCCAAAATTTTAAAAAAAATAGTAATTTTTTTTTCAAAAAAAAAAACTACGGTTTAACCGAAACCGTACCGAACCGAACCAAAAAATTTCGGTTCGATTTTTGGTTTTCAGAATTTCTGAAATTTCGGTTCGGTTCGGTTCGGTTTGAAACCGAACCGATGAACACCCCTAGTCTCAGCCCTTGAGTGAAAGCACTAATCAAGATTTCTACCGGGCACGTAGATACCTCCAAGGTCGTGACATTGAAATGCCTGATATACTTCCGCAGGGGTTCATTCTCTGTTTGTCTCATCTCAAACAGGCTTAATGAGGTTTTCCTGTATCGTTTACTACTGGTGAACTGATGAAGGAAAGCGGAGCTAAACTCTCTGAAAGAAGTTATGGAGCCAGGCTCAAGTTGATTAAACCACTGCTGGGCCAATTTCACCAAAGTGGTAAGGAAAACCTTACACTTCAAATGGTCCGAGTAACAGTGTAACATGGCCGCGTTTTCAAATCTGTCCAGGTGTTCTTCCGGATCCTTGCTCCCATCATACTCCCCGGCGCTTGGAGGTCGAAATTTGTTTGGGAGTTCTTCGCAAACTATCTCTAGGGAGAAAGGGGTGCCCTTCTTTGGGACGCAAGGACTTGCCCATTCCCTTCTTCATTTTCCGAACCCCATCCCTCAACTCCTCCATGTGTCCTTCCAGATATGGGTTTGTAGCCGTCGGAGGGTGAGGTGCAGCTATATGCTTGGATCGAGCATTCTCCCGGATACTCTCCTCTGGGCCGCTCTCCAATTGATCCAAAGCCCTCTTTACAGCCTGTTCCACAGTCATATTGATGAGCAGTGTAAGTTGTTCAAAGGTTAAGGTTCCCACCATCGTGTCGGCCATGGGTGGTGGCTCTCTCTTCCATTAACCGATGGTGCCCGGTGGCCATGGTTCGGTATTGGTTTGTTCTCCGTGTGTTTACTATTTTTTTATCAACGCCTTGCGCTCTTTTCCCACAGACGGTGCCAATTGTTACCTGAAATTTTGGTAGGGTGTCTTCCCAAATGAACAATAGCTCTTCCCCACCCTGAGATGAGCTGTCCTGAAAGGAAAGGGGTTAGAAGGGAGCCGGAGAAGGTTCTCCGGCAAGACCTCTCCGATATCAAGTCAATATAGGATAGAGGAAATAAAAGCTTTGGGCAGGAAAAATAGGAGAAACAATCGTCTATCTCTGTGCAAACTTGACGCCCTATATATATATTGTGATGGTGAGAGAGAAAACCAACATGTAACAGCCAGCAGGAGCCTTGGGGGACCACCGTGAACACGCAACTGAGAGTCGGTGTCCCAGAGAGGGGAACCACCGACAAATAATCTACTTCTTGTACATTGTGCCACCTATGAGATCTTGATAGTACTGGGAGATATTTTTCGCGTACTAGTAACTCTTTGATTGGCTGATTTATGAGTGGTCCTCTGTCAGGAATAAAACTCTCGTTATAGGCAGCTCGGATGATAGGGGCCACACTAGGGCTCACGAGGTCATTTAACCAATGCCGAAGAAGAAACTAGGGGAATTGTTTAAGGTCGGGATGTTTAAGGTCGGGATATCAGCCCAGATACAATCTCGATTATTATGCAGGGTTGCCCCCTTTTCACAGTCTGGGCGGGACGACCTGTGAACACGTGGAGCTAAGAACATGTGCCAAGCTGATGACATAATGGCATGCTGAGCTGAGTGCGTGCGAACATGCCGAGCTGAGGACATGCGGACTTGCCGAGTTGAAGGCGGGGGCCGTCATTGACAAAGTTGGGTCGAGTTATACCTCTGGAGTAAAGGTCGATGTCATACTAACTCCTTATCGATGTATCAGGTAGTATAGAAATGACCATGAAATTTCATGTACTTCAACAAGAAAACTGCATTCTTTGTCCGAATTCTAAGGCAATCACAAATACAATATATAATTATAATTTCTTTAATCAGTTTTTCTTAGAACACAAGCTGACAAAACGAGAGCCATTATTAATTAGTGTGATTGTCACCGTTCGTCTATGATGCACATACACTCCTAAAAATTACTCATTGTAGTATCGGACGCTTCTAAGATACCGACACTTCTCGGACACTCATTGGACACGTGTCCCACGCCACGTGGTGCCCTTAACTTTTTTACAAAAATAAAATCGAACACCCATGTCTGACACTCCCCTCACAATTGGACTCTCATCGGGGGATTGCTCCTCACGTCACCTCAGCTCTTACCAACCTGTCTATGCCCATGTAGCATGTACACTCCATTATAAATTCAATTTGTATTGACAAATGATGGGAGTCCCAATCATTTCGTAAAGAAAAAGATTTATCATGTATTGTAAATAGAAATTAGTTTAAATTTTGATTTAGCTTCAAAGAAAATCACCAAAATATTGCCAATATTTTTAAATCTGCAATATAAAAGTTTTAGATGCAACAATATTTTTAAATACTTTATGTACGTTGTAAAAAAATTTGAAGCATAGCAGGCATTAATCTATTTATTGGTACGTTGTAAATTTTTTTGAAACATATCACGCGTTTCTCCGCTCACTCATATAGTTTCGTTGTCTCGGTCGTGCTCACTTGGTGCAGAGTCCGGACCAGCAGTAACAGGAACTGCTTCTCGGGTTATACGCAAGTGGATTAAAGAGTATATTCTGACCGTTCGAACCTTTGGAGAAGACTGACACACATGTCCTATTCGATTTGATTCTCTATTGTTCATGTTACCTACCCCAATTCATTGGGATTAAAAGGTTAGTTGTTGTGTTAATTTCGGGAAGTTTAAAAACACTCTCCTATCAAAAATTAATTCAAATTTTATCATTTCAAATTAAGGTCTTACTAAAATTCATACATGATGTTTACATATACCAACCACATTTATTGTGGTTGGTGGAAAATTGGAGCCTTTGATTTTTCTTCTGGGTATGCAATTAATTGCAGCCTGCCAAAGTGGGGTGGTGACTAGTGACTACAAAGAGACAAGGCCTCTGGAGTCAAATTGTAGTCCAGTTCGATTGAGGGGGGAAATTTTTGCCACACGCGTTTTCACATGTACTATTGTTTCTCATATCAATCTCATTGTTGTGTTTTCTTATTTCTCGATAATCATTTGATATTTGTAGGGTTTTTTTTTTTTCCTATATTAATAGTTTATTTGTTTTATGAAATAGCAATAAGTTATAACCCAAGGAAAATATTATTGTTAAATCTTTGTATATTTCTCGTAGTTTTTATCTTAATAATGTTTAAGGATTTTCACGTAAATGTGGTGTCTATTTTTATCCTTCTTTTTCGTTATTTTTATATCTCATGTTGCGTCACCTAGGCATCACCTAGAGACTTTTTTAATTTTTTTTTAAAAAAAATCGTTAATACTTTATAATTTCAGTTTTGATTGATTTTCCAAATTAAAAAGATTTTTTAATATAGAAAAATTCAATGAAAACAATCTTATGTTGCGAAAAATAAATATGCAATCAATTTTACTTTAAGGTGCCGTTTGAAGTGATGGATGTGATAAGTAATGTAAAGATTAAAAAGTTATGAAATGATTGTAAAAATAAATTGTGATAAGTTATGTCATGTTTGATTGGGAGGTAAGATAGTTGATAAGGATTATTCTTTGATATAAAGACTAAAACACCATCATCAATGCACTAATATATATATATATATATATATATATATATATATATATATATATATATATATATATATATATATATATATATATATATATATATTATTATATTATGATTCTTCTATATATATATACGAATTATATAATATATATACCATATATATTAATCCTTATTATATTATGATTCTTCTATATATATACGAATTATATAATAATAATAATATAATATATAATATTATATTTAGAATAATAATAATTATGTCTAATAATAGTCATAATAATAATAATATATATATATACACACGTGTATATATATATACATAAATAATAATATAGTCATAATAATAATAATATATATATATATATACACACGTGTATATATATATACATAAATAATAATAATTATTATTTATTATTATTATAATTCATATACATATATATGTATATATATGCATGTATACATATATATATATGTAATAATACTAATATAATTATTAATTAATAATATAATAATAATAATAGTAATATAATAATATTATTATTATTATACTACTATATAATGATAATAATAATTATTATTATTACTACACAATACTATTAATAATAATATGTATATATATTATAATAGTCATATAATAATAAAATACGATAATAATAATAATAATAATAATATATAAACAATACAAATATAATAATAAGTTGTAGGAATTAAATTGTAGTTTTTTGCGGGAATTTCAAATTTTGAGATATTGATAAAAAGGCGGGAAGGGGATTTATGTCATTTTGTTGCAAAGTGGGATGAAAATGTGATAAATATGATGAGATAATTTTTTTAAAAAAACAAAACAAACATTGGATGATCTTAGTAATCTCGGGATTATTAATTTTATCATGAACCCCAAACGGTACCTAAGGGTTTGGCGCTATTGACGGGAAACATTGTTGCTGCTCTGAAGAGCACTGCTCTCAGGGGCATCATTTTGTTGTTTCGAATTCATTTTGGAAAATACTATTGTGTCGAAGTCTCCGGTCTCAGGACGTGAAATATATGACCATGTTTATTTGCATAAAATGGTATTTACTTCAAATAACTACTTAAAGCAAAGAAGTACTTAAAGAATCTATGCTAACAAATTAATTTTATGGCAACAATTTTTAAGTACAACACTAATATATTTCTAATATCAAAAACTATAATTTGAGAAAAAATGGTCATCTATTTCCAAAGGGTATATACACAATCATATTTGATGATAAGATGAATTAGGTGTATAATATGTACGATGGAAACCAATATTAAATTTTCAAATCAAATCCAATCTCAACTAGTGCCACCTTCAGACACTATCGTGGGTTTTTTATTAAATATTCGATTTGCGAGCAAGGTATTCCGAACTCTTTCCATTTTTCATAAGAGCATTCCATGGATTTTAAATACACAACATGCGTATTACCCCCACGTCCTGGTTGTACTCTTGTGATAACAGAAGCGGTTAGACGTCTACGATCGAACATCTGAACATCATGATGGATGGAATGATAGTCAGCACGATCATATCTTTCGAACACATAATCTGGTCATTCTTGATTATTTTGAATCATTCGCTCTGTCTTCTTAAGCCGTTCGAAAAAATATAGCACACAACGATCAAAAGTTAATTGCACAATGTCGGTGATTGGAAGTCGACGAGCACCTTTCATAACTCCATTTATGCATTCTGACATATTTGTGGTCATGATACCACAACGCCAGCCTCCGTCATGAGCAAGCGACCATTGACACTTATCAATACGACTCAAGTAATCAAAAGCCTTGGTTCTATAAGTTTAATCTCTTCCATTGTGCGATCAAATTTTCTGACTTGATTTTCCGATCCCGCTCTCCAACATAAGTCTTTCAAATGAACGGATTTGAAGCGACTATTAAAGTTTGAACAAACATGTCTCAAACAAAATCGATGTACTCCACGGGGTGATTTGAAGTCAGGAATACAATCGGCTGCAGCAATGAGGTCTGGATGACGGTCAGAAATCAAACATACAACACCCTCAGATCTTCTCACAATATGCTTGCTAATCATCTCCAAAAACCATCTCCATGACACAAAGTTTTCTTCGTCAACAATTGCAAATGCCAAAGGTAAGATTTGATTATTTGCGTCCATTGCCACGGCAATCAACATCTTATGTTGATATTTCGTATACAGATGTGTTCCATCAACACTTATTAGCCGGCGGCAATGTTGAAATCCTTGTACACATGGATGGAAGGCCCAGAACACGTAATTCAAAGTCTTTTCTATTGGTCTGGCATTTTCAAGGTGAACCCACTCAACGACTGTACCGGGATTCCATTTTTGCAAAGCTCCCATATAGTAAGGCAATTTCTTCACGGAGCTCTCCCATGTTCCGTACACATTCTCAACAGCACGTCGCAAACTAAACCATCCTTTTGCATAGGAGATCTCAAATCCATATTTATCTTTCACTGTTTGAATTACATACTTTATTTCATAAGCTGGATCACGCCGAACAATTCCCACTAACAAGCTAGCAATCATGTTTTTGCCCAAATTTGCATGATCGACCGACAGCTCACTCAAAAGGCAAGTGTGAGAACCTCCATACTTGTTTATTTTGAATAATCCAACTTTTTTCTTGAACGAGGCCCGCAGGTACTATCTACAAGCATATCTTCTGTACTGTGTTTGCACACCACTTTCCACAATGTTTTTGTACTCTTGACAACGCGGTACTCCCGTTTCGCAACACGTACAGAGTAATCCTTTTGGAGTAGTCGTAATATCTAGATGGATATCCCATTTGGAGTAGTCGTAATAAATACCCCATCTACCTGTTGGGATGTCTAATGAGTCTCCAAATATTTCGGGATGTGTCATTGAGAAAAATGGAATTGTTGGATAAAGGACATGAGTATTTGTCGTGGTTGTGTCTGGTACATTATCTGGCACTTCTTCAATATCAACCTCATCGTCATCAGACTCATCCTCAGATGGAATTCCCTCCGGTTCAGTCTGAATATCATCTCCAAAATCCACAAAACTGTCTGCTAGTGGCTCGGGAACAATATTGTCAGCAACTATAGGAGCATCATCTTGAATCCTAGAGGTAGTTGGTCTTTCTGTATCTACTACAAATGGACAACTACCACTTGTTGGCATTTCTGTAATAAAATCATAAGCTCTTCGTTCTGTTTGTATATACATCTCCAAACAACTATAATTTTGTTCAGAATCCAATACCCATGCTAAATTGTAATCACTGTCAACGGGAAAAATTGTTTGTTTTATCCCCTAAAAATCACTAAATATATATTTACAATATATTTTCAGAATGAACTGGTTACGGTCGATGCCAGTAATATCATATATGTCGTTCACTAGCTGCAAATAATTAATAGTGCGAGATATTGTCATGCCTTTCGATGGACCACGATCATATCTAACACATCTGAATCTTGTAATATATCGCCTCCCCAATACAACAAAACTTTAATTGACATACCTTAAAAAATAAACACAAATTTTATAAATTAGTACATTATATATAATATTATTTGATTATTTGTATAACAACGTACCTGCAGGAAAAATATTCACGAATTCTGAAGATAATTTGAATATTCACGAATTCTGAAGAGAATTTGTTTACAAATGCCGAAGAGATTTTGCTTTACATTTCAAAATGAGTAACATTTTGTTCGATTTTGTAGACAAAGTAATTGATTATTGTCGCCATCTAAAATGGCGATATTAAATAAAAAATATTTTTTTTCATTGTCGTCATCTCAGATGGCGACAACAATTTAAAACAAAAAAAACTTATGTCGTTATATAACGACACCGGCGAAAAAAAAAAATTTAATATAATGTCGCCATCATACATGGCGACATCAAAAAAATTTATTTTTTTAAAGATGGCGACATCATAAAATAATATTTTTAAAGAATTTTTATGGAAGTCGCCATGTCAGATGGCGACTTCACCTAAAATCGTCATCTGACATTGCGACATCGAAAAAATAATATTTTTTTAAGAATTTTTATACAAGTCGCCATGTCAGATGACAACTTCAAATGAAGTCGTCATCTGACATGGCGACTTAGGTTACTTTCATAATAATAAAAAAAATGATTAATTTGTTAAATTATTTTCGAAAATCAAATATTTTAATAAAAAAAAACCCCACTATCGTCCAAAATTTATGAAGAGTTAAAAATATTTCAAAAATTATATGCGGAAAGTTTTTGAATAAAATATATTAAATTATCGTTCTTGTAAAAAAATGGACTCATTTTGATATATATTATTATGTGGTTTAAAATTAGCTAACATCTCAATAGGATTTATGTAATTTTTTTTGAGAATGTGAGAGATTTTGTAGCTAACAAATTCCATCTTGAGTCGTTCACAAGTGTGAAAATATGACAATCATTAGGGTAAGTACACGGTATCAACAAGATTTATGTAATTGGTGATGTAAATTGCCTAATTTAATAATAGTTAATAATCAACAAGCATGTTCCTATTATATCTTGTCGACTAATTAATAAAAACAAAAATTGAGGGGCACCCTGAGTCCGTAAGAAGAAACTCATTGAGATAACTTATTAAATATCAATATATATGTAGTTTTAATTTACAGAAGTTTTGAGGATATGTGAAATTTTGATTTGGCTTTTACGAACAAAATTAAGCTAAAATATAGATTTCTTTTTTATATGGGAGATGGAGATTTTGTAAATATTTTGGAGCCACTGTCCATATTCGAACCTAAATCATTCCAAATAAAAATAAGATTTTTTATCACCCTATTAATGTGAGAGACTCTGAGATATTGAAACGTCTGATTAAAATTTATACATAATGTTGACAGGTACCAACCACACTTATGGGTAATTCGATGCTAGCTTAAGGGTTTTAGCCCAAGATATTCAATCCATGATATGTGTCCAAATATTTAATTTATTTATATAATTTTTTTTAAACTTTTCACATGATTTTTTAACTATGGTTACTTTTGTTAGTGTACGAATTTTGGGGGGAAATAATCGTTCAAACCAAAATTACCCGACTCCATTTTCTATTTTTCAATCTCCTCAATCTCCTCAATCTCGATCACACCGCCAAGGGCCACATTCTCAAAAGAGTTGCTCAATTCCACCGCCACCATTTTATTTTTCACTTCCAAAATCTGTTAAATCACACCGCCACCGGCTCACCGATTCAAAACAAAATCTTCTAACACCAATTTCAGTTTCCCGGTAGTAAAACTCCTTCAGTACTGGAAAAGAAGATCGATACACAAGCATTCGAGAGAGGAACATAATCATAGCTAGTGAAAAGATCCGGGTATTATTAGTTTTATCTCAAATTTGGTTTATAATTTTCAAAATTTGTGCAGCTCACTCGCACATTTCGCACAGAGTCCCCGTCGCCCCACACATCTATCGGTCGCCCAGTAGTGGTCCCAGTAGCCCCTTTCCCCGTCGCGGTGCCCTATGTCTCGTTCCCAGTCGCCCCTTTCCCTTGCCCCCAGTCGCCTGCACTGCCGTGTCTCGGTCACCCCGTACCCGTATCCCTTTCGCCTTATGTCCCGTTCCCGGTCGCCCACTGGCCATTCCGGCCGCCCCTTTCCCTTTCACCTTATGTCTCGTTCCCGCACATGTATCCCTTCCGCCCGCTTGCATCTCGGTGATATGGGTGCCGGGCAATTTGATCCATTTATAGCAGATGCAAAATTCATCAGTGTGTGGATCACAGAGCTTGAACATAGATTGCATGATATGGGGTCGATATCTACACGTCAATGTGCACATGGAAGTTATGACAAAGAATGGTTTTTGAATCTATGACACTAGGGGTTGGTTATATGCAGATGCTATCTTCGAATATGTCTTTGGAGATAATCATACCTGGAGGTCTGTGCCTTGGAGAGATGCAAAATCTATCATGTTGCCAATAAATTTACCAAATCATTGGGTAATACTCAAAGTAGACTTAGTGGCTCGGAATATGTTGATTTATGACTCTAACCAGGGGTGCTTCACAAACGAAGCTATGAATACGATAATACAAATAATACAATATGGTTGACTTTCATTCTTTTAATTGAACTTTTATATTTCAATTGAATAATGTCACTAACCTGATTGCTCTGTCAGTCGCCCTACGAGCGACGGAGATTCGTCACGCGGGCGACCGACGTTCCCACCCAGCAAGACCGAGATTCTCCCATCAGGCATCTGCGGTTCTCACCCAAGTGACCTCAGTCGTCCACGAGCAATCTCAGTCGCCGATGTAGCAATTCTCAGTCGCGCCTCACCAAATCTTGTGCATCATGTCACATAAATAAATTATCACCATGAATAAAAACCAACAAAAAATTACATATGTTCCTCAATAAATTATCATATGTTGTGTGTGTTTGATGAGATTGTTCTAATATTTGAATAATAACCTACATAAGATAGAAACAAAAAAATCATTGAAGTTTAGACAATAGCATAGAACAACTTGATTAGAAAAGTATCAAATAATATAACAAATCTTAAAAGGGATATATTTCTCATTATTTACCAATTAAGGGTTTTTTCATTATTTATTTTTCTATTGGTTCATGTATATTTTTAATTTCTTATAGAAGACCGATTTTTTTTACTTATTAAATTATAATAAATTATTTTGGTAATAAAAAATATTTCGGGTAGCGAAACAACAAAATAATTATTTTAGGAAAGTACGGATATATCTTTTCAGAATATGTGCGGAGATGAAAATAAGAGATGCGAATATGTGAGGAGATCAACGAACGCGGACAAGATGTTGCATACTGTTTGTTCTGTTTTCTTAAAAAACAAATAGACAAAGCATAAGAAGATCACAAATACTCTGTTATAATAAAATGCTCGAAACAGTAAAAACTTACAACAAACGTTTAAATAAACTGGGCAGAAACTTTGTTGTTGGACGAGGCCACAGTAAACCGTGTGCCAGCAAACTCTAAATTGCCCGCCTACAACTTCTGGCCTCCTGGACAAGAGAGTTCCAAGGTACAACGTCCCAAACACCTCTGTATGAGTTGAAGCAGAAACCCAGACAGACTCACTCGAACACTAAGAAGTGTGTAGTACTCTCAAGAAGATGATATAATATGCAAATGAAAAATCTGGATTAGATAAAGAATGAGGCTGGAGCAGCTTATATAGCTGCAACAGCAGGCCTACCAAAGGCCACAACTTAAATGACAATGCATAGTGGGTTAGATGAAAAGTCTCAACACTTAACATCATATTCATTTCGGATTTAAGTCTCATACTTAAATCTGATATCAATTCTGCAGGTAGGTGAAAAGTCTCAAACTTAATACTCAGCAGAATATGAAAAGTCAGGCATATGAAAAGTCATTTCAGAAATCCGAGTAGTAAAAAGATAGGACTGCCTTCGCGAAGCGAAGCGAAGCGAAGCGACGAGGCGAGCCGAGCCGAGCCGAGCCGAGCCGACGGACGGACGGCGCGCGAGGGGCACCCATCTTTTCTACTTAACTACACTCTAATGATTTGTATCTCAATATAAACAAACCATAAGTGCCTCAATTACTCAATGTGGGATTTCTTTAGCCTAATTGCCTTTCATAATTAACTTACCATAATTTTGTTCTTATTAACAAAATTAATAATAATATTGGGCTTTTAATGAATAAAACCCAATAATCCTAACACACACACATCAATAATTCTCGGTCAAGATGCCAGATATTTACAAACGAAACACCAGTCGCCCCACCCAAAAGCAGTCGCCCGCCAACCAGCCTCGTCGCCCGAGCAGTAGCCCTGAACACATTTCGGTCGCCCTATCTCTCTTCTCGGTGGCCCCCAACATATCTATGATGCAGTCGCCCGCCCCCATCAAGGTCGCCCAACCCGGTAGCCCCGAACACATTTCAGTCACCCTATCATAAATTCTCGATCGCCCCCAACAAATCTATGTCATACTATAATTTTGTATGTACCTTTTAGAGGAGCTGGAGATATGTACCTTTTAGAGGAGCTGGAGGATTTTTTTTTCTACACAAATACAATCACAATGATTCTTGCTTGAGAATGCCTCTGGGGGGAAAAAGGTTCATGTGAACGATATATTAGGAATATGTACGAGGAACAAATACTGATTGCCCGAAAACTTTACACCAACATTTTCTAAAAAATATTGTTCGAGCTTCTAGAAAAATCTTGTTCAGAATGACGAAGAAAATCAGATATTTTGTTGTGAACAATATTAAGAATGATGTAAAACTAAACTATAATATACGAAGTAAATTTTCCCCCCAAAATTCGTACACAAATTAAAAAATAAAAGAAAAATAAAAAGGTAAGAGAAGTAACCATAGTTAAAAACGTAAGGTGAAAAGTTTTAAAAAAATTACACAAATAAATTAAATATTTGGACACGTGTCATGGATTGAATGGCTTTGGGTAAAGCCCTTAGGCTAGCATCGAATTACCCCACATTTATTGGGGTTGATGGAAACTGTGTGCATTTGAAAACAAATTGCAGATTTCGAATTTTTCTTATGGGAATGCATTTTTGGCGACCTATCGAATATGGTGTGTCATCAAAATTGGTAGCTAATATTGCAATTTTGTATTTGTGTGTATCTTTCGGATATAAGCAAGAAAAATAACAATGACTCGATAGGATGAATGTTGATGCGAGATTTGTAATCTCCGTCATTGAAACGATATTACATTGCTATGGTACTCATAGTTAGCAGCAATCGTTTCCCAAGATACAACGACTATGATTCGTAATAGAAGCACTTCAAATCATGAATCATTAAACCACAAATGTTTAAAGGCACTCAAACAAGAACAACGAATGAACAAGATGAATATGCATAAATTTGCTCTCAAAAACTTGAATTTGATCTTGAAAAAAAATGTTTAATTCACTCAGAGATTGTTCTATTTATACTTGACCAATTGACATCAGCAAAACACATAATTTGGTAGCATTACTTCATGAAAAATCTCACTGAACTCGAAAGGACACACCTTTCAAGAAAAAAACAGCAATGCAATTTTCGGGGCAGAGCGCTCGAGAGCCTCGTATACTGCCCAAAAAACTGGCCCGGATTTTCCCCGGTAGCGTTTTCTCGTCCGTCTTTGCTCGTTTTCCTCCATTCGTAGTTTTTGACTTTTTCATGTTTAATTTTAATTCATTAAAGCATATTTTCCCAACAATCACCACATGAATGCAATTAATGCATGATTATAAAAGAACGCCTTTAGCGAATTGTATAGCATCTGAAGAGGTAGTTCGGGGCTTTGAACCTTCTGTGGTAGCATTCAATCGAATGGATATCACGCAAGATAATTTGTAAATCTTGCACTTGAAACATCATCGGCTTGGTAACAAACCATTTATAAATTCAGGATCTGTCCAACAATGAATTTTTTCATACCGGCATCCTCGGATTTGTATTTCCTTTCCAAAGATTCCCACAATTCCTTTGTGGTTTTCCCAAGGCAATAAACATTGTATAATTTATTGTCTAGACCGTTTAGAATATAGTTCTTACAAAGGAAATCACTTTGATTCCAAGCATAAACCGCAACCTTATTTTGGGAGTCGGTTTCACATTCTTCAACTGCTGGAGTATCATCGGTCAAGAACCTTGTCAAACTTAATGTGGTCAAGTAAAACATCATCTTTTATTGCCATCTCTTGAAGTCATTTCCATTGAACTTCTCGAGCCATTCTTCATGATGAACGAAAGTCGTTTGTTGTATTCGATGAAGACATTTGTTACAAATATCGTTTCAAGATTGTAGGAATTTTTTATCGGTGTGTATCTTTGGGATATAACCAAGCAAAGTAGCAATGACTCAATAGGATGAATGCCGAGACGAGATTTCTAATCTCCGTCCTTGTAACGATATTATCCCGCTGAGGTGCTCACTGTTTAGCGGCAAACTTTTCCCAAGATATAATCAAAATGACTATGATTCGTGATAGAAATATTTCAAATCACAAATCCTTAAACCATAAAGATTTAAAGAAACTCAAACATGAACAAGGGAATAACAAGATGAATATGCATAAATTTGCTCTCAAAAACTTGAATTTGATATTGAAAAAAAAATGTTTAATTCACTAGAGGTTATTCTATTTATACTTGACCAATGGACATCACCAAAAAACATCATTTGGTAGCATTGCTTATGACAAATTGCACTTGGACGCGAAGGGACACACCTTTCAAGATAAAACCAACCCGAAATCGGTAATTTTTTTAAAAAATTGATGTTCTTCTGCTGCCAGCGATCGATCGCTCGGCACACCTAACGATCATTGGTGGCAATAACTTTCTTTTTTTCATTTTAAGTTTCGCCGTTCACATCGATCGCCGATGGCAGAAGAGAAACAAATTTTTTTTGTTGCCCCATTTTCTTCGTTCTTTGACTCTCTTCAACTTATTTATCATCATTCCATGCATTTTCATTATATAGAACTCATCTTTACCCTTATAATTCGATATCTTTACCCTTATAATTTGATATCAAACTGAAATTTCCAAAAAAATGTTTCATTGATATTTATTTAAATATAACTTACAACAAATACTTAATTACGACTTGTTTAAATAAGAGATACAACAATTGAAATTAAAAAAAGTTAATATTATTCCTTATAATTGGTTCGGCTTCAAACCAATCATTGGGCAATGTAAATATACATAATGATTCAGTTTTCAGACTATTTTTGTAGTCTACAATGATTCGACTGCATGTTGAGAAGTCTGATTCCGATGCAACACGAGATGCTTTTACCTCAAACACGTCTTTAGCCGTTGTGGCTATGACGTAGTATTGTCTTGCATTCGCCTTTTACCATTGTAGTACGTCAAAGTTATGGTTCTGTTATGTTTTTTCTTTGATGTACATTACATTCATGATAAAATCTCGTGCTTGGATGCGGTACGCCTATCGCTGCGTAGGCGTTTTGAAGGTAGTGAAATGGTGCATTGCCAAGTCGAACTATTGCTATATTCTCTAAAATATATGCAAGTGGCTGTAAATTGTTGGTGAAAGTCCCTATTATTTGTTTAAAATATAGATGTTTACAATTTTCTTTATTCTATTTTTTTATAGAATTATTATATATTTTTCATGATATAATAATAAGTATACATATTGCAAGTAGAAATATTTTTACATTTTAAATTTAGTAAGATTCATATTTTTAATATAAATGATATTATCGACATAAGCAGTAGTATAAACATATAAAAGAATCTTTTAAAAGATATTTTGGTCAACTGGCTCCAAAAACACATCAAAAATGCCAAAACATTTTATAATAACCACCCTTATAATATATAGTGTAAATACAGAAAACTACAACTGTTATAAACTTACAAAAGTAATGTAAATGTCGGATTCTATGAAATTGATGGTTTATGTAATTTCCTGAATTTAATAATTGAAGCATTTGATAGCAAATCCAAAAGAAACACGCAACTATAATTGTATTATATGAAAAAATAATTCAAATTTTGCTCATAAACTTAGGTAAAAATATAAATTCTATAAAAAACATATTATATAGGATCAATCATGGATCCTATGTATTTGAGAAATTATTCTTGACTATCCCAAAAACATATTGAATTAATGGCTTAAATTTATCAATATCGTATTTTTTTTGTGCGAAACCCAATGTAATAATAAATTTGAATTATTGATCAATCTCATGAGATAATATTTGGTGAAATAGCCAAGATGTAACCGTATTTGCGGGCTGTGGTGACTGTTGAATGTAACAAATGATTACTCAAAGAGACATTTTCCACGCAAATCAAGTCATTTTTTTTATGCAGATTCACATTCGTCGTCGGCATCAAGTTGTCCCCTTAATTTCGGTCAATTTATTATTCAATTCTGTAAAATAGATGCAAGTGGTGGCAGATTGTTGGTGGAGTAAAAAGAAAGATGTTTAGAATGTTCTTTTACTCTTTATCTTTTGATTCAGTTTTTATATAGAATTTTCGTGATATAATTATAAATGTATATTGTAAATAGAAGTATTTTTATTTTTTTTGTTGTTGAGGATTTTCAAATATGAATAACATTTTCGTCAAGAGGATATAATATAATTTAAATGAAAAAATTATATTTTACTTTGTAGTTTAAATATTCAACTTATAAATCGTAATATTTTGTATCATATTGACTCGATTTGATGTTTTTATATATCGTTGCATCTCGTCATCATCATACATTCTCAAACTTAGAGTCCCTTTAAGCTAGCTACTGTGAATTCTTTAAAAAATAATGATTTTGGAACTATTGATTCTATCATTATCTTAGATTTAATCTTTATAGCATTTGAATTTGTAGAATCAGCAGCAAATCCAGAATGAACAAACACGACAATCGTAAGTTTTATTACACAGAAAGGAAAAGTAATTCAAACTTCACTTATAAGCCTACAAAATATATAAATTTTATTTCTTCAGAATGTGTTATAAAATTATAGTCTCATCAAAATACTTTGCGTGTACTTCGAATAATATGATAATAATGATAAGTTATACTATGATTATTAATATTATTGGATGGATATGAAATAGTGATATATAAATAATAGTATGCTTATTTTGAATGCTTAAGAGTGATATTGTAATTATGATTAGATGAATAATTACTTTTTTGCACTCACACCATTGTTAATAATATTGTGTTTGATTTTCATTATATATTTTCTTTAAAAATAAAAATAATTCATAATTTTTATCACTCATTTTGTTAAGATCGGTGATGTGTTTAGAAGGGGGCTAAATAAACACTCATAAATATACTACTTTTTCGATAACCACTCTTTTAAAGTGCGGAATTAAGTACTGGTCAAGTTTATAAACCGCTTGCTATCTATCTAATTGCTAGAAGAGAAGTGCAAAAATGTAAGAACACGATATTTATTTCTAGAGGTTCAAAGCTAAAACTTCTACATCTCGCATTCTTCTTTTGCAGGAAGGAATCACTACGATACTTTGGTTTATACAAATAAGTATGCATCCACTTTTGGCTAATGTCACATTTATAGCCTAAACTTCAAGATTTCTTCACAAATAGAATAAATCTGTTTAATACAAAATATATAACTCTCTTTATATTAAGAACTCTTTGAAAATCTCCAAGTGATTCTTGATTCAACAATGTTGAACCTTACATTGTTAAGATAAGCAAATAAGTTGTGCTGCTCTTGGCTTTCACCAATAAGTTGATTTGATTGAACGATGTAAGCGAATGAAAGCTTTTTCAGAGAATGTTTGAATTAGTCAAGCATAGATTAGGTTGGGTGATCATTCAAACATCCAGACTATGAGCTACATATAGTAGAGCCCTGCAACGTATAATTTGCCTCTTTTGTTCATCGGGTACAATATAGTTGCAGTGGTACAAACTCCTGACATTCCCTTTTGTTTTATTGTGAAATCTGTTATTAACGACTCTTATATACTCAAAACTTATAGCTCCTTAAGCTAGCTGTTGCAAATTTTTTAAAAAAACAATATTTTGGGTATCAAAAGTACCTAAATGTTTAATTTCGGAAAAAGAGAATTTTGACACCCACAAATTTATTTAAAATTTACAATAGTTAGGTTAATGGGCTCAAAGTTTGGACATGTATGACGATGATGAAACGTGACGATAAAACTCGATAAAAATATCAAACCGAGTCAACATGATGCAAAGTGTTACAATTATACAAACTGTAATTTTTCAAACAATGGTCGTAAAGTGAAAGTTGGACCAAATTATGGGATAAATCTTGTAATTTTCTCTTATTATTTTCAGTTGTATGTATATGAGTTTCATTAAGCTAATTTGGTACAAAATCTACTCGATAATTTACTAATTGATAATATAGACCTTCAACAATTCTGCTCAATTTTCTTAAATGGCTTAATGGTTTAAAAATGTGTATATTTACTTGTGTTTTTTATCTCTTGAAATAAAAATATATACCTACTGAAATCATAGAAAAGACCTTCCTTTAGAATCAACTGGTGTTCAGGAATTGCACCAGCATCCTCAATATCTTGGAGGTCAGGAGGTGGGAATTACTAAAGTAAGATGGGACATCGACAATAACATTCCTCACAGATGAACGTCCAAGGTATGCTTCAGCAATTTTGTTCGTCAACAATAAGACTATCGAAGGGATCATCTAGTGGTAAATGCTTCTCTTGGAAAATAAAAAGGAAAACTGGAAAACACGTTGCCAAATAAATGAAATACCTACATTTCTGCCCCTGAACTTTTGACATCCACTATCCATCAATGCCCATGAATTTATTAGAACAACACTGTTTACAGGGTAAAGTTGTAAACTCGCGATGGAAAAAGCTTACCCTTATATTCATACTTATCTATAGGTAGGGATGCAAATGATTCAAATCGAATGAATTTGAGCTCGAATAATTGTATTCGAGTTGGAGTTTGATTCGAAGCTCAAAATTTCAATATTTTTGACTCGAATTTGATTCGAATCAAGGCTCAAGTTCGAGTTTGGCTTCAAATATTCAAACATGTTCGCGAGCTGTTATTCGAAAATAAAAGTACGAAAGGTCCAAAATATATTTATTTAATACATAATTGTATTATATTAATAAAAGCATGTTCTTGCAAATGTGCATGGAATGTCTATGGCAAATGAAAAAAAGCTCGAAAAGTTGTATCAGAAAGTGGCATCTCAAATCGCGTGTATCTGAAATAGCAGTTTCATACATTGCGAATGAATGAGTGTGCTATTATTTCAGATCATTTAAGTGTTCTCAATGGCATTGTTTCAGAGCTTAAATCTATTGGAGTTGTAATTCATGATGATGATCAAGCCTTGAGACTCATCTGGTCTCTTCCACGTTCATATGAGCACATGAAGCTGATCTTGATTCATGGGAAGGAGAAAATCATTTTCTCAGATGTTACAAAGTAAACTTCGTTCTGAAGAGATGGGACTTGGCGGGAGTAACAGTTCATATGAAAATTCTACAATGGTAGCAAATAATTGGAAGAAGAAGAACTATGTGTGAAGAAAACCCATTAGGAATGTGGAGAACCCGGCCACTTCAAGAAATATTGTTCAATAACTGGAGCGGTTTCGGTAAATTGCCCCGGGTCAGTAAATGGAGTTGTTGTTATTGAAGTAACATTGTCTCCTTTCATGATGTCATCTGAAAAAGGATATGTGCATCCTTATGATATGGCGATGCCCCCAAGTTGTGATGATATATGATGTGTAATGTTAGCGGTCTACAGTTTTGCACACGGGCATTGGTTTGGCATTGATGTAGGGTGTGTGGTGGAAATTCATGCCAATGACTGATTAGCTTCCAGGAGAGCCAAAATATGGGAGTTGCACCATAATTTTTCAGCAATGTTATTTTTTCGACATGGACTGAATTGAAATAATTGGAATGGTTTATTCTGAGTGTGTATGATTTTATGATGTGTCGGTAGCAGCAGATATGAAGATCTTCATTGAGATGGAGTGTTGTGGGACGACAAAGACACAAAGTGGAGATTGTTGGGTTGTGCCTTTTCAATTATCCCACATTGGCTTGGGGAAAAGAAATGGCCAGTACCTTTGTTATAAAAGGAGGTATGATCCTTCGGTTTAAATGCACTAGTCAATCGCTTGTTTATCAACTTTTGGCTTTAACTAAATTCCCCTCTTCTTGTAGAATCTTGTAAAATTCTTAATATGCTTTGTGGTTGCAGCTTTGACTGAGCTTTCACATCAGAAAATATTTTATTAAGTGTTTTTCTGTAAAGGGGAGAAGAGTAGGTTACAAAGTATGACTAGTGAGAAAGTTTTGTGAGTGTGTTTGTGGTTAAAGAAAATTTATGTGGCCCTAATAATATTCAATATAATATATTTTTTCTTTAGTCTTTGTGGTTTTTCTTCTGATTTGAGAGTTTTTCATGTTAAATCATTGTGTCGTTCATTCCCCATTTTGCTCTCTTTTTTCATAATAGATACATAATTTGAAGGGTCAAATTCCCAACAGTTGTGACACATTGACGCGACACTGCTATCTGAAATAGTCTCCGGACTCCGATCTGTTAACAAGTCTTTCATCACTATTATTGTTCCTTGTTATCAACGGTGGTTGTGTTGATTTCCATAAATGTCAATACTTGTGCTCCTAAAATTGCTACACATGATTGAGATTAATACATTTTCAAACAACATAAAATTTCACCTACCCATATATAAAAAGTGGGCATGCAAAAATTTCACGAATGGAAATAAAATTAGTTAAACCAAAAAAAAAATTGAAATAAAATGGTATTGAACATTTTGACCGTTCATGCTAATCACCCACCATATGTCACTAACTTGGAAAATTCACATTCAAATATTTTCTTTCCTAATTTTAAATTTCCAAATTTGTGTTATTTCTTTTTAAAAAGATATCGGGGTAATACTATGCCAACATCAACTTCATCATTTTTAGTATTATTATTATTATTATTTCAATTAATGAGTTTTTTTTTAACTCAAGGAGAAGTGGAATTTATATATATCAACACACTCGAACTCAAGCAGCTCAAATAGGCAATGATGACAAACCATTTGGCTATGCCTGTGTTGTCTTATATCTATATGAGTTACATTAAGTTGATTTGATACAAAATCTGCTCGATACTAATTGAGAATATAAAGTCATAAACCTTCAACAATTCAGCTCAAATTTTTTTTGATGATGAGGGAACATGCAACCGCTATCATTGAGGTGTGCACTTGATAAACCCCTGTGCTCTCTTACAACAATTGGAAATGATATGTGCTCGGTTTCTTTGGGGTTCCAATAATACAACAAAAAACAATTCATTGGCTATCTTGGAAGAGCATCTGTCTTCCTACTAATGAAGGTGGTTTGGGTATTCAACGGCTTAAAGACGTGACTAAATCTTTTATGATCAAGCTTTGAATACGTCTCCGATCTAAAGACTCTTTTTGGGCAACTTTCATGCGTTGTAAATAATGTGTCTCCTGCATTGATTATTCGAAAAGGAAACATGTCTCCTTCTTGGCGTAAGCTACTTCACGTAAGTCACATAGCTGAGAATGGATTGAGATGGTTGTTGGGGTCTGGTGATAAGTATTTCTGGGATGATTATTGGCTTTCTTCTAGTATGTTATCGAGTAAATGTTCGGTTGTTGGTTCTCGTTCAGTAAAGGTTAATCAATTCTGGGGAAATGGATAAGCTCATGCAAGTATGCCCTCCACATAAGCGATTCCGATCCGTCCACTTAATAAGGATATTTTACTTTGGAATCATAGTCCAACTGGATTATTTACAACAAAATCTGGTTGGGACTTGATAAGAGCTCGGAACAATATTCAGGAAAGATATACATCTATGTGGGTTAAAGGCATCACCCAACAATTTCTATTCTCGGTTGCCGTTTTTTGCGAAGGAAATTGCCAGTTGATGAAGTGCTTAAAGAACGAGGTATTTATATTGTGTCTAGATGTCAATGTTGTGATGATGATGAGGAATTGTGGGTGTTGGGTTTTGGCCCATTACCTATTAAATCCCTTGGGCTTTCTTTCCTATTTTGGTTTGGCCCCTTTTCCACACAATAACCGAGCCCCATACTTCAGCCCTCTTTCATCCCTTTGCAGCCATCACCTTCGGTGCCCTAGCTCCAGAATCTTCCAGCCTTGCGCCTCTTCAGTTGGGTTTGTCTCTTCGGCTGGACTTCTTGGAATTTACAGCCACCCTCTTCGTCTCCCTCTTGCCTTTATGTTGGCCATGGTTTATGATGAGTGGGACAACAACTCTGAAACCCCAAAAACCAGAGTGCAATTTTCGTCCCCCCCCTTTTGTCCCTGTTCCAGTGTGTTCGGGTAGTGTGGTGGAGGGAGTGTGGTGCTGTGTGCACCTTGCGCTTGGGTTGGTGCTGTGTGCGCTGTGGTGTGTGTGGCCGTGAGAGGCTTGGTGCTGTGTGTGCGCCTCGTGCCTTGGTGCTGTGTGCGCTGGTGTGGCCGTGGTTAGGTGCTGTGTGTGCGCCTCGAGCCTTGTGATTGTGGTGCTCTGTGTGGCTGTGATTGTGGTGCTGTGTGCACTGATTGTGGCCGTGTGTGTGGTGCTGTGTGCACTGGCAGTAGTGTTGTGTGCACTGGTTGTGGTCGTGTGCTTGGTGCTGTGTGGTGCTGAGTGGCTGTGGGTGTGTCCAGGCTGTGTGCTTGGGCAGTGGGGTTCGGGCAGGGTCTTCGGGTAGTGTCTTAGGGCAGTGTGTGTGTCTCCCCTTTAGGATACGATACCTTGGTTCCCCGGTGACGACGTTGGAAGGATACCCAGCTCGACCTGAGCCCTAATTCTTTACTCTTGCTTTGCATTTCAGTTTATAGTTTTATTCGTTGAAATTGTATACTATGATTTGCTTTTGTTTCTTGATTGCAGGTTGTTGATCGAGATTGAAAAGCGGAACGAATTCCTAACAGTGGTATCAGAGCGTTCCGTGCCTGGTGGAGTGCTCGGTGGACTTCGGGCAGCAGCAAGAGTGTTCGGGCAGACCTCGGGCAGTGTGCAGAGGACGTCGGGCAGAGGCAGTAGGCTTCGGGCAGACCTCGGGCAGCTGCAGAGGGCCTCGGGCAGCAGCAGTAGGGCTTCGGGCAGCAGCTGTTGACCTCGGGCAGCGGGCAGGAGAGCTCGGGCAGCTACTGGAATCTCGGGCAGATTCCGGGCAGGCGCTTCGGTGCTTCGGTCAGTGTGGTTTCGTCACCCCAGAGCTTTGTCTCTGGGTTGTAAGTGATTTCTCAACCCTTAATCATTTACTATCGTGTTTCTAGGTGTAATTGTGTCCCTTACCCGTAGGAAAATCTCTATCTGAAGCCCCATGCTCGTACACCGTTGAGTGTACTGTGATCTTGTGGGTGATAGCGATTCTTCCTCCCTTAGCTTGGTTAAATTCTTTCATTGTGTGTTTTGTGCCTTGTGGTCCTTGCTTCTGCTGATTGGTTGTTGAAATTGTGTGTGCCTACTTGCTTATGTGCGATGGCTTCAATTTCTGGATATAACCTTGAACCGTTTAATGGAAAATCTGATTTTTCTATATGGCAACAAAAAATGAAAGGAATTTTAATACAACAAAAGGTATTTAAAGCTATTGATGGTAACTGGGCTGAGAACATTACTACTGCTAAGAAACTGGAAGATGACGAATATGCTTATTCTTCTATTATCTTGAACTTGTCTGACTCTGTGCTCAGGAAGTGTGGTAAACTATCATCTGCTAGAGAACTTTGGGAAAAATTAGAAGAAATGTTTACTGAAAAATCTTTGCCGAGTAAACTTTTCTTGTTAGAAAAATTTTTCAGATTCAAGCTAGACTTGAACAAAGATGTAGATGAGAATTTGGATGTGTTTACTAAATTAATTCAAGATATTAAATTGACAGGAGATAAGAACATTGACGACTATTCACCTATTGTTCTTTTAAATGCTATTCCTGAGAATTATAGTGATGTAAAATCCGCCATTAAGTACGGTAGGGATTCTGTTACATTGGATACTGTAATTAATGGCCTAAAAAGCAAGGAATTAGATTTAAAAGTGAACAACGGCGGTAAGCACGATTCAGGTGAAGTTATGCATGTTAGAGGTAGATCTCAACATAGGTATAACAACAATCATAGATCTGATTATAACCAAAATCAGAATAATGATAAGAACAAGTGGAAAAGATCTAAGTCTAGGCCTAAGAATAAGAGGTGCTTTAATTGTGGTGATCCTGATCATTTTATTAAAGACTGTCCTGAAAAGAAAAACAAGAATCAAAATAATAATAACCAATCTAATGAACAAGTGAATCATGCTTCTTTATCTGGTGAAGACTCTGGTGATGTCTTTATGGTGACTGACTTATGTGATTCTGTGAATTATGTGCATTCATCTACTGTGTGTGAAAATGAATGGCTAATTGATTCTGGTTGCTCTTATCACATGTCACCTCTTAGAAATTTGTTTTCTAATTATAAAGAAGTTGAGAATGGTTCTGTTTCTATTGCTAATGAGAAACTTTGTAAAGTTGCTGGGATTGGTGATATTTATTTGAAATTTGATTCTGGTTATTCTATGATTCTAAAAGATGTAAGACATGTTCCTGCTTTGTGCAATAATTTGTTGTCTTGTTCTGGTTTAGAATCATGTGGTCTAGAGGGTAGATGGGGAAATGGTGTTATGAAAATCATAAAGGGTTCTTTGGTTGTTTTTAAAGGTAAAAAGAAAAGACATCTTTATGTTTGCAAAACTGAATCTGTATATGATAATGTGAATTCTGTGACTGATGACTTGACTAATCTGAGGCATAGGAGATTAGGTCATTTAAGTTCTAAAGGTCTAGAGAATTTGCATGAAAAAGGTTGCGTTGGTAAAGACGGGTTGTCTTGCATGCCTTTCTGTGATTCGTGTGTTTTTGGCAAACAACAAAGAGTGATATTCCCGGATTTCCCTTCCCCTAATGTGACTATGTGTCCTGTGCATGTTGACGAGTCTGAGTCCAGTGCTACTCCCTGCGAGGTGGAGCATTTAACTGGTGTACATGACTCGTGTGTTAATGAACCTGAAATTCATGGAATGCCTGTAAATCATGGTAGTGTTGTTGAACATGAACATGTTGTGCATGATGAATTGGTTTCGATTGAACATGAAGATTGTCATGATATAGCTTATGCTATTAGTTGCTTAATGTATTTGCTGATTAGTACTTGGCATGATATAGCTTATGCTATTAGTTGCTTTAGTAGGTTTATGTCTAATCCTAGCTTTGTGCTTTGGAATGTTATTCAATGGTTGTTATCTGTAGGTGATAATCTAAGTGATTATGTGTTTTATCCTGCTGATTTGTGTACTAAGTGTTTGTCCATTAGTAAATTTCAATCATGTTTTAAATTTTTTAAATTTGATACTGATGATTGATGCAGGTTTTTTGTCTCTTGGTTAGTGTTTTATAACCTGCTGTGTGCTCGTTATAAAACTGTTACCCTGGTTACTTTCCCACTTTAACTTGCTGTGTGCTTGTTATTGTTATTCCTTTGTCTGTGCTGTGTGCTATGACAGGATTTGGTCCACACAATACTGTGTGTGTTGTGGGGACCCTTTGGGCGATGATGAGTCATCTATTGGGTTATCCTTACGTCGAGGTGGAGCCGGTATTGTGCCAAGGTGGAGATTTGTTGGGTTTTGGCCCATTACCTATTAAATCCCTTGGGCTTTCTTTCCTATTTTGGTTTGGCCCCTTTTCCACACAATAACCGAGCCCCATACTTCAGCCCTCTTTCATCCCTTTGCAGCCATCACCTTCGGTGCCCTAGCTCCAGAATCTTCCAGCCTTGCGCCTCTTCAGTTGGGTTTGTCTCTTCGGCTGGACTTCTTGGAATTTACAGCCACCCTCTTCGTCTCCCTCTTGCCTTTATGTTGGCCATGGTTTATGATGAGTGGAACAACAACTCTGAAACCCCAAAAACCAGAGTGCAATTTTCGTCCCCCCCCTTTTGTCCCTGTTCCAGTGTGTTCGGGTAGTGTGGTGGAGGGAGTGTGGTGCTGTGTGCACCTTGTGCTTGGGTTGGTGCTGTGTGCGCTGTGGTGTGTGTGGCCGTGAGAGGCTTGGTGCTGTGTGTGCGCCTCGTGCCTTGGTGCTGTGTGCGCTGGTGTGGCCGTGGTTAGGTGCTGTGTGTGCGCCTCGAGCCTTGTGAGTTGTGGTGCTCTGTGTGGCTGTGATTGTGGTGCTGTGTGCACTGATTGTGGCCGTGTGTGTGGTGTTGTGTGCACTGGCAGTAGTGCTGTGTGCACTGGTTGTGGTCGTGTGCTTGGTGCTGTGTGGTGCTGAGTGGCTGTGGGTGTGTCCAGGCTGTGTGCTTGGGCAGTGGGGTTCGGGCAGGGTCTTCGGGTAGTGTCTTAGGGCAGTGTGTGTGTCTCCCCTTTAGGATACGATACATTGGTTCCCCGGTGACGACGTTGGAAGGATACCCAGCTCGACCTGAGCCCTAATTCTTTACTCTTGCTTTGCATTTCAGTTTATAGTTTTATTCGTTGAAATTGTATACTGTGATTTGCTTTTGTTTCTTGATTGCAGGGTGTTGATCAAGATTGAAAAGCGGAACGAATTCCTAACAGTGGGATCATCTCTTTTTCACTGGCCCTGTAGCTCATCAAGTTTGGATGCATTTTGGAAGTTTATTCAATGTTATGGGACCATTGGTAGTGGGTAATTGGTAATGAAAGGTGGAAGAAGGGTCATATTCGAGAGATTATGCCTTTTTTCATGTTGTGGTTTCTTTGGAAAGCGCGAAACGAGTCCAAACATAATAACATAAAGCCATCCTCTAATCAAATTATTTATTCCATCGTAGCTCATGTCAAATTGTGTGCATCAGTGTGGAAAATGCATCACTGGGGTGGTTTTTTGCTAAGAATTAGAGAATTTTGGTTCCTTCAACACTTTGCAACCGTGTTGATATCATTAAATGGCAAAAACCAGCTTTGGGGTATTATAAACTTAATACGAATGGCTGTTCTTGGGGGAATTCGGGTGATTCTTCAATTGGTGGGATATTTCGAGATCATGATGGGAAGGTGGTTTTTGGATACTCTGAGTTTGTAGGTTATGGGTCGAATCTTAAAGCATAACTTTTGGCCATACTCAAAAGTCTTGAACTTGCTCAATCACACAACTTACTTCCATTATGGTTAGAAACAGATTCTCTTGTTGGGAAAAGAACACAATATTTTCTGGTCAGATATGTGAGAGCAAAATAAATGCGGAATAAAAACACACAAGGTTTACGTGGTTCGGCAAAAATAAGCTTGCTGTTGCAGATCTTTTATTGACGAAAAATTATACAAGTGTTTACAAACTCTGACAACACTCAATCTGAAAAACACTCAGAAAATTATACAACAATTTTCTCTCACTGGTATTTTTACTCTGATTGCACTGTTGATTTTTCACTCTATAATTTGGTGAATTTTCTGAATGAAATTACAACTCTATTTATAGAGTTTCTTCACGTGTAATTCACGCGTAATCGGCTGACAAAATTATTTTTTTGTCGTCCGATATTTTCAAAAAAGATGGCCAAACTTTCTTCTTTCAATTTTAAACAAAAGTTTGTCGGGCAAACTTTTCAAATTTTTTGACTTAACTTGTCGGCCCTTGCTTTTCTTTATTTCTTCTGTGGGCCTGCTCTATTGACTAACAATCTCCCACTTGAAAACTGATCTCAATCTGTCTTCACACCTCGATCAATGCAGCAGCCTCTTCTGATATGTCAATCTAGCAAGCCAACTGAAGTTGAGCACAACTTCAGTTTATCAATGGTCATCACCTTTGTTAACATATATGCTGGATTTTTACTAATGTTAGCACACCATCCTCAAGCAGAGATTTGATGAAGTGATAACGGAGACCAATGTGTTTTGTTCTAGAGTGGAATGCTGAATTCTTTGCCAGATGTATTGCACTCTGACTATCACTATACAAAACATTCTTCTCCTAGTTGAATCTCAGCTCTGTTAACAAACCATGAAGCCATACCTACTCTTTACTGGCTTCTGTCACTGCAACATACTCAGCCTCTGTAGTGGATAAAGCTACAATCTTTTGTATCTGCGACATCCAACAAACAGCTGTAGTTCCAACAGTGAATACATAACCCGCGGTGCTTCTCCGGTGATCGCCATCACCTCCATAGTCTGCATCTACGTAACCTTGTACTTTTAGTTTTCCTTTTCCAAAGTACAAACACTTATTTGCATGCCTCGTAGATACCTCAAAATCCACTTAACTACTTCCCAATGAGCCTTTCCTGGATTTGACATAAGCTGACAACTCCCACTGAATGGGCAATGTCTGGCCTTGTACAAACCATCGCGTACATCAAACTCCCAATGACTGAAGCATAAGGAACTTTAGCCATTGATTCTTTTTCTTCCTCCGTCTGAGGACACTGGTCCTTGGATAGGCGAAAATGACTAGCCAAAGGTATGCTAACTAATTTGGCTTCGCCCATGTTGAATCTCTGCAAAAACACGATTGATGTACTCTGCTTGAGATAACTGCAAAATTCCATTTTGCTTATCTCTTGTGATTTGCATTCCAAGAATCTTTCTTCCTGGACCCAAATCCTTCATATCAAATTCTTTTGACAACTGCTGCTTCAAGTTTCTGATCTCGTCCATATCAGAACCAGCTACTAACATATCATCGACATAAAGTAGCAAAATAATAAAACTGGACTTATATTTCTTGAAGTAGCAACAATGGTCGCGTTGCACCTCTGGAAACCTTCTTTGTGCATAAAGCCGTCAAACTTCAAGTATCACTGCCTTGGAGCTTGTTTCAGGCCGTACAAGCTCTTTTTCAATTTGCACACCTTATTCTCCATCCCTTTCTCCGCGAAACCTTCTGGTTGAAACATATAGATTTCCTTATCAAGTTCTCCGTGAAGAAACGCAGTCTTCACACCCAATTGCACAAGATGGAGATTTTTACTGGCAACAATACTCAGTACAGTCCTAATAGTATTGAGCTTCACAACTGGAGCAAAAAACTCTGAATAGTCAACTCCTTCTTTTTGCTGAAACCCTTTGACGACCAGTCGGGCTTTGTATCTCGTGGAACATCATGATCTTCCTTCACCCGATACACCCATTTGTTGTGAAGTGCCTTTTTGTCCATAAGCAACTCAACAAGTTCACATGTCTGATTGGACATCAAAGACTTCATCTCGTCTTTCATGGCAAGCTCCCACTTGCCGACATCTTTGGTCTGACATGCTTCATCGTAGCATTCAGGCTCACCTGCATCAGCTAACAACATATAGTTCATATACCTTCTGTTAGGTACATGAGGCTGAGAACTCCTTCTCAATTCAAGACCTGGAGCAGGAGATGAATCATGCTGCTGCTCATTGTCTTGAACAATTGATTCCCCCAACTTAGGAATATCAACTATCTGTTCCACATGACTTTCTGGGACATCATTCACATATGCATACGCTGGCTCACTCTGTTCTGAGTCGCTGCCAACTGTGTTATGCCTGTCTTTTTATTACTCGTTCGTTGAAGATTACATCTCTGCTACAGATCATCTTTTTGTTTTCATCATCCCAAATGCGGTAACCAAACTCATCTTCACCATAACCAATGAAAGTGCACTTCTTTGATTTGGGATCAAGTTTGTTTCTGTGTGCATCACTGATATGCACATATGTTACACATCCGAAAACTTTAAGATATGAGATGTTTACCTCTTTTTCGCTCCATATATCTTATGGTATTCTATCCTCCAATGGTACCGATGGACCTCGGTTAATCAAGTAAGTTGTTGTGTTGACTGCTTCTACCCAGAACTGCTTTGACAGGCCTGATTGTACCCGCATACTTCTGGCTCGTTCTGTCAACGTCCGGTTCATACGCTCAGCTACACCATTGTGTTGAGGCGTACCAGACATGGTTCTCTCCATTCTGATCCCGTGCTCATAGCAGAACTTCTTGAATCTTGTGCCTTCATAGTCACCACCATTGTCGGTTCTGAGCTGCTTTATCTTCAAACATGTCTCATTTTCAACCATCGCTTTCCAGATCTTGAAAGCCTCAAATACTTCTGACTTATATTTCAGAAAGTAAACCCATACTTTCCTAGAGTGATCATCAATAAAAGTCAAAAAGTAGTGTTTCCCACTAATGGATGAGACAGTCGTTGGTCCCCAAACATCATAGTGAAATAGTTCAAGTTTCACCTTCTTTGGGGTTCTTGTACTTGTCTGAAAGCTAACTATTTTCTGCTTTCCAAAAATACATCCTTCACACGTGTCAATATCAATTGACTGAAGGCTCGGAAGTTTCCCCTTTGAGTGTATAACCTTCATTCCTTTCTCACTCATGTGGCCAAGTTTCTGGTGCCACAGAGTATGACTTTCTGTGTCTGCTGCAACTGCAATTGAACAGCGTGCTCCTGCTGTCATGTAAAGAGTATCACTCTTATTGCCTCGAGCAATTATCATTGCACCTTTTGAGATCTTCCAAGTATCACCGTGAAAGACTTTTGTATGACCTTCACTGGCCAACTGGCCAACTGAGATTAAGTTCTTTCTAAGATCGAAAATATGCCTGACATCCATCAGTTCCCATACAGATCCGTTCAACTTAATCTTTATGATACCTTTGCCAACAATCTCGCAAGATTGTTCATTACCAAGGTAGACTTTACCAAGGTTTCCGGGGACATATTTCTCGAAGAGTTCTCTCTGCGAAGTAGCATGGAATGATGCTCCGGAGTCTAACACCCAAGACTCTTCCTTGCACTCTAAGGAACATATTAATGCATCATTTTCAGAAGCAACATTTGCTTCTGCCTTCACCTCCTGATTCTTCGGTGCATTTTTGCACTGATTTTTATAATGTCCGGCTCCCCGCATTTCCAGCACTCGATAGTTTTTGAGTTCTGAGAATTAGGGGGTTCCTAGATTTGGACCTCCTGTCCATTTGTTTGCCACGTCCACCTCCTCTGTTTGATTTTCCACCTCTTTGACTCTGTATGTAATACTGAAGAGGTTGATGATTCATTTGAATCTCTCCGTCTGATCTCTTCACTGAGAACCAGATCACGAACATCGTCAAATTTCAACTTAGTACTTCCCGATGAGCTACTCAGAGTTGTGACAGTAGCATTCCAGCTTTCCGATAGGGAAGACAAAAGTATTAATGCTAGTACTTCATCATCAAAATCAATGCTAACTGAACTCAATTGGTTTGTCACTGTGTTGAGTTCATTGAGGTGTTGAGCTACCAATCCGCCTTCTACCATCCGCAAATTAAACAACCGCCTCATCAAATGAACTTTGTTTGAAGCTGATGGCTTCTCGTGCATGCTTGAAAGAGCCGCCATAAGACCCGCCGTGGTCTTTTCTTTTGCCATGTTGAAAGCAACGTTGCGTGACAACGTCAATCGGGTAACTCCAAGAGCTTTTCTATCTAGAACAGCCCATTATTCATCTTTCATGCCTTCTGGCTTCACACCCGAGAGAGGTTGAGAAAGGCATTTCTGGTATATATAGTCTTCTATTTGCATTTTCCAAAAGCCAAAATCTGAACCATTGAACTTTTCAATATTCATTTTTCATTCATCTGCCGCCATTACTCCCACTTGAACCTGACTCCCACCGGATTGCTGTTTTGACAATTTTTTAATATCACCGTGCTATTGAAAAACACTGTTGTGGACGAATTTGGTATCGTTGACCAAATTATACTATTTTCGAAATTTACTATTCACAAAATTCACTATTCACATGAATAGTAACTAGACAAAAAAACTGACAAAATTAACAATCTGGCTCTGATACCAATTGTTGGGAAAATAACGCAATATTTTCTAGTCAGATATGTGATAGCAAAATAAATGCGGAATAAAAACACATAATGTTTACGTGGTTCGGCAAAAATAAGCCTACGTCCACGGGGCTGCTGCAGATATTTTATTGAAGAAAAATTATACAAGTGTTTACAAACACTGACAACACTCAATCTGAAAAACACTCAGAAAATTATACAGCAATTTTCTCCCACTAGTATTTTTACTCTGATTGCACTGTGTTGATTTTTCTCTCTACAATTTGGTGTATTTTCTGAATGAAATTACAACTCTATTTATAGAGTTTCTTCACGCGTAATTGGCAGACAAAATTTTTTTTTTTCGTCCGATATCTTCAAAAAAGATGGCCAAACTTTCTTCTTTCAATTTTAAACAAAATTTTTGACTTAACGTGTCGGCCCTTGCTTTTCTTTATTTCTTCCGTGGGCCTGCTCTATTGACTAACATCTCTCACAACAATCTATCTCATACATGCCGGAAAATCTCAATCGAGCATATTGTCATTGAAGTTCACAATTTTGTACTCAAGCACTCAGTCCATATTACACACATTCATCGAGAAGGAAATTCTGTTGCTGATGCAAGTGCTAACCGAGCTATGGAAGATCGAAATTTGATCTTGCTATCAGATCATATGTTAGGAGTCAAAATCCGTGGTATGTGTAGACTAGATCGTTCTGATTTACCTTATATTCGAAATGTTAGCAAATGTATATGATCTTTAATTGAGAGGTTTGGTGTAGTCCCCTTCCTCTCTTGATTGTAAGTTTATTATTTAAATAAAAGGTTTGTGGTCCTATTAAATCCCCCGTCAATTGACGATTTCGATAAAAAAAAAAAGGGTAAGCACACTTGCAAATTATAAAACAAAATGCTCAAATTACGATGTTTTACAACTTGGATGCTCGTTCAAAGTATTGCATTGTTACCGAGGGACATCGAGGTGGTGGTCGTGAGAAGTCAATTGACTGAGTTGAGTGACCCATCGCTTTATGATAGGATTCGGTTGATGATGTCCGTAAGGATTTTTAGGGACAAATCAACTATTGAACATGAATATTCTCATTCAAATATTGCTAGCTACCCTACATGGTACTACAACTACTCAACCTTGACCTTATATTGGTATGTCCTGGCTGTGACAAATTGATCATGTGTTCATTTATGTATTATTATTTTATTATATTATAAGTGTCAACACTTATGAATAGTATTATTGTAATAAATAGTAATGAATAGTAAATCAAAATATATATTAATCGGTTGTTGATGCCCGCAACTTAAAATATTAATCTTTTCAATTTTATAGTAAGATGGACATCATGTTTTTATAAAAAAAGTTATAGTCAGTCGTTTGGTTATTTTTTTTCCATTCAATTACAGTAGCATGTTCGTTTCAATTTTTTTTGTTGATGAGTGGTTGGCATGAACCGATTAGGAAAAATATATCTCAATCGGTTGTTGATGCGCACAACTTCAAATATTAATCTTTTCAATTTTATAGTAAGATGGACATCATGTTTTTTTAAAAAAAGTTAAAGTCAGTCGTTTGGTTATTTTTTTCCATTCAATTACAGTAGCATGTTCGTTTCAATTTTTTTGTTAATAAGTGGGTTGGCCTGAACCGACTATGAAAAAATATATCTTAATCGGTTGTTGATGCACGCAACTTCAAATGCTTTTTTTCAGTTTATAATGAGATGGGCATCATTTTTTTAAAAAAAGTTAAAATCAGTCATTTGATTATTTTTTTCTCATTCAATTACAGTAGCACTGTCGTTTTTTTTTAAAAAAAATGTTTGTTAAAGCCAGTTATTTGAAATGTTATTTTCGATCAAATTAGAAAAAAATTGACCAACATGCTGGTACTTGGCACCGTATCTTGGATGTGCCAATAAAAATTAGTGTATCAATATGTATCTAAAAATTTTTACTAAAATATGAAATATGGTCAACAATATTTTAATTTGGATTTGGACCCTAAACAGGGTGTTGAATGATATTGGAAAGATTTGGGAGACTATCCGTAAATTTTTTAAAAAAATAGGGCTTTTCTTAGTGTTAGAATAACACTGAAAAGATCATGTTTAAAAAAAAAAAAAAAAGAAATAGGCTATGTTAGGGGGTGTATTCAATCTAGACTTTTATTGACTTTTAATGACTTTTTTAAATGATTGACTTTTGTGGAGTTGATAGATTTCTATTGACTTTTATAGAATTCCATGGAGTTATAAAAAGATTTGAATAGAGTCTCGTAGACTTTTTCAATAGATTTCTATGGACTTATCGACTTTTAATGACTTTTTTAAATGATGGACTTTTATGAAATTGAAAGATTTCTAATAACTTTTATAGAATTACACGGAATTATCAAAAGAATTTTATAGACTCTATAGATTTTATAACTTATAATTGATTTCTTTGAACTAACAATTGAACATAAATAACTTCTTCAACATATAAATTTTTTTTACTATTAATGTAAACACATTTTACTTATTTAACAGTCAAAAATGTGAAAAATACATATTCAATTCTTTTGCATGACAAATATTGAACAATTTTTTTGCATCTTCAAAATGACTACTTTGAAGATTCAGTTAATGTTGCTATATAATTGTAATCTATAATTTTGTGTAATAAAACAAAAGTTTTCCATTAAATAACATTTTATAAACTTAAAATATTTTTTGATGATAGTTGACTACTATAAAAATTCTTAAAACATACTTTTTAAATTAAACATGATAATTTATATCGTTATAAATATCTTTTATTTTAGAAAAATATTTATTATAATTGTTTATAGAATAGACCCATACAATCGTTTTAAAAATCTATCATCTAATAAAAATTGAGTGCATTAACTTGCTATTTTAACAAAATACTTGTGTAAATATTAGCATTATATTGGATAAAAAATAAGATGTGAAAAAAACAATAATTGAAGAAAGAGCCGCACATTAGGAATTAAAGAAAGGGTACATGTAGAAAATAGTGGAGGAAAAGCTAATGAGAAGGTGGTCGTGTAGGAAATGAAAATAGCAAAGAGTAAAGAGAGATGAGGGTAATTAAGAATTAAAAGTCATTCCAAATCTATACTAGGAGTGGTGGAGAATTTTTAACTTTTTTGGGATGTACATGGGGCATCAAAGTTTGTACCTAAAGATTTCAACAGAAGTCATTAAAAGTCTATGAGATTTTGGATACCTGTAGACTTTTATGGAGTTTTAAAAATTCAAGTTTGAATATCACCTTACTTTTTAAAACTCTACGAAAGTCTGTCTTGAATACCATTTGACTTTTGTAGAGTATATAAAAGTCTGGATTGAATACCTTTAGACTTTTAAACTCCATAAAAGTCATTAAAAATCAATAAAAGCCTATAACCAATACACCCCCTTAGTTTCTTGACTATCCTGGAGATGCTGTATTTCAGGACGTGATCTCTGTTGCTTCTTTTTGGTCAATTCCTTCCTTTTTCGCCCTAATCATACAGAAATTAGAAACTCATTTAAAAAATAATATAAAAAAAAATTAGAAACCCCTGGAATAAAACCCGCACGACCTCCCTGCGAATCCCGCCGCCGCCGCCGCCGCCATTTCCTGCTGTATTTCCTCTCTCAAAATCGATGCTTTAAGTCTTATTTGTCTTTTCCGTTGGGGGATTTGCAGTCCAATACTTCCGCGGACCCTCGGAGAAAGTAGTACGCAACTTCAAAACACTTTTCGCCGGAAAAATGTCTGAAAATAATTCATTGATTACAACGGTGGATATGATAGACAAGGGAAGAGCTTTGGTCGCTTCCCAGCCGCTGAAGGCTGGCCAAATTATCCTCCGAGACTCCCCCATCCTCCTCTACTCCGCCATTCCTCTTGGCGGAGGAGGCGCCGCCGGGTATTACTGCTGCCATTGCTTTAGAACAGTCCCACCAAACTCCACGACAATGACTTCTTGCCCTCGTTGCTTAAATGCATCAATCTTTTGCTCTCCGCAGTGTCTTTCCATTGCAATTTCCACTTCACACACCCCTTTCGTCTGCCAAGCTATCTCGATCCTCCATGCCTCCAATTCTCCACTTCCCCATCATCACCACGACCGCCATTTACAAGCCCGGTTCCTCATTGCTGCGTACAATCTTGGAATGGTGTCTCCTTCCCATTTTCAGACTCTTTTGTCACTGCAAGGTGAACCCATCGTCGATGATGCATCAAACTTCCTGCATTCATTGATTTCTTCAGTTTGCTGCCCTTTTCTTGATAATTCAAAAATCGGGTTCTCATTGGATCTGACTGCATCCCTTTTGTCTAAGGACAAGCTCAATGCATTTGGATTGATGGAGCCTTTTAATCAAGATAAAGAGAGGTCTGTTAGGGCGTACGGGATTTATCCAAAGGCCTCGTTTTTCAACCATGATTGTCTCCCTAACGCATGTAGATTCGATTATGTTGATTCCAGCTCTGGTTGTGGCAGTAATACTGACATTGTTGTTAGATTAATTCATGATGTTCCTGAGGGTAGAGAGATTTGCATTAGTTACTTCCCAGTCAATCTTAAGTATTCCGAAAGGCAAAAGAGATTGAAGGACGATTATGGCTTTTCGTGTGATTGTGATCGATGCAAAGTGGAGGCTAATTGGTCCGACAATGAGGAGGAAGGAGAGGAAGATATGGAGGCTGAGGATGAGGACATGGAGCCGGAGGAGGATGGTGATGATGATATTGGAAAAGAGGATTCGGTTATGGACAAAGAAGACAATGATTTTCCTCATGCGTATTTCTTCATTAGATATATGTGTAACAAAGACAATTGCTGGGGTACATTGGCTCCTCTTCCTCCCGATGATGCTCGATTTTCAACTATCATGGAGTGCAATGTTTGTGGCAACTTGAGCAACTCAGAAGATATGATGAATGGGAATTCGTAGTTTCCATGGTTGGTACATAGTAACTTGGCTAACTTCTATGTTTTTCGTGTTGTTTGAGGATGCA
This sequence comes from Haberlea rhodopensis, assembly GCA_907163345.1. NCBI lineage: Eukaryota > Viridiplantae > Streptophyta > Magnoliopsida > Lamiales > Gesneriaceae > Haberlea > Haberlea rhodopensis. Next base: position 2,320,748 of record CAJQUN010000056.1, read on the forward strand.
TGATATATCAAAATAAAATTTTAGGATATGAAAGTTACGACTTCAATTTTCAAAGAGATTAAACATAAAATATTAAAAATTTCTTTCAAGGTAATTATTCTTTCCGCCCCTTATATTTTCAAGAATGTGCAATTTTAGTAGTTTCATCTCCTTTTCTTTTAGTCCCAAGTATTTCTTTTGGTGGTGACTTGTTAGATTGGGTTTTGTTATTGTTATTATTATTTTCCAAATTTCAGTTTGCTGTACATTTCGTTCTTGTCACACAATTAAGTTTATAATTGAGAATATATTGTTAAGATTTGCAACGAAGAGAAATGAATTATGGAAAATTATTGATTTTAAATTTGGATAAAAGAAATCCAATATGGGCTTAACTGATTTTATCTCACCCTAGAAAAATGTTATACCGGGAGAGTTCTTCCAGTCATGACCTGCCATTGAATGGTGTTGAGCCATCATGTTTTAGGGTGAGCTATACCTCAAAAAAATGGTCCCCGCTACCCCACCCCAATCTAAGGGTGGGAAATATCGGGAGTATTTCTCCCTGGTGTAGCATAGACTAACCATTCTCACTTATATGCACATCCTGACAGCTAATTGCGAGAATCATGACTAGTTCACGGTTCACATGTCAATAGAAAAAAATGCAAGCTCGAAGCATCTTTCTAGGTCCCGTACTGATCTAGACCAGGGGCAGGCCCACCCCTAGCTCCACATGTGTGTGTGTGTGTGTATATATGTTGAGCCCACCCCAAACCCACCCCTAGCTCCGCCCCTGATCTAGACGAAACAAAGTGGATAATGGCTATACAGTTTTTCAACATGTATGACAAAATGTACATGAAAATCATTGACAAAGCTCAGGTATCCAAGGAGTGGATAATGGCTAGCTCTCGTTGATATGCAGGTCCTTGATCTCATACGTTTCTCTACAAACTTTTCTCATGAAATTGGGAAGCTGAGTACAATAAATAAATGGAAGTGAATCAAATGATTGAATAATGTGTGAGATGCATGTGTATACGGACATGTATAATGTGAAGGGTGTATAAAGGTCACTACCAATGATCCCAACAAGAACAAGTCTTTTTTCTCATGAAGAGCATCATGTATCGTAGACGTAGTCCTTTCAACCCCTCTCGTGTATATGAGTAAAAACCATCAGCATACACGTCTTCTATTCAACCTTGCTCGCGGAACTGAGCGCATGTTTTAAGCATAACAATCTTCCCTTTCACTCCATCATTGACAGGACCAGAATGTGATGCAAAGGAAACAAGCTTAACATGTCATTGCTATGTAAGCGGCGTGGGAGCCCTGGAGCAGGATTGCCCTTTCAACGGGTATAGTTTGAAATGAATATTCATGATTGTTATACAGAATAATACTAAAAGATGGTACACTGTTATATTTCAAACTTTAGGTTCTGCTTGCTTTATTTAAGCGAATTATATAATGTATTTTTAACTGATTTGTGATATTACTATCTAAACTTGTATTGATTGAGCACTCTTTGTGTATAATCATGTTTTGGTTTTTCAACTCAGACACTAAAGGAGCAGAAGCGAGACTTGGTCCATCACATAAGAGGCTAGAATTTAAATTTTGTTTTAGTTTGAGATTATTAGTTTCTTATGTGATAAGACAGACAATCTCATTATGATTTGGGATGCAAGCATACTCCTTCACATGCTTAGTTTTTTGTCGATAAAGAGAGCTTTTAATTTGCAATTAAATTTTCTGTTGGTTCTTTGTTCCACTCGTTCAAGTTATTTATTTTGCTTCCCGTAAATTGTCATGTTTATCTCAACAGCTCTTCCGGCCGAAAAAGTTGCTAGTTAATTACCACAATAATATAGTACTTGAGTTTTCCTAAGGCGATTATCCCTGTCATGTTTCCTTGTAATATTTCACTAGTGGTATTCAGTCTCTTATTTTGGCAACTTTTTAGCCGCACAAAAACAAGAATTCTTGAACAACGAACAAGTTCAGATATTCATAACCATGAAGTAGTGGATTCTCCTTTTAAACAAAAATTCTGGCAAACATAAATTTCACTCTAAAAATGTAATATTAATCAACAAATCACCTCGTCATACAAAACATCGATCTGAAAAAGACATTCATTATCTTTGAAACTGAACATTAAGTTAAATTACATAAACTGCTAGTCTATATAAATTTCAATGTAAGGTCTTTTACCGTTTGAATAGTAGTGACTACTAAATGATACTGAAAAGTTTAAATCCTTTCGTTTTTTAGTCTTTTAATTCCAGCATAATTTCATTTTCAAATTGCTACAAAACTCTACCACATCCATAGTTATTAAAAGCTCACATAGCCCGCGCTAAAGCTCAAGGCGAAGCAAGGCGCGGGTCTTGCGCCTCGCAGCGCCATTCGCCTCGTGTTTTGGCAAAGCGCGTGCTATGTGCGCTATCTTCTCTTTTACAATCAGCCAAGGCGTGAGCTATAGCGTGCTTTTGCTAAGGTTGGGCTTTAATTTTAAATTTGGGCTTATTAAAAATAAGCCTAAGTTAAAGAACATTAGGGTTAAGTTAGAGAGTTTTATGATTACTATTGCATAAAGTTTTGTTGCATAAACACTCCAGCCTCTTGTCGCCTCCAAAGGATAAGCAGGTTGATGTGTTCAAGTGCTCTATTTTTCTTTTCTTCAAAATTACATTGCATTATTTCATTTCCATTTTTTGTCTCAAATTATTATTTATTTTTGGATTGATTCTCCTTTCTTGTTTTATATTTTCTTTCTTTCTGTGACAAAGTTCATCAGTCATTACAATCGTCAATGAGTCCATTCAATCAAAGTTTGACAAACACTTGAGAATATAACAAAATATAAACTAAGCTATTAACATTGCTAAACCATACTACTAAGTGTTGCTAATGAGTTTGATTAAATTTTATGCATACTTCTGATGTATTAAAAATATATAAGCTATTGCGCTTTACTTTAATAAAGCGCGACACGAAAGCTTTACTTTAATAAAGAGCGCGCTTCGCGTCGCGCTATGCGCTATAGCCCCAGGACCCTTTTGCGCTTTAGTGCGCTATGCGCCTTTAATAACTATGACCACATCATTAACCAGAATGATGAACAACTTGCTCCAAACAAACAACCAACATGCATTTTACTCCATACTATTTTTCCTTTGTATGCTATGTAAATGTGATGAACGCTCCAATGTAAAACTTAACAGATACATTGGCACTCGTCACAGTGTACAATTGGTATTAAAAATGAAACACTCACTGAGAAACTAAAGCATATAAATAAAAGATCTGTAGATTAACTTATAGGGCTATATGAAACCCTGAAAAACAAGGTTATGAAGCATGCAAATATAAAATACTCCATTTAACAGCAACAGTTGCGTCAAATATGAGATACATATCAGAGTTCAAACAGCACCTCTCTTTTATTACATTAACAAAACCAGAGCAAATTTCGCAAATTCAGAGACCTAACATGCAAAAAATGCGAAATCCTCATCAACACGTGACAAAGGTCACAGACCAGGAAACAAACTACCGGATACAAGTACAGTTGGAGCCAACAACACACTTTGACCATGATTAGTGCATACTACGTAATATTCCGTGCAAATAGCCACCACTCATGACTAGTGATACTAAGGAGACAACACCAGCTGGAAAGATCTTTCCTGACCTCTTAAAACGAGAACCCATCACCACGAGGAGAGAAAACGATAGACCAAGGCCAAGGCACGACGCCAAAACAGGGTTAGTTGGAAGAATACAGTAAACAGAATACAATACAAGAGCTGACAGTCCACCCGAAATCAATGACTTCTGGCTTCCACCTTTCATATAGCCCATTGCACCACCAACTCCAACCAAGGCAGCATACCCAAGTGTGAGTTTCTGGGACATTGACATGCCTACTTTCTTGGCATCACCGCTGTTGTGACCGTCATTTTCATCTGGTTCCCCCTTACTATTATTACCACCGTTGCCACTTCCACCACCTCCATCACCATTACCGCCACTAATATTGTCATTCCAACCACCAGAATCAGGTAAAATATCACTGCCTGTCCCAGCAGAAACAACAGGAAATGTGGTTGGCATTTTTGAATCTCTAAAAATATCAGCTCTATCTTCCCAATAAAGGGGACCAATAGTTCGTACTTTCTTCAACCTTGTCGGGACAAAACTGAGAGCCACAGCTCTAACTGAGCCTGCCTGCCTGCGATCAACATGAAGTTGTGCTTGCCTTGAAGTGCCAAATTGATGCTGAGATAATTGCAGCAACGAGGACTGCGAAATTGTTAAAATTTCTCCCATATGTCCTAAATTTGATTGCTTGATATAGATATTTCTTCAAACTTATCCAACTGTCAAGGAAGTCAACATACATTAATGAGGTTGTCCCCAGATCATGCAGTCTCAAAAAATTCCACAAAAATCAACTTTAATTGACTATCAGCCTACCAGCAATGGCATACAAGCTCAAATTCAACAAGGTAATCTAGCAGCGGCATTATTAAACATTTGAGAAATCTAATGATCCACTTATCAATATTCATAGTCAAACTTTAACTTGTTTTAATAATTTCCTAGTGGACAACTGAATTACCACTAGCCGATCAGGTTATTTCAATTTCAAGACATGTCTTATTCCATCAAAACGGCTCAATAAAAAAGAAAATGTTCAAATACTTAACCATAACCACCAAAGCATTAAAAGGTTTTTTTTTTCATCTTGGAAGATAAAAAAAATAGAAGAAAAAAATAGAGAGGAACACAATGAAAAGTTGTCACATTTGGCATTACTTTTAAAGAAAGGTTCAGGATCAGGTAGCCAACTAACAAGAAAGAGCTTATCAGAAGAGAATTATGAATAATGCAGGTAGCTCGTTTGATATGGGAAATTATTTACTGATGAGGAGACTCGTTTCTTCATTCATCTATTGACAAAATCATGCGCCAATTTCAAGTTCAACTTATGGCACGGATAAGAGGCAGGCAACTACCAAATAATGTTCAGAAGTAGGCACCCAAAGCGACAACAGGCTAATTTTCACATACTCCTTTCCAGGGGGATGCCCATAAATACTTTCTTGAATTATAAACACAGAAACCACCTGGGGAAAATCTTAATGATAAAAATACCTCTGCTTTAGATTAATTATTTCATTCTCTCATCTCTGAAATCCAACTACGAACATAAATTTATAGAAAATAGAAAAGCTAAAGGCGACACCGTCAAACCTATCTACATCTCCACAGATCCAAATTAATAATAAAATTGGAATGATCATCAATCGAAACATCATGTAATGGTTAAGGAAGAAATCATACTTCAGCTTAAGAACGCTGTTAAAGAGAAAATCGTCATTGGTTCTGATCCTCGGTCGCCATTTTTGGTTCTTTCTCGTAGTGTGCCGGTGTACTTGCAAGTACAATATTTAAGGGAATTATAAACCCTAGCACACGATGCACACCCTAGACATACCGCGGTATATATTAAACCGCGGCCTGGCACGGACCCGTAATCAGGTAACGGATCGATTTACTCTGTGACTTGGTTTGAACGGTTTGAACCGTAATCGACCCGTAACTGTATGGTTCAAGGGCTGGAAACCCGTGGAATCGTCGGTTCTAATCGGCAGTGGTTTTGAACCAGTGGTTCCACGGTTTTTTATTATTATTATTATTTAAAATTAAAGTGTGTTGATAAATATTCGAACTCTTGACATCTATCATGTATATAGAGCTTCTTACCACTAAACTATGCCTTGATTTTTTTATTTTAGATAATATAATTAAATATATTAAAAGACAATATATATTATATGCAAAATATAAAAATAACTATTTTATATTGACAAATAAAAATTATCTAAAAAAACATGTTATGCTCTTAAATAAATAATAGAAACAAATCTATAACAAAGTAAATATAATAAAAAATTTTTGATAAATTCATAAGAACTAAAGAAAATGTGGTTGCAAAATAAAATACTATAATAATAAAGTAAATTATTACAAACAAATATATTATATACATTTTAATTATTCTACAAGCACTTTATATTTATTATTTGATTTACATTATATATAATAATTAAATAAATATATCTTAATTTATCACAATATGACTTAATAGAAACTCGATAATGTAATATTTGATTAATTAATAAAATCTTTTAATATTTACTTTTACTGATTTGGGAACAACGTATTGAATTGATAATTCACTAACTTTATATTATATAATTTAATAACTTCTAACTTAATATATTTATGATTAATCAATGAAATCACCATAAAAATAACTATACTGATATTTGTTTCTTATTTAAATTGATAATCACAAATCTCATTACTGACATTTTTAACATAACAAGAACTTTTGTGTTGATTGTTTATAGATAAATAACAAATACTTCACTATTATACTCGTCAATCTCATATGTAATAAGTACCATAATTGTAAATGTTTAATGCAAATATCATTTGCAATTAGTATCAAAGTTGTATTGGTTTCATACCAATTTCATATGTAATTAGTAGTACCAAAGTTGTATATGTTTCATACCAATTATATAATTGGTACCATAATTGTAAATGTTTCATACCAATATCATTTGTAATTAGTACCAAAGTTGTATATATTTCATACCAATTTCATATGTAATTAGTATCATAATTGTAAATGTTTCATATCAATCTCTTTGTAATTAGTACTAAAGTTGTATATGTTTCATACAAATTTCATATGTAATTAGTATCATAATTGTAAATATTTCATATCAATATCATTTGTACTGAGTACCAAAGTTGTATATATTTCATACCAATTTCATATGTAATTAGTATCATAATTGTAAATGTTTCGTACCAATATCTTTTGTAATTATCACTAAGCTATTGTCTTGATTGTTTTATTTTTAGATAATATAATTATATATACTAACATACAATATATATTATATGTGTAATGTAATGATAACTATTTTATAGTGACAAATATAAATAACAATTATCTAGAAAAAACATGTTATGCTCTTAAATAAATATCGTAAAATATAAACAAAATAGAGCAAAGTAAAATATAACAAAAAATGTTGGATAAATTCATAAAAACTAAAGAAATAGTGGTTGCAAAATAAAATACTATAATAATGGAGTAAATTGACTTGGGTTGTTGCTGCCCTTAAAGGTTTATGCACCCTCAAGAGCACTACCCTTGAGGGTAGCATCAATCTAACCAGTAAATTGTTACAAACAAAAATATTATATACATTTTAATTATTCTACAAGCACTTTATGTTCATTATTGGATTTACATTATATATAACAATTAAAAGTATCATTTGTAATTAATACCAAAGTTGTATATGTTTCATACCAATTTCATATGTAATTAGTATCATAATTTTGAATGTTTCATACTATTATCATGTGTAATTAGTACCAAAACTGTAAATATTTCATACCAAGTTCATATGTAATAAGTATCAAAGTTGTATAGGTTTCATACCAATTTCATATGTAATTAGTACAATAATTGTAAATATTCCAATATCAATATTATTTGTAATAGACCAAAGTTGTATATGTTTCATACCAATTTCATATGTAATTAGTACAAAAATTGTAGATGTTTCATAGTAATATCACGTGTAATTAGTACCAAAACTGTAAAGGTTACATGCAAATTTCATGTGTTATACAACCAAAATTAAAATGCTTTCATATCAAATTCAATTTTAATTTTATTTTTGTTTAAAGATTATGTTTAATCATTTTCGAATTTTTGAAATAAATTTTTAATTTCAAATATTTTAAAAAATATAAGGGTCGAACTATAACCGTAATCGACGGTTCACGAACCGTAACCGGAACCATCTACGAAAGTTAAGGTTAAGTGTCGAGCTCTTTTGAACGGTCGAACGACGATTCCAAACCATCAATCGGCGGTTCACGAACCGTGGTCATGTCTAGCACAACCCTCTTAAGTCAACCTTCTTGGCTTCTTGCGATTAATGATTAAGTTAACCTAACATAGTAAAGTATTTTAAGAGTTTTTGGCAACGAAGTAGATGTGTTTTTTTTTTTAAATAGACAGTTTACTTCTTTTTAGTTGAAAATAGTCAGTTTATCTCATGTGATTTGTAAATAAGTGCAAAACACCATATCAATATATGATTTGTGTGGCACACATCATTTTATGCGTATGAGCTTTAATATTAAATGTTAAAGTGTCAATTATACCATAAAGGGATAAAAATGAATATAAAGAATTACACAATGTGTAAAAATGCACCTAAAGAATAGCACAAGAGTTTAAATGCACCTAAAGATATTACACATGGGGTAAAATACACCTAAAAGAATAATATAGAAAGTAAAGTACACCTAAATAATAACATAAGGGATAATCTGCACCTAAATTAGAAAGAAAAAATTGACAGAGTTCCGTGTGGCAATTTACCCCTTTGTGGTTTTGGTCAGGTGCAACTTACCTCTATATGATTTAAAAATAGGTAGAACGCCACATGTGGTTTGTAAGTATGTGCAAAAGACCTTCCTAAACGGTGTATTTTTGTCACGACAACCAATTTTAAAATTGTAGAGGGTAAGCGTGCTATATTTTACAAATCACATATGCTAAAATGTCTATTAGCGACACTCTTGTCACTCACTCATATTTTAAGTATGAAGTCGAGAACATCCTTTTCCACTTCTGAAAAAAAAAAATATTGGGGTAATGCTTACTTCTTCTTTTTATTCGTGGCAATGCTTGCCTTTAATTTTTTTTACTTTTGAGACTTTTTTTTACACCAACAAAAGGTATGCTTAGTGTTAAGTGTTATTTTTAAAATGGACATTCTTACAGTGAATGATGTAAGATTTGTTTACTAAAAATTATTAAATCGCGAGTCTCTTATAATCCCAGATAATGTGTGGGTTTGATGCTTTGCAACCCTATGGATACCCTTAATAAGAATTTACCACCTGATGAGCCGACTTGGCTCCATTATATACTAATTGTCTGTCAAAAGACCTCGCTCGACCTGTTTGGCCGACGTGTTTTGTCCTACCTGTTTGCCCTTGGGCAAACAGTCTAGCGACCTCTTTTGGGATCCAAGCTCATTGCCCGAGCTCTTCTCATCCCCTACTTAGTTCATGGGCACAAGGAAACTATATCTCCTAAAAGGTAGGCAAGTGCGAGATCTGCGGAGCAATATCTAGGATTTAATTGTATTCACAAGATCTTATCATATCCTGATAAGATTTGGATAAACATGAAAGGAGTCATTGCTACATGATAACTCTTAGTTCTCCGCCTATAAATACCTGGTTCAATTTACATGTTTGGTCATTCATAATTTCTTTCACTCACTTTACAAGTATATATATATATATATTTTTCTTGTATCCTCTCGCCTGACTTGAGCGTCGGAGGGGACACGCCGGAAAACTTTCAGCCCCTTTCTCACGTTTATTTCGTGATTCCATGTCTCTGAGGCGATCCTAAGCAAGATTGACGCTATTATATTTGCATTGAAGAATAGGGAGGTATTGCCTTACTTCTTATTGATATTATAAGGTAATCACACTTTTTGGTGATATCAATTGCCGCCGTCTGTGGGAAGCTTGAGTTCAAGACGTTGATATGACTGGAAGACGTGGGTGTGGGCATGGAATCAAGAGGAATGTTGGTGGAAGAGGAAGTCCTAGCATGGAAAATCATGATATCCCTCCACAGCATGAAGATCAACCACTCCTTCCTGTTAGGAACGTGGGAGATCTGTCTATGGAACAACTGTCACAGTTCATCAATCGAGCCATGCAGAATACTTTTTTTCCAACACCAAGCTCCACCACCTCCTAAACCTAACCAGGTTCCATTACCTCCAGAACCTAACCAAGTTCCACCACCCCCTCCACAAACCAATCAGGCACCACTGCCTGTTCAACCAGAGCAGGCCCCTGAGCCTAATAGGGCAGCAGGTGCCGATGAAAATATGCAAGTGGAGCCTCCACTGCTAGATCCAATGGAAGCTGTATGTGGTGAGATAAGGCCATTGAGTCAACATCTAGGTGGCCGACCTCCAATGGCTAGGAGAGAAAGCCCATTTTCACAAGCTATTTTAGGAGAGGAGCTCCCACCAAATTTCAGACAACCTGCGGTGGGAGAATATGACGGAAGCACAGACCCGGAGGAACACCTCGAAAGATTTGAGAATGCTGCTTTACTGCATAGGTATTCCAATGGGATCAGATGTCGTGTTTTCCTTACCACCCTTGTTAGATCAGAACAACAGTGGTTTAATCTACTTAAACCAAACACTATACGTTGCTTTGAGGAATTAAGTTTATCATCTCATGTTCTCACAGTTTCCGCTTTTTTGATAGAATCTCGTTCAAAAACTTAGCACAATTTGCCATGTGCCGTATAGCATCAACGAAAGGAATCTCAATGTGGAGATTCTTTATCAAATCTAAAAACTTAGCAAATTTAGCATCTATCTTGCTCTCTATATGCAGCGGGGAATGGGAGTGGAATATCTACTTTAGCATGTGTGATGGGTGTAGGGGTCTTAGTAGACTTGCATTTGTTGCGTGTTTGATCCTCTTCTTGCTTGATGTCCGCCTTGCCTTTTAACTCAACGTGTGCACCCTTCTTCTCAGCGACCTCCTTTCCACCCCTCAATGTGATGGCATGGACTTGCTCCCTCGGGTTCGTCTCAGTGTCACTAGATAGTGATCCTTGTGCTCATCCGGCTACGATCTTTGCTAATTGTCCCACTTGGACTTCCAAGTTCTTTATCGACGCCTCGTGATTGTTCATCCTTGTTTCAGCCGATGATATGAACTTGGTTAGCAGCTCCTCCATGCTTGCCTTTGGTGCATACCCCGGTGGTAATTGAGGATAGTTCCTTGGCCCCGTATTGTACATATTTGGGTAGGGGTAGGTCGGTGGTGGTCGGTTCCCTACAAAGTTAACAGCTTTATTAGTTGTAACGAAAGAGTTACCTACTTGACATTCAGTGCTCGGATGTCCTCCTTGGCAAAGCTCGCATATAGCAGCTTGAACTTGTATTGCATGCATGCTCGAACTATCAATCTTCTTGTTCAGCGCTTCCAACTGGGCAGCTAGGCCAGTGACTTCACACACTTGATGCAACCCAGCTTGCTTCTTTGGCACGTTCCTTTCGGACTGCCATTGACAGCTATTAGCAACCATCTCCTCCAACAACGTATAAGCCTCCTCGGGCGTCTTCCTCATCACAGTACCTCATGATGCTGCATCAATCATAGAACGGTTATCAGCAAATAAATTGTTATAAAACGTTTGTACCTACAGCCACATAGGGAGGCCATGATGTGGTCACCTACGCAGTAGATCCTTGAAGCGCTCACATGCTTCATACAGTGTCTCAGGATCATATTGGGCAAAAGTTGTGATGTCATTGCGCATCTTGGCCGTCTTGGATGGTGGAAAGAACTTTGACAAGAACAATTGTGTCATCCCATCCCACGTAGTAATAGAACTTGCAGGCAATGATTGTAACCAATATTTAGCTTTATCACGTAAAGAGAAAGGAAACAACTGTAACCTGACGACGTCGTCAGTAACACCATTATGTTTAATTGTATCACAAATCTCCAAGAAGTTGGAGATGTGGCATTTGGATCATCAGTAGTTGCTCCCCCAAACTGGACCGAATGTTGGATCATCTGTATGATAGTAGGCTTGATCTCGAAATTGTTAGCATGTATGGTTCGTCTCATGATACTAGATAGTGATCCATGGAACGAAGGATGGGCGTAGTCCATGAGTGATCTTGCAACTGGTGGTGCTAAAACCTCCTCGTTATTAGCCATTGGTGCTCTTGCTTGCCTTAGCCTCTTTGACAAGTGCGTTCGATCTCGGGGTCAAAAGGTTCAAGTGTAGGCTTGCTACTCCTTAGCATGCGCCAAGAGATAACAACTTGTGAGATCCACACAAGAAACAAACAGTAGAAGAGTAGAGAAAAGGGAAAAAATCAAAAATCAAAACAAATAAATGACTAAATTATAATCAACTAATCTCGTTTGATATTATTAAAACTAGTCCCCGGCAAAGGTGCCAAAAACTTGATCGCTATTATTTTAAACAGTTAATATCAGAGTGTAGCGATTGTGTACCGCAAGTGTATGGTGTCAAGTGTTAGTATAGATTAAGAAAAGTACGAGTGTCGAACCCACGATGACTAGGAAATAAGTACCAAATTCAACTAGTTTAACTATATTTAACCTACGAAAATTGGTTATGATTAATTAATTAAATTGACTAATGACACGAAATTCAACCTAACAAGTAGTAAAGAAAATATAATCAGTAGAGATAATTAACAAGACTCTCGGTTCACCCATGCAATCCCCCACAATTCGCCTATTAGTTAAGAATTAAATTCAAACGTTCTAAGGTGACGAGTTCTCCTAATGCACTTGTTATACCTTGGTCCGATTATAACAAATCTAATACTAAGATGAAACAAGGCAATGATCATGCAATTATTTAACACTCAATATTGTAAGTCGATTTATGAAAAATTTCTAGCCTTTGATTTTGGTAAATCTATTGCTATCACACTTGTATTTGACTTTATCTTTCAATCTTAGTCTGAAATCCACGGTTTAATTTACTATTTTGTATTGCAATCTTTTATGGTCAATTCAATCGCAATAAATAATAAATCAAGGATGATTAATCCATTGAAAGCATGAACAACAATAAATTAAACTCAAAGAATTGTAAGAATCAATAAAACTTAATCAAAATTGAATTATGGGTTCATACAAGGATCCCCTTAGTCTTGACAACAAACCTAGCCAACAATCTCCATCAAATAATAATGCATAAACTTGTTTTGCAACATTCTAAACATCAAAATCTAATGAAAATATAGAAATAGAGTTAGAAATACGGAAATAACGAGAGGCGTTGACTCATTACATTGCTCCGTCGTCTCGTCTCTTCCGATGCGATATCTTCTTCAATGGATTTATGGATGGATGGTTGGGGAGGATTGAGAGTGAGGTGGAGGCTTTGTTGTAGGATTAGAATCTGATAAAAAAGTTCCCAAAATGTCCACAATAATTCTGATAAATAGGTGGAGGAGTATCACCAAACTTGGACACAAATAACCAATTAGAAAATAAAATCCCAAATTTTTCGAGTCCTGGCGATCGTTCGCTACGATTTAGCGATCGATAGCGAGCCTATTCTGGACAAAGGCGATCGATCGCCCTCAATTGCCAATCGATCGTGCTTCTGACTCGAAACAATCGATCTCCTGAATATACCGATCGACCGCTTCTTCTGAATTTTCAGCAATTTACAATTTCGTCCCTCTTTTCCGTGTTTGCTCTGTTTGGTCCATTTTCATCATTTATAGCTTATTTCCTCCACTTTTTATGCATTTGGACCTATACCAAAACGCGTAATATTTTCCAGGAATCACTACAAAAACGCCCCTACTCTTATATCAAATTAATTGTAAAAATCACACTTATCAAAGGGCCGATCTAAGGCCATCAGTGAAGAAAGAAAATTTAGAGGTAAGCAAGAAAAGACCGGCTGATAGGACCGACGATGTTGGTCGACCTAGAAGCCAATTTGTAAGGACCCTAATCCTTAAATGCGGAACCAAGGCATAATAGAGCTAAATAAATAATCAGAGTGAGAAATAACGTGTTGAGTTCATGAGCTTAAGCATTACATGCCAAAAATAAGGACTTCCAAACATGGATTAATTACATTCCCCATCAAATGAATGTTATCAATTAGTTTTACACTACTCCTAGAGTAGACACTAGGCAAAAATAATCCTGTCCTTCAATTCACAAAAGCATCCTCAAGCTCACTGACTCAACCCGTCTAGCCCTTCTATCATGCCAAACGTGTACCTACAAGGACAACCCCCAAACATGAGCAATAATAATCATTCATATTCAACACAATATGAAGATAAAGCGTAAATGCATAATCATAATAAAACACTTCCTGTTTTCCCATGCATTTCAAACGCTTCCCGTTTAGTTGTCCCTGTACCATAACTCATGAGTATAATCAACAGATTATTTTTAATGGTCTAAACATGTCATGACATATACCAGCTCATCAATACCAAATACTGATCACCAATCCTTAGTCTGTCCATCACAATGTATTTTAATGTCCCTCGCTTATTTTCATATAGGCGACATAGGATAACCTCGCTTCAATGGACATGCGGGACTCCCACCCCTCGCCTCTCATTGAGCGGCAAATACCCTTTCCTAGCCCTATATGATAACCACGCTCAAATGTGACATGCGGCGCTCCCACCCCTCGCTTCACATTTAGCGGAACCAAACCAAATAGCGGCAAGCATTAAAATCATCAAGGGATGACCACGACTCATGGGATGTGCACCAATAATCATATGCATCTATAAACATCATGCATAACATGTATTTGCATCCACAATGCAATACCACATATATACTCGCATCCACAATGCATAAACAATGAGTATATAAGATACATGTACCGTTGGGGTACCCGTACGTCCACTACGTACCTTTCCAAAAGTGGATTTGATATGGCTTCAGTTCCTCGGTTGCGTTGCTACCTGGGATGGTTCTACACAATCACACAACCCCATATTAGAAGCCAAATAATAGCCAAATACCAAAAATTTGACAAAAGAAATCATTTCTCAAAAATCCACTGGCGGCGATCGATCGCTTCCCTTCCCTCAGGCGATCGGTCGCCTCAAAATTTCCACTGCGGCGATCGGTCGCCTCAAACATGGCGATCGATTGCCATTCCTTTGATTTGGCTACTGCCTCTCGGCGATCGGTCGCCTCATTTTAGGCGATCGATCGCCTAACCCGCAAAAAGCCTACTGTCTCTTGGCGATCGGTCGCCTCTTTTCAGGCGATCGATCGCCTCGCACAGAGGCGCGATTTTCTGCCATTTTTGCTCCAAAATCTCATTCAATCCATCCCAACACTTATACAATCAAACAACAACAAAAATGACAACTTAAACCACCAAATATACTTCAAAACAAGTATAAATCTAACCATTAACCAAACCCACAACAACCCAACATAAACCCATTTTAAAACCCTTCAAAACCAACCCAAACTTAAACAAAACCTTACAAAATTAACCATGAGGTATCCATACCTCTTGGGGACCTCAAATCACCCAACAATCTCCACAAATCAAGATTTTTGAAAGGTTTCTCTTCACCCCAAAGCTCAAGAACGAAAATGGAAGGGAAAGGGTTTGTTGGAAGTTGATTTTGGTAAAGTAAGAGTGATTTGGTAAAGGTGGGGGTTATAAGGGTATAAAAGGGGATTGGGTTTAATTAAAATACAATCCATAACCCATGGTGTATAAAACACCCCAACATGATATTTTCCAAAGCATTAAACCGAAATGCACTAAAATATCAATTAAACACATGATTTCCACAAATTGCTAACCAAGGCAAATAAATCATGCTTCCTACCATATAACCCAACATACCCAACATGCACCCTGAAATGCTATCACGGGTCACTCTATCACGTGACTAAGCATTTCCACATAATAATTCCAACACATAATTAATTACCACCATAAGTAATCATATAAACACAATTAATGCACCAAATTGCAATTAATCATTTCGGGGATATCACAATACTCCCCTACTTATAAGATTTCGTTCTCGAAATCACATGCACTTACCCCAAAAGGAAACTAAACATAAACACATACCAGAGAATAGTTCCGGGTAGTGCTGCACCATATGCCGCTCCGTCTCCCACGTAGCCTCCTCGACACCCCTGCGATCCCACTGAACCTTGATCATAGGTATCACTTTGTTCCGAAGTCTACGGTCTGCTCGATCCAGAATTCTGACAGGCCGTTCCACATAAGACACATCGGACTCTAACTGAACTTCGGAAGGCTGTAAAACATGCGACGGATCCGGCTCATACTTCCGCAGCATCGATACATGAAACACATCATGTATACTAGATAAAGAAGGCGGCAAAGCCAGTCGGTAAGCTAAGGTGCCAATGCGCTGCAAAATCTCGTACGGTCCGACATACCTCGGAGACAGTTTCCCGCGCATCCCAAATCGCACAACGCCTCTGAAAGGCGAGATCTTCAAAAAGACCTTATCTCCCAACTGAAATTCCAACGGTCTCCGGCGTTTATTCGCATAAGCTGCCTGTCTGTCTTGAGCCGCTTTCATTTTCTGCCTTATTACCTTTATCTTTTCTTCCATCTCCCAAATCAACTCCGGTCCTCCGACCGATTTGCGGTCCAAATCATCACAACACAAGGGTGATCTACACCGTCTGCCATAAAGAGCTTCAAACGGAGCCATCTGAATACTCGCCTGGTAGCTATTGTTATAAGAAAACTCTACCAAAGGCACTGAATCCTGCCAAGAGGCATCGAACTCCAAAACACAAGCTCTCAACATGTCCTCGAGCGTCTGAATAGTGCGCTCGGTCTGGCCATCCGTCTGAGGATGATAAGCAGTGCTCAATCTGACTTCAGTCCCAAGGCTGACTGAAGGCCTTCCCAGAAATGAGATGTGAATCGCGGATCTCGATCTGACACTATGGAAACGGGGATCCCATGCAATCTCACCACATCTCTAATATACAACTGCGCCATCCTCAAAAAGGTGAATGTCATGCTATAGGGGATAAAGTGGGCTACCTTAGTCAATCTGTCCACAATCACCCAAATAGCATCAAAGCCTGAAGTACTCCTCGGCAAATGAGTCACGAAGTCCATGGAAATGTGCTCCCACTTCCACTTCGGTATCTCCAAGCTTCTCAACTCGCCGCCAGGTCTCTGTCTCTCTGCCTTAACCTGCTGGCAGATCAAACACCTCTTTACAAAAGTGACGACATCACTCTTCATCCTTTTCCACCAAAACTGACCACGCAGATCTCTGTACATCTTCTTCCCGCCTGGGTGGATGCTAAGTCTGCTACTGTGAGCTCGCTCCAAGATTCCTCTACGCAACTCCGGCGTACTCGGAACTACCCAACGGTTCCCCAATCTCAAGGATCCGTCATCTGCCACCCTGAATTTCGTTGGCTGACCAAGATGTACTAAGGATAACCACCTCTGAACCTCATCATCTGACCTCTGAGCTCTCCTGATGTTCTCATAGATATCTGGCTCAGCTAACAAAGTCGATACATACACAGGTGATGCATCGATGTCAAAATCGTAGCCCAGATGGCAATAGGAGGTCATCATAGCTGACAAATGGATGACGTCCTCAGCAGAACTCCTCACTTTCTGGCTCAAAGCGTCTGCTGTCAAATTGGCCTTCCCGGGATGGTACTCTATCTCGCAATCATAGTCCTTGAGTAGGTCCATCCACCTCCTCTGCCTCATGTTCAGCTCTGCCTGAGTGAATAAAAACTTGAGGCTTTTGTGATCCGTGTATATGGTAAATGAAGTACCATACAAATAATGCCTCCAAATCTTCAGGGCGAAGATGATAGCCGCCAGTTCCAAGTCATGGACTGGATATCTGGTCTCATGCGGCTTCAACTGCCTCGATGCATAAGCTACCACATGCTTATCTTGCATCAGAACACACCCAAGGCCCTGCAGTGATGCATCGGTATACAGAACAAATCTGGAGTTCTCCGTCGGAATCACTAACACTGGCGCCGTCGCAACCGGTGCTTTAACTCCTGGAAGCTCTCCTCACAAGCTTTCGACCAAAAGAAAGGCACTCCCTTCTGGGTCAACTGCGCCAGCGGCTTGGCAATCTTCGAAAAGCCCTCGACAAAGCGTCGATAATACCCGGCCAAGCCAAGAAAACTCCGAATCTCAGGCACAGAAGTGGGGGCAGCCCACTCCATCACAGCCTCAATCTTCTTGGGATCTACAGATATCCCGCTGCTCGATATGACATGCCCCAGAAACACTACACTGCTCAGCCAAAATTCACACTTACTGAGCTTAGCATACAACTGATGCTCTCTGAGAATCTGAAGCACTGTCCTCAAGTGTTTCACATGCTCTTCCTCACTCCGGGAGTAGATGAGAATGTCGTCAATAAACACAATGACGAACTGATCAAGATACGGCTGAAACACTCTGTTCATCAGACTCATAAAGACTGCTGGAGCATTCGTCACGCCGAACGGCATCACTAGGAACTCATAATGTCCATATCGGGTCCGGAATGCTGTCTTCTGCACATCTTCCTCTCTGACTCGAATCTGATGATATCCGGATCTCAAATCAATCTTGCTATACACCCTGATACCTTGCAACTGATCAAACAAGTCATCTATCCTTGGGAGAGGATACTTGTTCTTCACTGTAGCCTTATTCAGTTGCCGGTAATCGATACACAACCGCATCGAACCGTCATTCTTCTTCACAAAGAGAACTTGTGCACCCCATGGCGACACGCTCGAAAGTATATATCCCTTGTCAAGGAGATCCTGCAACTGCTCTTTCAACTCTCTCAACTCAGCCGGTGCCATCCTATAAGGTGCACGAGAGATAGCGGATGTCCCTGGCAACAGCTCGATCCCAAACTCAACTTCCCTAGCCGGTGGAAATCCTGGGATCTCTTCTGGGAATACATCAGCAAACTCTGCCACTACTGGCACATCCTCAACTCTCAATTCCTTATTCTTCCCAGACGTGTCCACGGCATAGATGAGATAACCCGTGTGGCCACGTTCCAACAACTGAGTCATCTTGATCGCTGAAATCAACGGAATCTTCGCACGAGAACCGTTGCCATAGAAAGTCCACTGACTGCCCAACTCAGGTCTGAACTTCACTGTCCTCTGCCGGCAATCTACCACTGCCTGATATCTGTTCAGAACATCAATACCCAAGATGCAGTCGAAGTCTGACATACCCAGCACAATCAAGTCTGATCTCAATTCGTTGCCCTCAAAATAAATGAGGCAGTCTACCATAAACTGATCAGCAACGACATTTCTTCCAGTGGGTGTCGAGACCAAAAGAGGCGTGGGTAAAGAAGACGTGCGCATATGGTGTCTTTCCACAAAACCCACCGATACAAAAGAATGGGAGGCACCTGTATCGATCAAAATAAAAGCAGGGTACGTAAATAAATGACACGTACCGGCAATCACCTCCTCTGGGGCTGCCTGGGCCTGCTCTCTGGTCAGTGCATACACCTGTCCCTGGGGCGGTCCTACTGTCTGACCTCCCGATGGTCGAGGCCCAAACTGCTGCCTCTGCTGCACTGTCCTATCATCAAACCTCGGCCTGTTGCCCTGAAACTCTGACTGTCCTCCCCGGGTGGGGCAATACCGAGCGATGTGGCCCATCTTGCCACAGATATAACAGGCAGGACACTTGTTTGAAGAATGTGGCCCTCCACAATTGTCGCACCTAGGCTCTCCCGGCCTATTTCCTTGCGTGGATCCTCGGTTGGCGGACCAATTTCCCTTCTTGCCCTCCTGCTTCTGACCAAAGTACTTCTTTCCACCAAACCGTGAAGATGAAGAGGCACCACGGGGCTTAAATGGCTCTCCCCGAGGCCTCAAGCTGTCACTAGTCTGCCTCTGTTGCGGTACCGGTGGTGGCATAACACTAGAATAAGCTCCCACCCCAAGCTCGGCAAGCTCCGCCCTTGTGAGAGCATCATCAAAAGAAGTTGGGTTATTGGTGATAACCCGGTCATAGAGCTCCGGTCGCAACCCCTTCATAAAGTTCATCATCTTTGCGTGCCCATTGGTGGCAATGTGGGGAACATACCTCGGGAACGAAGAGTACCGCGTGGCATAGTCTGCCACTGTCATGTTCCCCTGTTTCAAACTTGTAAATTCATCCTCCTTCGTCTGCCTCGCCGCTGCGGAGAAGTACCGGTTCAGAAACCTAGTCCTGAAGAGTGTCCAATCAATCACAGCACCTAGTGTTCTTAGCTCCATCACCGTGCTCCTCCACCACATGAGAGGTTTCTTTGCTAACTGAAACTCCGCCAGCCTCAGCCAAGCTGTAACAGCACAAGGAGCCGATACAAAGATCTCTTCAAGTCTTTCCAGCCACTCTTCAGCCTCTTCTCCGGACTCTGTCCCCTCAAACCGGGGCGGATGGTAAGACAGAAATTGCGTCAAACTGATCTCACCCGGCAGTAATAACTGAGCTACGGGTTCCATGCCTACGGCCGATGGAGGTAGAGGATTCACTTGTCCAATACTTGCGTTCACACTACCAACATCTCCAACCTCCTCATTAGCAGCCATGCTGTAACACAAATGTTAACAACAATTCCAAAGCAATATATATGTTATGCCGTTAGATAACAGGAATGAGAATAAGCACGTTAGTATAACAGGATATACATTAATATGCACCACATGCATAAACATGCTTCAAATGTAAGCACCTAGCCAATCATGCTAAGGCTACCCTTCACTCGTTCCCGGGTTCTCTAACCACTGCTCTGATACCACTAATGTAAGGACCCTAATCCTTAAATGCGGAACCAAGGCATAATTGAGCTAAATAAATAATCAGAGTGAGAAATAACGTGTTGAGTTCATGAGCTTAAGCATTACATGCCAAAAATAAGGACTTCCAAACATGGATTAATTGCATTCCCCATCAAATGAATGTTATCAATTAGTTTTACACTACTCCTAGAGTAGACACTAGGCAAAAATAATCATGTCCTTCAATTCACAAAAGCATCCTCAAGCTCACTGACTCAACCCGTCTAGCCCTTCTATCATGCCAAACGTGTACCTACAAGGACAACCCCCAAACATGAGCAATAATAATCATTCATATTCAACACAATATGAAGATAAAGCGTAAATGCATAATCATAATAAAACACTTCCTGTTTTCCCATGCATTTCAAACGCTTCCCGTTTAGTTGTCCCTGTACCATAACTCATGAGTATAATCAACAGATTATTTTTAATGGTCTAAACATGTCATGACATATACCAGCTCATCAATACCAAATACTGATCACCAATCCCTAGTCTGTCCATCACAATGTATTTTAATGCCCCTCGCTTATTTTCATATAGGCGGCATAGGATAACCTCGCTTCAATGGACATGCGGGACTCCCACCCCTCGCCTCTCATTGAGCGGCAAATACCCTTTCCTCGCCCTATATGATAACCACGCTCAAATGTGACATGCGGCGCTCCCACCCCTCGCTTCACATTTAGCGGAACCAAACCAAATAGCGGCAAGCATTAAAATCATCAAGGGATGACCACGACTCATGGGATGTGCACCAATAATCATATGCATCTATAAACATCATGCATAACATGTATTTGCATCCACAATGCAATACCACATATATACTCGCATCCACAATGCATAAACAATGAGTATATAAGATACATGTACCGTTGGGGTGCCCGTACGTCCACTACGTACCTTTCCAAAAGTGGATTTGATATGGCTTCAGTTCCTTGGTAGACAATCACACAACCCCATATTAGAAGCCAAATAATAGCCAAATACCAAAAATTTGACAAAAGAAATCATTTCTCAAAAATCCACTGGCGGCGATCGATCGCTTCCCTTCCCTCAGGCGATCGGTCGCCTCAAAATTTCCACTGCGGCGATCGGTCGCCTCAAACATGGCGATCGATCGCCATTCCTTTGATTTGGCTACTGCCTCTCGGCGATCGGTCGCCTCATTTTAGGCGATCGATCGCCTAACCCGCAAAAAGCCTACTGTCTCTTGGCGATCGGTCGCCTCTTTTCAGGCGATCGATCGCCTCGCACAGAGGCGCGATTTTCTACCATTTTTGCTCCAAAATCTCATCCAATCCATCCCAACACTTATACAATCAAACAACAACAAAAATGACAACTTAAACCACCAAATATACTTCAAAACAAGTATAAATCTAACCATTAACCAAACCCACAACAACCCAACATAAACCCATTTTAAAACCCTTCAAAACCAACCCAAACTTAAACAAAACCTTACAAAATTAACCATGAGGTATCCATACCTCTTGGGGACCTCAAATCACCCAACAATCTCCACAAATCAAGATTTTTGAAAGGTTTCTCTTCACCCCAAAGCTCAAGAACGAAAATGGAAGGGAAAGGGTTTGTTGGAAGTTGATTTTGGTAAAGTAAGAGTGATTTGGTAAAGGTGGGGGTTATAAGGGTATAAAAGGGGATTGGGTTTAATTAAAATACAATCCATAACCCATGGTGTATAAAACACCCCAACATGATATTTTCCAAAGCATTAAACCGAAATGCACCAAAATATCAATTAAACACATGATTTCCACAAATTGCTAACCAAGGCAAATAACTCATGCTTCCTACCATATAACCCAACATACCCAACATGCACCCTGAAATGCTATCCCGGGTCACTCTATCACGTGACTAAGCATTTCCACATAATAATTTCAACACATAATTAATTACCACCATAAGTAATCATATAAACACAATTAATGCACCAAATTGCAATTAATCATTTCGGGGATATCACACAATTTGCTTCGCGTACACCTCTGTCCATGATCTTGGAAAGAGCTATGGAAATATGTGATGATAAAAGAAACTTGAAAGACCAAGGAAGTCAGATAAGGGTCCGTGTCTGCCTCCATCTGATAAGTACTGTGGATTTCATAAAGAGTACGATCATATAACTAATGAGTGTTAGAAGCCTGAAGATGAGGTATAAAGAATCATTAGAAGAGATTCTGAAATAAAACTCTCCTAACAAAGACATGAACCTTATCCGAAATATATTGACAGAAGTTGATACCAAGGTAACATAAGAAAACACCACGTGGTGGCCGAACTAGATCTCGGGAGATGGATATTCCTCCTAAAGAAACAGATAATCAAAGAAGAAGGGTCGAGTAGGTGGATAATTGTGAGGGCCCCATCCTAATTATGTGATTAATGTTCACACAATGATAATTATAGCGTAAACAGCGGAAGATTTGTTTAACATTTATTAACATGTGGCCCTAAAAATTTCGGCATGACCTCATCGCATGAGGAACATGCCACCAAGACTGAAAATATATATAAATACGATCAGTTTCATATCCATCAATATAAACCAGCATACACATATCAACTATGAAACACATATCCATACTGGGCTAAAATAAACATAATATACATAAACTACTCACTCCAGGGACACACCCCTGGTACATATACAACTGGGATAAGTAAGAAAATAAACCTCCAAGTGTGGCTCCCACCGGATGTACCCTCCTGACCACCTGTACTACCTGCCATTGTCCACACACAAAGACAACAACAGCCTCCCCTTGGGGGTGAGACAAAGCCCAATATGGAATTATCATAGAATATACAACATGTATCTAGAAAATGTGATATATGATGTAATGCAATGCAATGCAATGCATGTCATGTCGGTATCAGGTCAATCACCCATCCACTGGGTGTACCAGAATCAATCAAATCACTATCAAATCATAGTAGCTCGAGCCTGCCAAGCATAAGGGATAATCAGTGATGCATCGTCAAAGCGTCATCACATCCCACGTCTTGACATAGTCAGGGACATACACGGGACGACATCAGCAAGGTGCCACCAATCCCTCGTCTCAACAAATCATGGTAATCATAGGAGACCACGATTCCCTATACCTTTCGGGCCATTTAATGTCGGTCATAGTATCGCGGTACCAATCTCCAATGATTATCCCAGAATCCAGAAATAAACAGGGTATTTAAGGATCATAGCTCAACGTGCATGTCATGCATCGATGTATGTATAAAAATGATGTGTGTTAACAAAATATTTATTTTTCATACACCGATGTGCCAATTCATGAATGCTATGAATGCAACATAATTTAAATAAAATCACGTAGCCACATAATCTCACGTAATTCACAGAAGTCAACAAATCATATATCAAATGATACAGATACCTGTCGTATGTTACCCGATCGCAACATACCTTATTTTCTTCGACCCACAATGATTGTGGCTTGCTCCTTAGATGGAATTTCAATATTGAAAATCAATCTACACAATCCAAAGATGTGTTTAAATCAACTAAGTCGTTTCAATCGTTTTCTGTTACTACTTCCCTTATATCACCTAACATAATTTATGGAGTATCATTACCATAAAGATAAACAATACACATACCGTGGCTACTTTTCAAGGCTAAATGTCATTTTCTCTTGTTTTTAAGTAAAACAAATAGACTCTTCCATATCATTGTAATACTTTAATTTAATTGTCCAATATCATGACAATCCTCAAAAGAGAGGAAAATGATACTAGCCAAGAATCATTAAGTGATAAGGAACTAATTTATCATACTTTTTCTTTTATTCTGCTTATTCATTTATACTGAAAAATTATATATTTTGTTAAGTAGTTTCCTCAAATCCTAATCCTCTATGTATAAACACATGGACGTACAACCCCAAGACATTAAAATACAAATTCCATATTTCTTGAAGTTACTAACCCAATTCATCATTTTAATAAAAGAACTTACTTACAACCACATAATAACATAAGCAATTACAAAAGCAAATTCATGTTCATTTCTGTTCTACCTTTTTAGTCAATAATCAACATCAAGGCAAGACAAAAAGAAATTTTCCAATAATATATAAATGTAACAAACGATAGATTTATTTTATAATGGTAATTAACTCGATATTTTCTCCTCATAAAACCCATAATCATCAAACTTTCTTGATTCGTTTCACAAACTCAATATAATAAATATAATAAATAAAATAAATCAAGAAACTTACAAGAAATCAGAGATACTACACAACCCTGTTCGAATGATGTTCACAAGTGGAATTAGTAAAGCAAATAATCTGACAAGAAGAAGAGTACACGTTGCATTCTCTCAATTACATTAATTTTGAGATACATGCAGTGTACCACGTCTAAGTCACGAGTTTCAATAAAACAACTTGTTTGTGTCTAGCATCTCGTTTTTCTTTTATTTTAATTTACAAAATTTTCGAAAATCTCATATACATATTCAAAAATTACAGAATTATCCTATAAGTACTTTTAGAGTTTACTCATAATTATTCTTATTATTATTGTTGTTTTAACTAAAGTTAAAACTTATCATAACCTTATTATCATTAATCAAGTCGATGGGCATTATATTTCTCCACCACTTAAACAGATTTCGTCTCGAAATCTCAAGCTTATCTACAAATCACATTACCATCATATATCATATCACCAATCATAATACACATTAAAACTAAAATCAGCATACAGATCAGAATATAAACCAGGATATATGGAATATAATGGAACAGACTCAAACAAATGTGGATAAAATTCCCGTATCTTGCTTTCCAATTCCCATGTTGATTATTCTACTCCATGTCGTGTCCATTGTACTCTTACTAGCGGAATGGATTTGTTACGTAACACTTTATCCTTTTGATCCAAAATACAAACAGGATGTTCAACATAGGATAAAGAACGATCAAGTTATACTTCATCAGGTTGAAGTACATGTGATGGATCAGGTTCATATTTCCGTAGCATAGAAACATGAAATACATCGTGAATGGCAGATAAAGCTGGGGGCAATGCCAATCTATAAGCAAGATCTCCAACTCGATCAAGGATCTCATACGGGCCAACATATCGAGGTGATAGTTTGCCTCGCATGCCAAAACGAACAGTGCCTCAAAATGGAGATATTTTCAGAAAAACACGATCACCTTTTTTGAAATTCCAAGGGTCGTCTTCGCTTGTTAGCATAACTTGTTTGATGTTCCTGTGCGGCTTTCATACGATGTCTAATTAACTGAACCTTATCATTCATTTCTTGTATCATATCAGGTCCAGTCAATTGTTTTTCACCAATTTCTTCCCAGAATAAAGGTGATCTACATTGTCTTCCATATAATGCTTCAAACGGTGCCATACCAATGCTCATCTGGTAGCTATTATTATAAGAAAATTCCACCAACGGCAAAGCTTCTTGCCAACCAACATTAAAATCCATCACCACAGCACGTAGCATATCTTCAAGAGTTTGACTAGTACGCTCAGTTTGGCCATCAGTCTGAGGATGATAAGCAGTACTCATTGCCAAACGCGTACCCATAGCATCTTGGAAACTACTCCAGAATTTAGAAGTAAATGTGGGATCACGATCAGAAACAATTGAGACAGGCACACCATGCAGTCTCACAATATTCTCGATATACAAACGAGCCATCTTCTTATACGGATAAGTCCGCTCATACGGAATGAAATGTGCAGATTTAGAAAGTCGATCAATAATAACCCAAATAGCATCACAACTTCGGGGTGATCGAGGAAGATGGGTTACAAAATCCATAGCGATATGTTCCCAATTCCATTTGGGAATTTCAAGACTATGAAGTAACCCTCCAGGTTTCATTCGTTCAGCTTTTACCTGTTGGCAAACCAAGCATTTGAAAATAAATTCAGCTATATCCTTCTTCATCCGTCTCCACCAGAATTGGGGTCTTAGAGTCATATACATCTTTCGGCCTCCAGGGTGGATACTGTATTTGCTACAATGTGCTTCACGAAGAAGGGCAGATTTCAAATCAGAATTATCAGTAACAACCAACCGACCATTAAGTCGCAAGGAACCATCAGAAGATATCTGAAAGCCAGAACGATGTCCTGCAGATACAAGTTCTTTAGATTTCTGAGTTTGAGAATCATTTCGTTGGGTTTCTTGATTTTAGAAATCAATTTCGGCTCAATCTGTAATGCAGAAACAATGACAGAATTCCCATGTGAGTGAAAAGTCTAGCCAGAAGTACAGATCTCCTCATGTACTTTAGCAATACGAATAGAGGCTAGAACAGAATCATGAACTTTACGGCTAAGGGCATCCGCGGTAATGTTCACTTGTCCAGGGTGATATTGAATCTCACAATCGAAGTCCTTCAAAAGGTCCATCCACCTACGTTGCCTCATATTAAGATCAGATTGAGAAAATAGATATTTCAAGCTCTTGTGGTCCGAATATATAACATTTTTTCCCCGTATAAGTAATGGCGCCAAATTTTTAAAGCAAAAACAATTGCTGCCAATTCCAAATCATGTACGGGATATTTATTTTCATGAGATTTCAGTTGGCGAGACGCATAAGCAACCACTCGGCCATGTTGCATCAATACACAGCCCAAACCTTTTAAAGACGCATCTGTGCATACCACATATCCTCTGGTACCTGAAGGAATAGTAAGTACTGGTGCAGTGGTCAGTCTCATCTTTAGTTCAAGAAAACTTGCTTCACACCCATCTGACCATATAAATTTCTGATTTTTCTGTGTCAGCTGAGTAATAGGTTTAGCAATTTTTGAAAACCCTTTAATAAAACGACGATAATAACCAGCTAAACCCATGAAGCTTCGGACCTCAGGAACATTAGTAGGTCTCGGCCAGTTTAACACTGCTTCAACCTTAGTTGGATCAACAGAAATACCATGTCGAGAAATGACGTGGCCCAAGAATACCACCTTGTCCATCCAAAATTCACATTTGGACAATTTGGCATAAAGATGTTCAGTACGGAGAGTTTGAAGTACCAACTTCAAATGTTCAGTATGCTCCTCTTTAGATTTCGAATAGACAAGAATATCATCAATAAAGACGATAACAAATCGATCCAAGAAATCCCTGAAAACTCGATTCATTAAGTCCATAAAGACTGCAGGAGCATTAGTGAGACCAAATGGCATGACCAAGAATTCATAATGACCATACCTAGTACGAAAAGCAGTTTTAGAGACATCTTCCTCTCGAACACGCACTTGATGATATCCAGAACGAAGATCAATTTTTGAGTAGATAGAAGTGCCTTGAAGTTGATCGAATAAATCATCGATACGAGGCAATGGATACTTATTTTTCACAGTTGCCCGATTCAGTTGCCTATAATCGATGCACATTCGCATCGTACCTTCTTTCTTTCGAACAAATAGAACTGGAGCTCCCCATGGCGAAACACTCGGTCGAATATATCCTTTCTCGAGAAGATCCTGTAATTGGTCTTTCAATTCTTTTAATTCCAACGGTTCCATACGATAAGGAGCTTTGGAAATAGGTGCAGTACCCGAACAAGATCAATACTGAATTCAACTTCTCGATGAGGAGGAAAACCAGGAATCTCATCGGGAAAGACATCAGGAAATTCTTTGACTACAGGAATATCAGATAAAGATGGCTCCTTTTTTCGATATATCAATAGCATAGATAAGAAAACCCTCATTCCCGCTACATAAAAGTCGGGACATTTCAAGAGACGATATCAATGGAATTTTCCCTTGGGAACCCTTGCCATAAAAATTCCACTTAGGTCCATCAATTGGTCGGAATCGAACTACCCCATGACAACAATCAACAGTAGCTCGATTTGTAGAGAGAACATCCATGCCAACAATGCAATCAAAGTCGTGCATAGGGAGGACGATCAAATTTAAGAATAGAACATTATCCTCATAAATTAACACACGATTATGCACAACCTGCTCAGATAAGATAATTCTTCCTGCTGGTGTAGCTATCGATAAGGTATGATCTAATGAAGTACAGATAATATCATGCGATGCCACAAATGCATGCGATATGAATGAGTGGGATGCTCCTGTATCAAATAACACATGTGCAGGATAATCACATAACGTGCAAATACCTGCAATAAGACCACCAGGAGCCTCCTTTGCCTGATCCTCAGTCATGGCGTACACTCTGGCCTGAGGAGGACCCGAAACAGTCTGACCTCGAGATCCTCGATACTGTGGAACATTTGACTGCTGAAATGATGGCATGGGAGCAGTAGGAACAATAGGAGCAGTACGTCTAAAAGTACTGGGACCACCAGGAAATCGTGGTTGAAAGAGCCATGCCTCGGTTAGGACAAACACGTGAATAATGACCTGCCCACAGTTGTGACATATACCAGACATACCTTGACATTGTTCAATGGTATGTCTGCCACCACAGTGATTACAGTAAGGACCAGTATAAACACTTCTTTGTCGAGATCCACTGGAACCGGAAGATGAGGAAGCAGAAGAGCCTTTCTTCTTGAATATTGAACCTTTAGGACGCAAAGCATGTTGCCGAATAGGTACTGATGGCGGAGGAAGAAACTGTGGACCTCCCCGTCTAAGTCCTGATTCTACCGTCTTTGCTCTCTCCACTGCATCAGCATAAGTCGTAGGGGAGCCAGCAGTCACTAAAGTAAATAGGGTAGGCTGCAACCCATTGACAAACCTATTAAATTTTGCCTTTGGATTTGCCGCTACATGTGGTGCATATTTCAGTAGGATAGAAAATTTTGAGGCATATTCTTCAACTGTCATGGTTCCCTGCCGCAAATTATTAAATTCATTTTCCTGAGCAGTATAATAAGATGGTGGTGAATACTGCTCCAGAAATTGGGCCTTAAAGACATCCCAAGATACTTCAACTCCAGCTTCAACCAAACCAATCTCAACGGCTTCCCACCAAGATTGTGCATTACCCTTCAACTGATATAGGGCAAGTGGCAGTTTACGATATTCAGGATACTCAATCAGTCTGAATAGATGTTCAATCTCTTTCAACCACGATTCAGCTCGTGCAGAACCCTCTGTTCCACGGAATTTGGGCGGATGTAAATTCTGAAATCGAGCCATTACAAGATCCATGGACATCTCTTCAAACTGATCAATCACACGCTCAATACTGGTGCTATTGGCAGCCTCAGCTTCAATAGAAGGTGCCTTGTGGTAGCGTTTATCGCGTACGCCCAAATTAACCCTCTCAAGTTAATAACAGTAATGAATGTAGTAGCGTGAGTAGGGATCGATCCCACGAGGAAGGTTATATCTTTGTGTTAATTTATTCAAACGAAAATAAAAAGGGGTTTTTGAAATCATTTGAATAATACTACTACTATGATGCAAAATTAAACTAGATGAATTAACTTATGAGAAAAGAGCGATTCTCGATTTTCGGTTAACTTTACAATTGGTGTTTACTATCTTGGTGATAAGTGTATTTTATACACTTATATTTCTTCTTGTTTTGCATGGTTTAGTGTTAGTTTTCGATCAGAATTACACTTTTGGTTGTGTTATGTGTTGTTTTGCAGGAATCCAGGTAATTACATGTTTTGTGGACTAAAAGGGTGCAAATGACGGAAGGAACGGATGAATTGAAGTAAAAAATCAACACTTTGAATCCAAGGAACAGGCGTAATTACGCCTGTCTTGAGGCGTAACTACGCCTAAGCTACGGCATTTGAGCTTTTAAAAGAATTTCTTGAGGCGTAACTACGCCTGATGTGAGGCGTAACTACGCCTGTCTCACGGCAATTGTGATTTTGAAGAATTTTAAGTGGCGTAATTACGCCACTTTTGAGGCGTAACTACGCCAGTCACGCGGGAAGCCAGACTTTGGGACACGTCGACAGGCGTAACTGCGCCACTTCGGAGGCGTAATTACGCCTGATGAATTTTGGCAATTTTGGAGACTTTCCTTAGTTGATTGCACGGGACTTTTAAAGGGTTTAGAGGAGGATTTTCGAAGGCTATTCAGACTTAGACATATTTTGGGAGTGAAAGGGGCTAGGGTTGAAGAACGGAGAAGAATAACGACGACGGCTCGGAGCAAAAAGTAGAGAATTCATCACGAGACGGCGGCGTTCATCGGAGATCGAAGAATAGCGTCCAATTCGTTTTGTATCTCTAAACTTTTCTCAATTTTTATGGGTTATTTAAACATGTCTATGTGTTTAAATACTTCTAGCATGAGCTAATTTTATTTTCTAGGAGACGATGTAGCTTGTTTTTAAACTACGCTTATTATGAATTGATTGAAGTTTATTTGGATTTCCGTATGGTTTATTTATGTTTTCCTGTTCTTAATGCTTTTAATCTACTGGCCATGGATTGAATGATTCCATATTTGTGATCTATCACTCGGGAGAGGGGGTTATGAATAGGAAAGAAGGAATTCGTATCGTGGTAGTTATATTGTTCGGAAGGCCTATAACTCCATAGAAGTCGTCATAGGAATTACTGCGCTTTTACAATTGTTTGATAATTAATCTTAGATAGGGATATCAAGATTAATGTTAGATAATTATTTCTGCTTAACACCCGGGAGGGGGAGTAGAAACAAATAAGAATTCTCGGCTAGTAAACTAGGAAATCCATAAAATGGAAATCGAGGAATGATAAGTGTAGGATGAACAAGTGAAAATAATGAGTTGATCTCAACTCGAACTGTGACGGGGGTGGCGAGTTTGCATTGACTATAGGAAACTCAACAAGGCCACAAGGAAGGACCACTTCCCTCTTCCATTTATTGATCAGATGCTTGACAGGTTAGCCGGTTATTGTTATTACTGTTTTTTAGATGGCTATTCAGGATATAATCAAATTGCCATAGACCCTGAGGATCAAGAGAAGACAACGTTTACCTGTCCATATGGCACCTTTGCGTTTAGAAGAATGCCTTTTGGTTTGTGCAACGCACCTGCTACTTTTCAACGGTGCATGATGGCGATATTTTCAGATATGGTGGAGGAGATCCTTGAAGTCTTCATGGACGACTTTTCGGTATTTGGTTCCTCTTTTGATCATTGTTTGCATAACATATCTCTTGTGTTACAGCGCTGCCAAGAAAAGAACCTCGTGTTAAATTGGGAGAAATGTCACTTTATGGTGCAAGAGGGTATTGTCCTTGGCCATAAGGTGTCATCTCAAGGACTTGAAGTGGATAGAGCAAAAGTGGTTGCAATTGAGAAGCTTCCACCTCCGAACAATGAGAAGGCTATTAGGAGCTTCCTTGGACATGCCGGGTTTTATCGCCGTTTTATTAAAGATTTTTCTAAAATAGCTAAGCCCTTGTGTAATTTGTTAGAAAAGGACTCACCTTTTGTCTTTGATGATTTGTGTTTGCAGGCATTTAACAGGCTAAAGAAAGCACTTATATCTGCACCAATCATCATAGTGCCGGATTGGAAGGAGCCATTTGTTTTAATGTGTGATGCCAGCGACTATGCTGTGGGAGCAGTTTTGGGGCAAAAGAGAGACAAGATTTTTAGGGCGATCTACTATGCAAGTAGAACTCTTGATGGAGCCCAACAGAATTACACGACCACCGAGAAAGAGATGCTAGCTGTAGTGTATGCATTCGACAAATTTAGAGCATATCTGATCGGGACAAAGGTCATAGTTTACACAGATCATGCAACGATTCGTTATCTTTTTGCCAAGAAGGATGCGAAACCCCGGTTGATTAGATGGATCTTGTTGCTACAAGAGTTTGATTTCGAGATCTTGGATAAAAAGGGCAGTGAAAATCAAGTAGCAGATCACTTATCTCGGTCGGAGTTGGAGGATCGAATGGATCATGGAGTCATACAAGAGAACTTTCCTGATGAACATCTCTTTGAGGTATGTACTAAAACTCCGTGGTTCGCTGATTTTGCTAATTATTTGTCGTGTGGTATATTGCCTCCGGACCTCACTTATCAGCAAAGGAAGAAGTTCTTTCATGATGTGAAGAATTATTACTGGGAGGAACCGTATGTATTCAGACGCTGTGCAGACCAAATTGTCCGGAGATGCGTAACTGAGGAGGAATCAAGAGAGATTCTTGAAAAGTGTCACTCCAGACCTTATGGAGGACATTTTGGAGCAGCAAGGACAGCAGCAAAAGTGCTTCAATCGGGTTTCTATTGGCCAGAGCTACATCGAGACAGTTATACTTTGGTGAAGACGTGTGATCGTTGTCAGCGCATTGGTAATATTTCTAAACGCCATGAGATGCCGTTGACAAATATCTTGGAAGTAGAAATCTTCGATGTATGGGGTATTGATTTCATGGGCCCCTTCCCACCATCTTGTGGACAGTCCTATATTCTGCTAGCAGTGGACTATGTTTCTAAGTGGGTTGAAGCGATTGCCACATCGACTAATGACGCTCAGGTCGTGGTCAAGTTCGTGCAAAAGAACATCTTTACACGGTTTGGTACTCCGAGATCGATTGTCAGTGATGAAGGGTCTCACTTTTGTAACAAGATCTTCAGTGCTCTGATGACGAAATACACTGTGAGGCATAAGATTGCATTGGCTTATCATCCACAGACTAATGGCCAAGCCGAAATTTCTAACCGAGAAATTAAGCTAATTCTTGAAAAGACTGTCAGTATTAACCGGAAGGATTGGGCCCTGAAATTGGATGATGCATTATGGGCATACCGCACTGCATTCAAAACTCCCATAGGGATGTCCCCATATCGTCTAGTCTTTGGGAAAGCATGCCACTTACCGGTCGAGTTGGAACATCGGGCTTTCTGGGCAATCAAGAAGCTGAACTTTGATTTGAAGGCTGCTGGTGAGCAACGGTTGCTACAGCTCACTGAGATGGATGAGTTTCGTAATGAAGCGTACGAAAATGCTAAGATCTACAAGGAGCGAACGAAGAATTGGCATGACAAGCAAATCGTGAGAAGAGAGTTTATTCCTGGTCAGAAAGTGCTACTATATAACTCTCGTCTCCGACTATTTCCAGGAAAGTTGAAGTCACGATGGTCTGGGCCGTTTACTATTGAGAAAGTGACCCCATATGGAGCAATTGAACTGAAATGCGATGACGGTCACACATTTCAAGCGAATGGGCAGCGATTGAAGCATTATTTTGGGGAAGAAGTAAGAGACGTGGACGAGGTTCACCTGAGTGAGCCTAAGTGAATGGATGGAAGACAGTCGGGCCGAGGACTATAAACTAAGCGCTTTTCGGGAGGCAACCCGAATCATGTATCCTTATTTTATTTTTATTTTAAAAAATAAAAAAAAAAAAAATTTGAGATGCCGTAGGCGAGGCGTAACTACGCCTCCTTCAAGGCGTAATTACGCCTACCATTTTTTTTAAAATTTTGAAATGCCGTAGGCGAGGCGTAATTACGCCTCTCCAGCGGCGTAATTACGCCTCGCGTTTTTTTTTGCCCCTTCCCCTAAATTTTTCAATTTCGATTTTTTTCTCCTCAATCTCTCTTAATTATGATATCCCACCTCTAAAGTCTATATTTTATCGATTAATTGCAGGTTTTTGGAGTCGACTGGTGCAAGGAAGCAAGTTTAGGGGGTTGCAACAAAGTGGTCTAGCTTAGCCAACCAATTCGAAAGTTCTTCATCTAAGGATTGCCGTCGATTTTCCAGCCAGCACTTTTCCCACAACCGCCCCCGACGATATGGATGACGATGACCACTGACGGTCATCGATTAGGTATGTGCATCGTTCTATTTATTCCTTCATGTGTATGCATTGAGGACAATGCACATTTCTAAGTTTAGGGGGGTACTTTGAACTAGTCAAACTACGTGGATTTCTGTTGCTTTTGTGTGTTTGTTTTCCTTATTTTTATTGGTTTGTCTCGATTTAGAGTCTGTTGAGTTTTGAGT
Source organism: Haberlea rhodopensis (assembly GCA_907163345.1). NCBI lineage: Eukaryota > Viridiplantae > Streptophyta > Magnoliopsida > Lamiales > Gesneriaceae > Haberlea > Haberlea rhodopensis. The sequence continues at coordinate 2,355,244 of CAJQUN010000056.1, forward strand.
GTCATAAGTTGTATTACGAGTCAGTTGAGGCCAATGATGAAAAATTGAGTTGATTTGTGGAAAATTTTAAAATTTTCATGTTTTCATGTTTTCATGTTGCTCTCGAGTTCTCACATATTCTTGCACTAGAACCCATGACCATTTGATTAATCAATGATGATTTGAACAAACACAAAAATGATATAGGCAATTCTTGATAATTTGGGCCTTGATTCTTTCATAGAAAATTGCCATAGTAGCCTCTTTGAGCTTAAATGTAAAAGAATGAGGATTGAATTGTTGCAATATATTTTATAATCTCATTCAAATTTGTTTCTTATATCACCTTGGTTTTGAGATACTATTTGAGCACATTGGTCAAGTCATGTAAGTTATTTGTGAATTGAGAGTAGTATAGAACTTACTATAGTAATCTTTGAGGCGAAATACAGACATATGTGGCTTAGGAATGATTTAGGCAATTTTTTTTTATCGTTTGAGCCTTTGAAGCCACCAAATGACATCATTTTATCTTTAGTTACCCTTTTGAGCTTATTGAAAATCGAATGGCATGTGCTTAGGCACATAATAACCCTCATTCGGCATCATTTCAAAAATCCCACATTGACCACCTTGCTGAAGCTTATACACTATTGCCTACCCTCAAGGGAGTAAGCTTCTATTGCGCTTTAAAAGTTCAAATAACTCCTACGATCTTAATTGAAAATGAGAAGTGGAGTAATAAAAAAAAAAAAAAAAAGAGAAAAATAATGAGGTGAATAATGATAAGGAGGATGAGAAAAGAGGATGAATTGAAATGAAAAGAAAATTGATGAATCATCAATAGAAGGAGTCGAAAGCGGGATGAGAATGCGCAAATTGATTATAATTTCAACTTACTCTCTTGCTTTGAATACCTTTCCTTTTATTGAAGCCATGAGCCAAAGCCTAACGTTACAAGCTTATTAAGACCTATTGACCAAGCCACATTTGTCTAATATACTAGTGGAGAAGGTTATGAATAGTGAACCTATGACACTCGAGAAACACTTGTAATAAACATGGTTTTGACATTCACATATGAGCATCTCATTACCTAGTCTTGATGCATTGTTAGCATTCATCAAAATACACTCTGTTTTTTAACAATGCAATTTGAACCTATGCCTTGCAAAATCCTATTGATTTGTGTGAGTTAAGATTGCTTCACTGATTACATGGAAATGGTAGCACACACACACGTGAGAATTCTTGAGAAAATGATATGCATGTCTGAATACTTCTGAGGCCTACACAATTGGAATGTTTTACAACTTTGTTTTGTGTGTCTTTTTGTGTCAGTTTAGTTTTGATTTGTTTTTGTTTTGTTTTTGTGTTGTTTTGCTCGGGACTAGCAAAAGTTTAAGTTTAGGGGGTTTGATAAGTGTATTTTATACACTTATATTTCTTCTTGTTTTGCATGGTTTAGTGTTAGTTTTCGATCAGAATTACGCTTTTGGTTGTGTTATGTGTTGTTTTGCAGGTAATTACATGTTTTGTGGACTAAAAGGGTGCAAATGACGGAAGGAACGGATGAATTGAAGTAAAAAATCAACACTTTGAATCAAAGCAACAGGCGTAATTACGCCTGTCTTGAGGCGTAACTACGCCTAAGCTACGGCATTTGAGCTTTTAAAAGAATTTCTTGAGGCGTAACTACGCCTGATGTGAGGCGTAACTACGCCTGTCTCACGGCAATTGTGATTTTGAAGAATTTTAAGTGGCGTAATTACGCCACTTTTGAGGCGTAACTACGCCAGTCACGCGGGAAGCCAGACTTTGGGACACGTCGACAGGCGTAACTACGCCACTTCGGAGGCGTAATTACGCCTGATGAATTTTGGCAATTTTGGAGACTTTCCTTAGTTGCACGGGACTTTTAAAGGGTTTAGAGGAGGATTTTCGAAGGCTATTCAGACTTAGACATATTTTGGGAGTGAAAGAGGCTAGGGTTGAAGAACGGAGAAGAATAACGACGACGGCTCGGAGCAAAAAGTAGAGAATTCATCACGAGACGGCGGCGTTCATCGGAGATCGAAGAATAGCGTCCAATTCGTTTTGTATCTCTAAACTTTTCTCAATTTTTATGGGTTATTTAAACATGTCTATGTGTTTAAATACTTCTAGCATGAGCTAATTTTATTTTCTAGGAGACGATGTAGCTTGTTTTTAAACTACGCTTATTATGAATTGATTGAAGTTTATTTGGATTTCCGTATGGTTTATTTATGTTTTCCTGTTCTTAATGCTTTTAATCTACTGGCCATGGATTGAATGATTCCATATTTGTGATCTATCACTCGGGAGAGGGGGTTATGAATAGGAAAGAAGGAATTCGTATCGTGGTAGTTATATTGTTCGGAAGGCCTATAACTCCATAGAAGTCGTCATAGGAATTACTGCGCTTTTACAATTGTTTGATAATTAATCTTAGATAGGGATATCAAGATTAATGTTAGATAATTATTTCTGCTTAACACCCGGGAGGGGGAGTAGAAACAAATAAGAATTCTCGGCTAGTAAACTAGGAAATCCATAAAATGGAAATCGAGGAATGATAAGTGTAGGATGAACAAGTGAAATCGTACTCCTAGATTCGTCTCCAACTGATTTTTTTTTCAACTCAATATTTGATCATCGTTAGTTAATTAATTTTTATTCTTCGCATAACACTCAACTATTCGATTCTCTAAATAAAGCAAAGATTATTTTAATTCAGTACTTAGATTTAACTATTTAATCAATCTCTGTGGGTTCGACATCTTTCTATATTAAAACTTGACTACCGTGCGCTTGCGGTAAGGGATTTTTCACAACACTTGGTCATCGATCTTCACATACGATTCAATTCTCTTATGAATATTCATCGTGGACGTTTAATCCAATAATCAAAGTCCTATCTCACCTTAAGTTTAGTTAAGTAGCCCAAGCGTTCTAGTTTAACACTTATCAAACAATCAATCAAAATACAAGCGATTAAGATTTAAATCGATAATGGCGTAATTACGTCTGATAATGGCGTAATTACGTCTGTCCTCCATTTTTCTGGCGATTCGTATTTTGGCCGTAACTTTCTCCTAGAAATCCGAATTGATGAATCAGCTGTCCACGCGAAGATAACTCAAAGTTCTACAACTTTTCTATGGACCACATTCCCAAAACATGGCTCGAACATATTGAAATTTGAGGAGAAAAGAGCAACATGTGTCTTGGATTCTGGTTTTTCCTCTTTTCTTCAACTTTAGTCATTCTTTCATCATTTTAGCTTGATTTCTTCACATTTCCCTACATTTACACAAATATACGATTAGGTAGCATATGTATCAATTTATCAATCAAAATAGACCAAATCGTAGATAATTAAGCGCAATAGATGTGTCTATTTCTAGTCACATCAAACACCCTCATACTTACTCTTTACTCGACCTCGAGTAAATCAGATAAAACTATAATCTTTTTGCTTGGCTCATAGCATCATAACAAACTAACTTGTTCTCACTTTAATGCCTCAACAATTTTAAACATGCATAGTAATGAAAGGTGGTGAAAAATTAATAATGGAACAAGTTCAATCCCTAAACATCTCATACTCAACAAAGTAGTGAATGTGCGTGTGTGGTCATAAACAAGTGTTGTGTACAAATTATAGATCCAAAAGATGCAAATCCACAATAGTTCAAGTCATACACTAACACAAGTATAAGCTCACTTGCACCCTCTTCTCCACTATCTTAGCTACTTTGCAAACACGAATCAAGTAGGTCTTTATTAGCTTGTAGCTTGGCCTAGGTATTGGCTTATGAAAGAAAGGGTAAAAGTATATCAAACAAGAGAGTATGATGATATGCACACTAAAGGCTTCTCTTCTTGCTTGAATTTTTCAACATTTTTCTTCTTTTGTGCCTTGGCTCCCCTTGGAGTCATATTTGTATTATTCTTTTCAAGGCAAATTTTTTCTTTCATGCATTTCATTCTTTTGACAATGAAGCTCAAAATATATGAATCAATGAATACATAAGTGCATGTGAATGAAACACATCATACTCCCTTCAAAGGTGTGGATAGAATTCATATTTAGGCTCATTAGGGAAGGATGATAAGCTAGTCAAAGAATGTCGAATGGGGGTCGTGTGTATGCTTAGCATACAACCATTCTTTTGCATTAAGGCTCAAAAAGGGTACTAGTGATTGATTTTCTTTACATGGTAGGCTTTAAAGGCTCAAACGCATCAAAGATCGCCTATATCACTTTCATGTTTGCAAGTAGTCTAGACATACGTCTCAAAGAGCATGTAGTTAAGTTCTAGCATGTATTAGAGACTTCTTAAGATTATCACAAAATTCACACAATCTTCACTAAGCTATGCACACTTCACAAGCCATGACAATAATGTGCTCAAAATATTCAACTACTAAGTTAAAGTAAAATTTGCATTAGAGTTCAAAGTGTTCCAAGGTTAACAATTCACCTATATTCAAAAGCATGCATGATATGAATTAGGTTTCATCATGGGCTAGTGATTCTAAACATGTGTTCATTACTAACTATGAGCAAATTTTTCGATTTTTTTGTATTTTTGTATGAGAAAAGCAATAACACACCACTAATCCCTCCCCCATACTTAAATCTTACATTGTCCCCAATGTAAGACATAATACAAGAGAAAAGAAAAGTCTAACTATTAAAGCAATAAAAATGAAAATAAAAGGGAGAAAGGAAACTAACTCCCCTTGGGTTGCCTCCCAAGCAGCGCCTCTGTTTAACGTTGGTGGCCCGACGCCAGTTCATGGATCACGTGATGCTTGGTGGATCTTCGAGATCCATTTTTCCTTCTTTAGCGGCATGGAAACCTTCATAGTATGGTTTCAGTCTATGTCCGTTCACCTTGAATGTCTTATCTTTTGCTAGGCTTTGAACCTCAACTGCACCATGAGGAAAAACAGCAGTTACTATAAAAGGTCCAACCCATCGAGAGAGCGTAGTTTACCTGGAAAGATGCGAAGGCGGGAAAGGTATAGGAGGACTTGTTGACCAACGACAAACTCCTTCCTCGAGATCATTTTGTCATGAAAGGTCTTCGTTTTCTCTTTGTAGATCTTGGAGCTTTCATACGCATCATTGCGGATCTCTTCCAACTCTTGCAATTGCAGCTTTCTATGTTCTCCGCTCTTGTCCATAGCCATGTTGAAGTGCTTGATGGCCCAAAAAGCTCGATGCTCCAACTCTACAGGCAAATGACATGGTTTACCAAAGATTAGTCTATAAGGAGACATACCTATTGGCGTCTTGTATGCAGTCCGATAAGCCCACAGTGCATCATCTAGTCTTAAGCTCCAATCCTTCCTAGTGGGATTTACCGTCTTTTCCAAGATGGATTTGATTTCTCGATTTGAAACTTCGGCTTGTCCATTTGTTTGCGAGTGGTAGGCGGTGGACACCTTGTGTGTCACATGGTACTTCTTTAATAGACTCTCCACCGTCCTATTGCAAAAATGGGCGCCTCGATCACTTATGATTGCTCTTGGAGTCCCAAACCTAGAGAAAATGTTATGCTTTATAAAACCTGCAACAACTTTTGAATCATCAGTACGGGTGGCTAAAGCTTCCACCCATTTCGACACATAATCCACAACAAGTAAAATGTAAATGTGGCCAAAAGATTGTGGAAACGGTCCCATGAAGTCGATGCCCCATACATCAAAGATTTCACAATAAAGTATGGGTTGTTGGGGCATCTAATTTCATTGAGATATGTTACCTGTCTTTTGGCACTCATGGCATGATTTGCAGAAATTATATGCATCACGAAATAAAGTTGGCCAAAAGAATCCACATTCTAATACCTTGTATGCCGTTCTTTTGGCTCCAAAGTGGCCACCAACCTCATGTGAATGACAAAAACGGAGTATGGAAGATACCTCATTGCCCGGAATGCAACGCCGAAGAACTTGATCAGCACAATGTTTCCATAAGTATGGCTCATCCCAAACATAGTATTTGGCGTCGCTTCAAACTTTCGCCTTTTGAGTCCTATTCAATCCAGTAGGGAAAGTATTAGTGGCCAAAAAATTAGCAATACTTGCATACCATGGTAAAATGTCGTGCACGGCAGAGAGTTGTTCATCCGGGAATTCTTCTTTGAAACACGGTGTATCATTCACATGAATCAAGCGACTTAGGTGATCCGCCACTTTATTTTCTATTCCTCGCTTGTCTTTGATTTCAACATCAAATTCACTCAAAAGTAAGATCCATCTTATCAGCCTTGGCTTTGCCTCCTTCTTCGTGATCAAGTAGTGAAGAGCTGCATGATCTGCATGATCAGAATAAACAACAACTTTAGCACCGAGCAAATAAGATCGAAATTTTTCTAAAGAAAATACAACAGCTAATAGCTCATTTTCAGTAGTGGAATAGTTTCGCTGGGCATCATTCAAGGTCATGGAGGCATAGTAGATGGCATGGGAAATCTTTCCAATCTTTTGGCCTAAAATAGCGCCTACTGCATAATCGCTTGCATCACACATGATCTCAAATGGCTTGCTCCAATCAGGCGGTTGGATAATTGGTGTGGATGTCAATGATGCCTTCAATGTGTCAAATGCAGTCTTGCACACCTCATCAAACTCGAATGCTACAACCTTTTGCAACAATTTGCACAATGGTGATGCTATCTTGGCGAAGTCCTTGATATACCTCCTATAGAAACCTGCATGGCCAAGAAAGGAACGCACATCCCGTACACAAATAGGATAAGGTAGAGACTTAATAATGTCAATTTTTGCTTTGTCTACCTCCATACCTTTGGATGAGACCACATGACCCAAAACAATACCTTGTTCTACCATGAAGTGGCATTTTTCAGAATTTAGCACAAGATTTGTTTCTATGCAACACTTTAGGACAAGGTGAGGTTAGTTAGACAAGCATTGAATGAGTTACCATAAACAGTAAAATCATCCATGAATACCTCTAATATGTGCTCAGTGTACTCTGAAAATATACTAACCATGCACCGTTGGAAAGTGGCTGGTGCGTTGCAATGTCCAAAGGGCATGCGCCTATAAGCGAAGGTTCCAAAGGGGCATGTGAACGTAGTCTTTTCTTGATCTTCCGGAGCAATCGCAATCTGAAAATAACCTGAATATCCATCAAGAAAACAGTAATAAGAATGACATGCTAACCTTTCAAGCATTTGATCAATGAAGGGCAATGGAAAATGGTCCTTGCGGGTCACGGTGTTCAATTTTGCGGTAGTCAATGCAAACTCTCCACCCATTCTCAATGCGGGTGGTCACTAATTCATCGTCTTTGTTCCTCACCACTGTAATGCTAGTCTTCTTTGGAACTACTTGGACAGGGCTGACCCACTGGCTATCAGAAATAGGGTATATCATTCCAACTGCAAGAATATTTAAGATTTCCTCTTTCACTACTTCCATCATCGGTGGGTTGAGTTTCCTTTGCGGTTGGCGTGTTGGTTTTGATCCTTCTTCAAGTAGAATCATATGCATGCATGTCGAGGGGCTTATTCCTTTGATGTCAGCAATGGTCCATCCTATCGCGGTCTTGTGCTCCTCTAGCACTTGAATGAGCTCCTTCTCTTGGCTATCTCCCAACTTGCTAGAGATTATTACCGGTAATGTGTTTCCTTCTCCAAGGAACACATACTTTAGGTGACTTGGTAATGGCTTCAATGCAATAGTGGGTGCCTGCGATACAGAAGGGAGAGGCCTAGAATTAGGAATAGGCAATGACACAAACGAAATGTTACCTTGTATCTCGGGCGTGGTATCCAACGCAGTGATGTTGTGTTCCACCTCATCTCCAAGTGGCAACTCTTCCTCGAAATGATTTAGAGGGGTGGTGAGGGCTATCTCCAATTCATCTTTACCTGTAGTCTCAAACATGCATTGTGACAAGTAATCAATAATATCGATAGAGTATACAGTATCATCATCGTCACAAGGATATTTCATGGCATCATGTATATTGAATTTAACGACCTCACCATCAAATTCCATTGTGAGTGTGCCACTATGAACATCTATCTTAGTCTTTGATGTTTTCAAGAAGGGTCTCCCTAACAATATAGGGCTACTATTGTCACCCTTAGCCATATCAAGCACATAAAAATCGGCGGGAAATACCAACTCATTTACTTGCACTAAGACATCTTCTAAAATCCCTCTAGGATATGCATTAGATCTATCCGCTAGTTGGACAACTACCCTTGTTTCACTTAAAGGCCCTAGGTTTAAAGAAGCATAGAGAGAGTATGGCATGACGTTTATCGATGCTCCTAAATCTAGCATAGCTTTTTCAAGACGTGTTGTACCAATTGTGCATGGGATAGTGAACATACATGGGTCCTTGCACTTGGTAAGGATTTTCCTTTGAATGACCGCTGAGATGTTCTCCCCCAACTCAACTTTGCGGCATCCTTTCAGCTTTTGTTTCCTCTTGGATGTGCACAACTCTTTTAAAAACTTTGCATAGCGGGGCACTTGCTTGATTGCATCCAACAGTGGAATGTTCAGCTCACATTTTTGAAAGGTTTCATAGAGGTCCTTGATGTTTTCATTCCTCCTATCTTCCTGATACGCAAGAGGGAGAGGGGGTTCAATCTTATACTCATAAGTGAGAGGAGATTTACCTTTTTGTTCCTCCTTTTGTATAGAATCTTTCTCCATGGGCTCGATCTCTTTCTCCTCTTTATGATGTGTCTCGAGTTCTTTCCCACTCCTTAGTTTAATTGCACTTGCATTTTCCCTTGGATTCACGACTGGTTGTGATGGTAGGGTGCTTGATCTTTGAGACTCTATACGATTTATTGCTGTGGCTAACTGTCCCATTTGAGTGCTCAAGCTTTGGATGCTTGCTCTTGTTTCCTGTTGAAATTTCACAGATCCATTAGCAATTTCCTTAACAATTTTCTAGATACTCACCAGGTGTTGGAGTCGGAACGGCTTGTTGTGGCCTTTGGAACGGTGGTCTATACGGTGGTGGTTGGTGTTGTATCTGTGGCTCAGCTTGATTCCCATATCTCAAATTTGGATGATCTCGCCATCATGGGTTGTATGTGCTAGAATAGGGATCATACTTCCATTGTGGATGTCCCGGAAATCCGCCCGCTGCATTTGCTTCCTCAATAGATGGTTCTTGAAGTGTGGGGCAAGCGTCAGTTGGATGATTCAGTAGTGCATAAATCCCACATACCTTAGCACTTTGTCCAATTCCAATTTCAAGTTATTTCACGATACCTGTTAAGTCAATCAATTGTTGTTCGAGACTAGACACATTTACCTCGCCTTGACTCCTAGGCTTATGGTCCGATCGAGCAGTCCCAAACTGTTGAGAGTTGGCTGCCATGTTCGCAATCAAGTGTCTTGCCTCCGTGGGTGTCTTATCCACAAATGCTCCTCCACTTGCAGCGTCAACCAAGTTCCTGTCATTTGGCAAAAATCCCTCATAAAAATATTGAATAAGTAAGTGCTCACTTATCTGATGTTGAGGGCAGCTTGCACAAAGCTTTTTGAAGCGCTCCCAATATTCATGCAGTGATTCCTCGTGGCGTTGTCTAATGCCGTATATGTCTTTGCGTATATTCGTCGCCCTTGATGCAGGAAAGTATTTCTCCAAGAAGGTTATTTTCAGCTCGTTCCATGTAGTGATGGATCCAGAAGGTAAATAGAAGAGCCAATCCTTAGCAGCGTCCTTCAAAGAGAACGGAAAATCTCGTAATTTGATTTGTTCCTCAGTTATGCCAGTTGGCTTCATTGTAGTGCATACTACAGGAATTCCATCAAATGCTTATGCGGATCCTCACCTGCAAGGCCATGAAAAGAAGGTAAAAGATGTATTAGGCCAGATTTTATTTCAAAATTTATATTAGTAGCAAGTGTAGGAAAGGTTATGCAGAGAGGCTGCTGATCCAAAGTAGGATTCGCTAATTGTCGTAAGCTTTGATTCTCCGCCATGATAGTCCTTTCCTCTTCTTCTTTTACTTGTCTTCGATTTTCTCTCCTTAGTTGGTGTAAAGTCCTTTCTATCTCGGGATCGTATTGATGTTCGTCCTCCTCTAATGAAAAATCGCCAGCGTGCATGAACAAACAGGTAAAAAGCACGGGAAGAAGAATATCAATAAAAAAATTAACACAAATTAATAAAATTGCCTTCCCCACGGGCCAAAATTTGGTGTGCGTTTATCGCGTACGCCCAAATTAACCCTCTCAAGTTAATAACAGTAATGAATGTAGTAGCGTGAGTAGGGATCGATCCCACGAAGAAGGTTATATCTTTGTGTTAACTTATGCAAACGAAAATAAAAAGGGGTTTTTGAAATCAATTGAATAATACTACTACTATGATGCAAAATTAAACTAGATGAATTAACTTAGAGAAAAGAGTGATTCTCGGTTTTCGGTTAACTTTACAATTGGTGTTTACTATCTTGGTCATCGATCTTCACATACGATTCAATTCTCTTATGAATATTCATCGTGGACGTTTAATCCAATAATCAAAGTCCTATCTCACCTTAAGTTTAGTTAAGTAGCCCAAGCGTTTTAGTTTAACCCTTATCAAACAATCAATCAAAATACAAGCGATTAAGATTTAAATCGATGATAGCATATGAACTAGTGAGATCGATGAATCTAAACAACATAATCCAAGCGTCTATGTTTAATCTAGTCAATTGTTTTTCCTAAGAATTTAACAAACTCACAAGCGGAATTTAATTAGTCTTAGTTGCTTCGTAAATTAGATGGATCAAACTATTCCGTATTTGATATCTAATTTAGCGTTAAATTGTATGAAAGATAGCTAGGTGATCAATCCAACAATCATGCATAACAATTATGACAATCAAATCAAAAAAAACAATTGATACTCAAAGAAAATCAATAATCAAAACTTATCTCACAAGAATCGTAAACATCCAATGTATCGTTTTCCTAAACCGAGAATCACAAAAGTATTTAGCTACTCATAACTAGATTAAAAACAAGAAAAATTAATCTAGAAAGCATCAAACTAATAGGAAAAGAAAAAGTTCCTAAAAGGAAGCACGATTCCGACTTGTCGATTCCGTCCTCGTTCTTCGAGTGTTTTTCACAAAAATTGAAAGAAAAATTATTCTAAAATATAAAAATTATTTCTAAAGTCTGAATTCTCTCTAAAAGAGACTAATTTTTGAGTATATGAGGTATGGAGGCTGATGGGTAGGTTAAATTATATGTAGGAAGGAAAGAAATCAAGTCTTTACACTTTCCAAAACTCTACAGGCGTAGCTACGCCAGAAAATGGCGTAAAGACGCCTGATGACGTGTCAACAATATGGCTTCCCGCGTTTTTGGCGTACTTACGCCTCCAAATGGCGTAATTACGCCTGTCCATGCCGTAGCGTTGGCGTAATTACGCCCGATAATGGCGTAATTACGCATGTCCTCCATTTTTCTGGCGAGTTTCATATTTTGGCCGTAATATTCTCGTGCAAACTCCGAATTTGATGAATCAGCTATCCACGCGAAGATAACTCAAAGTTCTACAACTTTTCTACGGACCACATTTCCAAAACATGGCTCGAACATATAGAAATTTGAGGAGAAAGGAGCAACATGTGTCTTGGATTCTGATTTTTTCCTCTTTTCTTCAACTTTAGTCATTCTTTCATCATTTTAGCTTGATTTCTTCACATTTCCCTACATTTACACAAATATACGATTAGGTAGCATATGTATCAATTTATCAATCAAAATATACCAAATCGTAGATAATTAAGCGCAATAGATGTGTCTATTTCTAGTCACATCACCTTGCCATTACCCCGACCTCTTGCTTTTCTAAACATCTACAAAATCAAGTGTCAACAGCATAATTCAAAACAAATATACAAACAACACATATCAATTTATCTCATGTCCAATCAAACAAGAACAAAGAATTTCATATAATTCAAACACATGCGCACATATATCTTTGTGCCTATTACAGTGTACACAAAACTCGAAAGTAGAGCATTCCCAGTTATGCTCTGATACCATACTGTGAGGGCCCATCCTAATTATGTGATTAATGATCACACAATGATAATTATAGCGTAAACAACGGAATATTTGTTTAACATTTATTAACATGTGGCCCTAAAAATTTCGGCATGACCTCATCGCATGAGGAACATACCACCAAGACCAAGACTGAAAATATATATAAATACGATCAGTTTCATATCCATCAATATAAACCAGCATACACATATCAACTATGAAACACATATCCATACTGGGCTAAAATAAACAAAATATACATAAACTACTCACTCCAGGGACGCACCTTGGTTCATATACAACTGGGATAAGTAAGAAAATAAACCTCTCAAGTGTGGCTCCCACCGGATGTACCCTGTCTGGGATCCTGACCACCTGTACTACCTGCCATTGTCCACACACAAAGAAAACAATACCCCCCCCCCCCTTGGGGGTGAGACAAAGCCCAATATGGAACGATCATAGAATATACAACATGTATCTAGAAAATGTGATATATGTTGTAATGCAATGCAATGCAATGCATGTCATGTCGGTATCAGGTCAATCACCCATCCACTGGGTGTATCAGAATCAATCAAATCGCTATCAAATCATAGTAGCTCGAGCCTGCCAAGCATAAGAGATAATCAGTGATGCGTCGTCAAAGCGTCATCACATCCCACGTCTTGACATAGTCAGGGACATACACGGGACGACATCAGCAAGATGCCACCAATCCCTCGTCTCAACAAATCATGGTAATCAGAGGAGACCACGATTCCCTATACCTTTCGGGCCATTTAATGCCGGTCATAGTATCGCGGTACCAATCTCCAATGATTATCCCAGAATCCAGAAATAAACAGGGTATTTAAGGATCATAGCTCAACGTGCATGTCATGCATCGATGTATGTATAAAATGATGTGTGTTAACAAAATATTTATTTTTCATACACCGATGTGCCAATTCATGAATGCTATTAATGCAACATAATTTAAATAAAATCACGTAGCCACATAATCTCACGTAATTCACAGAAGTCAACAAATCATATATCAAATGATACAGGTACCTGTCGTATGTTACCCGATCGCAACATACCTTATTTTCTTCGACCCAAAATTATTGTCGCTTGCTCCTTAGATGGAATTTCAATATTGAAAATCAATCTACACAATCCAAAGATGCGTTTAAATCAACTAAGTCGTTTCAATCGTTTTCTGTTACTACTTCCCTTATATCACCTAACATTAATTTATGGAGTATCATTACCATAAAGATAAACAATACACATAATGTAGCTACTTTTCAAGGCTAAATGTCATTTTCTCTTGTTTTTAAGTAAAACAAATAGACTCTTCCATATCATTGTAATACTTTAATTTAATTGTCCAATATCATGACAATCCTCAAAAGAGAGGAAAATGATACTAGCCAAGAATCATTAAGTGATAATGAACTAATTTATCATACTTTTTCTTTTATTCTGCTTATTCATTTGAACTGAAAAATTATATATTTTGTTAAGTAGTTTCCTCAAATCCTAATCCTCTATGTATAAACACATGGACGTACAACCCCAAGACATCAAAATACAAATTCCATATTTCTTGAAGTTACTAACCCAATTCATCATATTAAGAAAAGAACTTACTTACAACCACATACATAATAACATAAGCAATTACAAAAGCAAATTCATGTTCATTTCTGTTCTACCTTTTTAGTCAATAATCAACATCAAGGCAAGACAAAAAGAAATTTTCCAATAATATATAAATGTAACAAACGATAGATTTATTTTATAATGGTAATTAACTCGATATTTTCTCCTCATAAAACCCATAATCATCAAACTTTCTTGATTACGTCTAAATTCGTTTCACAAACTCAATATAATAAATATAATAAATCAAGAAACTTACAAGAAATCAGAGTTACGACACAACTCTGTTCGAATGGAGAATAAAGTTCGATGCTCACAAGAGGAATTAGTAAAGCAAATAATCTGACAAGAAGAAGAGTACACGTTGCATTCTCTCAATTACATTAATTTTGAGATACATGCAGTGTACCACGTTTAAGTCACGAGTTTCAATAAAACAACTTGTTTGTGTCTAGCATCTCGTTTTTCTTTTATTTTAATTTACAAAATTTTCGAAAATCTCATATACATATTCAAAATTACAGAATTATCCTATAAGTACTTTTAGAGTTTACTCATAATTATTCTTATTATTGTTGTTGTTTTAACTTAAGTTAAAACTTATCATAACCTTATTATCATTAATCAAGTCGATGGGCATTATAATAATAACCCCACCCGAGGAACAATCAATATAATCTATGGGGGACACACTGTCAGGGACTCGGGCCGAGCTCGAAAAAGTCATGGCAGGAGATTGGAGAGTTTTGAAGTTGCAGAAGAGGTAATTCAAAGAGATGAGCCTATCATAAGCTTTGGGCCTAATGATCTGAAGGGTTCGGTAGCACCGCACAATGATGCGTTAGTGGTTACTGTAATCATAGCAAATTGTGATGTCGCAAGGATCTTTGTTGACACTGGGAACTCGCTTAATATTTTGTTCAAAGACACTTTAGATAAGATGCAAATATAATGGTTAAAGTATGAGCATATTAATACTCCTTTATATGGATTCACATGACATGCAATTCAACCACTTGGACAGATCACGTTGCCCTTATCTCTTGGTCATGGGATGTCACGCATAATAAAAATGATTGACTTCATGGTGGTGGATTCCCCTTCCTCGTATAATGCGATCCTGGGCCGACTTGTGATGAAATACTTCAAAGCATTAGCATATACCTACATCGTAGTTCTATGTGGTGATCAGAAAACAGCTCTTCGTTGTTGTGTGGAATAGGTAAAAGAAGATAGAAAATGAGCTCGTCGAGAGGTCGGTTATATTGAAAGAGCTGGGTATGATATTCCTATTGACAGAGAGATTCCAAACAGTTTACACGAGGAACAAGAAATAGTTATGCTCCGCTCGGCAGATAGGAAAGTCAAGGTGGCTAGGGATCTAGAAACAAGCATCAGAACAGATCTCATCTCATGTCTGATCAAGAATGAGGATATTTTTGCTTGGGAAGCTCGTGATCTGAGAGGGGTCAGCCATTGCGTCATAGAACATCGGCTAAATGTACTCCCGGGAGCCCGATCTGTCAAACAATAGAAAAGGCACTTTGGTCCAGAAAAAGATAAAGCGATAAGAGAGCAAGTTGAAGAACTCCTTCGTGTAGGTCATATTTGGGAAATTCAATTCCCGACGTGGCTCTCAAACGTGATTCTTTTACCTAAAAGCTCGGGAAAGTGGAGGATGTGCATATACTTCAGAGATCTTAGTAAGGCATTCCCAAGAGATTGTGTTGGGATATCCCCTAAGACATATCATTAGATGATTGTTTATGACATACAATGTAATATGATTTTATGAATGGCAATTCATTATTATATATTATTCTTTTAACTGTGCAATGTGAATTAAATATATGTTAATGTCCTTAGAATAATATTGTATTATTCTTAAAGATGTCCCTAGTCAATTATTATCATGAATAGGGATAATGATAATACGTAGAGACTAGTATGTGTTGATCGATGAATTGTTCATTGATATGAGATATCAAATCAACATATGGGTACATGTTAGAGAACGATGTACTGGACAGACCCACCATGAGAATGCAACATGGATAGTTATATGATCGTCATATGCAATTCTCATAGTGATAATAATGTCTGTAATCCTTACGACTTGTGATCATCAGAGATCCCAACATAAGGAGTTATGTATTTTGATATCGTCAAACGTTACCCGTAACAGGGTAAACTATAAAGGCGACTATTGGATACACTACGAATTATGTAGAGGGATGTTGACTGA
Source organism: Haberlea rhodopensis (assembly GCA_907163345.1). Lineage (NCBI taxonomy): Eukaryota > Viridiplantae > Streptophyta > Magnoliopsida > Lamiales > Gesneriaceae > Haberlea > Haberlea rhodopensis. The sequence goes on from CAJQUN010000056.1 coordinate 2,371,208, forward strand.
TCGAGATAGGATTTGTCCCTCCTATATAACAGGAGATGTGTTTGGCCCTTGATCAAGTGAGAACTAAAATGCATGGCCATGCTCGAATGAGTCGATATGAGATATCGAGCTTATTCGTTTATTCTAGTTCTACTTGGGGATCAAGAAATAAAGATTGGATATACGAGTATGACTATTCCATGACTCGTGTTCAATCTAAACACAAAGGACAAAAGGATTAAGCTACATGGTTAATATTATCACAAGTTCTAAAGGTTATGTCGAGTCATTGACATTCTTGTAATTTGGGTAGCATTGATGTGTTGCTAGATACCACTCAATGCTTGCGACATAAAATGAGATTTTATGTCACTGCCAACATTACAAGATCCTATCGGGTCGCACAAAAGATTAAATCGAGAAGGGAAATTAAATTCATTGGATGAATTAATTAATTAAGAAGAGTCTTAATTAAGTGATTAAAAGGTTTTAATTAAATCATGGGTTTGGGCCCATAAGACTTTAAGAAAGTCTTGAACCTTAATTAAAAGCCTTATAATATAAATACAAGGTTTTGATTAATTGTTAATCATACTTTCATATCATTATTTGATATCAAAAGCTAAACCTAATCATCACAAGCTCTCGGCCGCCTCCTCCAAGACGTGAAGATCACCGCCGCCGTCGTGTGATCTCTTGGTGGTTTGAAAGCGGTCGTCGATCGGTTATTGTAACCGTGAGTCTTGTTTGTTCAAGAATAATTCTAGCAACTTGTTCTTGAACATCCCTTTCGATTTGATCGTGTGGATACCGTAGAGACGAAGGTGCAAACTTTCGTTTGTGACTCGCGGTGCTACAACGAGGATTCTGCTTCAAACACGCTACAAGGGTGAGACACTTGTTATTCCTTTATCCGATATGAAATCCTATGTATAGATCCGGTGTCTAGTAATCCAAATTAAATTCCGCTGCGTTGTATGCTCTTGGATTACTTACAGTGGTATCAGAGCGGTGTACAAGGCTCATATCGGATTTATGTGGTTAAATAGTTTAATCATATTAGAATTAATATTGCATGCTATTTAAAATTGTATATAATCATATATGATATGATTAAATTGAGTTTGTGAAAATCATCGTATAATTATATTTGATATAATTGATGAATAATTGTATACGATACACGAAAGCGTAAAATCGAGGTGTTAGCTCATGCATGGCTCACGGCCGCAGCCACCGAAGGGCTAGGGTTTTGAACCCTAGTCACCATGGCTCACGGCCGAAGCCACCAAAGGCTAGGGTTTCGAACCCTAGTCATCATGGCTCACGGCCCGCCGCATGTTGCTAGGGTTTCGAACCCATTGGCTCGTGCATGGCCTAGCAGCCGCCGCATAAGGGCTAGGGTTCGGACCCTGGCTCGAGCGTGGGCCGAGCCGCCGCGTAAATTAGGGTTTTGAACCCATTGGCTCGTGACGGCTAGCTCATGACGGCTAGGGTTTCGAACCCTAGCAGTCGTGCATGGGCTCGGCCGCCGCCGCTCAATGGTTCGGCCATGGGCTAGGGTTTTGAACCCTAGGCCCATAATTGGTCCAGTCGTGGTCCATGTTGGTTCGAACCATGGTGGTTCGTAGCTAAGTCGAAATTAGTTCGTGGCATGTGATGTCTCGAGCGTACGATAATTTTTCAGAAATTCTATTTTACAGTTTTAATTAGAATTAAATTTAAAATGTTTAGAATTTAATTAATTAAATGTTAATGCATGCTTTATGTGTTGTTTGAGCACGGTGCGTGGTTATAGCCCTTTGACCTATTAGATAGGATTTGTGAATGTTTGTAATTTAATACGACCTGCGTGTCGTGCCTTCTCTATTTTATTCTAAATGTTATCCCTCCCCTATGTTCCCCTCGAATGTAAATCGGGGAATTCTATATCTTGTAAATAATGTAGTTTATTTTATTGATGGTGATCAATGAAGATGGAGCATCGTGCCGGGATGAGGAGGTCATTCACAAATTGGAGCCAAAGGAAGGTGCTTGTGAAGTTACCTTAGGTTGACTCATAGGATTTTCTCATTGGCTTGAGAAAATCATTAGTAGGGGCTATAACCATGTCACGTTTAATTATGTATGTTGATGCATGATTTATCTTATGTTTTAGTTTGATAATAGTATTACACATATATGTAGATATGTATACAACTATATGTAGTGGACATATTTTAAATTATCAAATTAATCATGAGATCAATAAATCCCTCTAAAATATTAAGTTTTAGATGCCTTCCAAAATAAAAGTACTCGTCAATAACTTCGATTGTACATGTGTGGGTTTGCCAAAGCAAAGCAGCGTGGCAATCTTAGTAAGGCGCGAAAGGATAAAAGTGATATCCGTTATACTTTAATTGGGTACGACTTAACTAGGTTATCTCAATAGGATTGGGAACCTAGAGGCATGGGTTGGATTTTAATTCATTTGATGAATTGAACAAAGTGTTGTTCGTCCAACTATCCAAGAATTATATGTGATGTAATTGACAAAGTGTTGTCTACCTAAATAACCGAGTCTTGGGCGATTAGCCAAAGCTAACTCAAGATTAGGCGAAATATGGATCTTGGCCCACTAAAGGTTTCGAGGGTTGATATTTTTTCAAACAAAATAGTGGGAGTATCATTTAATATAAGACCATGTTAAATGATTTAAATCATAAACTTATTTTGCATATTTATATTGTAGATATCCATGGCAACTAACAACATTACTAGCACTTTATCACTGCGATCGGTCCTTGAGAAGGACAAATTAAATGGGACGAATTTCCTAGACTGGCATAGGAACTTGAGGATAGTCCTCAAACAAGAAAAGAAACAATATGTCCTAGAGGAACCCTTGCCCGCTGAGGAACCTCCCCTAACAGCTACAAGAGCTGAAAAAGATGCTTACAAGAAGCATCAGAGTGACGCACTTGATGTTGGGTGCCTTATGCTTGCCACCATGAACTCTGAGCTTCAGAAGCAACATGAGGAAATGGAGGCGTTCGATATGATCGAACACTTAAAGCAATTGTACCAACAGCAAGCAAGACAAGAGAGGTATGACGTCTCTAAGGCTTTATTCCAGTGCAGGATGGTAGAGGGAAGCCTAGTTGGAACTCATGTGCTCAAGATGATTGGGTACATTGAGAATCTGGACAAGCTGGGTTTTCCATTGGACCAAGAGTTGGCCACCGATGTAATCTTGCAATCGTTGCCTGAGAGCTTCTGTCAATTTGTAGTAAATTACAATATGACTGACATGGAAAAGACTCTACCACAATTGCTTGGTATTTTGAGAACATATGAAGCAAATACTAAGAAGACTAAGGCCACAAATGTCCTTATTGTGAATAAGGGCAAAGGAAGGGCCAAAGCTAAAGGCAACAAGAAAGCAAAGAAGGTCTTTGCTAAATCTAAGCCAAAGTCTTCTGCACTAAAGCCAAAGGGAGGGATAGCAAAGGAAGGGAACTGTTTCCATTGCGGTGAGACCGGCCATTGGAAAAGGAACTGCAAAGTATATCTGGAGGATCTAAAGAAAGGAAGTGTGACTTCCGCTTCAGGTATTTTTGTTATAGAAGTCAATTTATCTACTTCTTCATCATGGGTATTAGATACTGGATGTGGATCTCACATTTGTGTAAATGTGCAGGATCTCAAAAGGAGTAGGACATTGGCAAAAGGTGAAGTTGATCTCCGAGTTGAAAATGGAGCAAGAGTTGCTGCATTAGCTATAGGAGATTATCATTTAGCTTTACCTTCTGGTTTATCATTGATTTTGAAAGATTGTTATTTTGTGCCTTCTATTGCTAAAAACATAATATCTATTTCTTGTTTGGACAAGTATGGTTTTTCATTTATAATAAAGGACAATTGTTGTTCTATTTATTTAAATGATATGTTTTATGCTAGTGCACAAATGGTGAATGGTCTTTATGTATTAAATCTTGATATGCCTATCTATAACATAAATACTAAAAGGATTAAAAATAATGATTGTAATCCGACTTATCTCTGGCATTGTCGCTTGGGCCACATAAACGAGAACCGCATATCTAAACTTCATAAGGATGGAGTATTAGATTCATTTGATTTTGAATCATATGAAACATGCGAATCTTGTTTAATGGGCAAGATGACAAAAGCCCCTTTCAAGGGACATGTTGAAAGGGCAAGTGTTTTATTGGGACTAATACATAGTGATGTATGTGGACCAATAAGTACACAAGCTAGAGGTGGTTTTCAATACTTCGTTACATTTACTGATGACCTCAGTAGATATGGGTATGTGTACCTAATGAAGCATAAGCATGAAACCTTTGAAAAGTTCAAAGATTTCAAGAATGAAGTACAAAACCAACTTGGCAAAAGTATCAAAATCCTTCGATCAGATCGAGGAGGTGAATACCTAAGCCAAGAGTTTCATGACTATCTAAAGGAGTGTGGGATAGTCCCACAACTCACTCCTCCGTATACTCCACAATGGAATGGTGTATCCGAGAGGAGAAATCGAACTTTGTTGGACATGGTTAGATCAATGATGAGTCATGCAGATCTTCCGATATCGTTTTGGGGACACGCTCTAGAAACAGCGATTTTCTTACTGAACCGTGTTCCATCTAAATCAGTGGAAAAGACACCATATGAGATATGGACTGGGAAGCGTCCTAGTATGTCTTTTATGAAGATTTGGGGTTGTGAGGCTTTCGTTAGACGTCACGCCACTAACAAACTTGGACCCAAATCTGATAAGTGTTTATTTGTGGGGTATCCTAAGGAAACGAAAGGATACTATTTCTATTATCCCACCGAGAACAAAGTAGTTGTTGCTCGGACTGGTGTATTTCTTGAAAGAGAATTTATTTCTAGAAAAACCAGTGGGAGAAAAATAGAACTTAGTGAAGTTCAACCACAAGAAAACACTGAACCTGAGATTGAGATGGAAACAGAGCAGGCTCCGCAAGCTGTTGTGGAAGAAGCACCTGCTTAAGAGACACAAGCCCAGCGTAGGTCTGTAAGAGAACACCGGGAGCCACAGAGATATGGATTTCTTGTGACTCAACAAGGTGACTTACTACTTATTGATGAGGATGAGCCGTCATCTTATCAACAAGCTATAATGGGCACTGATTCTGAAAAATGGCAAGAGGCCATGAAATCTGAGATGGAATCCATGTATGCAAACCAAGTATGGACTTTGGTTGATCCACCTGAAGGGGTACGACCCATAGGGTGCAAATGGATTTTCAAGAAAAAGACCGATATGGATGGTAACGTACAAACCTATAAAGGTCGGCTGGTTGCAAAAGGATTCAAACAAATTCATGGTATTGACTATGATGAAACCTTTTCACCAGTGGCCATGGTTAAATCCATAAGGATCTTACTTGCAATAGCTGCATTTCATGATTATGAAATCTGGCAGATGGATGTCAAAACAGCTTTCCTTAATGGAAATCTGCTCGAGGATGTGTACATGACACAACCCGAGGGTTTTGTCGATCCAAAGGATGCTGGAAAGATATGCAAGCTACAACGATCCATTTATGGATTGAAGCAAGCTTCTCGGAGTTGGAATCTTCGTTTTGATGATGCAATCAAAGAGTTTGGTTTTATCAAAAATGAAGATGAACCTTGTGTCTACAAGAAGGTCAGTGGGAGCGTAATCATTTTCCTAGTGTTGTATGTAGATGACATACTTCTTATTGGAAATGATATCCCTGCCTTGCAATCTGTAAAGATTTGGCTAGGGAACTGCTTTTCGATGAAAGATTTAGGAGAAGCCACCTATGTATTAGGAATCAAGATCTATAGAGATAGATCAAGAAGGCTTCTTGGTCTAAGTCAAAGTACATACATAGACAAGGTGCTTAAAAGGTTTAGCATGCAAGAATCCAAGAAAGGATTCGTGCCTATGACGCATGGCATTTACTCTCGAAGGAACAGTGTCCTTCAACAGAAGATGAGAGACAACGCATGAGTAAGATTCCATATGCGTCAGCTATTGGATCTATCATGTATACCATGATATGTACTCGTCCCGATGTATCGTATGCTTTGAGCATGACGAGCAGATATCAAGTTGATCCAGGTGAAGGTCACTGGATTGCTGTCAAGAACATCCTGAAGTACTTGAGAAGGACTAAGGATACATTCTTGATTTATGGAGGTGAGGAAGAGCTCAATGTAATGGGTTACACTGATGCAAGCTTCCAAACCGACAAAGATGATTTTCGATCGCAATCTGGATATGTGTATTGCCTTAATGGAGGTGCTGTGAGCTGGAAGAGTTCAAAGCAAGAAACAGTAGCCGAGTCTACAACGGAAGCTGAGTATATTGCTGCCTCGGATGCAGCAAAGGAAGCTGTTTGGATGAGGAAGTTCATTTATGAACTTGGAGTGGTGCCTAGCATTAAAGATCCGATAGAACTCTATCGTGACAACAATGGAGCGATCGCATTGGCTAAGGAACCAAGATCTCACCAAAGATCCAAGCACATACTTAGGCGTTTCCATTTCATTCGAGAAATCGTTGAAAGGGGAGATGTTAAAATATGCAAAGTACCAACAGATGATAATGTATCTGACCCATTGACGAAGCCACTGTCACAGCAGAAGCATGATCGTCATACTAAATCTCTAGGCATTAGGTATATGTCTGAGTGGTCTTAGTGCAAGTGGGAGATTTGTTGGGATATGCCCTAAGACATATCATTAGATGATTGTTTATGACATACAATGTAATATGATTTTATGAATGGCAATTCATTATTATATATTATTCTTTTAACTGTGCAATGTGAATTAATATATATGTTAATGTCCTTAGAATAATATTGTATTATTCTTAAAGATGTCCCTAGTCAAGTATTATCATGAATATGGATAATGATAATACGTAGAGACTAGTATGTGTTGATCGATGAATTGTTCATTGATATGAGATATCAAATCAACATATGGGTACATGTTAGAGAACGATGTACTGGACAGACCCACCATGAGAATGCAACATGGATAGTTATATGATCGTCATATGCAATTCTCATAGTGATAATAATGTATGTAATCCTTACGACTTGTGATCATCAGAGATCCCAACATAAGGAGTTATGTATTTTGATATCGTCAAACGTTACCCGGAACAGGGTAAACTATAAAGGCGACTATTGGATACACTACGAATTATGTAGAGGGATGTTGACTGATCGAGATAGGATTTGTCCCTCCTATATAACAGGAGATGTGTTTGGCCCTTGAAAAGTGAGAACTAAAATGCATGGCCATGCTCGAATGAGTCGATATGAGATATCGAGATTATTTTTATTCTAGTTCTACTTGGGGATCAAGAAATAAAGATTGGATATACGAGTATGACTATTCCATGACTCGTGTTCAATCTAAACACAAAGGACAAGAGGATTAAGCTACATGGTTAATATTATCACGAGTTCTAAAGGTTATGTCGAGTCATTGACATTCTTGTAATTTGGGTAGCATTGATGTGTTGCTAGATACCGCTCAATGCTTGCGACATAAAATGAGATTTTATGTCACTGCCAACATTACAAGATCCTATCGGGTCGCACAAAAGATTAAATCGAGAAGGGAAATTAAATTCATTGGATGAATTAATTAATTAAGAAGAGTCTTAATTAAGTGATTAAAAGGTTTTAATTAAATCATGGGTTTGGGTCCATAAGACTGTAAGAAAGTCTTGAACCTTAATTAAAAGCCTTATAATATAAATACAAGGTTTTGATTAATTGTTAATCATACTTTCATATCATTATTTGATATCAAAAGCTAAACCTAATCATCACAAGCTCTCGGCCGCCTCCTCCAAGACGTGAAGATCACCGCCGCCGTCATGTGATCTCTTGGTGGTTTGAAAGCGGTCGTCGATCGGTTATTGTAACCGTGAGTCTTGTTTGTTCAAGAATAATTCTAGCAACTTGTTCTTGAACATCCCTTTCGATTTGATCGTGTGGATACCGTAGAGACGAAGGTGCAAACTTTCGTTTGTGACTCGTGGTGCTACAACGAGGATTCTGCTTCAAACACGCTACAAGGGTGAGACACTTGTTATTCCTTTATCCGATATGAAATCCTATGTATAGATCCGGTGTCTAGTAATCCAAATTTTAAATTCCGCTGCGTTGTATGCTCTTGGATTACTTACAGATTGTTACCCGTTACCGAGGATTGATCAGTTGGTCGACTCCACTGCAGGACATTAGTACTTGTGTTTAATGAATGCATATTAGGGATATAATCAATTCCCTTTGGCTGAAGAAGATCAAGATAAGGTGAGTTTCGTCACCTCAGATGGGACCTTTTGCTATTTTGTTATGCCCTTCGGGCTCAAGAATGCAGGGGCTACTTATCAGCGATTGATGGACAAGGTGTTCTCAGAACAGCTAGGCAAATGTGGAAGTATATGTAGATGACATTCTGGTGAAATCAAAAAGTGGCACCAATCTAATAATCGATCTGTCGGAGACTTTCTCCACTCTCATATCTTATGGGTTAAAGTTGAATCCTCATAAATGTGTGTTTGGGGTAAAGAGTGGAAAATTTTTGGACTACATGGTGACTAAAAGGGGTATTGAAGCTAATCCGAAAAAGGTCAAAGCTATTTGTGAAATGTCTCCTTCGAAAAACCTTCAGGAGGTTCAGCGCCTTATAGGCAAAATCGTTGCTCTATCACGATTCATCTCCAGATCGGCCCATAGAAGTCTACCTTTTTCAAAGATACTCCGAAAAGCAGATATGTTTGCATAGAATTAGGGGTGCTTATCGAACCGGGTCGATCCGGACCCGGTCCGAAACCGAACCGAAACCGGACCGGTTAGTCTGGTCCGAAACCGAAACCGGACTAACCGATTCCGGTCCGCCCCGGAACCGGTATCGAACCGGTCCGAGGCAATTTTTTAAATCCAAACCAGTAGCACCATCGGTTCCGGTGCTACCGATTTGGAACCGGAACCGGTAACATTTAAAAAATAAATAAATAAATTTTTTTTTTGTTCAGCATGGCAACGACTTTATAGCCGTTGCCATGCTGAACGTTGCAACGGCTATAAAGCCGTTGCCAACGTTCAATTTATTTTTATTTTTTAAATCTATCAATATGTGCATATTTTTCATTCTTTTCCTCACAATTCATTCTTCTCACAATTCTATACTTCAATCTCATATTTTCCTCTTGATTGTGCTATCTACAATTTATATATAATAATGGCATCTTCATCTAGCAGCGGCGCTGGTCGTAGCCGGGGTCGTAGTCGGGGTCTCGTCCCGGGTCGTCTATCACTGAGTTCATCTTCGGCAATGAATTTGCCCGTACCAATACCTGAGTTAAATGAAAGTTATGATTTTTTTGCTGACCTCAATGTTGGTGGTTCCTCTATGAATGTCGAACCACAACAACCCGAGCAACCTGTCGAACCTCCTGCTGCCCAAGCCCAAGAGAGACAACAAGTGGAGTCATCCGGAGCCACTACAGCAGCGAGTAGACAACCGACTCGTGCCAAAAGAAGTAAGATATGTGATCACTTTGAACTCGGTCAAAAAGAAGGTACTAACGAATCTGTTGCAATATGTAAATTATGTAAAATGCAATATTCATATAAAGCTGGTGGTTCCAGTGGAGGCACTGGAACATTTAAAAAACACTTAGTAAAAAATCATAATTTTGATGAGACAACAGGCAAGTGAATCATCGCAACAAAGGCCTGCTGAAGAACAACCCCAAGTTCAAACTAAAAGTGGGGGCATCAATTTGCTTAGGATGCTGGGCAGGAAAAAACTTAAGGGAAAAGGACCTTCTACTAGCACGTCGACTGAGTTGCAAATTTATCTGAATTATCAATTTGTCTCGGAAGACAACTTCGACGTGTTACAATGGTGGAAGTCAAATGCGGCTCAATTCCCTATCTTAGCCAAAATGGCTAGAGACGTGTATGCGGTACAAGCTTCAAGCGTCGCTTCTGAATCTGCATTCTCAACATGTGGCCGAAGTATTGAAGAATACAGAAGTAGTCTCTCTGCTGATTCGTTATGCATGATCATGTTACTTAAAGATTGGTTTGAAGCAGAATGTAAGAATAGAAGAGATGGGGCGGTTGACGAATTCATAAACCATTATGACGAGCAAGAAGAAGAGAATGCAAAAACAATACTTATCAATTATGAAGAGTGTTAAACAGCAATATTTTTTTATTTTGATTTTTTAATTGCTATCTCTTTACAATTATTTGTATGCATCTATATTATGAAATGAAGAAGGAATATATTAAATTTGTGATGAATATTGGGGAAACATTTACAACATTAAATAAAAAATAAATAAAAGTTTTTGAAATTTTTTTTTTAAAAAAAAGGGCAAAAATAACTGGTGCACGAAAATTTTTAAAGTAACTGGTGCACGAAAAGATTGAAAATCAGTAACTGATGCACGAAAAATCAATAACTGATGCACGAAATTAAAATCAGCTACTGATGCACGAAAATTTACACAAAGTTAGTGCACTCGGTTGTATTTTCGTGCATCAGTGTTATATTTTAGTGCACCAGTGTTATATTTTCGTGCACCAGTGTTATATTTTCGTGCACCAGTTATTGTTTTATAATTTTCGGCACCAGTTACTTTTTACTCATTTCGTGCACCATTTATTTTTTATGATTTTCGTGCACCAATGTTATATTTTCGTGCACCAGTTACATTTTATGATTTTCGTGCACCAGTGTTAATTTTCGTGCATCAGTGTTATATTTTAGTGCACCAAGGTTGTATGTTCGTGCATTAGTGTTATATTTTAGTGCACCAAGGTTGTATTTTCGTGCACCAGTGTTGTATTTTCGTGCATCAGTGTTATTTTTAGTGCACCAATGTTATATTTTCGTGCACCAAGGTTATATTTTTGTGCACCAGTTACTTTTTATCATTTTCGTGCACCAGTTATTGTTTTATAATTTTCGTGCACCAGTTACTTTTTAATCATTTCGTTCACCAGTTATTTTTTATGATTTTCGTGCACCAATGTTATATTTTCGTGCACCAGTTACATTTTATGATTTTTGTGCACCAATTACTTTTTATGATTTTCGTGCACCAAGGTTATATTTTCGTGCACCAAAGTTATATACGAAAAAAAAAGACGGAAAAAGAAAACCAAACAGACCAGTTCGGCCCGGAACCTGTTGGAACCGGAATCGGGACCGATCTGGTTCCTTACCGGACCGGACCGATTCCGACCTTAACGGCCCCGGAACCTGCCGGTTCCGGTCCGGACCGGACCGGTTCAGGCCAATAAGCACCCCTGCATAGCATGACAAAAGTGAAGAAGCATTTGGAGAACTAAAGAAATACATGGCCGAGCTACTATACTAGCCAAGCCTCTACTTGCGGAGCGCTTATTTATCTACTTGCCAGCCACTGATGAGGCAATCAATTCGGTCCTGGTGAAGGAGGTGCAAACAGATCAGCAGCATGTCTATTACTTATCTCATGCCTTAAAAGATGCTGAAATGAGGTATCCAGAGATCGAAAAGTTGGCCATAATGCTGATTATGACAGCTAGGCGTCTCAGGCCTTATTTCCTATCACATCCTATAACTGTATTAACAAACAGCTCTTTAGGAAAGATACTAAGTCGGGCAGATGTCTCAGGACGGTTAGTGAAATGGACAACCGAGCTGGGAGAGTATGACATACAACATGAATCTCGTACAGCCATAAAAGCTCAGGCGTTAGCAGATTTCATTGCGGAAACTATACATCCCGAGAGAAAATAGTTATGGAAGGCATTTGTGGATGGCTCCTCTTGTAATGAGGGAAGTGGAGTTGGGGTTGTGTTAGTATCCCCGAGTGGAGGTGAGGTTCAACTAGCAGTACGATTGGACTTCCGAGCCTTCAACAATGAAGCAGAATATGAGGCAGTATTGATCGGTTTGAGGGCTGCTCAGAATGTTGGAGCTAAGTGCATACATGTCTTCTCCGGTTCCCAACTAGTAGCTCAGCAGATGAATGGGGTCTACGAGGTTAAGAATGAAAAGCTAATGCTCAAACAAATACCAAGAGAAGAGAATAGAAAAGCTGACAGCTTGGCTAGGATGGCTAGTGCACTTCGCGCTTTGCAGAATAGAGATGTGGTGTTTCATATTGAGTTAATCAGTAAAGATCATCCACCTGAATCTCTCGAAGAAAGTGATTGGAGAGCAGGTTTATTAGACTATCTTACCAAAGCTAAGCTCCCAAGTGATCCCAAAAAAGCGTACAGGCTCAAACAAAGGAGTCAGAGATTCGTACTCATTGAAGGAATCTTGTACAAGAGGTCTTTTGCCCGAACACTTTTGCGATGTTTGGGACCGAAAGAATCAGATTATGTATTGAGAGAAATACATGAGGGGTGCTATGAAAATCATCTAGGAGCATACTTCCTAGCAAAGAAAGTGCTCCTAAAAGGATTTTGGCCTACAATTCAGAAAGACTACAACTATAGTTATGTCATGTGATAGTTGTCAGAGACATTCTAGATTTCAGCATCATCCAGGCATGATGATGAAAGCAATTGTGGCAGCATGTCCGTTTGATCAGTGGGGCATTGATATAGAGTAGAGCTCAGAAGATATTTTAATTGTGGCTATTGATTATTTCTCAAAGTGGGTCGAAGCTGAGCCATTAGCCAGAATCACCGAGAAAGAGGTCTTCAACTTCATCTGGAAAAACATTGTCTTACGATATGGAGTCCCAAGGAAGATTATCTCTGATAATGGAAGACAATTCCAGGGGACTTACTCCGGACGTGGTGTGAAGAGTTAAAGATTCATCATGCCTTTACATCTGTCGCTTATCCTCAAAGCAATGGTCATGTAGAGGTCACCAACAGGTCTCTCGTACAGAGCATTAGAGCTAGGCTTGGGAAAGCAAAAGAAAATTGGGTGGAAGAACTACCCAACATCCTGTGGTCCTATCGAACTACACCAAAGATGGGAATAGGTGAAACACCTTTCAGTATGGTCTATGAAAATGAGGCAGTACTCCCAGTTGAGATTGAAGCATAATCATCAAGAGTACATTTTTATGACGAGCATAATAGTGAGAGAAGAGCCGCTGATCTTGATTTAATTGAAGAAAAAAGGGAAGCTGCCACCATCACAATGGAAGCTTATCGTAGCCGCATTGCACGGATGTATAACCGACGAGTTATTCAAAAAAAGTTTCCCAGTCGGAGACCTAGTGCTGAGAAAGGTGCAAGAGGTGCAAGTGGGCAAGCTACATCCTAAGTAGGAGGGTCCCTTTCAAGATAGTAGAGAAGTTAAGTTCAGGAGCATATTGCCTAAAAGGCCCTGATGGGAAGACATTAAAGAGGCCTTGGAACGCATATCACCTCCTCAAATATTATGCTTAGTTCACGTCTTTTAGTTTTCTTTTGTTGCAAAGATTGTGTTTTTGGATGATTTACCAATTCATTATTTCAATGCAATTTTGAGAATATTCTATAATTTGTTGCCTACATAATTAAAGGGTTTTCACCCGACCTCAGGAGCTTATTTACGACGAGCTCACCTCAACCCTGGTTATGCCAAGTCTAAGGGTTTTCACCCCATCTCAGGAGCTTGTTTACGGCGAGCTCACCTCAACCCTGGTTACGCCTGGTCCAATTGTTTTCACCTAATCTCAGGAGCTTGTTTACGATGAGCTCACCTCAACCCTGGTTACGCCAGGTCCAAGGGTTTTCACCCAATATCAGAAGCTTGTTTACGACGAGCTCACCTCAACCCTGGTTACGCCAGGTCTAAGGGTTTTCACCCAATCTCAGGAGCACGAGCTCACCTCAACCCTGGTTAAGCCAGACTCAATGGTTTTCACCCAACATTACGGGGTAATTACTTTGCTTAGCCGAGCTGTTACATGCTTGGTCTTAGCTGTTATTACTTTGCCCTTACGGGGTAATTAATTTGCTTAGTCGAGCTGGTACGTGCTTGTTCCTAGCTGTTATTACTTTGCCCTTACGTGGTAATTATTTTGCTTAGCCGAGCTGTTACATGCTTGGTATTAGCTGTTATTACTTTGCCCTTGCGGGGTAATTAATTTGCTTCGTCGAGCTGTTACGTGCTTGGTCATAGCTGTTATTACTATGCCCTACAGGGAAATTATTTTGCTTAGCCGAGCTGTTACATGCTTGGTCTTAGTTGTTATTACTTTACCCTTGCGGGGTAATTAATTTGCTTAGCCGATGTTACGTGCTTGGTCCTAGCTGTTATTACCTTGCTCTTACGGGGTAATTATTTTGCTTAGCCAAGCTGTTACGTGCTTGGTTCTAGCTGTTATTACTTTACCCTTATGGGGTAATTTTTTTGCTTAGCCGAGTTGTTAAATGATTGGTCTTAGCTGTTATTACTTTGCCCTTGCGAGGTAATTAATTTGCTTAGCCGAGCTGTTACGCGTTTGGTCCTAGCTGTTATTACTTTGCCCTTCCGGGTTAATTAGTTTGCTCAACCGGGTTGTTAGGTCGGCTAGTCACATACCAAGGCCCCTCGTCGGATCTCTTGATGTGGAAAAATTAAGAGAGGGAGGGGTTGTAATAAGGTAACCCCAACGCCCTAAAAATAACTACAAGGCTGCATAAAATACGAAAAGAGTTGGGGAGATTTGGCTGAGGTTAAGTTGGTAAAAAGTACTGAGCTCTTGAAAGAACTTAGGAAGAGGAAAATGTAAGCCCCCTCTAGCTTCCCACGGTAAAAGGTGTAAGAACCCTCAAGAGATTGGTGCGGTCGTTGGGATGAAGAAGGAAATAGGAATCCGTGGTCAGAAGGGGCTTGGATGAGCTTGCGGATTTGAACCTCATCTGAATCATCCAAAGCAGGAACAAACAATTCGTACCAGGGATAATTACCAGAAGGGACTCTGATATACGCTGAGGGATTGCCTCAGCAATCTGAAGCTCATGCCCGGCCAAGACCCTAGCTTCCTGGGTGTCCTCAGTTCGGACAACTTCCTCAGGGAGGGCAATCCCTTCGGGATAAAAAGAACCATATTGATCTACCACCCTAAGAGCCTTGTCAGTTAGAGGGGAAGGAAATAATTTATCAGGGGAAGAAGACATTCTCAAATAAAACGGCTAAGAATAAACGTACGTAGGAGTTTTCAGAAAGAGAAAAACGGAGAATGATGCAAAAGAGGTTGGAGCCGATCTGTTTCAATAGTTACAAAATCAGGCAAGACATGCTATATATATAGGGGCCTCCTCGATCATGACCGTTGATCTCTGATGTATTGAACGATTAGGATTTACCTCGGAATACGAACAGACACCCCAACGGTCAGAATTTTGAATTCAAAATTCAAACTGGTTAGCCGTTAGATTCCTGCCTAAATTATCAATAAATAGAAGAGCTGGCTCATCAGGTTGACTCCATGCATGCGAACTTCTAGTCTACGACGTCAGCTCTACTGGGAGGGGGGTTGTGATACCCCTTAATAAGAATCCACCACCTGATGAGCCGTCCTGGCTCCATTACATACTAATTGTCTTTCAAAAGACCTCGCATGTTCTTCTGAACTCTTTGGCAGACCGACCTGTTTGGCCGATGTGTTTTGTCCTACCTGTTTGCCCTTCAGCAAACAGTCTAGCGACCTTTTTTGGGATCCGAGCTCATTGCCCGAGCTTTTCTCATCCCCTGCTTAGTTCGTGGGCACAAGGAAACTATATCTCCTAAAAGCTAGGCAAGTGCGAGATCTGTGTAGCAATATCGGAGATTTGATTGTATTCACAATATCTTATCATATCCTGAGAATATTTGGATAAACATGAAAGGAGTCATTACTACATGGTAACTCTTAGTTCTCCGCCTATAAATATCAGGTTCAATCTACTTGTTTGGTCATTCATAATTTCTTTCACTTACTTTACAAGTATATATTTTCTTGTATCCTCTCGCCTGACTTGAGCGTCCGAGGGGACACGTCGGAAAACTCCCGGCCCCCTTCTCACGTTTATTTCGTGATTCCAGGTCTCTGAGGCGATCCTAAGCAAGATTGACGCTATTATATTTGCATCGAAGAACGGGGAGGTATTGTCTTACCTCTTATTGATATTAGAAGGTAATCACACAACCCTATATTACTATACGTGCATCTTTACCCCGCAATTGTGGCAAAGGGAAAACAGTAGTGAACTTACGTTGCATGGGATATGAAGGTTCGTTGGAGTGGTTGCTACCATCGACATGTCATCGGAAGGAATTTAGAGGACTTGTTGCCTACACAAATGGCTATTTGCAAGTACTTGGATACGTGTTATATCGCTCGAGCTCGAGTTATTCGAGTTTGGTTCGGAGACTATTTTTCTTCGGTAAGGTGAAACCCTTGTTTTTACTTTTTTATCATTCAAAAAATATGTTTTACTTTAGAAATAATGAGTATGTGAGCTATTGTTTCGAAGTTAATACATATATTTTCAAACCCTTAAAAATTCTCATTTTATTTGAAGTTTAGATAGTTCTTATCTTGTTAATAGAAAATTAAGTTTGGTACATTTTGGAAATTAGAGTACAAAGTTCATCGAAATTTGGGTCTGCAGGTATAATTTTGTACAATCCGTGTTGATGCATAAAATGGGTTTTGGATTTTATTCACATATTTGAAAATATTGAAATTTATAGAATCGGAAAAATTGGGTTTCTGCATAGTATTGATTGCATTATATTGTCAGCTAAATGTTTATTCGTTGGCTAGATCAATGTTTGACGTATGGAGTTACCATTACAATTGAACTATTCCAAGCGATTGTACCGGGAAAAAAGAATCAGACTTGTCTGTCGATGTGCATAGAGATGGCGGACATAGATGAATTCCAACACAAAAAATAATAGGACGGTTACATGCGTACGGGTAGGGGTGGTAATGGGACGGGTCTAAACCCAGACCCATATTGAACCCGTCCCGTTTGGGACGGGTCTAAACACGGTCAAATGGGTTTATGAAGCGGGGCGGGGCGGGTCCTGGGATTGGCTGGACCCAACCGGACCCGCCCCGTATACATCAATTATTAAAAAAAAAAATTGGTTCTAAAATCTAAACTCACGTAGTCTCGTCCATTCCTTAATTCCTTGCCTTGCCCTAAACTCTCGTCCATCACTCCCTCAGACTCTCACCCTCACAAGTCTCTAAGCCACAGCCCGCTGTGCGACTCCACTCCCTGCTTTACATCGGTCGTCCCACACAGCCCCCTCCCTCCGTTGTTCGTCGCAGACAACCCCTTCCCCTCTGTCGGTCGGCGCACCTCTCTATCTCACTCGGCGCACCTCTCTATCTTCCTCGTGGCTATTTTGATTGGTAAATTTTTGGATGGCTGTTAAGTAATTTTTGGATTTTTACATGCACTGTGATTCACGCTTGCAATATGCTTGTTGTTGATTTTTTTTTTTTTTAATTAATGGGTTTTTACGTGACTGCTTGATTAAAATTTTGGTTTATTTTTTCCTTTTGCTTTTCATTGAAATCTAGAGGATGATTCCATGAATTATGGGTTTGAATGTTCTTTGATTCTTTGATATTGTAAGCGTATTGGGTTTTCGAACTGTTAGCCTAAATACGATTGTTGAGATAGTAAATGGTTGGAGCTTTTCCTTTATGTTTCCCATGGCGCTAAGAACGGCGCTAAGAAAGAAGAAAATCCATTGAAAGCCCCAATTTCTCGGTTAGAACTGATCGATTTATTTATTGTTCTTACATTTTTGTTTGAAGTGGATAGGTTAAATTTTATAGAAAGGACATTTTTCAAATTTTGCAACGATGTTTCATACACTTCACATCCTGTTATACTATTTGGTTTAAATTCTTGATGGCTGTTATACGATATGGTTTACTTCCCTTCTTTATGATTTATTTACTTCCCTTTATTAGTGGACTGGATTTGGTTAGTGGCCTGGATTTGTATTTGTATTCTTGCTAGTTGCATTGATTTGATTTAGCTCCCTCGTGGCTATTTATTGATTCTTGAATGTGCATTGCATGTATATACTTTTCTGCAGTTTTGATTAATCACTATCAAAAAGTGGAATTTGGAGAAGGAGACAATTCTCAACCATCCATTAATACCCAAGAAAGTAATACAATGATGGATGTTGGAGATGAGAATATTTCTCAAAGTAATGGTAAAAGAAAACATACATCTGAGGTTTGGAACCATTTTAGAAGATTGATGGTTGAGAATGTTCAGTATGCTGAATGTAATTATTGCAAAGCACATCTCAAAGCTCCACCTAGTCATGGAACTACTCATTTGAAAAAGCACTATGACAAGACTTATAATAAGCGACAAAAAAAATGGATATCCGTCAAAGTCTAATGATGTCAAACAAGAAAGCTAGTGGAAGTAAAGAGCTTGTAACACATGTTCAACCAAGAAGATTCAAGGCATGAGCTTGCTACTATGATAATCTTACATGATTATCCTCTTAGTATGGTTGATCAGATCGGGTTTCGAAGATATTCATCGAGCTTGCAACCATGGTTTAATATTATCTGAAGAAACACACTTAAAATGATATTTTGAATATTTATAATGATGAGAGGACTAAGTTTTACAAATTGTTGGACAAGCTTAAGGGTCGAATTGCTATCACAACTGATATGTGGACATCAAATAATACGAAGAAAGGTTTCATGGCAATCACTGGGCACTTTATTGATGATTCATGGATTCTACAAAGTTGTATCTTGAGGTATGTTTAAATATTTTTAAATGTTTGATGCGTTAGAAATATATATTTATGATGTTTACTTATTCTATATAGGTTTGCATATGTCGCAGCTCCACATACAGCTGAGGTGTTATCTTATATGCTTGTTGAGTCTTTCATGGCTTGGAACATTGATCATAAAGTATCAACAATAACGGTAGATAATTGCACGACTAATGATGACATGCTTCATCTTTTGTTAGACAAACTATCAAGGAAAGATTTGATACTAAATGGACAGGTACTTCATATGCATTTTTGTGCTCATATTTTGAATTTAATTGTCAAAGATGGTTTAGAAATAATTAGTGGTGCAATTGAGAGGATATGTGATAGTGTTATATATTGGACTGCTTCACCATCTAGATTAGAAAAATTTGAGGAAACTGCACAACAGATGGATGTTGCTTGTGGTAAGAGACTGTCTCTTGATTGTAAAACTCGTTGGAATTCAACTTATTTGATGTTAGAAATAGCAATCATGTACAGGGATGTGTTTCCACGAGTTAAATCTCGAGAGAAACATTACAAAAGCTTACCAACTTTTGAAGATTGGGAGAATGCAATGGAAATTTGTGAGAAGTTGAAAATTTTTTATCAAGTGAATGAGATGTTCTCTGGTACACTCTATCCCACTTCTAATTTTTATTTTCCAAAGATTTGTGATGCCAAATTAAAGATATATGAGTGGGTGAAGAGTCCAAAGATTATAATCCAATGTATGGCGAAAAAGATGTTGGAAAAGTATGAAAAATATTGGGTTGTTTGCCATGTCATGATGGGTGTTGCTGCTGTTTTAGATCCTAGGTATAAAATGAAACTTGTTGAGTGTAATTTATGGAGAAAGATCACAATTGAAGATAGATGAGATTCAAGAAAGTTGTTATAGTTTGTTGGTTGATTATCAATCGACGGTTGGCGGTTCAAGAATGATGGGGACGACATCATTATCTCTTGTCTCTAGTTCTATTGATCAAATAGATGATTCTTTAGATTTTGATCAGTTTGTGGCTTCAAGTATACGTTCTACTTCTAGTACTTCAGCGTCCCAAACTTCAGAGTTGGATATGTATTTAGGAGAAAATGTCTTACCAAAAACTCTACAGTTTGATATTCTCAGTTGGTGGAAGACAAATGGAGTTACATATCCCAATTTACAGAAGTTGGCAAGGGATGTTTTAGCTATTCCTATTTCAACTGTTGCATCTGAATCTGCTTTTAGTAGTAGTGGAAGATTGATTTGTCATCATCGTAGTAGGCTTCATCCAAGAACTGTGGAGGCATTAATGTGTTCTCGTCGTTGGTTGTGGAATGATTTGAAAGGTAAATAAAATTTAAAAATATTTCTCATTATATATACCGCAAAGTTTACACAATCATTTTCGACTTGTAGGTGCTTGTTCAAATGTATGTGGTTTATCAGCTTGTCCTTCATTGTTTGATGAGGAAGAAGATGATGAAGAATATGAAAATCTACTGTAATTAATTTGTAAATGATAACTCTTTAATTTGATGTAGTTTTCACTTTGAGTTTTGATTGATGTACTTTTTTTATTGTTGTTTAATTTAGTTACAATTCATATTCAAGGTGTTCGATAATAAATATTGACTGCTCAATCGTATTTACACTGATCACATGACCACCAACATTATAAGCACCCTGCAAAAAAAGCACAAAAAAAAAAAGAAACGGGGTCCGCGGGTTGAACCCGCCGGGTCGCGGGTCCTGGCGGGGCGGGGCGGGGCGGTTCCTGTTGGGGGGGGCAGGGCGGGTCATGGATTTTTTTTTTTAGGCGGTGCGGGTCCTGGGATTGTCCAAACCCATCCCAGACCCGACCCGTTGACATCCCTACGTACGGGCCAACCAAAATAGTGAAAATAGCACATACGCATCGGAAAAACGATGCAACAAATTGTGGCATTATCCACAATCCAATTTTCAGAACATGCCACTCTATCTACCTAGATGAGATGAAACAATATTTGGAACAAAAATAAACTCAAATAGTCAAGGGTGTGCCTTATCATAACGGTAAAGTTATTACCATGTGATATGAAGGTCACAGGTTCGAGTCGCGGAGACAGCCTCTTGTGATATTGCATTGCAAGAGAAGACTGTGTACATTAAGCCCAATGGGCCCGACCCCTCTCAGACCCCGCGCATCGCGGGAAGCTTCATGCACCGAGTTTGCCCCTTAAATAAACTCAAATAGTCACTAATATAAGTAAGTGCTTCAAGATGACTGAAATAAAATTTTGGTTGTCAACCACATGCCAGATTAGAAGAAACCTTTCGTTAAAATGACAAAGGAATGGACCATCTAAATACAGAGTCAGCATCCCTAGTCCAACGAAGGAAATAATTTGATACACTCATGAAGGTTCTATTTTTCTGAGAACATTCGAGAATATGATTCAACATATTGCTCAAAAGAATTTGTATATTCAGCAAGAATGAATAGCACAAGTTCAAGGCTCAAGGTGTTATATCTGACCAGCTACCAAATGTTTCAATTTTTTCAACAAGGGAACACAATATAATGAAAGCCTAACAAAAATTACACATCAAAACCACATTGTATAAAATAGCGATAATAGTCTTTTAAGATAAATAATACGAAAAACACTACACAAACCCATTTATTAACCTAATAAGCACAAAATATCGAAAAAAATGTCATCGGCGGTTGCATATTCAGTAAAAAATCCTATAGCACCACAAGTTATAAAATCACTTCCTAAACTCCCATGTTGCAAATAATCTATATTCGGTATCTGACAATTGAAAGAATTGCAACTAAGTAATCGGGTATCTGGCAATTGAAAGAATTGCAACCAAAATATATTCCATAAAAAGCTTCAATTCTTACCCTGAGAAAAGTTATACATCGCTGGAACCATACGTCTTCAGAGGGCCTAGTGATGTGGTGTAAGAACTGTCAACTCAGACAAAAGGGGAGGAAATTAAGATTCAGTTGTCATGGGGTAAAAACTGTCCCATAAAACTAATATACAAATACAATATATAATTTTCTGAAATCTAAGCTTTGCTTTCCCACCAAAATTGCATTAAATTGCCAAAATTATATGATATCCCGATTCTGATCATATGGAAAGCAGACTGGTCGCAAAAAACACAAGATCTTGTAACTGATTATGGAAATGAAACTGCCATAAAAAATATGTGGCATCCACAGTAGTTAAGAAACACCATATTCCAAGAAAGATAATGATATTGCAAGAGCATACATGATCTCCACTTTACCTCATCTCCACAAGAACTAAAGGATACTCATAAAAAAGCATCAGTTCAAACAGTAATATGCTTTCTATCAATAGGGAGCCCATCCCACTTAAATTAGGTTATTAACTCAAACTAGGAATCAACATTCGCTCACTCCTAAAACTCTATGTATATTAAATAAGAAGATGCATTTGGGACCCTGATGAATATATAATAAATCGATAACACAAGATTGTATCAACACTACAAAAATTGGGAGCCAACAAAGCAACTAAAAGAAATGCAATTAATCACCAGCATCAAAACTTGGAATTTCACACGGCACAATCAATTGCTTTTAGGCTGATGGTTTTCCTGCATTATTCGTACCCCACTCTTCCTCTGCTTCATTTCCGTTAACGAGTACAGCACTATCTGTAGAGTCAGCATCCACCACAACAGCCTCATCTTGACCCTCATCATGTCCCTCTACCTGTGCTTCACCTTGCTCATCTTTCATTTCATCTCCATTCTGCTCAGCAACCTGGACAAAGTTGGAAAAGAAAAAGACCAACTCCCGAGTGTCAATAGTATAAGAGACTAAAAATCTTAAAAATGATGCAACACTTCGCAGGTTCATATCAGCACATCTAAAGAAATCTAGAAACTAAATGCTCTCGAACAATAAAAAAGCTTCCCTTTCACCCAAAAAGATATATAATGGACAATTGACTCATTAAATACTAAGTGCAAGAAGTACTGATTATTATATTGAAAACAATTCAGAACAAAGGAAATGCATTTCCCTCTACCTCGTGATCCAATCCTCCATTTTCCAGGGGTTCGTCTTCATCCATTTGCATATTTCTATAAATTTCTACAAGACTTGCAGTTGATCTATGAGCGTGGTGCACATATTCAGCAGCTGAAGGATATGTACCTCTACATGGAAAACAAGTTAATGTTGACTCCTCTCAGGCTCATTTTCAAACATTAACTCATAAAGCTCGGCCCAAAACTCCGTATATTAAATGATAGAAAAGAGAAGGAAACTCCAAACAAGAAATAATCAAAACAAATACTACATCCAACTTGGATCAAACTTATAGGAGCCTTTTTACAATATTTCGAATTAACAAAAGTGATAAAAAAAAAAACATGATAGCAATATGTGGTTGGACTTCTTGCTTGTTGTACTATATAAATAGCTTGATTGAATAGTGAGGTATGGGAAATTCATCTGCCAAATATAAATAGATACCGTGTTTCACCAGCTTTAGCTTCAACAGCAAGTGCAATCTGCCAATCTTCAAATAAATTTGGATATTCTTCAGGATCGGCAAGAGATTCAGCAGCTTTCTGATTAATCTGAAAATTGCATTCAATCATAGAATCAGATCAAACAATACAATCAATCAATCAATAACCCTCTTACAGTCCATTCAACTTCAGTTTCTCTTTCTTGGACATAGTGAATCCATGAATCATATTTACCGCTAACACAAACATCAATTGTTATTAATTAAAATAACATAGTTTATATAAAATTACTGCAACCTTATTGAGGTCCTTTCTCCAAAGTGAAACGATTTCTGACACCTTACTTGGGAGGTAAGAACGAGCCATCAATGCAGCTTCAGGTATCCGATTGCTGGAAACAATTTTTTATTCATATATATCACGGCAACTAATAAATACAACCAGCAGATAAAGCAATCAAAAAAGAGTTACCAGTCAATTAATAGCTGAAGGCATTCCTCCAATTTACCCAACATAAAGAGACAGAGGAACGCAACATTATTTTTCCCATGCTCTTTGGCAAGAAATGCAAGTTCAGTAATACCGTCGGCATTTCCTAAAGAAGAATAGAGTAGCAACAAACCACTCAAATCATTTGCTTGCTTCAAACATTCCTCAGCCATCTCTAACTGCAATAACCAACAGAAGCATTTGAATTCAGTACCAAATATGGATTTACAAGTGTGCCTCAATAAATCAACAAAGAGAGAGAGGGGATAAGGAAAATAGCATATGTCCTGTGCATGTATATATTATTATGATGTCCTTTTGTCCACCTCCCCACAAGGATATGCCTCAGTGTGGAAATGAGTCAAATCGGAAAAACAACATTCATTTTTTCATATTCGAGTTGAACTACTAGAGCCTGATATTCATTGAGTTGAAATGAAGCCTGATGTTCATCGAGTCAAACTTCAATTCAACTCGAAACTCAAAAACTAAACTATTTTGTGCTATAGGGTTCTAATGTGTGCTTCGTCTG
The DNA here is from genome assembly GCA_907163345.1 of Haberlea rhodopensis. NCBI lineage: Eukaryota > Viridiplantae > Streptophyta > Magnoliopsida > Lamiales > Gesneriaceae > Haberlea > Haberlea rhodopensis. The sequence continues at coordinate 2,395,474 of CAJQUN010000056.1, forward strand.
TCTCATTCAAACGGATATAAAGGATATGGATAAACAGTGTGGTCTTGAGTAAGTTTTCTTGGGGGAAAAGGAAGTATAAATAACATCTTCATTTCTAAAAATGAAAAACAGGGTAAATTAGTAATTCTATAACTGTCATGCCTGTTATCAACAATACTTGGTCGTGTTACAGCTTAAGGGAAAGTTGGAATAGTGATTGTTGGAGCCTTGGAGGTCTCTCCTCAAAGTGAGGTTATTTAGGCTGATGTTAAATTATTTGGGCAGTAACGAAACTTAAGGTATCACTTTGACATATTCGACAATTGTGTATGGGTGAGTGCGCAAGCACGCAAGATTAATTGCATATAAAGCATTATGTCAAACTTATGAAACATCAAAAATTGCTGAAGTGATGCATGTTAAGTTAGAGTAAATCAGCAAAATGGTGGAACCCGTACCATTCCGGTAGACATAGCTAATTCACCCAATTGCTTCCATTTAGATTCGCTCTGAGCTACTGCAGCAATTTCCTGCGCAGAAAAGGTTTGAAAGAATCCAATAATTCTCGGAAGTACAAAATATGAGAGAAAGATAATATCATAATAATTCAAGAGCCTACAAACAAAATAAAAGAGTCCTTTACCTTTGCAATCTCTAGTTTACCCAGCTGTATGGCTAACTCAAATCTGTAATCCGGATCAGTAGCAACTTCTAGGGCATCTTCTATCATTCCTCGGGATTCCAAGAAACGAGCCACACTGGGCACAAAATCAATTGATATCCAGAATTAAGTTAAATTAACTAACAATCAAAATCAGATAAGAAATAGCACACGGGGTGAGGGATAAAAACAGCAAGTTAAGGAACATTATTCTTCTTTCAAACACAGGATCTTCATTCGAAAGAAAAATGGCAAAGACAAACAGTCAAAGTGTCGTAGCATCGTGCAGAAGTAATGTAATGATTTGAGCTTTGGGCAGCATCTCCTGACTCATTCAAAATTGATCTCAAATAAGGTGCTCCTGGTTGACCAAGTATAAGAGATCTTGAGATTGTTTCTTTTGTTCATGAATGCGAGTATATTACAGATTGTTCTAGTTTTTGAAAGAATTGTCCATGAGATGGAGTATATTGCAAAATTCCACACAAAAGAAAGTGGGAACGAACATGTCAAAACAATATTAATGTTTCATAAGGTAATTTATAACATAATAGCTGATTTTTTTAGTTTTCAGAATGAAATCCTTCCTGTTAATGACAGTGACAGACAAATAGTTTTAATAAGTCACATAAGTTAGTCATGCACAAGGCATGAAGATTTAGGAAAGCCATAGTCAACAAAGACGAAGAGGTGGCAAACCTATTATGATGTTCCTTTGGGATTGATGGTAAAACCTCATTTGCCTTTTCCAGATCACCACGCATTACAAGAGTTTTATACTCAATCAAGCTGAGTAATAAAGTATATCCTATAACGCTGCAAATAGATCAATAGATACAATTAACAAAATCACTCTAGTTCTAATTCCACTTTCAACGTGAACAAATGTGATCAACGCATGCCAATTATAAAACTTTGCATGAGCAACTTACTTGAATTCTTTGTCTATGAGGAAAACGCGGCTCTGGTTAGCAAGATATCCAAGTAAGTACATTGGCCGGTCTAAATGAAACATTGTTGTCACCTAGATAGTCACAAAGACAATCATTGCTTTCTTACTTAAGGAAAAAAGAACCGGAATGCATGATAGTTAAGTTATTTGAAAAATTACACCATACCTCACCACCAACGCAGTAATTGAGTCTCCAGGAAGAGTTGTTGTAAATAAAACAATCCCCAACCCAAAGTCCAGTCCTTACACGTTCATTAATTTCATAAAGAAGCTCAAAAGCATCTTCCGCTCCTTGTTCATCTGCGGGTCTTCCACTATCTAGATGTGCAGAAACCACATCACGCTGCAAACAAAAGGCAAACTGGGTTACTTAAACTTCCCTATAAAGAACCACCATGCAAATTCATAACAATCGGAAGAAAAAAATTAACATGTTTACATTGAACTTAAGTATGTAGAATGATGTGTCACTCGCAATAGCCACCATATCCCCGCTGTCAGCCCAGTAAAGATTCTGGAATACATAACAAAGAGACAGATAAAACAAATTTCATAACCAATATTGCCACCACAGAAAGATAGGTATGCTATATCTCAAGCTGTAACTTTCTTACTTTGACATTCACATCAATTCGTCGTATCAACCTGCATTCAGCCCAATCATAGAAACAAATAAAATCATTTGAGCACATTGCCAATAAAGTTCCTCCATATATGTGCTCAGCGGAGAATGTAGGACGGATGCTTTTCTTCTCCTGGAAAATGTGGTTCTACTGTTATGACAGTGGACAAACCATATAAATTCCAACCAGACTAATTTTTAGAATTTTAAACTCGAAACAAGAGAAGGGGGAGCCAAAATGCCATCATGATTTATATTTTCAGCTCGCTTCAATGAGGAACAGGAAGAAAGAAGAAGAAAACCTGGAAATTTTTACTGAACATCTTAATTTTTGATGTACTTTCTCTAACAGCATATTCTCCTTCAATTGACCATACGATTTCCAATGCAGAGCCAAATGACCTGTTTCTCCAAGCCAAAGCTGTGTAAATAATATATTCGCCATCTCCACAAACAACAACAAACCTCCCATTGGGGTTATGCTTTAAGCTCTGCGTACAAGAAAAATTGAAGTAAATATTCTGAAACACAGAGTCGTGAGTAATTGTTACAGCTGAATGGGAATTTGATATTTGAAACATTGGCTCCAGGAAGATAAACGGAAAGATTTTTTAGGACTCCTCTTCCACCCCAATCATTAAAAAAATGAACTTCAGCAATTTTCTGCGTAACATTCTTCTTGAAAGGTAATAGGAAGATCGTCCAGCTTCATTGCTAGACGGAATGGCTGTATGATTTCATATACTTTTAGAGCACACAAAACAAACATAGGACCAAATCAACCAAATAAAATTTAAAAGTAAATGGATAAAACAGCAAATTTTCTTTGGAATAACGTTCACAAAGACAAAAACGTGGCTATATAGGGACTCTATCAAGACCTGAACCCCATATAATGTCATCCCACTTAAAAAAGCTTGCACCAACATATAGCTTTCACAAATCAAGGATAATCAACCTGAGGGTAGAGGTCACAGGTACCCAACTCCTTAACCGCCAATGGCAATCTTTCTCCGTCCGCAACCTGTGAAAAAGGGAAGTAATTTGAGAGCATCAACTGGATTGACAATTGATTTGTTAAATTCCAGCAAAAGCACTACCTCATAATCAGCTCCAACACTCTTAATATTGACTGTCTGAATCTCGTTATGCTTAGCCCAGATGACTTTTCCACTATTGTCCATACTAGCAACAGGTACTTCTCGACCAAGCTTTACCATGATGGATCCTTCATCATAGCCAATTACAACCCTGCAATATCAATAAAATATATATCCTCAAAATAAAATAGAAATCAAGACATAGAATTCACCAAAAGGTTTTAAACTCTACCAGGTAATATGTGATGACAAAAAAAACTATAATTTTTGGAACAGCATTCTTTACCGTTGAGATTGGAAAATGAGTTGTAGGCTTATCACAACTACTTCTTTCAGAAACAAGTTTTAAATTGACACTAACATGTTTGAACAAGTTGTACGCAAAGGACTTTCGGCCACATATAACTAGTGAGTTGATAAGGGCGAATACTGCCAGTATCAATACCCAACTTTCAGATTCATCAAAAAAAATCCACAGAATCACATTAGATAACAGCACAAAAACTTACCGTCTTGAACCTTTCATGTAGCCAATTGCCCAAACTCTCTCGAGACCATAATTCAATGTATTCTCAAGTCTGCAAGATGACAAATATTGTGAGACATCTTATGCTTTGGCAACCTTTAGATATAACTTTCTACCGCAGGAAAGCTAAAAGAAATAGAGGTACGAATATTTCGACTATCAAGTATTAAGTCATCTTGTAGCATAGAATCACCTATACGTGGTAGCATGCCATATACGGACTGTACCATCCTCAGAGCCTGTTATTATAATTGGAAGCTCAGGGTGGAAACAAACTGCAGAAACATTGTGTGTGTGACCCTCTAGTGTCTGGACACAGCTTTTTGTCTGATAATCCCAAACCTGTTCGACATAAATTACATATGATTTTATATTTTGCTCTAAAAACTTTAACATACCAGAAGATGAAAGGAAACCTATGTACAAACCTTAGCAGTGTGATCATCAGAACCAGTGATTAGATAGGGTTTATCCCCACCAGTAAAATAATCTACACAGTTGACTCCTTTAAGATGGGCGTCAAGGGTAAAGTTTGGGTCTGGGGATCCAAGATTCCAGATCTACAAAAATAAATATTATTGGCTTATAAATGGATGTCAAGGTAAAGAAAAATCTGTATAAGTTCATCGATAAAAGATTCAGCTTGCACCTTAATTGTGCGATCAAGGGATGCACTTGCAAAAGTGTTGGTATCTTTTGGATTGAATGTTACTTGCATGACATAATGAGAATGACCCTCGAATATTTGAGTGCATACCCATCCCTTTTCCCAGTCCCAGAGCTTTATGAGCATGTCATCAGAGGATGACAGCACATACGGAAGAGTGGGATGAACAGCCACACTTCTAATATAATCAGTATGAGCTTCAAACACTTTGACTTTATCCATTGTATTGTAATTGTACACACGAATGAACATGTCATCAGCACCAGCAACAACCCACTGCCTGCGTGCTATGAACTTCGCAGACCTAACTGTGAGATTAAACGGTAGAATATAGCATGAGAAATTGCTCCTTGTTACAAGATAAAATGTTATTCAAGCATCAGAAATAAATAACATTCATTTCTAATCATGAACCTGGTAGTTCCGTAGCCTCAAAAGACTTAACCATTGTCTGCAACATAAAAAATAACATTTAAAAGATCATTTAGAGTTTAAACCCCCTCAAAAGAGAGATACCAGCAAAAACATGGAGAAACTTCAAGCAAAGACCCAAATTGGCAAAGAAGGGTCATAATTCACACTGTTCTCACATTGATACAAACTAAAGAGACAAATAATGTTGCTTGTCAATTTATTCTTTTCAAAACTTCCCTCCTAAAGCAGAAAACTTGTAGATTGTGTAAACAACAGAGCTAAATAAATCATCACACTCCACACCACACATATAAAAATGGAAGAAACATGGAAGGAATTAGATTTCGAAATGATGTGAATGTAGTTATCAGCAATCCTTTTCATCAGTGTGTAGCTTCAGATAGTCATGAATTTGGCCATAATTTTGAAGATTTCAAACATTAAGCAATGCTAAGTTTAAAAAGTACATGGAAAACAAGCAAACATCCTCGCAAGATTCAACGGCCAACACTTATCAGCAACTAACATTCATGAGTCACGGCACGAAAATAATATTGCCAACTACAATTTCCACACCTGGGTCTGATAGTTCCAAATGCAAACAGTCCCTGAATACAAACTTGCCAACATCCTGTGAGGGAACAAACATTATGGAATCATTAAAACATAGAGAATAATAAAGAAGAAGAAGAAGAAGAAGAAGAAGAAAACACAAATGTACACCCATTTTCCCATGTATGGTTTTTACAGTGAACTGACATCTCAACCAAAAAGCATAGAAAACCTCTTAAAAGATGAAGTGGTGGGATGTCAATACAGTGGTAGGATGTCGAAACATTAAAGAATAAGAAACGATTAATGAACGGGAAAAAGACAAGCAAGTATCATTACTAACATAAAATGCCGAGCAGCAACTAAGGAATGGAAAAGAAATCTTGATTGATCGCACAAGAAGCATACCATGGCTCGGTTGGGTGCAGATCCACACATTTCACTCTTTCTGATCTTTGAGCAAGTTTCCTCTGGTGGAAAGATTTGAAGTCAGCATCACAACAGTTCTCCACTCACAAGCACGCACATATTATAACAAAGTAATAGTCCTCAATTTAAATGCTTCTCAGTACCTTGATTTCGAGTCTGAGAGGCTGCAGCGGCACCGAGATCAAAATTCATAACAATTAACAACAATTCCAGATTAGGTCAGATCTCAAACAACAAATCAGCATAAAATCCAAACAGATTACGCATCATCCGCAGGAATTGATAAGAAAATACATCGAAATCCCCACCTCCCCCATAAATTGTGGTTTAAATAAGCAAAATTTTCAGATACCAGATCTAATAATCAATCGCAAGTACAAAATCAAATTAATACATAAAACATCAAAATTGACTCGCCATTGCTACGGATTGAGTGATGCAGCTGGGAAATCCCGGAGATCCGAGTGTGACAAGATCGACGAGTGACTCAGTGTGTGGAGAAACACGAAGTCGAGACTGTAATAATTGTGAAATGTGAATCTACAAAGAGAGAGAGATAGAGATTGAGGAAATAATGCTGAGAAAATACGAAGGTATATGAAATTTATATATGCTCTGTAATGAGGCAAAACTGGAGGTGTCCTGAGAAAGGATGTGTAATCCGATGCAGTTGTGGCCGTCAGTGGGTTTGACCTGCTATAATCAACGGTCTGGATTTCGATTGGTGTGTCATTTATCAATTTGTGAAAATTCTTCACATTTTCTTCCTTCGAATTGAATGAAAAAGACTGTTCCTGAAAGAACGTTGATCTATATTTTGTGACAAGTAAATTATGGTATTTGATGTATCTATTTAGATTAAATTTTAATAAAATTATATAATTTTTATATTGTAAATTTTTGTCTGATGTTAAATTAATTTTTTTAGTCAAAGTTAATTTTTGAATTTTTATATTTTTAATTTAAAAAAAATGGAATTATAGGCAATGAGTATTTTGTAAAAAAAATAAAAAATGATATGTCCAAGTGAATGAAATGATTTTGTTGGATTTGGATTTCAAATATTTAATACGAATTTATTCAAATTATTTGGTTAATTTTTAAATCTGTGGATTTCAAAATCCATCATATTCAATTTTAAACATTTTTTACAATATCAAGGTATTTAAAATTCTTAATTATTGAAGTCATTTCAAAACCATTGTTGAAATGAAATTATTCCATCCAAATGCAACCTTAAATTAAATTTTAATAAAAATAAATATATTTTTAATTTTTATATTGTAAATTTTTGTTTGAGATATATGATGATAAGTTAATTTTTTAAGTTAATTTTATTATATTTTATTTTATTTTAAAAATAATGGTGTTATAGGCATTGTGTATTTTGTAAAGAAAATGATATTGTAAGTTAGTTAGTATTAGGGCTAAAATATTATAATATAGTAGAGATTTATAATCCAAATTTAAGTTGATTAATTTTATTCTGCTTGTAGATTTTTATTGATAAATGAAGCATCTGAAGAACGATGAGAATATAAAAAAAGAAGGACAATTAAAGTGTTTTATATATTATATGATATTTGATATGATTTTAATATAATAACACAACGTTGGTAATAACCAAATACTCATATCATGTGTAATATGATATTCTTAAAATATTTGAATAAATAACTAAATATCCATAAAAATACTTTACTAAAATTATTTTATTTTAATTATATAAATAAATTTTAAATTATTATATTAACAATTAAATGATAATAAATGAGAACTAAGAAACAACTTACTTTTGTTATAATATTTAATTAATAGAAATACAAATGAATAAAAATTTAGCTTCATACTAGATTTTGCGTCATGTTATTTATTTTACAATCAGAAGCACAATAATTATTTTTTTTTTGCAAAACGTAAAATATAATTTATGAATGAATTGTTGTATTTTAAAAATAATTTTGATGATAAAAGTTTGATCGTGTTCATGAATTAGTTTAAAGTTAGAATAGAAATTGGTATTTAAGATGAAGAAGATAATACAGTTAATAAACAAACAGATCCCTTTTCCACATGTTAAAAATAAATTTAAATATCAATTTTCGTAAATAACAAGGGAAAACTCAAAAAAAATCATCATTGTCAAACTTAATTTTGAAATCATTCCCCATGTCAGAAAAAATTAATTCAAACTCCCTACTGCAACTTAAAATTTTGTTCTAACTCCCTATGACTATAATACCCCTCTACTAAAAGTCAAACATTTAATTTTGAGAAATCATTACAGTCGGTACAAAACCTATACAATTTTGGTACACGTTACACATAAAATCGGTATGAAATTTATACAATTTTGGTACAAGTTAAACATGAAATTAGTATGAAACATATATATTTTAGGTACTTATTACACGTGAAGTTGGTATGAAACATTTACAATTTTGGTACTAGTTACACATGAAGTTGGTATGAAATCAATACAATTTTGGTACTATTTACAAATTAAATTGGTATAAAACTATACTATATTCGGTACTTATTACATGTGAAGTTGGTATGAAATCTATACAATTTCGGTACTAAATATACATAAAATTGGTATGAAACCTATACAAATTTGGTACTAATTACGAATAAAATTGGTACAAAACTTAGACTATTTTCAGTACTTGTTACATATGAAATTGGTATGAAATCTTTATAATTTTGGTATTAGTTACACATGAAATTTGTATGAAACCTATACAATTTTGGTACAAGTTACATATGAAATTGGTATGAAACATATACTTTTTTCAGTACTTATTACACATGAAGTTGTTATGAAACATATACAATTTTGGTGCATATTACACTTGAACTTGGTATGAAACATATACAATTTTGGTACTAGTTATACGTGAAGTTGGTATGAAACATATACTATATTCGAAACTTATTATACGTAAAGTTGGTATGAAACCTATACAATTTTGGTACCAACTATGCATAAAATTGGTATGAAACCCATATAATTTTGGTACTAATTACGAATAAAATTGGTACGAAATATATTCTATTCTCGGCACTTATTACAAATGAAATTGGTATGAAATCTTTACAATTTTGGTACTAATTACACATGAAATTGATATGAAACATATACAATTTTGGTACAGTTATACATGAAATTGGTATGTGACCTATACTTTTTCGGTACTTATTACACATGAAGTTGGTATGAAATATATACAATTTTGGTACTTATTACACTTGAAGTTGGTATGAAACATATACAATTTTGGTACTAGTTACACGTGAAGCTGGTATGAAACCTATACTATATTCGAAACTTATTACACGTAAAGTTGGTATGAAACCTATACATTTCAGTACTAAGTATACATAAAATTGGTATGAAATCTATATAAATTTGGTAATTGTTACACGTGAAGTTGATATGAAACCTATACTATATTCGAAACTTATTACACGTAAAATTGGTATGAAACCTATACAATTTTGGTACTTAGTATACATTAAATTGGTACGAAACCTAAGTAATTTTGGTACTAATTATGAATGAAATTGGTACGAAACTTATACTATTTTCGGTACTTAATACATATTAAATTAGTATGAAATTTTTACAAGTCTAGTACTAATTACACATGAAATTGGTATGAAAACTATATAATTTTGGTACAAGTTACAAGTGAAATTGGTATGAAACTGATAATAGTTTCGGTACTTATTACACATGAAGTTGGTATGAAACATATACAATTTTGGTAGTTATTACACTTGAATTTGGTATGAAACATATACAATTTTGGTATTAGTTACACATGAAGTTTGTATGAAACCTATAATATATTAGGTCCTTGTTACACGTGAAGTTGGTGTGAAACCTATACAATTTACGTACTATGTATACATAAAATTGGTATGAATTATGGAACATATATAATATCCGTACTATTAAACCTATACAATTGAAATTTGTATTAAACTTATGTAATTTGGTCCTAGTTACACATGATACGAATTAATACAAATTATATGCTCGTCTGTGAGCATAGAGATATGTTATATAGTTGTATAAATGTCCTTGGCATTTCGCCTTTCAATTGGGCATTGCATGCAATGGGTTTAAAGTAAAGGTGCTTGATGAATCGAATTAAGTGGAGAATTAATTAAATAATTAAAATAAACTAACAAGATGATGAATATTTAAGTGGAGAAAATCAATGAAAACGGATTCTAGAGATTCGACTTCACCCAACTATCAAATATGTTGTGTTCTTCAGTTTATTAGCCAAAAAATCATATGTTATTCTATTGCCTCTTCCGAGTGTTAAGTAGAAATAAAGCATTATTTGACATAATCCTTTATAATACACCAATCACATTCTCGAGTCATCATGCACGTTTACTCTTAAACCCATTGCATGCAGTGCCCAGTTGAAAAGAGTAATGTCAACGACATTTATACAACTCATATACACATATCTCATGCGTAACTAGTATAGGTTTCAGACCAACTTCACGTGTAATAAGTACTGAAAATAGTATATGTTTCATAAAAATTTCATGTGGAACTAGTACCATAACAAACAAATATTGTTTGTAAAGTTTGAAATTGATGTTATTTGAAATTGATATTTTTGTTTGTTCGATATATAATATTAACATTAATAGTAGATTCTATAGAAATGTTATTGTTTTTTGAATTTGATATTGTTTGTTTATTCGATATATACATTGAACATCAATATTTATGTGTAATTAGTACCGAAATTGTATACGTTGAATTCCAATTTCATGTACAACTAGTACCAAAATTGTATAAATTTAATATTAATTTCATGAGTAACTAGTACCAAAATTGTATAGATTTAGTATCAATTTCATGTGTAACTATACCAATAGATTATATATGTTTAATACCAATTTTATATGTAACTAAATTGTATAGTTTTAATACCAATTTCATATGTAATTGGTACCGAAATTGTATAGATTTCATACCAACTTCACGCGTGATAAGGACCAAATATAATATGTTTTATACCAATTTAATGTGTAACTAGTACGAAAATTGTTTAGGTTTCATACCAACTTCATGTGTAACTAGTACCAAAATTGTATATCTTTCATACTAACTTCACGTGTAATAAGTACCGAAACTAATATAGGTTTCATACAAATTTCACGTGTAACCTGTACCAAAATTGTATAGATTTCGTACAAATTCTTGTGTAATTAATAATAAAATTGTAAAAATTCCATACTAATTTAATGTATTAAGTACCGAAAATAGTACAGGTTTCGTACCAATTTTATGTATACTAAGTACCAAAATTGTATAGGTTTCATAATAGCTTTACGTGTAATAAGTTTCGAATATAGTATAGGTTTCATACCAACTTCACGTGTAACTAGTACCAAATTTATATAGATTTCATACCAATTTTATGTATACTTAATAACGAAATTGTATATGTTTCATACTAACTTGACGTGTAATAAGTTTCGAAATAGCATAGGTTTCATACCAACTTCACGTGTACTAGTACCAAAATTGTATATGTTTCATACCAACTTCAAGTGTGATAAGTACCAAAATTGTATATGTTTCATACCAACTTCAAGTGTAATAAGTACCTAAAAAGTATAGGTTTCATACGAATTTCATGTATAACTGTACCAAAATTGTATATGTTTCATATCAATTTCATGTGTAATTAGTACCAACATTGTAAAAATTTCATACCAATTTCATTTGTAATAAGTACCGAAAATAGAATAGGTTTCTACCAATTTTATTCGTAATTAGTACAAAAATTATATGGGTTTCATACCAATTTTATGCATAGTTGGTACCGAAATTGTATAGGTTTCATACCAACTTTACGTATAATAAGTTTTGAATATAGTATATGTTTCATACCAACTTCACGTATAACTAGTACCAAAATTGTATATGTTTCATACCAAGTTCAAGTGTAATAAGTACCAAAATTGTATATGTTTCATACCAACTTCATGTGTAATAAGTACCGAAAAAAGTATATGTTTCGTACCAATTTCATATGTAACTTGTACCAAAATTGTATAGGTTTCATACAAATTTCATGTGTAACTAATACCAAAATTATAAAGATTTCATACCAATTTCATATGTAACAAGTACTGAAAATAGTCTAAGTTTTGTACCAATTTTATTCGTAATTAGTATCAAATTTGTATAGGTTTCATACCAATTTTATGTATATTTAGTACCGAAATTGTATATATTTCATACAAACTTCACATGTAATAAGTACCGAATATAGTATAAGTTTTATACCAATTTCATGTGTAACTAGTACCAAAATTGTATTGGTTTCATACCAACTTCATGTGTAACTAGTACCAAACTTTTATATGTTTCATACCAACTTCACGTGTAATAAGTACCTAAAATAATATATGTTTCATAGCAATTTCATGTTTAACTTGTGATCGCTTTTATTTTAAACAGTAATTTCTAGCGATTCTACCGCAAGTGCACGGTGTCAAGTTTTAGTATAATGATCTAGAAGTAAGGATTGTCGAACCCACGAGGACTAGTAGTAATTACCAAATTTAACTAGCGTTCTATATTTAACCTACGAAATTGTTTGAAAGATTAATTAATTTACTCAACTCCATTGTTCAACCGCACCACAAAGAATTAAGATAATAAACAGTAGAGACAAATATCGAGACTTCGGTTCACTTGAGTAATCCCCCACAATTTACCTATTAGTTCTAATTCAAATTAATTCATCTAAGGTGACAAGTTTTCCGGTTATATCCAATATACTCTCTCGAGCTATATTAAACCTAACACTGAAATGCAGTAAGTAACTCTCGTTCACTTATTTAACAATTCAATGTTGCATACGTTCTATGAAAACCCCTAGCCTTCGATTACTAGATATCTATAGCTATCACTCGTGTATTTGACGTCATCTATCGATCTCGGTCTGAAATCCACGGTTTATGTTATTGGTTCTGTTTTACAATATCATCTCTCGATCTCAATTGTAAACTAACAACATTCAAAGAGTAGCTAATCCTTTAAAAGCATTAAAAGCATAACATAAACTCAAAAATAACAATAACTCAATCAAAAACTAGAATTAAAACTGTGGGTTCATACACAAGATCCCCTTGTATCGATAACAAACTTAGCCTAGCATATTAACGGAAAAACAACGTTTTATAACATCTAACAACATTATAAACATTGAAAGTCGGAAATAAAACTAAAACAAAAGTTCAGAAATACGTAGAAACGCTCGATGTTGAATCGTGCGTCGATCCGATGTTCTCGTCTCTAGCTGCGTTGCTTTGAATCCTCTTAAAGGTTTGAAGATGGTGGAGAGTTGAATTCTATGGTGAAAAGTCAGTCCAAAACTCCTCTAGGGCCGGCCACTTTTTCTCTTAAATAGTGGAGAAGAATCCCCTCAATTTCGTGTAAGACCCAAACTCTTAAAAGGTATTTTTTTTTCAGATTTTCGCGGCTACCGATCGATCGGTATTTCCACAAATTAATATTTTAAGGTACGGCATCTACCGATCAATCGGTAAGATGTACCGATCGATCGGTAGAATCTTCAAAATTTACAAGTTGAGTTTCTTCGCCGCTTCTTCGCTCGGTTCGCTCAGTTGAGTCTTTTTTTCAACATTTTAAGCATAAATTCTCCAATTTCATAATATCCGACCTTGATTCCTGAAATAAACAAAAACAACGCAAAAGCGCATAATATCGTCCAGGAATCAACTTAAACAGTATTAAAAAAACTAGAAATATAAGTGTAAAAATCACACTTATCAACTCCCCCAAACTTAAGTCTTGATCGTCCTCGAGCAATAATAGAATTAAAAACAGTGAATTCACAACAGATAAGTGGCATGGATTATTTCGTGCTCATATGTTTATCTCAGAACTTTTACTCATACCACAACAAAAATCCCTCAAATCGTTGGACACGAAGTGTTTTCTCCTTAAGTCAAATAACAGTCTCAAATTCGGAATGTGTGTGTGTGCTGTTGTCAATCCCAAGTATCATACAATCATCATAGATCAAAACAGTGTTAATCAATAACAATCAAGATTTTCATTGAGTATCTCATATACCTAATTTTCAAGCACTTCTCCACTAATGTAATCATTTCCTAGACTTTGATCAAAAGGACTTTTAAAGCTTATAATGTTAAGCCTTTAGGTGTCGGTTACAAAGAAAAGATAGGATAAGTGCAAGGAAGAGAGTATATCATGTAAAGTTCATTTTTATGCATCACATATCGGATTTCTCTTCTTTTCTTTTAGCCTTGCCCGCTTTGGGTCTTATTTGATCGATTTTTTTCATTTTTTTTTCAATCAAGGCTTTCTCTATCCTTTTCTTTTTATCATTCATAAATTCTTTTCTCAATAAGCTCATCAAATATATCCATTTATGTGCATCTAATGAGATTCATCATACTCCCTTGGGTTGAAGATAAAATCTTTCATTTTTTGGCTAAACAAGGTAGGTATAATGAGTTTATCAACAAATGTCGAATGTTGGCTAATTTCCATTCTTATTCAATCAAGCTCAAAGTTGGACACTAGGGAAAGATGTAAACAAGATAGGCTTGAAAGGCTCAAACGTTCCAAAGATCGCCTAAATCATATCCAAGTCTAGCTCATAATTATAAAAATTTCGCCTCAAAGTGCCATTATCAAATAGGTTCTATGATTACTCTAAGATGCTCAAGACATGTCATCAAGTTCACACATATCATCACTACTTTAAATGTAATCAACAAGTTCATGACTCAAGGTGCTCAAATTATTCCTCATTTTCAACATGTCAACTCAACTCAAAATATTCACAACATGTTCACAATCATCAAGATTCAAGTCATAAGTAGAGTAAAACTAATATCATCATAGCATGGAGTCACTACTTTAATCCAATTACACTCAAAACAACTTTCCATGCTCTTCATCGGACTCATCAATATTAGGCCAATAAAATCACAGACTCCACAGTAGTAGACATGATATCAGACGCACCGTTAAACATGCTAAGACTACTAACATAACTCACAAATCACACAAAATAAAATCATGGATAACACCCCCCCCCCCCAAACTTGGTACGTGCATTGCCCTCAATGTACAGTAAACAATAAAAATAATGGCAAATCACATACCATGGCGACGATCGTCAGTAATCGTCGTCCTCCTCCTCATGCTCTGGTGGTGGCACTGGGGGTTGTGGCTGGTATGGTGGGAACGGCTGTAATGATTCCGAAGTCTTCTGCAAGTTCGTTCAATCTCTAAGTCAAGTGGCTCTAATATAGGTCTGTCACTTCGTAGCATGCACTACAAAGACAACTCCCTGCAAAATTCAACACAACGAAGGAACAACAGTAGTGAAATAGTATAAACCGTAATAAAAGTAAAAATAAAATATATATGGCTAAATTATAGTCAACTAATCTCCTATGATATTACTTAAACTAGTCCCCGGCAACGACGCCAAAAACTTGATCGCTTTTATTTTAAACAGTAATTTCTAGTGATTCTACCGCAAGTGCACGGTGTCAAGTTTTAGTATAATGATCTAGAAGTAAGGATTGTCGAACCCACGAGGACTAGTAGTAATTACCAAATTTAACTAGCGTTCTATATTTAACCTACGAAATTGTTTGAAAGATTAATTAATTTACTCAACTCCAATATTCAACCGCACCACAAAGAATTAAGATAATAAACAGTAGAGATAAATATCGAGACTTCGGTTCACTTGAGTAATCCCCCACAATTTACCTACTAATTAAAGTTAATGCATCTAAGGTGACAAGTTTTCCGGTATATCCAATATACTCTCTCGAGCTATATTAAACCTAACACTGAAATGCAGTAAGTAACTCTCGTTCACTTATTTAACAATTCAATGTTGCATACGTTCTATGAAAACCCCTAGCCTTCGATTACTAGATATCTATAGCTATCACTCGTGTATTTGACGTCATCTATCGATCTCGGTTTGAAATCCACGGTTTATGTTATTGGTTCCGTTTTACAATATCATCTCTCGATCTCAATTGTAAACTAACAACATTCAAAGAGTAGCTAATCCTTTAAAAGCATTAAAAGCATAACATTAACTCAAAAATAACAATAACTCAATCAAAAACTAGAATTAATACTGTGGGTTCATACACAAGATCCCCTTGTCTCGATAACAAACTTAGCCTAACATATTAACGGAAAAACAACGTTTTATAACATCTAACAACATTATAAACATTGAAAGTCGGAAATAAAACTAAAACAAAAGTTCAGAAATACGTAGAAACGCTCGATGTTGAATCGTGCGTCGATCCGATGTTCTCGTCTCTAGCTGCGTTGCTTTGAATCCTCTTAAAGGTTTGAAGATGGTGGAGAGTTGAATTCTATGGTGAAAAGTCAGTCCAAAACTCCTCGAGGGCCGGCCACTTTTTCTCTTAAATAGTGGAGAAGAATTCCCCCAATTTCGTGTAAGACCCAAACTCTTAAAAGGTAATTTTTTTTTAGATTTTCGCGGCTACCGATCGATCGGTAAGATGTACCGATCGATCGGTATTTCCACGAATTAATATTTTAAGGTACGGCATCTACCGATCGATCGGTAAGATGTACCGATCGATCAGTAGAATCTTCAAAATTTACAAGTTGAGTTTTTTCGCCGCTTCTTCACTCGGTTCGCTCAGTTGTGTCTTTTTTTCAACATTTTAAGCATAAATTCTCCAATTTCATAATATCCGACATTGATTCCTGAAATAAACAAAAACAACGCAAAAGCGCATAATATCGTCCAGGAATCAACTTAAACAGTATTAAAAAAACTAGAAATATAAGTGTAAAAATCACACTTATCAACTTGTACCAAAATTGTATAAATTTCATACCGATTTTATGTGTAACGTGTACTAAAAATTGTATAGGTTTCGTACTAACTGTAATGATTTCTCAAATTAAAAGTTTTAACTTTTAGTAGAGGGGTATTATAGTAATTTTACTAAACTAGGGAGTTAGAACAAAGTTTTAAGTTGCAGTAGGGAGTTTGAATTAATTTTTTATGACATAGGGCTTGATTCCATAATTAAGTATGATAATGGGGATTTTTGTTGAGTATTCCCAAATAACAATTCAAATAAAGATCTTAATTAAATACAACAACAATAATAACTAACCTTTCAATCTCAATTAATTTGGACAGTCTACATAATTAATAGAGATAATCAAGTCCCATCGAACACGTGCGTCAGTGTTCTCCAAGCGTTTCTATTGGTCAGAGTACCATCTTTAATCCACTTGAACTCCATGTCTTTGCGTATAACGTCGAGTCATGTCTTATTCGGTCGTCCTCTCGTTCTCGTAAAATGGTTGAAATCCACGGATTCGATTTGACGCATATTTGCATTGCTGGGTGTTACCTCGAATTTTGGTAGGGTGTCTTCCTCGGCTAACAATAGTTCCTCCCCTTCCGGAGATGAGCTGTCCTGAAAGAAAAATGTTAAAAGGGAGCCGGAGAGGGTTCTTCGGTGGGGCCCCTCCGACGATCAAGTCAGGATATAGGATGTAGGAAATAAAAACGTTTTTTTGCAGAGAAATCACGAGAAGTCTAGTTAGTTTTCAAACCTGATGCCCCATATATATATATATATACTGGAGGGTGAGAGAAGAACAACCTGCTACGGTCGGCGGGGGCCTCAGGAGACCATCACAAGTACTCCACTAGGTGTCGGTGTCTCTGAGGGTGAGGACCACCGACAAATACTGTACACCTTGTACGACGCACCACCTACGAGATCTTGATAGTACTAGAAAATACTCCCTGAACATTAGTCATTCTCTGATTGGTCCCTTCGTGAGTGGTCCTCTGTTGGGAATAAAATTCCGTTACAGATAGCTCGGATGAAGGACCACACTAGTGCCCAAGGTATCTCCTAGCCAACGCTGAAGAAGAAACTAGGGGAAATACTTAAAGTCAGACACCAGCCCGAGCGCCGTCCGGATCACAATGCAAGATTCCTACGAACACAACCTGGGCTGGCTTGGTTTGACCAAGTAGGGTTGAAGACACAGGTTGAGCTGAGAACACGGGGATAAGTCTCGGGCTGGGGTTACGGTTGTTAACCGAGCTGAGTTCATAAGGGTGTATTCCTTCCGGGGTACGAAGATATTTCCCGAGCTGAGCACTTGAGGGTATGTTCCTTCCGGGGTACGAAGAGAGTAAGGGTCGAGGCCGCACTGACCTTTTATCGGGATATCACTGGGATTACGTCGTAAGTGACCAAATCAATGTAAGCGACTTTCTTGCATATTCTATTATATACAAACTACACATAATTCATCTGGAATATATTTGTTCATTATTTTATCTCTTCTGGTCTTACCGCACATCCAATGAACACATAAGCATCTTTGTCACACTCATCTTTTGGATGTGATTCCTCTTGGGTGCCCAATATTGCAGGTCTAATGACGGTTCTATAAAATATTCCCTTCAATTCAGATGGATACTACGTCGCATAAAACTCCGGCGGCGTTTCTCCATTTCAACCACCCGCCTGAATCATATGGTTAACGTCACTGTCAATCGCTCTATCCTTTTGAATAACAGAACCTAGGTATTGAAACTTCTTGTACATCGATACCTCTTGATCATTGAGCACAGGGATCTCGAAAGGTACAACCATTAAATTTGCACTCCATATATTCCGTTTTAGACTTACTTAATCTAAAACTCTTTGATTATAAGGTATCTCTTCATAACTCCGGTTTGGCATTTACCACTGCTCTGATCTCGTCGATCAACACAATCCGTGAAAAACATAGTCTCAATCTGTATGTCTTTTGTGATCTCATTCATCAATAGGACGAATAGGAAAAGGACTTAACACAGACCCTTTGTGCAATCCAATCTTATCGAGAACTCACTTGTCACCCCACTACACGTTCTCGCATTGGATGCTACTTCGTCGTACATACCCTTGATTATATTGAGATACTCGACGAGAACTATTTTCCTCATCAAATCCCACCATAATATCTCTATTTGGACTTTATCGTAGGCCTTCTCCAAGTCTACGAAGACCATATGCAAATATTTACTGCTCTCACGACATCGCTCGACAAGTTGACGAAGTAAATTGATAGCTTCCGTAGTTGACAATCCTGGCATGAACCAAATTGGTTCTCGGAGATCTTACCATCTCACAAAACTTCATTGTGTGACACATAAGTTTTATACCACGATAGTTGGTGCAACTCTGAATGTCAGTTTTGTTCTTATAGATAGGGATCACAATACTATTTATCCATTCATTTGGAATTTTGTCACTCCTTCAAATCTTGTTAAATAGATCTGTTAGCAACTTTATCCATTCGGTCCGAAACATCTTCATGCTTTAATATGGATTCTACCAAGCTTTTCGTGCTTTCATTTTGAACTACAAGATCTTTATTAAATACAAGAAAACCATAAAATGTAGCTTATACAATATTCAGCAAATAACCAACATATTTTAAGACAAGAATCATTAACAATAAAACTTTATTTTTAGGAACAATAATCATTAACAATAAATGGATTTACCCCTTCTCATGCTCTTAACTTTTTTATCTATATATTTCTCCATTTTTTTAAAATCTTTTGATAATAAATCTTTATCATTTTTTATAACAATTAATAATAAATAATTATTAAAAAAAATTAATATTAATAATAAAATAATAATACTAATTTTATAATAACAATAAATAGAACAATAACATAACAATTCTAATACATAATAGATAAATAAATATTTAAAAACCATAATAATACATAATAAATAAAGTAATATTAATAATCATTTAACAACAACAAAAATAATAATAAATACTAATACTAAAATGATGGGTTATTTAAAAAAATAACCCATATTTAAAAAACATTTAACAAAATAACCTAAAATATAAAAACCTTAATTTTTTGACCCAAAACGCCAACTGAGTTGGCGTGACCAACTTTGCTTTTAATTTTTTTTTTATATTAAAGTTGGACACGCCAACCAAGTTGGCGTGTCCAACTTGTTTTTATTTTTTTTTTATTTATTTTTTTTTTATTTATTTAAATATATAAAACATAATTTAAAATAAAAAATATATATAATAAAAATATGTCTCATCTTATCATTGTCCAGAAAATATATCAACTCAAGTATAATTTGACAATTTTACACAAAACCAAAAATGTACATGATTTTGTAAGTTAATATAAATTGTTCCTTCAAAAATATATTACCAAACATACTTTTATTCTTTAAAATCACTTCTCAAGTTGGCATGTCCATCTTAGTTTTTTTTTTAATAAAAAAACAAACAATTTATAATAAAAAAATATAATAAAAATATGTCCCATCTTATCAGGTAAATTGTAAAAATATTGTCCATATTTTAAAATTTTATTTAAATAATTTTTTTATTATCAAATTCTAAAAAAAATTGCGACACGGAATGGCCGTCGCGGAACATTATTAAATTTTTTAAATATAAAATTTATATAATTATCCCATCACCTTCCTTGTAACAATTGATGACGTGAAACATTGCACATGGTTTCACTTCAAACCAAAGAACAGATGAGACATATTTTTATTATATTTTTTTATTATAATTTTTTTGTTTTTTTATTAAAAAAAAACTAAGATGGACATGCCAACTTGAGAAGTGATTTTAAAGAATAAAAGTATGTTTGGTAATATATTTTTGAAGGAACAATTTATATTAACTTACAAAATCATGTACATTTTTGGTTTTGTGTAAAATTGTCAAATTATATTTGAGTTGATATATTTTCTGGACAATGATAAGGTGAGACATATTTTTATTATATATATTTTTTATTTTAAATTATGTTTTATATATTTAAAAAAATAAAAAATAAATAAATAAAAAAAAAATAAAAACAAGTTGGCGTGTCCAACTTTAATATAAAAAAAAAATTAAAAGCAAAGTTGGTCACAGTTTTTATATTTTAGGTTATTTTGTTAAATATTTTTTAAATATGTTTTAAATAACCCCTAAAATGATTCTCCATTTAATTCCTCATCTCCTGCACCAAATTTGCACCTCGATTCAGCGCCAAACCAGAAGAAATCAGAGGTCTGATGATCCCAATCGAGATTAGTTAAATCTTGTCTTGTTGTTCTGAAAAATCACCTAAAGGGGGACGTGAATTGAAAAGTCATGTTCTATGGTGCAGTGGTTTGGGATCCATGGCTAATTGTTGCACAGATCGTGTGCCTTCAGAGTCTGCTCTATCTAACACTCGGAATATTTTTCTCAATTCTTGTTGGGACCCGGGTGTCGAGGATGAGTCTGGTGTATTTCTTTGATTATGCAACGGTTAATGCTTCTACAGTTACTGGTTGGTGCATAATTTCTTCGATTCTTCTCAGCTCTATTGCTTGGTGAGTATGTATTTTAACAGTGCTCTTCTATGATACCGGGATGATTGGTGTTTTTGAGTTAATTTCTGATCATTTAGGTTGGATTACCGTTTATGTTTCGTGTTGTTGTGCTATAATTTAAGTCTAAATATTATTGTGCTGTTTCCTTATGGTATCTTTAAGGGCGATGATGATCTATCCATTTCCCTAGCCAACTTAGATGTATATGTAATGCTTGGGCATGAACAAGAACTTGGTTGATCTAGTTGAACTAAAACTTCATAGACAACAAAGCAATCATTGACGGGATATGAATTACATGTATTGCCAATGCTCCAAGTCTTCCGTCATGTTTAGATTTGCCTCTGTTTTGTAGGTTTAGATACCACCTAGAGATCAGTCTGAAGTTGTATTATGAATCTTGGTGTGGGAATCTAATTCTAATCGATGAGCATAATTCCGTAGCAATTTCAGTACTTTCAGTAACGTTTTTACTAATTGTTTTAGCATTTGTATTGTAGTTACAGTTTTATTTTACTATATTGAAGTTCTTCACAGCACATTTATGTTGATTCAATTCCATTCCTCAAATACTCAATTTTTTATATTTCGCAGTTGGCATATTGCACCGATCAAACTGAGAATCTTCAAAACATTTGCTCCCTTTTATTTCACTCGATCACCTAGCTTTCTAGAAGTGTAAGATTCACATTTAGTCACACACTTGGTGTAATGCGCACCTGCATACCCCGTATTTTGTTTATGTGTTTAACCTTCCATGGAGGATATGTGTAAAGGTTATGATTTTAACAAGCACTTCAAAACACAATTAATTATTGGATATGTCTATGTCATATGCTGATTCTCTATAGCTTAGACTGAAGATGGATATTTGAAAGTTCCATTCTTGACAACCTGCTTTTTATTTTAACAGTGCTAGTTTTTCACTATATTTAGTTGAGAGAGCTAAGAAATGCCTGGATTTTTCTTTGACCCTTTACATCATACACCTCTTCATTTGCATCATATATGGTGGCTGGCCATCATCAATGACATGGTGGGTTGTGAACATTACCAGCCTGGCAATAATGGCATTGTTAAGTGAATATTTGTGCATGAGACGAGAATTGCGGGAAATTCCAATTTCAAGATATCGCTCAGGTGATTCCTTTTCTATTCGACTCATTACTTTTTTATGATGTTCAAAATTTTGGTCAAAACGTCTTCTATTGTTACCAATATTTTTAGCTATTTTCTCCTTCGTGATCGTTGATTTCTATTTTTTTAACATTTGAGCTTTGTTTTCTTGCTTTTATGCTCAGAGTTTATCACGCCTTGCCAATAGGATTAAATGTTTGAACTTCTTTCCTACATTATACGGTCCTCGGTTCAAGGATCCGAGTTCCTTCTCTTACTTTCCTGTTAAATTTTTTGTGCGCGGGATCCTTCAATAATGTCTTTTTTAATTGAACAAGCCAAGAGAAGAATAGAAGTTCAATGTTACCAACAATTGCTACATTTTTATCGAATAATCGGTTTTGATGATTTGGAGTTGGTATTTTTTTTAATGACATGTTTTGGGTGAAGGAAACATCTAATGAGGTTTGTCTTTTACAATCACCAGTTTAGTTATATGAATTTTGAAGGCTAAAATAGTTTTCATGATTATCTGTTTGAAGATCAAGAATACTTAAAGGAATGCTAATTATAGGGACTTTTAGGTTGCTTTTTGATTGATGGATTTTAAATCCATGATTTCAAATTCCTCGGCTTGTTGGGATCGACGTTTAGGTTGCATTTTTTTGATTGTTGGATTTAAATCCACGACTTCAAATTCCTTCACTTATATTAAATCTACCACGTTTTTCTGCACATAATTTTTTTTTAATTTTATTGTTTTTTGTTTTGAATATTTCAAAGTTTGTTTCCTAGTTTCTAGGTCTCACACCTCGAGACCGGGACTGATGACACCGGAGTTATTCCCAAATTAAAAATTCGAAAACAACAAGCCTCGGATACAAATCTCAAATAAACCAGTCTTTCATTCCATAAACAAATTTTTATTTGTCTTTACAATTGATATTAAATTAAAACTAATTTACAACTGATTGAAAATACAAAACGGTGCGGAAGCATAAACTAATAAAAATAATTTAATTATCAGTAGCGGTAGTCTTCATGTCAGCAGGAATAGATCACCATCCCCAAAACGATATTGTTGGTCTTCTACCTCTGACTCGATCTTATTTGGGGAGGGGCGCAAGTGATGAGTGTTTTGGGAAACACCCAGCAAGCGATGGCCAATCGATATGACAATATAATACATATTCATAATTTTTCCAAAACATATATCATAATTGAACATAAACTGATATGAATGCATCTTAACATAATTGCTCCCATCGAGCCATAATTTATCAATTGATATGAATGCATCTTAACATAATTGCTCATATGGAGCCATAATTTATCATATTGCTCCCATCGAGCCATAACATAACATAACGTATAATATTTTTCATATACGTTACGCACAATAAATCTTCTAGTTTCCTTTTGGTACTGATATCAGTCTCTAGACCTAACCCTTCTAGAGATGAGGTCATAATATCGGACCACCCACGAATAAAGGTCTGGACTTCACAGAACAACGGTTAACCACCGTATCAGGTCAGAAAAACGGTTATAATCCCACCGCATCATGCCATAAAGAATTCATTCCAATCAGATTTCAAAATTTAGAGTGTTTAAAAAATATAATTTTCAGCAGAACTGCATAGTTTCAACATAACTCACATAATCGATTGAAGTTTCAAAACATACATATGATTTTTCAAAAACGAAACAAGTTTATAACAAAAGCTCACTTACCGAAATTATCTCAGAAATTGATGCAAAAGCTTCGTAATAGGGTCTTCTTCCTAACTTAAAAATGGTTGCTGCTACTATGTGAAAATATGAGAGTTTTGTGTAATTGTTGCTTGGGGAATGCTCGGATGTTTATAGGGTTAAAAGTCAGGGTGTTACAATCCATGATCTACATTAACTCTGCTATAATTCCACTTCAATGCCAAACCCCTGAAATTCTGTAACCGTAGCCTCTATTATCATTCTTTGTAAATGACGGGTTAGGGGTTGACTAAGTCTCTTGGTCTGATTTAGATCAGTAGAGCTGATGGTTATCTTCATAGGTTGAGCTGTGACATTGCGTAAGTAAAGCTTATTTAAGCATCGGTTGAGTCTACGGATCAGTAGAGTCTATGGATCGGTAGTGCATATGGATCAGTAGAGTATTCGAATCGGT
This sequence comes from Haberlea rhodopensis, assembly GCA_907163345.1. Taxonomy (NCBI): domain Eukaryota; kingdom Viridiplantae; phylum Streptophyta; class Magnoliopsida; order Lamiales; family Gesneriaceae; genus Haberlea; species Haberlea rhodopensis. The sequence continues at coordinate 2,420,163 of CAJQUN010000056.1, forward strand.
TGAGTCTACGGATCAGTAGAGTCTATGGATCGATAGTCTATATGGATCAGTAGAGTAAATTCCCCTAGGTTCAGCAGGTTTGAAACATCTGCTGAGCTAGTTCTTAAACGCCTGTTGAATTGATTTAAGTGTAGATTTCGGGTCTTCACATCCCTCCCTCCTTATTGGAAGTTTCGTCCTCGAAACTCGAATTAGCTTGGTCTTGGAAAAGGTATGGGTATTTCTCTCGCATCAATTCTTTAACTTCCCATGTAGCTTCTCTTTGCGTATGATTTAACCATTGGACTTTGACGTGTGCAATGGTCCTTCGTCTCAGAACTTGGTTTTTTGGAATCCACCATACGGATGAAGATTTCTTCGTACTTCAAAGTCTCATCCAAGCTCCTGGAGCCACTGGAGTTTCTGCTTCAAGCACATGATTTGGGTTGGCAATGTATTTCCTTAGTTGTGATACGTGGAAGATATTGTGAATTCTTGACAGACTTGGTGGTAGTGCTACTTTATAAGCTAGTGTTCCCACCTTTTCTAGAACTTCAAATGGTCCCACATATCTCGGACTCAACTTTCCCCATTTGTCAAATCGAATAACTCCTTTCATTGGTGAAATTTTTACATAGACTTTTTCACCAATCTCAATATCTACTGGTCTCCTCTTCATATCAACCCAATTTTTCTGTCGATCCTGGGTTGTCTTGAGTCTGTCTCTAATGATAGAGATCTTGTAGTAGCTTGCACTAACTCAGGTCCTGTGATAGCTCTTTCTCCTACCTCATCCCAGTATAACGGTGATCGACATTTGCGCCCATAGAGTGCTTCGTACGGCGCCATCCCAATACTACTATGGTAGTTGTTGTTATAAGCGAACTCAACTAGAGGCAAAAGTTCACTCCAATATGCAGTGAAATCCAAGGTACAAGCTCTTAGCATATCCTCGAGAGTTTGGATAGTTATCTCTGTCTGGCCATCGGTCTGTGGGTGATAGGCCGTACTAAGAGTTACTTTACTTCCCATATCCTGCTGAAAACTTTTCAACATAGGATCTCTATCAGATAGGATGCTCACTGGGACTCCATGCAGTCTCACTATATTGTCCATGTATGGAGTTGTCAACTTGTCCAAGTTATAATTCATACCGACAGGTAGAAAATGTGCTGATTTAGTTAGTCTATCCACAATTACCCATATTCCGTCATGGCTCGGTCGTGATTTTGGTAGACATACTACGAAGTCCATAGAGATGTGTTCCCATTTCTATTCAGGAATTTCCAGAGGCTGAAGAAGTCCTCCGGGTCTTTGGTGCTCAGTCTTAACTTGTTGACATACTAAGCATCGGGCGACGAATTCTGCAACATTTTTCTTCATTGCATTCCACTAGAAACTTTCCTTCAAAGTCTTGTACATTTTTGTACTTCCTTGGTAGACTGGAAATTTTGATTTATGCTCTTCGGACATCACCTCTTGTCTAATGTTGTCCACATTTGACACGCACAATCGTCCCTTCATCCACAGAATTCCATCACTATCAGTCTAGAAGTCGGTGATTTTTCCCTCTTCTTGTTCTTTTAACTTCGTTAGACTAGGATCTCGATCTTGACTTAATTTGATGGTCTCTCGGAGGCAAGGTTGGGCTGAGAGCGAAGCTAGGATCATTTTTCCTTTGCCTTTCTGGCTCAATGCTTCAGCCACTTTGTTTGCTTTGCTGGGATGGTAGTTAATTGTGAGATCGTAGTCCTTCAGGAGTTCAATTCATCGTCTCCGCCTCATGTTCAATTCTTTCTAAGTGAATAAATATTTAAGGCTTTGATGGTCAGTGAAAACTTCACACTTGGCGCCATAAAGGTAGTGACTCCAAATTTTTAAGGCCAAAACCACCGCGACCAATTCGAGGTCATACGTAGGGTAGTTCTGCTCGTGTGGCTTGAGTTGCCTTGATGCGTAAGCAATAACTCTTCCTTCTTGCATAAGTACACATCCCAGTCCTTCTTTCGATGCATCACTATAAATAGTGAAACCCATGACTTCAGTCGGTAGTACTAATACCGGTGCAGATGAACGTTTTTTCTTCAAAGTCTCAAAACTTTTCTCACACTCTTCACTCCAGATGAATTTTGAGTTCTTTTGTGAGCCTTGTAAGGGGTATTGCTATTGAGGAAAATCCTTCAACAAACTTCCGGTAACAACCAGCTAGTCCCAAGAGTTTCGAATTTCTGTCACGGTCGTTGGCCTTTGCCACTCCAAATTGCATCTACCTTATTAGGATCTACGGACACACCTGCCCTTGATATTATGTGCCTTAAGAAGAGATGATCTCTAACCAGAATTCACATTTATTTTAAATTTGGCGTAGAACTCTTTCTCTCTTAATGTCTGGAGAGTGAGGCGAAGATGTTGTTCGTGTTCCTCTTCACTTGACGAATAAATGAGAATGTCATCGATGAACACCACCACAAAGTTATCTAAGAATGACTTGAATATTCGATTCGTCAAATCCATGAATACTCTGGAGCATTTGTCAAGCCAAATGGCATCACCATGAACTCGTAATGCACATACCTCGTTCTGAAGGCGGTTTTCGATACATCATCTGCTTTTATCTTGAGTTGATGATAGCCTGACATCGAGCTTAGAAAATAATTAACTCCTTTGAGTTGATAGAACAGGTCATCTATCCTTGGAAGAGGGTAATTGTTCTTGATTGTGATCTTATTCAGTTCTCGATAGTCGATACACAATCTCATGCTCTCATCTTTCTTCTTTACAAACAATATCGGAGCTCCCCATGGGGATACACTCGGCCTAATTTGTTTCTTGTCTAAGAGCTCCTGAAGTTGCTCCTTGAGCTCTTTCAATTCAGCTGGAGCCATTCGGTACGGTGCCTTTGATACTGGTGCAGCGCCTGGCACCAAATTGATTTCAAACTCCAATTCACGGTTTGGAACTGAACCTGGTAGCTTTTCAGGGAAGACATCCGAAAATTCTTGTACTACCGCAATGTCTTCTATCCTGGGTTCGTGATCTTCTTTTACCTCGCTTATTGTTGCTAGGTATACTTCTTCACCGTTCTTTATGGCTTTCCAAGTTTGTGCTGCAGATAGTAGGAATTTTCGTTCTTTGGCTTTACCGTGATACACGATCTCTCCCTCGTCCGGAGTTCGTAGTTTGACATCCTTGTTGCGTCAGTCAACTACCGCATGGTGTTTAGCTAACCAATCCATTCCAAGTATAACATCAAATTCCACAATATTGAGTTGAATTAGCTCGGCATTAAACACCTTTCATTAATACTTAGATTGCAATCTCGGTGTACACTGTGTGCTATTAAGGTTTTATTAACGGGTGTTGCTACACTGTATGGTTTACTGAGTAATTCCGGTTTAAGAGCTAATTTCTTAGCAAACCTTTTGGATATAAATGAATGTGTGGGACCACGGTCAAACAATTCATAAGCAGGTAATTCATTTAATAAAATGGTACCTGCCACGACTTCATTCGCGTCATCTACCTCCTCTTGTGTTATGGCAAAGACCCGGGCATTTTGTTTGTTCTCACTTGGTTTGTTTGGAGGGCCGCCATTACTTGTAACTATCCCATTTACCTCAGGTTCAGGGCATTCTGCAATCCTATGTCCAAATTTTCCACATCGGAAACACGCTCATTTTTTTCTAAGACATTCTCCAGGATGGTTTTAACCACAATTTGAACATTTTGGAAATCTTTGGTGGTTTGGGCCGGATGTGAGTTTTGTTGATTATTGGGCTGATTAGACCGCTTGAAATTTTGGCCATTGGCGGCGTGTTGGTTAGGGGGAGGTCGTTTGCGCTTGAATTCCTCTTCACAATGTCGTATATCAGCTTCAACCCTGATGGCTGCTCCCATTAAGTCTCCAAAGTTTGTGGTTTCATAGATTGCGAGGGCAGATTGGATACGATTGTTTCGCCCAATCCTGAAGCGATGTAGTTTCAGGGTGTCATCTGCCAATAGTTGGTGCATAAGTTCCCAGAGAGTTGAACTTTGAGGTATATTCCACCACTGACATGTCAGGAGTTTGTGTCAAGTGCTCAAATTCTCTCCGTTTCGGATTTTGCACTGCTGTTGGAAAATATTGCTTTATGAATGCGCTTCGGAACCTTTGCCAAGTGATTGGTCCCGTTTCTACCATCAATGGTGACACGTTTTCCCACCATTTACCCGTCTGATCAATGAGAAAAGATGTTGTGACTTCAACCTTGATGTTTTCAGGTAGTTCAAGCAGTCTGTGGTGATTTTATACTTGCTTAAGCCAATTCTGGGCCATTTCGGAATCTGGGTTGCCATCAAATGTCGGAACCCTGTTCTTACGAAGAGACTCATAATGGTACTTGACTCCTTGTGGAGGTGGGCAGGATGTGGTTATGGCTGGTTGTTAGCAGGGTTACCCATGCCTTGAAGTGTTGTAGCCACAATGGTGGCTATTGCCATCAAGTCTTTGCGGCTCAGACCCACCCTCGGGGGTTGTGGCGGTGGAGGTGGAGGTGGAGGATTCTGGTCTCCAGCCGTTCTTTCCTCATTAATGTTAGGAGGAACTGCGTAGTTGGGGTTTCGGTTGTTGCGAGGTGGACGACCAGCCATATCCTACAATTCGTAAGGCTCTAAGTTTGTTGCGCAAATGAATAGTAAATATGTTCAAAAAGGAAAATAACTGGAGACAAGTTTTGGAAAGAAACATATAATTTCATTGATGACTGAAAGAGTTTACAATGAAATATCAAAGCAAAAAACTCAAATTTTAATAAATTTCTTCATAACACATAAGTCTAAGGGAAACTAATCTATAATCTATCCATCTCCTAATTCCTCCTCGATTTCCTCTTCTATTGGATCCTCCTCAGGGTCTTCTTCGGGATCCTCTTCCTCTTCCACTTGTAGATTGATGATGAGATTTTGCAAGTGCTCAACCTCGAACGCCATCTCCGCGTTATCCATGGTAAGAGTATGAACCTGAGCATCCTTTTGTTCATACTTGTGTTGAAGGTGCTCCAACTGTTGCACAAGAGCTCGGTTCCTATCCACCTTTTTGTTATTAATCTTTATGAATGTTGCATTGCTCTTTCTAGCTTTCACTAGTTCCTCCTCGGCGCGATTATAATAGGAGAATTGATGGACGTCAGCATGCAGATGGTCTCTAACTTCTAAGAGCTCAGCTTGCTTCTCCTTAACTAATAACTCCTCAAGTTCTGCTATCCTACGCTCAAAATGGAGAGTCATGCTAGATTGACCACGAGTCATCATAGCCTACACCCCAAACAAGAAAATATGATTCTTAACTTATGATTATCAGAATTAAGTCGAATCATATAAACTTAAGTTCTAAGAATCGATAATAAGGAGAAATCAGATCAAGGTAGGCATATGCATGATATATTTAGTCTAAAATTTCACTAGAAAATAAATTGTCTCGGAATTGAGTGAAAAGTTTTCTAAAATTTCTCCAAATCAAGAACATGAATCTCACAAAATTTGAGTTCAATGTGACAAGTAGTTTGGAAATTAAAATTCCTCAAAGTTGGCTCAAAAATAGAAATCTTTTTTTAAAATTGAGCCTAACCTATCTAAAACAAGAAATTTCGGGTTCGTCGCTAATCCAAAACAAGTAAATTAGTTTTGGGTTTGATCCGGCTCGGAAAGACGTTTCCGTGCATATATTATAATAATCAAAATTCCTCCTGGATCAAAAGTTATAGCCATTTGAAGTTCGTCCGATAAACAACGCAAATATATATTTTGAAAACCAAATTGACGAGGGTTGGAATTGATTGATCAACTCTACTGATGCATCGTCAATTGATAGGTTCTTAGCTCTACAGGTTGGTTCTACATATTGGTTTAATACTAAACTGATTCTTCAACTCAGCTGGTCACTACTGTTCTGATAAGCTCTGGGTTAGTCAGCGTACTTGATTTACTCAAGTGTTCTTCTAACATAGACTACAGATCTAATTTTATGATCTGCTCTACAATTCCGGCTATGTACTAATTTGATCTACTCTACAGATTTCATCTGCTCTACCGATCAAATTACTCAGCTGGTTGGCTATGACCAATCTATATCTATTGGACTGATCTGTTCTATAAACGTAGTTTGTTCTACAGATCTTCAATCTGTCCAGAACTTATCCATCGGGATTATGGAAACCTGGTTGCTCTGATACCACTAAAATGTCACGCCCCGAGACCGGGACTGATGATACCGGCGTTATTCCCAAATTAAAATTCGAAAACAACAAGTTTCGGATACAGATCTCAAATAAACCAGTCTTTCATTCCATAAACAAACTTTAATTGTCTTTACAACTGAACTGATATTAAATTAACACTGATTAACAACTGATTGAAAATACAAAACGGTGTGGAAGCATAAACTAATAAAACTAATTTAATCATCAGTAGTTGTAGGCTTCATGTCAGCAGGAATAGATTACCATCCCCAAAATTGATATTGGTCAACGTCTTCTATCTCTGACTCAATCTTATCTGGGGAGAGGCGTAAGAGGTGAGTGTTTTGGGAAACACCCAGAAAGCGAGGGCCAATCGATATGACAATATAATACATATTCATAATTTTCCAAAACATATATCGTAATCGAACATAAACTGATATGAATGCATCTTAACATAATTGCTCACATCGAGCCATAATTTATCATAATTGCTCCCATCGAGCCATAACATAACATATCATATCAGCAGTATTTTTCATATACGTTAAGCCCAATAAATCCTCTAGTGTCCTTTTGGTATTGATATCAGTCTGTAGACTTAACCCTCTTAGAGATGAGGTCATAACATCGGATCACCCACGAATAAAGGGTGTGGACTTCCCAGAACAACGGTTAACCAACGTATCAGGTCAGAAAAACGGTTATAATCCCACCGCATCAGGGCCATAAAGAATTCCTTCCAATTTGATTTCGAAATTTAGAGTGCTTAAAAAATATAATTTTCATCAGAACTGCATAGTTTCAACATAACTCACATAATCGATTGAAGTTCTAAAACATACATATGAAACGAGTATATAACAAAAGCTCATTTACCGAAATTATCTCAGAAGTTGATGCAAAAGCTTCGAAATCGGGTCTTCTTCCTAACTTAAAAATGGTTGTTGCTATTGTGTGAAAATATGCAAAGTATTGTGTAAGTCTTGCTTTGGGAATGCTCGGATATTTATAGGGTTGAAAGTCAGGGTGTTATAATCCATGATCTACATTAACTCTGCTATAAATCCACTTTAATGCCAAACCCCTGAAATTCTGTAACTGTAGACTCTATTATCCTTCTTTGTAAATGAGGGGTTAATGTGGTTGACTAAGTCTCTTGGTCTGATTTAGATCAGTAGAGCTGATTTTTAGCTTCATAGGTTGAGTTGGGACATTGCGTAAGTAAAGCTTATTTAAGCATCGGTTGAGTCTACGGATCAGTAGAGTTTATGGATCAGTAGTGTATATGGATCAGTAGAGTACTCGAATCGGTTGAGTCTACGGATCATTAGAGTCTATGGATCGGTAGTGTATATGGATCAGTAGAGTACTCGAATCGGTTGAGTCTACGGATCATTAGAGTCTATGGATCGGTAGTGTATATGGATCAGTAGATTAAATTCCAATAGGTTCAGCTGTTTTGAAACATCTGCTGAGCTAGTTCTTAAATGTCTGCTGAATTGATTTGAGTGTAGACTTCGGGTCTTCACACTAGGAGCTGTTGAGTATGCGTTTAATCATGTCCTAATTAGAGAATATGATCTTAGTGGGTAGTTTTTTTAAAATTTTAAATGTAAGAACTGAAGTCAATGAAGTATCTATCCTTCCACATCATAAACAATGTTCTTTTCTTAAAATATTATTTCCTCAATATTATTTCTTCCAAGTTTTACCTTAGTTAAATTCAGTTCCACAGTTTCTACGAGATGATGAAAAAAGCTTAGGGTGCATTTGGATTCAGGGATTTGAAGCCATGGATTTTAAATCCATTTAGTTGTTTAGATGTATTTATATTGTTTTTAAATCCATATCTTTACTAATTTATGTAAATATAATCGTAATTATGATGGATTTGAAATGCATCTAAGATAGACGTAATTTCAAATCCAAGTTTCATATCCATTCTCAAATCAAATCTCTACATTCAAATGAAATTCATCTATGCAAACACAATCTTAGTGGAATTGGGAGATGAACTTGATTATCAAGCAAAAAAGTTTTCTATTGTTCTGACTGATTGAAGTTTCTAGCATATTCTCGACTGCGCTCCTTCGAGGTCATATGCGCGCAGAGGACATTGATGCTGAGTTTTCATGGTGTTTAAGGGATTACATATTGCCTACTGAGTAAAAGATAATTTGAATGCATATGACCATACATACGGAACTCTACAAGTTTTATTTTCGACTCTTATAGGGCATAAACTAGCATCTATTTTTCTTCTTGACAATGAATTTGTGGAAACTGGAAAGTGATATTGCCGCATCTAACTCCAAATCAGCTTTTAACACAACGATGGAGAGACTCGTTTTTTGAGAAAAAAACTTCAGACAGTCTAAAATAGAGTGTTGAATACTTCCCTTTTGTACTTTCTACTGATCCAGCCATCGAGGTGATGCTGTATTTCTGCACTTGTCAAAAGCTATGCTAATGTTTTGTCCAAGTTGGAACCTTTAGTGACAGATAAGTTCTTTCATGATCAGCTGAAAATTTCTTCCTTTAATTTGATGCAGATGTTTGATGGCCGGAACTAGAATCTTGTCACTGCTTACATTTTGGTGGTTATCAGATACGAAACATATTTTTCCTTTTCTGTCGATTGAAATTGCATTACCATAGTTTTCGGTTTTCCCATCACTTGTTATTGCGTGGTATAGTGGATTGTTCGATTCAACTTTGGACAAAGGTTTATGGAGAAGACTAAACATTGTGCTCGATGAAAAGTTTCAGATATATAGATTGCTTAACTGGTCTTATTGTCTATGTAGGTATGCATTTAGGCATCATTTGGTGGAAATATAAGACATTGATTATTTTTATATCCTCTTTCGTTCAGCGTTCGACTCGAGTTTCTACAATAATTCGAGTTAGATATCATTCCGTTAATCCATATATTTCAATTTATTATCATCGTATCATAAATTATTTATTACCTTAGCTCCCGAACAGCGATGCCCTCGTTAATTACGATCGGAGTGTGATGCCCCTGGGATAGTCTTTATATAGAAGCCTAGGGTAAGAAATCATTTAAGGCAACAACTTTAATGTTAAGAAAAAAGAGGTAATCGAGAGAAAACATCTGCGGTTTAAAGTTTAAAACATGATTTAAGTTGTCAACTTGATTTTTTGTTTCCAATTATCTATATTGTTTGGTATATTCAAGTATATGGATAACAATATACATTTAATTTTTAAATAAAAAAGTATAACAAAAGCTTATTGTAAATTATTTAAATTTATTCGTTTATGTAACAAATCTTATATAATACTTGGTCTTAAATTATTTTTTTCTTTCTCACTTTAATTTTTGTATATATTTTCATAAATTATATCTCACATGTTACTTTAGGTAGCATAGAGGTATTAACCAAACGGATTTTTTTAACTTATATAGCCGAAATTTATTTTTTATAATCAAAGCCAATTTTTTAATAATCGATATAATCGAACTAATTAAAATATCAGTTAATTAGGTCGGTAATCGAATTAATCGATGTTTTTTCTTTAAAAAAATAAAAAAATAAAAATAAAAAGTAAAAATTGATTTAAAAAAAGAAATAAAAAATAAAATGAAAATACCGGTTAATAAGTTAACCAATATTTTTGAAATGAAAAACGTAACCGAACCGATTTAACTGATATTTTTAAAAATTAGAACCGAACATTCTAATTAACCGAATCAAACTTCTGAAATAGTTTGGTTCGATCGGTTAGTTTGGTTAAACCGAACTTTTGCTTACCCTGTATGCATATTAATTAAGTTAGTCATACAGCTAATTATGTGATTTTGAGTTTTATAGTAAAAAAATATATTGCAGAAATACTAAATAATGCTTGGAGCAACTAACTTTAGGGAAAATTAGAGAAAAATCCCTAAATATAAATCTAACTTTCCTTTTACTCCCTAAATAAAATTTCTTCAAACATTTCTAATTACTTCCTGGAGAGAGAATTTTTTAAAATAATACCAAATTACCATTATGTTTAAAATGGTATCGGAGTCTATGTTTATTCTGGAAATACAATAGTAATATCTTGAATATTAATTTGTAACATATACGGAGGAGACGATTCAAGAAAAATATGGATCCGAACGTATGTTCGAGGTGCAACTCATACGGGTGGTACTTCCAGAAATTAGAAGAACTAAATCAAAGATATCTGGTCGAAGCTAAACACTTCAACCAGAAATGGAACAGTCTACTGGAAATTGGTACTATCCCTGCTAGCATATACCAGTATCAAAAACAGTAGAAGGTAGTGAAGAGTCTTTACAAGATGAACATCAAGCTACAATTTGAGATAACCGGGGCCCAGGAGAGAGATTATCCTGAGCATAACCACATACTTCCAGATCCCAACCGCTTAACCGGATCCATACCAGAAGAATAGGATGGGTGACCCACCTTTCAAGAAATCGAGCCGGATACTTCTAAGATATATCCCAAGATCTTAGAGAGATCCAGAAGATAATGTAGCGTTATGGCTACTTGCAATACCATGTCCCTGCACAGGTCCATCAGATTCAAAGTCAGATGGAGATCATGATTAAACATCAGAAGGAAATTCTTGAAAACCTTCTAGATGTTCAAACCCGAGTTAAAGAGTTGGAGTCATGACCAAATTCTTCAGGAAGAAAGAAATGATGGTGGTTACCATTGTTCTATGGAACATAGCCCCTTTTACACCAAAAATGGGAAGCAGATGAGGTCTGAAGGCCTTTGACGGAGACTGAAAAATGATTGCAGTCATATGAGGAGAGCCAATACTTCAAACAAAGTAATGGAAAGAATCAACCTGGAAGATCTACGTGATCTTACTGATTCGTTTGCGGATTAAATCTCGTAGACTTTAAAACAAATCAAGTCGGCGGAATTCATCGACTTCCACCACAAGAAAGTTTATGGTCGCACAATCCACCCGAAAGATATCAAAGCATGGCCTACCAAGAAGATTTTACTGCTGAAGCAACTTTAGATCCCCCAGTTGGAACAAGGAGTCGTTCCCGCAGGCCGAACCTACACCAAACACTTTACGGGAAATCTCAGTTAGATCTGATACATTCATATGGACTAATGCTCAACATGGATATCTTGGATTTTAAAAATAGAGAAGTTCTTATTGATGAATGGGCTTCAGCGATGAGAATAGCAGCAGGAACACTTGACCTCAACAAAGAAGGATTCATATTACTCCTTAAAATGAGTCTAGAATGATCGGCCAAAATTGCATGGGAACTCGGAGACCCAAGTCCCAAGGAAGAAGTTTAGCTGGAGAGTCCCTGAAAGAAATCGTGGACAAGATGGCAAAATTATTTAAAATATGTTTCATTATAGTTGGCACTTCGAAGGAATGGAGGAAGAAAATGCTAAAAAATATAGACAAGATCTAATTAGCGTGGAACTACATGATATTTGTTATGTAGACGAGTACATCAAACTCTTCACAGCGTATAGATGGAAGGCGAATATGGTAGAAAAAGATGCAGCATAACTATTCTTTGCCAAAATACCGAGTGCATGGAGAGAAATACTTATCTAGGAATATACACCACAAGGAATAGAGACAGAGTCAGGAGAATGTCATTTCTTAAAATGAAGTTTGCGGAGTGGTGCTATCAAGCGAAACTCCAAAAGAATTACAAGAAGCTAAGAGGAATCAACAAAACAGATCATCTTTGCTGTACATGGAATGATATCCCTACAATCATCGGAAACTACCACGAGAGGCGGAAGATGAAAAAACACAAAGCTCATCCATATGCCCGATGAAGTAATAACAGAGGAAATAGGTCTTCATGGAGGCCTGGAAAGTTCTGGTCAAAACCAAAAGCCCGAAGTTACAGATCTGAGCAAAGATCAGTACCAACAAGGAGTCGAACCTCGTCAATGGGTTCTAATCAAGCAAGTACTAGCAGAGCACCAACAAAGAGGACTTTTAGATGCACTCATACTCATGCGAGTGATAGTTTCAAAGATTGTAACTGCTGGACATGCGGAGCAAGATGACATATCTTTACAGATTGTCCAAGAACCAAAGCCGAGGAACAAGGCAGTTCGAGCATACCAAGGAGTTCGAGGATGCTGTTTATTTACAGGATTTGATGCATGTGTATCAATTTGAGGATATTCCCTCAGATGAAAGCATCTATGAAGATGAAATCTATTATGATAATGGAGGTGAATCCAATACAAAGTTAGAGTGAAGGAGAATTCCTTCAACACATGATCAGAGAAGAACCGTCGGGGTTTTTCTCACAAACTACAGTTTATCATAAAACTCTTATGAGGACCATGAAAGAAGAGCCAAAGCTTCAGATGTATGATGGATTTACAATTGGAGCAATGAAAAAAGCTACGGATATGATTGGTGTCTTCGAAGCAGGAAGCATCAAATTATCCATAGGGTGACAACAAGTGAATTTGAGATCCCGATGGAATTCATAGTGGATGGAAAAAGATATAGGATCAGATGACCACCAGTCCATTCTCTGTATACATCTCCGTCAGGATGTTATATGAGAAATCGTGCAGAATATTTCGCAGCATATATTGATTCGGGAGCTGGAATATGCACGGGCAAAAGAGACATCTTCCCTAAAGAAGTTGGTGAGAATTACCAACCATTGTAGGAAAAGACTTTTCCAAAGCGGATTCTTATTCTTAATGAAGGCGTCCAGACGACGAAAATAATAATTGGAGGAGCAGATGGTACCCCCTGGTACAAAGTCAAGACTCCACCTATTTATTTCCATGATACAGGAGCTGGTCTGATGCTAGAAAAATGAGTTTTGATGGTATAATTGTTATGTTTTTTCAGAGAACAGAATGAAGATGTGGATAAAGATGAAGATGAAGTTATTACTGACATCTTACTGTTACTGAAAAAGGCATTACATGAGGAGACCATGCCACCTGAAGCTACACTCGAAGAGCAGATTACTGTAGAGGAAGTAAAAAGGAAGATCCAGAGGAACTACGATGAGAATCCTCTGGCACGGTGGGACAGAAACGAACTTACGACATATTTGAAAGTGAAAACTGGAAGAGAGTATGAGTTCGTGAAGTATAAACCGATCTCCATGAACCAGGAAGATAGGAAAGATATGCAGATGATACTTAAGGAACATCTTGACCTTAAGTTAATCTCAACAGATGTTTCTCCATACAGCAGTCTGGGATTTCTAGTACAGAATCATGGAGAAAATAAAGACAAAAACCAAGATTGGTGATCAATTACAAAGGTATCAATGAGATCTTAGAATTCGATAGATATTATATCCCAAGCAAAGAACATTTGGTAAATTGCATCAAGAATGCCAAATTGTTTTCTGAGTTCGATTGTAAGTCTGGATTCTACCAGATTAAGATGGAGGAAGCGAGTAAAAGGTTCGCAACATACTCCACACCACAAGGACACTACATTTGGAATGTCATGCCAATGAGATTGTCAAATGCTCCCAAATATATCAAAGGAAGATGAACAATCTTTTCAAAGACTACTTCGGCTTCATGTTCATGTATATTGACGATATCCTCATTGTGTCAAGAAATATGAAAGAACATCTTAAACATTTGGAAAATCTTTTCAGATGTTTGTTACAAGGAATGATTAGTGCTCTCCGAAAGGAAGACATTAATTGTCACAAGACAAATCGAGTTCATTGGAATTGAGATCGACGAATCAGGAATCATCTTGCATAATCATATTGTTGAGAAAGTGCAAGGATATCCGGATGACCTTAAGCATTTAAAGCAACTTCAAAGTTTTCTGGGAGTTGTTAATTTTGCTGGGATGTTCATCAATAACCTAGCAAACCACAGAAAAGCGTTCAGTCCAATACTCAAAAAAAATGTCAAGTTCGAGTGGAATGAAGATCACAGACAAGCTGTCAAACAACTTAAAGAAGTTTGCAGGCAACTACCAAAGCTTGCAATTCCAAACGACGAGGATGAACCGGTATTATACACAGATGCCAGTGATCATTGGTGGGTTGCAGTACTTATGAAGGCCACACCAGATGGAGAAATGTCATGCAGATATTGTTGTATAAAATTTATTGGGTGTGTATCTTAGAAAAGTAGCAAGCACAACAAATGGTTTTTTAATAAGAATGCCGAGGCGAGATTTATAATCTCTGGCCTTAAGACAATATTGTCCTGCTACGGTGCTAACGGTTTACTTTGGCAATTTGTCTCCCAAGATACAATGACTACGATTTATGATAGGAGCACTCTAAATAACAAATTCTTTAAACCACAAAGGTCTAAAAACGCTCAACCATAACAATGATGAAGACTCACAAAATTACTCAAATTTTGATCTTCAAATATGATGTGAATTTCCAAATTCCATTTCTAATTCATTCAAAGGTTGTTTCTTATATAGTATACCAAGCGGTGTCATCAAGAGACACAATTTGGAAGCATCCATCATGAAAAATTGCACCCCAACATGAATGGACACATCATTTAATTTGGAAGCATCCAATCATGAAAAAAATGCACCCCAACATGAATGGACACGCCATTTAATTTGATTCAAATTTCCAACAATCCCCCACATGAATTAAATTAATGCATATATGTAATTGAACGCTTTTAACGAACTATTATGGCATCGAGAGAGATAGCTTGCGGCTTTGAATCTTCCGTAGTAGTATTCAATCGGATTTACTTGACTTAATAGTGAACTTATAGTCTTGAACTATTTAGTCGTTGGTGTAAACCAAGACAATTGAACACACACCATAATAATTCTAACCCTCGTATTGGTTTCTTACGGTTGTGTCCGTTTCGGCCATGGACCACGCTTGGTTTCATAAGTGCTTTTCATCTTTGAAGCGGCCATACTTCGCACTTACGTAGGTGATCTCCTAGAAGAGTATCCCGCTATACTCCAACATATTCTTATATGTCTTAGGAATCATTAAAGGCCTTTTGCCTATCCTCGTACCCTTTTTGCAGGCTACACCCCTTATCATAGGAATGGGTCGGAGATTAATTTTCCAAGGTGTTTATGCAATCTCATAATTTAGTTGTCCCTTTTGAACCTAGATCTTGGGATCTCCAGTCAACAAGGTTGGGTATCCACTATGAGATTTTGATTATAGGGTTTTAACCCCATTCCCATCGATAAACTTCGGTTAACCAGGATCCGCGGTTTCACAGAATCACTCATGATTATGCCACTAGAGATCATTTTATCATATAGCATTATCGCAACACATTTTAGTTGAATGCACATGATTTTTCTCTAACAACTTATAAAGCAACTCGACCGAAGAAGCTTTATATGTTTTCCATAGAGAATTTTCCACAATAATATATCTTCAGTTTTGGTAATCACATTACCTCTTTTGCATCATTTTATCATTTTAGGATATTTTCATCATCAGATTTTAAGCGTTTTCTTAACGCGTTATTCGAGACCAAAGAAATACTCAGTTTTAATTCACAATTCATATTTAAGCGCATAGATTCTTAAAAATTACAAATTCAAGATTCAATTTCTTGTAAACTTGAATTTTAAGAGCAAAGCTTAAAATTTGAAACTCGAATTAATCCTTGAGATTTCATTCTTCAAGTGTCTTGGAAACTTCATTCCTAACATTATTCTTGATGCACACATATCAAAATGTTTCGTCAACATTTTTCCTTTGTTACTTGATGATTTCTAAATTGCTTCTCCAATGAGCATTTTATCCACACATAAGCATACCTATGCTTAGGTGTGTACACATTTGTCACACTTGTTAATCTATTTGACAACATTATTTGTCAAACTCTTCATGCATCTTATTTGGCGTTTGTTATGACTTTACTTTACCCTTCATTTCTAGTTTAGCCAAGTACCCCCACATTTCAAATATTGTAGGAAACTCTTTTTTCCTTCAATCACAAGGTTTTTCGTCATTGCCTAAATGTGGTAAGTGATTGAATACTAGAATTGCAACCCCCACAACTTCGGGTAGTAACAAAGTGCACTGACGTTCAAACTTTCGTGTTTCAAGTTCTAAGGGTTATCGTCTTACAAATCCAAATTCAAGTTTTTATTTCTTGAAAATTTCGGATTTAAGTGTAATTGCTTACAAAAGTTGAAACTTTGATAATATTCTCAAACTCGGTTCACAATTTGCAATTTAAGCGCACTAACTTAGAAAACTTGAATTCGAGATTTTAAACCTTGCAAATTCATTTTATAAGCTTACTAGCTTAGAAATTCAAAATGAACCAATTTGAGATATTACAACGCCTAGTCAAAATTTGTGGTTCGATTTATCACTTGCCTTTTAAGCGTACAAAGCTTAGAAACTCGAATTCAAGATTTTATAGTCTTGCAGATTCAAGCTTAAGTGTCAAATTCTTAGACAATACAAGTATAATCTACTCACAATTTCCCATAGCAAAACTCATTTGCTAAATTTTATTGCAATCTCATTCTTGAAGTGTTTAAATACATCACTGACCTCGTTTTTGCTTCATAGCAAAAAGTCACAACGATATCATGTGCAAATATTGATAAAGTAACAAATTACTTTTCTCACATCTCTAGTTTGCACAATATTTCATCACAAACATCATTGTGAGTAACCTTTCGGAAATTTGTTGTCCTCTTCGATTCTCAAACGAATCACAAGGTCTTCAAGATTCATCTCTTTTCGTTTATGCTTGAGATAATTCTTGAAGTGCTTCCATGACAGAGGCAACCTTTCAATCATGGCGAACACTTGGAATAGGTCACTTAGAACCATTATCTCCGCATGAATTTCGTGCATGATTACTTGCAAATCTTGCATTTGTGCTATCACATGCTTTGTATCAACCATTTTGAAATCCAGGAATCGCCCAACGATGAATTTCTTCATGCCGGCATCCTTGGATCTATACTTTTCTCCAAGGATTGCCACAATTCCTTGTTCGTCTTCACTAGACAATACACATTGTATAATGTGTTGTCCAGTCCGTTGAGAATATAATTCTTGCACAGGAAATCGCTTTGATTCCACGCATCAACCGCAATCCTCTTTTGGTTGTCGGTTTCACTCTCCATAATAGTAGGAGCATCCTCATTGAGGAACCTTGTCAACCCCAAGATTGTCAAATAAAACAACATCTTTTGTTGTCATCGCTTGAAATCGTTCCCATTGAACTTTTCATGCCTTTCACCATGATGAACGAGAGTCGTTGTTGCACTCGACGAAACCATTTGTTGCTAATATTGTCTTAAGATTGTTGTATAAAATTTATTGGGTGTGTATCTTAGGAAAGTAGCAAGCACAACAAATGGTTTTTTAATAAGAATGCCGAGGCGAGATTTATAATCTATGTCCTTAAGACAATATTGCCCTGCTACGGTGCTAACGGTTTACTTTGGCAATTTGTCTCCCAAGATACAACGACTATGATTTGTGATAGGAGCACTCCAAATAACAAATTCTTTAAACCACAAAGGTCTAAAAACGCTCAACCATAACAATGATGAAGACTCACAAAATTACTCAAATTTTGATCTTCAAATATGATGTGAATTTCCAAAATTCCATGTCTAATTCATTCAATGCTTGTTTCTTATATAGTATACCAAGTGGTGTCATCAAGAGACACAATTTGGAAGCACCAATCCTGAAAAATTGCACCCCAACATGAATGGACACACCATTTAATTTGGAAGCATCCAATCATGAAAAAAATGCACCCCAACATGAATGGACACGCCATTTAATTTGATTCAAATTTCCAACAGATATTGCAGCGGACTATTCGACAGCAGCAAAGTTATCAGATGGCACATCAACGAGAATGAGTTCTTTGTAGTTCGAAAGGCTTTTAAAAAATGGACACTATTTTTACTCGCAAAGAAATTTATTTGAAAATAGATAATACTAGTGTTAAGTCTTTTCTGAAAATTTCCTAACACGATATGAAGGGACACATTGCTAGCGATACCTCAAACGAGTTAGGAAACTCAGGGAAAACCTGGAGATCCTGGAACGATATTTTGGGACTCTTTGTCTCAATGCTGGAGTCACAGGATGACTACAACAAGCAGATCGGGAATCAGTTTCCGGTCATATACGAGGATGTCTTCTGGCCCAATAACGCTTGTTCGAAGTCTTGAAGGGGGCATATCCTCCAGGCCGCATCTCCAACGATGCAAAAAAGGGTGTTTAGAGAACGGGGCTCATCTAACCCGGAGACAAGGGAATACTCCTGTCACATGTGTTGCAGATGATGCATTCCTTGAGGATGTACAAGCTGTAGCGAATATTGAGGGTCAGATGTCATCACAATCTGAACCTTGAAGTCAATCCGGCACCTCTAAGGTAAAAGAGGGAGAGTTGAACCTTAGGCCACATAAACACACTTCTAGGGTTCAAATTAACGAGGATTTATTTTCTTCTCCTATGCAGATTTATCAACGTACTTGGGAGAAACTGATTACCAGACGGGGTATCAACCCAAACAAAACAATTGTTGATATCTCCGAAAAATATCCAAGGGTTTGGATGAAATCAGGTAGCCATCCAAACAAGGACAATAATGGTATAATTTCGGAGCTTCGGCTTCGGTTTATACTGTTGCACCATTATCTGAAATATCCAAATTATCAAAGTGGACCAGGGAAGCTGTTCATGAGACATGGACCAATAATTCACACTTGGCTCGAGGAGATATTTTGGAGTTGTATTTTTTCAATGCTGCTCCAGAACCAGCAAAGAAAGACTTTATTGAAGCTTTTCATTTTATCAAGCTCAGACGACCAGATGGGAATGCCTTACAAAATATCAAAACGGCGCTACCAGAGGACGCACTATTATTAGTTGGAGCCATCACCGAAGATGAAGCTTCAACCAGAAAAGCGGGAGGTCTTTGGGTTTGTCTAATAGAAATTGACAAAGTCAAATACTCATTCAAGTTCTTTCAAAATTCAGCTAATGGAACTTTCATGTTGAATTCCATGACAGAAACAACAGGATTGCAAAGAGCTCTTCGAAATAAAAAGAAGAATTCTTTGGGAGACCAAGATTCTGGCAAGCAAAGAAACTACCGAAAATTCTGCAACATGGCACATATTGGCCGATGGAAAGATCGGATTTGCCACGCATGCCCGAAGCAGAAAGGACCAGAATTTGGGAAAGGATTCCGACCCAAACTCGACATATCAAAGGCATGAAAGGACAAAGGACCTGCTGACAAGAGAATCTGTTTTCCTAAAGCTCGGGGACCACAAAAACCAATAATGTAAAAATTCCCCAAAAAAGAAAAATGATTGGACCATTAAAAGATAGTGTGGTAATTGTTCAACGCACTCGGACAAAAATAATGGGCCACTCACGAGAAAAGTTGACACACTCAGACAAGATGCCAGAACACGTGAAAGTTAGGTGCACTCACAAGCGCACTCAACAATTATCAAGATTTGAAATTTGAAGTTGAAGTCCGGATTCATGCCTATATAAAGGTACTCATTCAAGAAGCTAAGACATCGAAATATCTCTATAGTTTTCTGAGAATAAAAAATGTAGTCTCCAAGCTTTATAATCTTCCAGCTTTCATAGCTTGATAATAATTTCTTACTTTCTTTTGTAATCGTTTATTATATTGTTATGTATTTCAGTTTAGATGTTCTTGAGTCAAACCCCATCTATATGAGAGGCTAAACAGGTATGTCTCCTCTTGGGATGAAACATTTTAATGTAATATATATTATAGGTATATCCAGAATAAAAACAAGGTTGTTGCCCATCTATCTCTCAAATTTCTTTCAAATCTTTTTATATATGATTATACTCTACGCCTTAAGGTAGAAAACGAATTAACATTGTGATGTGCGGTTTCTGAAGGAGTCGGATAACTTGTAGACTAACCTGGCCGGAGTGGTTGATGTTGGATGGTGAGGAGTCATTCGTAAAACAGTATGGGGGGCAATAATTTTTCTACTGATGGATTTGCGACACACCTCACCCGGTGCCGTTATGGTCAAAAAGGTATATACCTTTTTGTCAAAATTTTATTGTAATACAGAATATAGATGAATTGTTATAATTGTAAGCAACTTTCTTAAATAAAGGGTAAATACATTTTTGTCAAAATTTTATTGTAATACGGAAGAAGAGATGAACCTGTTATAATTGTAAGCAACTTTCTTAAATAAAGGGTAAAATGGTATGAAAATATAAAGAAATGGAGAAAACTACAAAATTAGGGAGCTATATTAAATTTATTTTGAGTATGGAGGAATTTTAAAATTGAAAGTAGGGACGGGTATTTTAGTGTAAGTTGCCCTTAACTTTACCATTTCTTTTTTTTTTTTTTGACAAAAATACACATTCACTTTTTTAAAAAAATAATATCAAAGTCTGAATGGTATATTATTATATTAATTAAAGTTGTTTATCTATCTAACAAATTTTACCTGTTTTATTACTAAATTATTATTTTCTCTTTAATATTTTTTATGTTTATTTTTCATCGTACATGTTTAATTATTATTTAAGATAATTATATTACTAGTTTTCAAATTTTCGATTTCATATATATGTGAAAAAACAGTAAAATCATTTAACTTAAATACTCAAGTATAATAAATTGATGATTTTATTATTTAGTGTCTCTTGCACTTAAATACATTATGAGATAAGATGTGAGATTTTGTGGGTATGAGCCAAATTAATAATTTTTTGTTTACTTTTTTCTTAACCAATTGACTCATTTAATAATTGCAAAAAAAAAAAAAAAAAACTCACCCACCCATACTTCCCTCGTTGGTAAACTGGTTGAGAAGTTATATCTAGAAGATTTCAAAAGTCAAGAAAATATACATTTTAAATATCAATTGAAAATGGGTGTAAAAGGACTTTTTCGTAATGTTTCGTCACTTACTAAATTATGACAAGTTTTGTTAGAGATGATAAAGTCAGATAATTACTACGTGGTTGATAAATTAAATCGACTTCTTTTGACTCTTTCGTGTTCAACGAGGACATCTCAACATGTATTTTATGCCATGAAAATTATGAAGACAATGTTGTGGAATAAAAGTGAAAATGATTTCTTATCTAGTATCTTATTTATGAAGATGTTTTTAGTTATTATGCTAGCCAAAATATAAGGTAAATGTCCTATTTTATTATGCTAGCCAAAATATAAGGTAAATATTCTATTTTATCAATATACATTAGGTACTTTTTTAGCTTAATTTATGGTTCTTTTTTTAAAAAGTTTGTCCCTCAACATTATAATCATGGCTCCACACGCATATATACATATATATATATATATATATATATATATATATATATTACAAGATAAAATTTCATATTAAATATTGAAACAGAGTTTAAGCAAAAATATTAAACTAAATTCATAAGTCACATTCTATATCTAAAAAAAAATATGTTTAAATATTTTTTTCTCTCTAAATATCAACTTTGTTTAAAAATATATATATGTTTTAAACGTTTGATGTGCTGCCGGTTCTTGTAGCCAGTAACGCAGGCAACTGGAGTGGGCCCGAATCCGGTGAGCCTAGGGTAGCGCACGTCTAAACTCGGATCCATATTGAATCCAATCCGTCGGAGTGAGTTTGACCCGCTTCAATCGGGTTTTGAAGCTGGGCGGTAAGGATCCGGGTTTGACCAAACCTGCCCTGATATATATATATAATTTTTTTTTTCAAAAATTAATATTGAATATACACTTATTTGTTTGAATAATAAAGTATCATTATTTAGTTTATCAAAACATATGTGTTCATATTAAAGAAATTAGACATTTTAAAAGGATTTAGAGCAAGTATGATAATTTAAAGATAGTTTTATAAGGATTATTATAAATATTTACTAGAGAAAAACATGAAAAACAAAACCTAATTGTTTTGCTTCAAAATTGATTTCTAACTAATAATTAACTTTTTTTTTTTAAATAAATCAGGGATGAGGCAGGTATTGACAACTTTTTTATGGAGGCGGGTCAGGTTTGACCAAACTCATCCCCGCCCGCCCCCTTCCCATGCCTATTTGCTTGTGTCGGTATGTGCTACCAAAGCGCATGTTAGTGAGTGCCCCTTCACATCTCCCGTTGATCTACACCAACTCCGTAGAGATGTATTCTTTCATTTCCTCCATCATATTTCCTCGAAAATCTATTCTTTGAATTCATAAGTGCTTTTTCGACTGTGTTGGAATATTTATTTGGTAACAAGAAACTATAATCTGGAATCTTGATCACACTACGTGATGGATGATTGAGCTGTTTGAGGTAAGAATTTGAATGTTTTTCTTTTCAATTTGTGGAAATTTTGCAGGGTTAGTTATTCGATTACTGAATATGATCGAGGGGTTTTGGATTATGCTTTCTTGCTGATGGCGTTCTACTTCAATATCGAGTTATTTATTTTGTGTTGAATATAAATATGAAACAGTCTTTTCATTGAAATTTACACTGTGGTTCGTGATCGTAAAGAAACTAATTTTTCATTTCAAGATATAATATGATGTTACTTTTGTAAAAAATACGTAATTGCTAGGTAGGGCGTATCCCAGAATTTGATGGTACATGGGAAAATTACACATAAATTTTAAGGTTTTTTCACGGGTTCGCCCCCTCACCGGTTTTGATCTTTTTTAGATACAGTTAGATCTATCAAAATACTTTTTGTTGTACTTTTAGAATAATGATCTGAAATTTCGGGCTTTTATATAGGTGATCCGTAGAGAAGCAATCTTGTGTTTCTTGAAATAGAAGACGCAGTATTGGGCTGGGGCTGGTGGATTTTGTTCTCTGAGAAGTATGTAAAACAAGAAAGTAGTTGCTATCACATCAGTATACAGTTGCTTCTTTGGTTGTTGAGTACAATGGATGATGAGGATGAAGCAAGGTACCGTCCCAATGCTTTTGGTGCGATAAATAACAAGAATATTTTTGCCAAAAATGTCGATATTTCTCCTGGTCACCCGTCTGTTGAGGATGATGATGATGATGATAATGAGGAGAATAGAGACAGTGAAGAAGATGAAGAGGAGGAAGAAGAAGACAAATATGATGATGATGACAATGAGGTTGATGTTGATGGAGGGAATAGCGTTCCATGGATTGGCCAAGACGATAATGAAAATAGCGAAGATGATAATGACTGTGATGATTATAATGGCTTACAGAAGTACCCAAAGAAAAGGAAGATAAAGTTCTTATCAAGCTATGAGTTTGCGCCTAGAGTGCCAACACCGACTCCTGGTGGACATAATTCACCTACAGAATGGACGGAAAGTGAGACTTTTATCTTACTTGATGCTTGGGGAAATAGATTTCTCAAACAAGGGAAAAAAAGTCTTCGCTCTGAAGAGTGGCAAGAAGTTGCCAACATGGTTTCTCATGAGTCGAAAAGTGAAAGAACCAACACTCAGTGTCGGAATCGTTTGGATACGTTGAAGAAGAAGTACAAAAAGGAGAAGACGAAGTTGGGAGAGAGTGAAGGTTCCACTAGTGAATGGGTGTACTTCAAGAAGATGGATATGTTATTGTCATCACTTCCACAACAAGCAGGTCTTTCTTGTGGAGTTGACTCGGGAGAATATGTTTTCATGAATCCTAAAGTTTATCTGAATCGCTCTAATGGGTTGGATGAGATGAAGGATAGCCCCGGAAATTCAGAATCCTCCGAGGGTGAGGAACATGAATCGGGCAACCTTCCTCCGCCCAAGAAAATGAAGACTGAAAAATACAGGCGAAGTGGAGCTTCCGTAAAACTGCTTGCTGATTCTATTCTGAAGTTCAGTGAGATATATGAAAGGATCGAGAATAGTAATAGGCAGCAATTAGTAGAGCTGGAAAATATGAGGATGGAGTTCCATAGAGATTTGGAATTGCAGAGGAGGCAGATTCTTGAGAAAACTCAAGCCGAGATTGCGAAGATACGCCATGGAGAAGATGAAGAAAAGGAGAATGGCAGCGGTTGATTTAGTGTAATATGGTTCAAATTTTTTGCTTTCTTTGAAGGATCTACTGCTTGTCGCTGTTGTATCATAAGGTTGTTGCGTTGTTGATATTCAAGACAATAAAAATTGAAATAATGGTTAGGCAACTTCATAATGACAAAAGAGTGTATCCTCTGTTAGACTGTTACATTAGCATAATAGTATGAGCCTGAATGACTGTTAGACAGACTGATCATCGCACATAGTCAAAAGTCGGCTAGAGTGATCTGGAATCCCCTATAGAATGGCTACGGGGCCTTTGGATGAGATATATGAACTTTAACTTTTGTTTACCGAAGCTTCGACTTTGTACTTGCATGTCATGCTTCTTTCATTTATTTGATAACTTTTTGTTACTAGGATGGCAAGATTCTTTGACGTATTATTTCACAAGAAGCAGCAATTAATGGATCTACGGTTTTGGAATATGAAATCTGGAGTTTTTATTTTAAACCAACTTTCATTCCTTTTGGTTTTTAGATACTCTCAATTCATTGAAGGTCGAGGATGATCTTGCATTACTTTTCATTCTCCACTGCAGTGACAGTGTCGTAGACTCTCAACAATTCAGCAGAAAGCGGGTGGTTTGGTCTAGGAGTGGAAGGGCGGGTGAAGCCGACTCGACTTGAGCTTAAGACATTCAAAAAAAGATGGCCTATAAAGCTTAGCTTTCAAAATCTTTTCATGGCATTGTACACATAAAGCTCATGAACGTGTTCATGATTTTTTGTAACTTTTAATTTGTTTTTTGTCTGATCAACATTGGCATATTTGTACACATTGTTTTCGTTTTGGGAAAAAGCAGACATAATTTTTTGTTGAGTTTTTTATTTTGGTTTTTCGGTCTTGAACATGAGGAAATGCTAAGCCATTGAAGCAACCAAAAGGCGAAAAGAAAAGAGTACAACGGGGTATTCATTTTGTGCAATGAATTTCCCATTATTTTTTAGTTCAGTAATCGGGGAATCTAGATTCGCTCGTGGATGTAGGATTTCCTGTTTTTGGAACTGTGATTGCATTATACATGGGATTTGTATCATATTTGGGGGTTTATTCTTGGTTACCCTATATGGTAGTGTCCAATAGATAGTCTCATCCATTGGAGGTGTATATTCCATCAACATTGGATGAGAATATACACATCGATCTACCCCGTGGGACACTATCTCATAGGGTAGCCAAGACCAATTCCATATTTGGGTTGATGTGTCGGTTTGGAGCGGAGAGTCAAAACAGGGGATGAACCAAGAGCCTAGATGTTTGTGAACAAGGACGGACGCAAAAAGAAATATTCTTTTATTAACCCTAAAATTATATTTTTTTTCCCTAAAATTGTATTTTACCCCTAAAATTAAAGATTCACTCCTTAAAATTGTATTTGCCTCCATCATCTTGGATTCTAAATCCTTATTGCTTGTGAAAGCCAGAATTATTTGAGCAATATTTTGTTCCAATGGTGCATCTTTTTATTTGAGCCCATACCTATCAATCACACTTCCTCATTCTAAATTTTTTTTTTGGGCCTACTGTGCATGGGAGAGCGATTCTTTGCAAAATATGGTCTCATAGCTCCTTATTTTACGTTGACTGTTCAATATGGATTTCTCTATTTCTTCCCTTAGGATCGATACCATCATCTCCAAAGATATGTGATTGATGCTCGATGGCCAGGGGCATAATCAAAAATTTTTAATCTTAGCGCTAAAATTTATTCTGAATTATATGTATAAACATAGGGGAAAAAATATGCAGTATATTATATTAATTTGATAAAGAAAAATAGAAAATTATTGAAAGTTCACAATTAAAATATATTAAAACATTTTAATCGCAGCATGAGATTCTTTGAAATATCAAACTTACAATTCTCAACCAGATATTATAATATTGGAATACTTTTTCCAAGGTCGGGTTCATAATATGAGGTATTATTGCAACTTGGTCTAACAACTTCATTTTCAAGTCTAGGCCTTTTAGTCTTTGATAGTGATTCTAAAGTTGAAATAGATGAACCTTGTAGACCATTTGCATTAAATTTTTTTTTTTTTTTACAACTATTTGCATTACTCGTTGATGCATTATCTTTCTTATTGAAAACAATAAAAAAAAATTTAATTTTTCATTGTAATCTAACTATAAGCAAAAAAAATGTATAACACTATGATTTTTGATAAAAACTAATACCTATAATTTAATTTTAAAAATTTATGTCGGGCAATTGCATGGGCAATTACGCGTTGCTCAATGAAAGGACTTTTTTGTGTATGTATAAACGTATCATGAGATAATGCTAGTTTTCTTTCCAATTGCTTAACCTCAATGCTTGTATTGTTTCGAAGAAACGCTCTACTTATCCACACAATCAACCTTAAAAGGAAATAAGGCTCCATTTGGATGGAATGATCTGATGTATTTGGATTTCAAATTCTTGATAAGTCCATTCAAATTGTTTGACTAATTTTAAAATCTATAAATTCCAAGTCCAACATCTTCAATTTTAAGACATTTTTACAATACCAATGTATTTCAAATTCCCAATTATTGAAGTTATGTCAAATCCAAATTTTCAAATTCATTGGTAAAACTAAATCCTTACATCCAAATACAACCTAAGCAAATTGAAAAACTTAACACAAATTGTTCTGTTATTAAGTGGTGTTAAGCAAATTACTTTCTTGTGCATGTATTTAGTTTTTGGAATTTTGATAATCATGCAGGTTGCTAAGGCAAATCTTCAAAAGAAAAAAAGAAGAAAAGGTAAACTACTAGTTTTCTTGGATGCTCGTTCTTTCTTATTTCTTTCTTTTTTTCTTTCCATTGTGTCTGACCTATATTTGTTGTGATTTTTTTGCTGGTTTTTTTTTACATTAAACTTATGTTAGATTAATAGATCAGACAGTTTATAAACGAACTCCAACCCAGAATTGGTTGTACAATCTAAAGACAACAGGAAATACATACCAACAGATGACACTAACGAAAAGGCTCATAGAAAATGTATGATGATAATGCTTTCGAGTAACTCTAAGCCCCGAAAACCGCACAACAGTGAGTAATACAGTGTCATGACACCCTGAGTCCGTCAGTTTCCCCTCAAACCATGCATTCCAGATTAATAGCAAGTAAGGTAAACTGTCTTCCATAACTGAAGGAACTGAGAATGGAAGGTTAGGAGCATAAACTGAAATTGGACAATAAACGCACAAGCTCACATTTCCAAAGTCCTCACTGATACCCATCAACCGGTAAACACGCATGGCGCACGAAACTGAAGAACCCAGTTGTCATCGTCAACAGTTGTCTCAGCAGTGACGCGAAACCCAGAAACCAAACATGAGAAAGTAAAAAAGCACACACCTACTGATTACTATATACATACTATATGTACAAGATACCGCATCCACAAAATACATAATAAGTAGAGAGGTAAGGAGATGCACCAAAAAAGGAGGCCTCACCCAACTAGCCAGTCGGACCCAAATAATGCACGGAATTCCTCACAATCCCGCACATGCTCACATAGAAACATCAGGCCGCAAGATGGGACAACCGCTCAGCCACCGCCAAAGGGGTAGGGCCCCAATCCCCACCGAAAGCCAACCCACCAGACCTGCCGCCAAGCATCCGCCCAAGTCCACCATGTAAGGACCCTCGTGCCCTTAAGCTATTATTAGTGTATTAACCCAAACATTTAGTGCATGTAATATGTAGGGGAAAAATCACTTGTCATCATAGCAAATCATGCCAATAGAAAAATTCTTTACATTATTCCATATAATGTCTAGTTTCCCCCAACCAAGTCCACATACATATCATAAACACCATTATAATACACTTAACATGATCTCAGTTCATTTAGCAATTCAATAAATAATTGCATGCAACTCATGAATGAAGAGAGAAAGGCCATGGCCTTCTTTATACAACCCATATATACATAATGGCGCTCACATGCGAGCATCGAATAAGTATACGTGTATCTAATGTATAAAGTATCATGCTCAATACCACCTCTGGTACTTCGATCCTGGAAGCACCTCCAATCAACAGATCGGGCTCAACTCCAAAGCCATTGCTGCACCTGTACCACCTGCCCCAACAGAGACAGCCCCACACGGGGTGAGCATACCAATACCCCAAATCCAATAAGCACAATATTACAATTCATAATTTACACAAGTAAATGCCATGAATATTAAAAGACACTCCCTGGATTGCTGGATGGCAGCATCCTCATCCGGGATCCCCTGTGCTGTTCTTGTTCTCAAAATAACCGAATCATCAAATTCTCAAATGCCAGTTAATCATTATATTGATTAACTAATCTGTTACCTACATACCGATACCATAATCAATAATATCAAATCATTAAACAATGATTACAGGTATTCCATATATTTCACTTTCTATTTCGTCGCTCGCTCTACAATAGCGGCGTCATAATCGATGTTCGCTCAACGACGACAACGTCCCAATCATTGCTCGCTCAGAAGCGGCACCATATAATTCCCAATGTCTATCAAGTGATTGCAACAACCATATATTATTCATGCACAACAATTGCAATAATATCACGCATGCTCAACAGCAGTGGCGTCATAACCGATGTTCGCTCAAGGGCGACAACATCCAAACATTGCTCGCTCAAAAGCGGCACCATATAATTCCCAATGTCTATCCATTTATTGCAATATAATATACCATACATTCAACAGTTACAATTATATAAAAGGGCTATGCTCGTACGTTATACGTACATTATAATTTCGTAGTTTGACTCCAATCTTGCCTTGGCCCCGTGACCGATGAATTATGTGCTAAACACGATTAATAATCCACAATTAAATTCAAGCATACAACCACGTGCCCAAGCACGTTCACAAACCCCAATTATATCGTCATCCATGACGATTAACCATTTTAAAAGACCCCGGGCGAAGCATGCTTCGAAAACTCAACACGGAATTATTCCCCAAAAACAGGCACTGGCGATCGATCGCTTCATCGCAGGCGATCGATCGCCTCAAAAAATGTAAGGACCCTAGTTCCTTAAGTACGAATTAAGGCATAATTAGAGCTAATGAAGATTATCAGAGTAAAATAATCGTGTTGAGACTAAGAGCTTTAAGAATTCCATGCCAAAATAAGGACTAACAATGGATTAGTTACATTCCCAATCTAAATGAATGTTATCAAATATAGCTTTACACTACTCCTAGAGTAGATACTATACAAAATTAATCATGTCCTTCCTCCAAAGAATTCTTCACAAGCTCACCACCTCAACCTGTTCTAGCCCCTTTTTCATCATGCCAAAAAGTACCTACAAGGACAACCCCCAAACATGAGCAATAATAACATTCATATTCAACACAACATGAATATAAAGCGTAAATGCATAAATCACAATAAAACACTTCCTGTTTTCCCATGCATTTCAAACGCTTCCAGTTTGGTTGTCCCTGTACCATAACTCATGAGTATAATCAATAGATTATTTATTTGTCTACACATGTCATGACATAATACCAACTCATCAATACCAAAAACCAATCACCAATCCCTAGTCTGTCCATCACAATGTATTTTAATGCCCCTCGCTTATTTACATATAGGCGGCATAGAATAACCTCGCTTCAATGGACATGCGGCGCTCCCACCCCTCGCTTCACATTGAGCGGCAAATATTCTTTTCTCGCCCTATATGATAACCACGCTCAAATGTGACATGCGGCGCTCCCACCCCTCGCTTCACATTTAGCGGCAACAAATCAAATAGCGGCAAGCATTAAAATCATCAAGGGATGACCACGACTCATGGGATGTGCACCAATAATCATCATATGCATCTACAATCATCATGCATAATTCAACATGTATTTGCATCCACAATGCATAATCACATATATACTCGCATCCACAATGCATAAACAATGAGTATATTAGATACATGTACCGTTGGGTGCCCGTACGTCTTCTACGTACCTTTCCAAAATGTAGGATGTGGTAGGACTTCAATTCCTTGGCTGTGTCGCCACCTGGGATGGTTCTACACATTCACACAATTCAATATTAGAACCCAATAATAGTCCGATACCAAAAATCCTACAATAAAATCCAAAAACATCATATTTTGTGACTCGCGATCGATCGCGGCAAAGGGCCGATCGATCGCGAGATCACACTGCCCGAACATCAATTTTTGTTCTATCGGCGATCGATCGCCACATTTGGCGCGATCGATCGCCACCCTCGCCGATCGATCGCCCAAACGTGGCGATCGATCGCCAAACGCTTCTGGAGCGTACTGCCTCTTCGCGATCGATCGCCAAAAACAGGCGATCGATCGCCGAGCCCTGTATCGCGAAAAATCGCCATTAATGCTTCCAAACTCCATTCCAACCCATACCAACTCCCCTACCATCAAACCCATAACATTAAACACATAATAACCTTCCATAAACACTTTAAGCACCTCAAAAATCCAACATTCAACCAAAACCACAACAACCCAAAACAAACCCATTTTAAACCATTTCAAATCCAATCCAAACTCAAATAAAACACTACAAAATCAACAATGAGGTATCCATACCTCTTGGGGACTTCAAATCTCCCAATAAACTCCACAAATCAAGGTTTTTGGAAGGATTCTCTTCACCCCTAAGCTCAAAAACGAAAATGAGGAGGGTAGGGTTTGTGGGAAGTGATTTTGGGGAATTAGTAAAGTGTTTTGGTAAAGGTGGGGGGTAAAGGTTTTAAAACAAGTTCAATTGTATCCCCACAACTAACATGATGTATTAAACATCCCAACATGATATTTAAAAGGCATTTCACCAAAATGCACCATAATCACAATTAAACTCATGCTTTCCATTTAATTGACAATCATAACAAATAAATCATGCTAATATACAATCTTCCCATCATGTACAACATGTGCCCTGAAATGCACTCCCGGGTCACCCTTTCCATATGACCATGCATTTCCATAAGATAAATAAATCCAACACATAATTAATTACCACCATAATTAATCATATAAACACAATTAATGCCCAAATTGCAATTAATCATTTCGGGGATATCACAAAAAAAGTGGCATGGGCGAACGATCGCTCCATTCCAGGCGATCGGTCGCCTCTCATTGTTTTTGGCTACTGCCTCATGGCGACCGATCGCTTCCTTTGAGGCGGTCGATCGCCTCACTGTCCTCAAAATTTCACCAACGTCGGCGATCGATCGCCCCGCTTTAGGGATCGATTGCCTCGACTTGTATCAGCCGAAAATAGCGTTTTTCTTGCAAAATTTTCCCCAACAACAATCATCACACCCATACAACACAACTCCTTAACAAGGGGCTATAAATCAACCCCAAAAAACAACAACCCAAAATCTTTTAAAAAAACCAATTTCATCAACCCAGCTCAAATCCTTCCCAACAAGCACAATACCATAATCAAATCGAAGCTAAAGGTGAGGAGAAGAAGATTACCAGCTTTTCTTCAAGAAATCGGGCTCCCAAGACGAGCCTCCATCGATTTGCTTCCAAGAGAAAATAGGTGAAGGCTTTGGGGTGAGAGAGTGGCGTGAGAGAGAGGAGAGAGAGGAGAGAGAGAAGAGATTCCGCATAATGACGGAATTACCGAGTCCATTTGGTATATATAGCACCAAGGCTCCAAAATACCAATACCTCCACAATTACATCATGATTCATTAAAAATCATCTGTTTTCAATAATTGTCTCTCCAACTCAAATTCCATTACCAACCCCAGTACACTCCGGACCCCAGATCCCACCAAAAACCAAATTCCAAGGTTATCACCACGATGAGAATACCATCTCATCTATTGGATCCAACGACTCCAAATACCGGATTTAAAATCCCCGGGAGTCTCGAAACCGCAATTAATTCATAATTGCCACAATTAAAATCCATTAAGGATTATTACCACACCGGGATTAACACCATTAATCCCCGGGCATCATAATTATCCCCCACTTCGTCCCCAAAATTTGCACAGTCCACGTTTCGCCGAGACCACGCAATCCGAAAGGATCCACATTGTCGAGTCATGAACATATCATGAACGACACATCAACCGCGAGGATACCTACTCGCACCAAAACCTGGAATGGAGTAACCTCCCAAACCAATACAAACTCAAGAAAGACGTCGGCATTCCCCGATCCTAACCATCTGAAAAGCAGTCAGCCAACCCTAACTGCAAATCATACGAATCATTTGTGGTTCCAAAATAGATATCGCCTCGATGATATCTCTACGATTTAGCCTACGATGTTAAACATACATCGTTACCAAGGAAACCACCAGTACACAACAGTGTACCTAACTACATCATGTTTCCATTTTCCAAATTTATCTCCAACAGAGGAGTAGTTGCACCACTTTGCAACTCGGATCGGGTAACTCACGGCCATCGATCGACACAAAACACATCTCCAAAGATGTCTACATCCGTATGTTCCAAGAAATCACATCTTGGTCCAAACACACTATCGAGACGCCACAAGGTCTCATGTTCTCAAAAGGACATGCAAGAAAATCAATTGCATTCCCGCCACACGTGTCAACCACGACACCTAACAAATCCGAATCATGGACATCCCTCGTTTATCCTAGGATTCAACAATCCTAAAATAGGGAGGCTATCGAATTATCCAGAAATGAATTTCCATGACCCCAAGGTACTACAATTCCTCCTCGGAGGAAGTCAACCAAACCTCACGATCATTCTTCAGAATAAATCGTGCCATCAAGATTACCAATCTCAAGGTGATACAATCTCTCACCGGAGAGTCATTCATCCAAGCACACTAACCCGATGCTCGACGAGGACCAAATAAATGTTGGCATTCGTATACACACACTGGTATACATGCCTAAGTACCAACACAACATGCATACTCAATGCAATAGACTCAGGTATCTCCAATCATACCCAAAGTCCCAAAACCAACTGTCAATCCCCAGCTATTCTCACATCGCGGAGAATAATGATTGACAGACCAACGACCAATGGTGTGATTCCAACATCAACACCACACAAACCGACTCATTGAATCTCCCAAAGATTCCCAATCGGTAGGTATATCAATACTGCTTTCCTCATAAGGAAAGTGTCATGAATCCATGATCCTCCAACCTCGAACCATCGTTCGGAAAACTGGATATATTTAGACCAAAACATATATATATCCCGAAACCAACAAATACACAACCGATTCAGAATAGTGCATCCTTGCAACTATTACCAATCCAAAACCCGTATATTCAACGTATACTCATTCTAACAATGCTCTGTACTAATACCATAGTACTCCACAATCTCGAGCATTTCCCCGGAGACGTCTCCTCGAACGTCTCGCCGAAAGATAAGAAATCCATTACTCGGTCCAACACCAGTAATGCTTACCATGGCTGATTTACAATCAACCCACGACCGATACCAGCTGTCTCCATGACAGTACAATCCAAATCTCTCCAAGAGATAAAATCAATATAGTAGTGTTACCCACTAGCTATATCCCACAATTCCAATTGTGACTCCCGTTGCATTTCATATGCAAAGATGCTCAACCAGAGCTAACAACAACTTGTCGACACTCACGTTGGTATTCCCAACAAAATTGAGTTGTCCCGTACAAGTCCCTCAAAACATTTGACGTATAAACGTCCCCGTGAGGTATTTCCTGCCTCAAGCCTCAAAGTGATAAAAGAGTCCACTAAACCCTCATCGTATCACCATACGGTTCGCCAAACTCGAATCCAACGAGCAGTATAATGGCTACAACAAGTACACTATAACACTGCAACAATACCTAGCTAGCAAATCGCTGCCTCCTCAGGTTTATCCCAAACCTACCAACGTATCATACGTTCCATCCCGGTACACCATACCGTAACATCCATTAGAGTAGTGGGTCATCACCCAATATTTCTCTACCAATGCACAACAAATATTCCGGTGTCCTTGCTCAACCCCGATGTAATCCTTATCCATTAGGACTTATTCCACACCCTCAGGGTGGGTGTGACCATGTCTACCATACGTCACAACGACAAAAGCGAGTAGTTTTCTCAATAACTACTCTTACCACCAATCACTTGGCCATAACCATTCCAATGAGTATACCCAAAGATACCACTAATCGTAAAATATTTACTTCAAATATGTGTTGCGGTACACTTCCTGTACGGCGCACCCAATAATTCTTCGAGCAACCCGCTCGGTATAATGGTCTCGTCAACTAGTGACCCAGACACTACCCTGTGCTCATCATCGGCACTCTAACCATGCGACTAAATACATATACATAAATGTATTATTCATGAAACGACGCTACGCGTCTACATAGAACATCCACTATGGCATCGTCATCCCGTGATGGTACATGTCAACATATGACATCCACAATCTCATCGTCAAACACGTGACGGTATATGTCGATACATGACATCCATAATCTCATCGTCAAACATGTGACGGCATATGTCGATACACGACATCCATAATAATGCTAATAAAACAGTAATATACCATACATCATCGATAACAAGATAGCGGCATACATGTATCCATCGCCCAACAATGGTATGCAAGCAGCACCCATCGCTCGTAGGCGGCGTAATCCAGTGCTACGTACATAGATGTATAACACATCGCTATAGAATCAGAGGCATGATCCCTCGCCATAGAGTCAGCAGCATAAAACATCGCTATAGATATCCGGCGGTATGAATCATCGACATAGGATTAGCGGAATGTACCATCGCTATATAATACCTGGCGGCATGAACCATCGCGAATAGACGTAGCGAAATGAACCATCGCTATATAAATGCCCGGCAGCATAAACCATCACCAATAAACTAGCGAAATCAACCATCGCTATATAGATACCCGGCGGCATAAACCATCGCCAACAGAATAGCGGAATGAACCATCGCTATGAATACCCGGCGGCATAAATCATCGCCAATAAACTAGTGGAATCAACCATCGTTATAAATACCCGGCTGCATAAACCATCGCCAACAGAATAGCCGATCCCTAGTCTTGTTACAGCAGTGTATTTTAATGCACCTCGCTTGTCATGACCGCGGCACTAATACCCCTCGCTTCGACATATCAGCGGCATTGAATAACCTCACTCAAATGCGACATGCGGCAATACCCTCGCTTCAACATTCGGCGGCAAATATTCTTTCCTCGCTACGATATGACAGCGGCAAGTATTCTATCATCGCGTCAAGTGACAGCGGCAAAGCATTTAAAATCATGAATCATCACCCGTCCATAACAACGACTCATGGGATGTTCACCAAGCACCCAATCTATACCTGTAACACAATGCATAATCCATATCCCAATATACATCACTATGAGTGTATTTTAATGCACCTCGCTTCAAATGTGACATGCGGCAATACCCTCACTTCAACATTTAGCGACTAAGCATTAAAATCATCACTCCAATATATAGGCAACCACAATGAGTGTATTTTAATGCACCCCGCTTCAAATGTGACATGCGGCAATACCCTCGCTTCAACATTTAGCGGCAAAGCATTAAAATCATCACTCCAATATATATGCAACCACAATGAGTGTATTTTAATGCCCCTCGCTTCGAATGTGACATGCGGCAATACCCTCGCTTCAACATTTAGCGGCAAAGCATTAAAATCATCACTCAAATATATATGCAAACACAATGCATAATCCATAATGTATATGAAATACATGTTACCGTTTGGTGCCTGTCAATCCTGGCGTTAGCCCTCCATGCCAAAGCGTCCCTACAGGAACGATTCCAACCCATGAGCATATAATAATCCATA
Source organism: Haberlea rhodopensis (assembly GCA_907163345.1). Classification (NCBI taxonomy): domain Eukaryota; kingdom Viridiplantae; phylum Streptophyta; class Magnoliopsida; order Lamiales; family Gesneriaceae; genus Haberlea; species Haberlea rhodopensis. The sequence goes on from CAJQUN010000056.1 coordinate 2,456,243, forward strand.
TCCACCACAATATGATTATAAAGGGTAAATGCATAAACCATAAGTACAAAGTACTTCATGTATTGTAAGGACCCTAATCCTTAAGTGCGGAATCGAGGCATAATAGAGCTAATATAAATGATCAGAGTGAGAAATAACGTGTTGAGTCTATGAGCTTAAGCATTACATGCCAAAATAAGGACTACCAAAAATTGATTAATTACATTCCAATCAATGAATGTTCAATTATAGTTTTATACTACTCCTAGAGTAGATACTATCCAATTAATCCTGTCCTTCAGTCTCAAAAGCATCCTCAAAAGCTCACCATCTCAACCCGTCTAGCCCTTCTATCATGCCAAACGTGTACCTACAAGGACAACCCCCAAACATGAGCAATAATAATCATTCATATTCAACACAATATGAAGATAAAACGTAAATGCATAATCATAATAAAACACTTCCTGTTTCCCCATGCATTTCAAACGCTTCCCGTTTGGTTGTCCCTGTACCATAACTCATGAGTATAATCAATAGATTATTTTAAATGGTCTAGACATGTTCATGAACATATACCATTTCATCAATACCAAATACTGATCAACAATCCCTAGTCTGTCCATCACAATGTATTTTAATGCCACTCGCTTATTTACATATAGACGGCATAGGATAACCTCGCTTCAATGGACTGCGGGACTCCCACCCCTCGCCTCTCATTGAGCGGCAAATACCCTTTCCTCGTCCTATATGATAACCACGCTCAAATGTGACATGCGGCGCTCCCACCCCTCGCTTCACATTTAGCGGAACCAAACCAAATAGCGGCAAGCATTAAAATCATCAAGGGATGACCACGACTCATGGGATATGCACCAATAATCATATGCATCTATAAACATCATGCATAACATGTATTTGCATCCACTATGCAATACCACATATATACTTGCATCCACAATGCATAAACAATAAGTATATAAGATACATGTACCGTTGGGGTGCCCGTACGTCCACTACGTACCTTTCCAAAAGTGGAATTGATCTGGCTTCAGTTCCTCGGTTGCGTTGCTACCTGGGATGGTTCTACACAATCACACAACCCCATATTAGAAGCCAAATAATAGCCAAATACCAAAAATTTGACAAAGGAAACCATTCTCCAAAATTCCACAGGCGGCGATCGATCGCTTCACCCAGGCGATCGGTCGCCTCAAAATTTACACTGCGGCGACCGGTCGCCTCAAACATGGCGATCGATTGCCATCCCTTTGATTTGGCCACTGCCTCTCGGCGATCGGTCGCCCCATTTTAGGCGATCGATCGCCTATCCCGCAAAAATGTTACTGCCCCTTGGCGATCGGTCGCCTCTTTTCAGGCGATCGATCGCCTCGCACAGACATGCGTTTTTCACCATTTTTGTTCCCAAAATTTCTTCCAATCCATACCAACACTTAACCCAACAAATCAACAACATCAAATACAACATAAACCACCAAAATATACTTCAAAACAAGTATAAATCCAACCATTAACCAAACCCACAACAACCCAACACAAACCCATTTTAAAACCATTCAAAACCAACCCAAACTTAAACAAAACACAACAAAATCAACCATGAGGTATCCATACCTCTTGGGGACCTCAAATCACCCAATATACTCCACAAAACAAGATTTTGCAAGGGCTTCTCTTCACCCCAAGGCTGGAACTCGAAAATGAGGGGAAGGGTTTGTGTGGGAAATGATTTGGTAAAGTGAAAGTGATTTGGATGAGGTGGGGTTGGGTATAAAAGTGTTGGGTTTAATAAAATGCATACCAAAATAATTCCATGGTGTATAAAACACCCCAACATGATATTTTTCAAAGCATTTACTCATAATGCACCAAATATCAATTAAACACATGATTTCTAATCAATTGCTACCAATGGCAAATAAATCATGCTTCCAATAATATTTACCCCACATGCACCACATGCACCCTGAAATGCAACCCCGGGTCACCCTATCCACATGACCATGCATTTCCATAAGGTAAATAAATTCCAACACAAAATTAATTACCACATAATTAATCATAATAATCGCAATTAATGCCCAAATGCAATTAACCATTTCGGGGATGTCACAATACTCCCCTACTTATAAGATTTCGTCCTCGAAATCACATGCACTTACCCCAAATTGAAACTAACATAAACACATACCAGAGAATAGTTCCGGGTAGTGCTGCACCATATGCCGCTCCGTCTCCCACGTAGCCTCCTCGACACCCCTACGATCCCACTGAACCTTGATCATAGGTATCACTTTGTTCCGAAGTCTACGGTCTGCTCGATCCAGAATTCTGACAGGCCGTTCCACATAAGATACATCGGACTCTAACTGAACTTCGGAAGGCTGTAACACATGCGACGGATCCGGCTCATACTTCCGCAGCATCGATACATGAAACACATCATGTATACCAGATAAAGAAGGCGGCAAGGCTAGTCGGTAAGCTAAGGTGCCAATGCGCTGCAAGATCTCGTACGGTCCAACATACCTCGGAGACAGTTTCCCGCGCATCCCAAATCGCACAACGCCTCTGAAAGGCGAGATCTTCAAAAAGACCTTATTCCCAACTGAAATTCCAACGGTCTCCGCCGTTTATTCGCATAAGCTGCCTGTCTGTCCTGAGCCGCTTTCATTTTCTGCCTTATCGTCTTTATCTTTTCTTCCATCTCCCGAATCAACTCTGGTCCTCCGACCGATCTGCGGTCCAAATCATCCCAACACAAGGGTGATCTACACCGTCTGCCATAAAGAGCTTCAAACGGAGCCATCTGAATACTCGCCTGGTAGCTATTGTTATACGAAAACTCTACCAGAGGCACTGAATCCTGCCAAGAGGCATCGAACTCCAAAACACAAGCTCTTAACATGTCCTCGAGCGTCTGAATAGTGCGCTCGGTCTGGCCATCCGTCTGAGGATGATAAGCAGTACTCAATCTGACTTCAGTTCCCAAGGCTGACTGAAGACCTTCCCAGAAATGAGATGTGAATCGCGGATCTCGATCTGACACTATGGAAACGGGGATCCCATGCAATCTCACCACATCTCTAATATACAACTGCGCCATCCTCAAAAATGTGAACGTCATGCTATAGGGGATAAAGTGGGCTACCTTAGTTAATCTGTCCACAATCACCCAAATAGCATCAAAGCCTGAAGCACTCCTCGGCAAATGAGTCACGAAGTCCATGGAAATGTGCTCCCACTTCCACTTCGGTATCTCCAAGCTTCTCAGCTCGCCGCCAGGTCTCTGTCTCTCTGCCTTAACCTGCTGGCAGATCAAACACCTCTTCACAAAAGCGACGACATCAGACTTCATCCTTTTCCACCAAAACTGACCACGCAGATCTCTGTACATCTTCTTCCCGCCTGGGTGGATGCTAAGTCTGCTACTGTGAGCTCGTTCCAAGATCCCTTTACGCAACTCCGGCGTACTCGGAACCACCCAACGGTCACCCAATCTCAAAGACCCGTCATCGGCCACTCTGAATTTTGTTGGCTGACCAAGATGTACTAAAGATAACCACCTCTGAACCTCATCATCTGACCTCTGAGCTCTCCTGATGTTCTCATAGATGTCTGGCTCGGCTAACAGAGTCGACACATACACAGGCGATGCATCTATGTCAAAATCATAGCCCAGATGGCAATAGGAGGTCATCATAGCCGACAAATGAATGACGTCCTCAGCAGAAATCCTCACTTTCCGGCTCAAAGCGTCTGCTGTCAAATTGGCTTTCCCCGGATGGTACTCTATCTCGCAGTCATAGTCCTTGAGTAGGTCCATCCACCTCCTCTGCCTCATGTTCAGCTCTGCCTGAGTGAATAAAAACTTGAGGCTCTTGTGATCCGTGTAGATGGTAAACGAAGTACCATACAAATAATGCCTCCAGATCTTCAGGGCAAAGATGATAGCCGCCAATTCCAAGTTATGAACTGGATATCTGGTCTCATGCGGCTTCAACTGCTTCGATGCATAAGCTACCACATGCTTATCTTGCATCAGAACACACCCAAGGCCCTGAAGCGATGCGTCAGTATACAGAACAAATCTGGAGTTCTCCGTAGGGATCACTAACACTGGCGCCGTCGTCAAGCGGTGCTTCAACTCCTGGAAGCTCTCCTCACAAGCTTCTGACCAAAAGAAAGGCACTCCCTTCTGGGTCAACTGAGTCAGCGGCTTGGCAATCTTCGAAAAGCCCTCGACAAAGCGCCGATAATACCCGGCCAAACCAAGAAAACTCCGAATCTCTGGCACAGAAGTGGGGGCAGCCCACTCCATCACAGCCTCAATCTTCTTGGGATCTACAGATATCCCGCTGCTCGATATGACATGCCCCAGAAACACTACACTGCTCAGCCAAAATTCACACTTACTGAGCTTAGCATATAACTGATGTTCTCTGAGAATCTGAAGCACTGTCCTCAAGTGTTTCACATGCTCCTCCTCGCTCCGGGAGTAGATAAGAATATCGTCAATAAACACAATGACGAACTGATCAAGATACTGCTGAAACACTCTGTTCATCAGACTCATAAAGACTGCTGGAGCATTCGTCACGCCGAACGGCATCACTAAGAACTCATAATGTCCATATCGGGTCCGGAACGCTGTCTTCTGCACATCTTCCTCTCTGACCCGAATCTGATGATACCCGGATCTCAAATCAATCTTGCTATACACCCTGGTACCTTGCAACTGATCAAACAGATCGTCGATCCTTGGAAGAGGATACTTGTTCTTCATTGTAGCCTTATTCAGTTGCCGGTAATCGATACACAACCGCATCGAACCGTCCTTCTTTTTCACAAAGAGAACTGGTGCGCCCCATGGCGACACGCTCGGGCGTATATACCCCTTATCCAGGAGATCCTGCAACTGTTCTTTCAACTCTCTCAACTCAGCCGGTGCCATCCTATAAGGTGCACGAGAGATAGCGGATGTCCCTGGCAACAGCTCGATCCCAAACTCAACTTCCCTAGCCGGTGGGAATCCTGGGATCTCTTCTGGGAATACATCAGCGAACTCTGCCACTACTGGCACATCCTCAACTCTTAGTTCCTTACTCTTCCCAGACGTGTCCACGGCATAAATAAGATAGCCCGTGTGACCACGTTCCAACAACTGAGTCATCTTGATCGCTGAAATCAACGGAATCTTCGCACGAGAACCGTTGCCATAGAAAGTCCACTGACTGCCCAACTCAGGTCTGAACTTCACTGTCCTCTGTCGGCAATCTACCACTGCCTGATATCTGTTCAGAACATCTATACCCAAGATGCAGTCAAAGTCTGACATGCCCAATACGATCAAGTCTGCCTTCAACTCGTTGCCCTCAAAATAAATGAGGCAGTCTGCCATAAACTGATCAGCAACAACATTTCTTTCAGTGGGTGTCGAGACAATGAGAGGCGTGGGTAAAGCAACGTGCGCATATGGTGTCTTTCCACAAAACCCACCGATACAAAAGAATGGGAGGCACCTGTATCGATCAAAATAAAAGCAGGGTACGTAAATAAATGACACGTACCAGCAATCACCTCCTCTGGGGCTGCCTGAGCCTGCTCCCTGGTCAGTGCATACACCTGTCCCTGGGGCGGTCCTACTGTCTGACCTCCCGATGGTCGAGGCCCAAACTGCTGCCTCTGCTGCACTGTCCTATCCTCAAACCTCGGCCTGTTGCCCTGAAACTCAGACTGTCCTCCCCGTGTGGGGCAATACCGAGCGATGTGGCCCATCTTGCCACAGACATAACATGCAGGACACTTGTTTGAAGAATGTGGCCCTCCACAATTGTTGCACCTCGGCTCTCCCGACCTATCCCCTTGTGAAGATCCTCTATTGGCCGACCAATTACCCTTCTTGCCATCCTGTTTCTGACCAAAGTGTTTCTTTCCACCATACCGTGAAGATGAAGAGGCACCACGGGGCTTAAATGGCTCACCCCGAGGCCTCAAACTGTCACTAGTCTGCCTCTGTTGCGGTACCGGTGGTGGCATAGCGTAAGCTCCCACTCCTAGCTCAGCAAGCTCCGCTCTTGTGAGAGCATCATCAAAAGAAGTTGGGTTATTAGTGATAACCCGGTCATAGAGCTCCGGTCGCAATCCCTTCATAAAGTTTCTCATCTTAGCGTGTCCACTGGTGGCAATGTGGGGGACGTACCTCAGCAATGAAGAGTACAGTGTGGCATAGTCTGCCACTGTCATGTTCCCTTGCCTCAGACTTGTAAATTCATCCTCCTTTGTCTGTCTTGCTGCTGCGGAGAAGTACCGATTCAAAAACCTAGTCCTGAAGAGAGTCCAGTCAATCACAGCACCCAGTGCTCTCATTTCCATTACTGTGCTCCTCCACCACATCAGAGGTTTCTTGGCTAATTGAAACTCCGCTAACCTCAGCCAAGCTGTCACAGCACAAGGAGCCGATACAAAGATCTGCTCCAGTCTTTCCAACCACTCTTCAGCCTCTTCTCCGGACTCTGTCCCCTCAAACCGGGCGGATGATAAGAGAGAAATTGTGTCAAGCTAATCTCACCCGGTAGCAATAACTGAACCACTGGTTCCATTCCCACAGCCGGTGGAGGTAGAGGGTTTGTCTGTCCAACACTAGCATTCATGCTCCCCATATCACCGACTTCCTCATTAGCAGCCATGCTGTAATACAAATGTTAACAACAAATCCCAAAGCAGTATATATGTTATGCCGTTAGATAACAGGAATGATATAAGCATGTTAGTATAACAGGATATACAAAATATGCACCACATGCATAAACATGCTTCAAATGTAAGCACCTAGCCAACCATGCTAAGGCTACCCTTCACTCGTTCCCGGGTTCTCTAACCACTGCTCTGATACCACTAATGTAAGGACCCTAATCCTTAAGTGCGGAATCGAGGCATAATAGAGCTAATATAAATTATCAGAGTGAGAAATAACGTGTTGAGTCTATGAGCTTAAGCATTACATGCCAAAATAAGGACTACCAAAAATTGATTAATTACATTCCAATCAATGAATGTTCAATTATAGTTTTATACTACTCCTAGAGTAGATACTATCCAATTAATCCTGTCCTTCAGTCTCAAAAGCATCCTCAAAAGCTCACCATCTCAACCCGTCTAGCCCTTCTATCATGCCAAACGTGTACCTACAAGGACAACCCCCAAACATGAGCAATAATAATCATTCATATTCAACACAATATGAAGATAAAACGTAAATGCATAATCATAATAAAACACTTCCTGTTTCCCCATGCATTTCAAACGCTTCCCGTTTGGTTGTCCCTGTACCATAACTCATGAGTATAATCAATAGATTATTTTAAATGGTCTAGACATGTTCATGAACATATACCATTTCATCAATACCAAATACTGATCAACAATCCCTAGTCTGTCCATCACAATGTATTTTAATGCCACTCGCTTATTTACATATAGACGGCATAGGATAACCTTGCTTCAATGGACTGCGGGACTCCCACCCCTCGCCTCTCATTGAGCGGCAAATACCCTTTCCTCGTCCTATATGATAACCACGCTCAAATGTGACATGCGGCGCTCCCACCCCTCGCTTCACATTTAGCGGAACCAAACCAAATAGCGGCAAGCATTAAAATCATCAAGGGATGACCACGACTCATGGGATATGCACCAATAATCATATGCATCTATAAACATCATGCATAACATGTATTTGCATCCACTATGCAATACCACATATATACTTGCATCCACAATGCATAAACAATAAGTATATAAGATACATGTACCGTTGGGGTGCCCGTACGTCCACTACGTACCTTTCCAAAAGTGGAATTGATCTGGCTTCAGTTCCTCGGTTGCGTTGCTACCTGGGATGGTTCTACACAATCACACAACCCCATATTAGAAGCCAAATAATAGCCAAATACCAAAAATTTGACAAAGGAAACCATTCTCCAAAATTCCACAGGCGGCGATCGATCGCTTCACCCAGGCGATCGGTCGCCTCAAAATTTACACTGCGGCGATCGGTCGCCTCAAACATGGCGATCGATCGCCATCCCTTTGATTTGGCCACTGCCTCTCGGCGATCGGTCGCCCCATTTTAGGCGATCGATCGCCTATCCCGCAAAAATGTTACTGCCCCTTGGCGATCGGTCGCCTCTTTTCAGGCGATCGATCGCCTCGCACAGACATGCGTTTTTCACCATTTTTGTTCCCAAAATTTCTTCCAATCCATACCAACACTTAACCCAACAAATCAACAACATCAAATACAACATAAACCACCAAAATATACTTCAAAACAAGTATAAATCCAACCATTAACCAAACCCACAACAACCCAACACAAACCCATTTTAAAACCATTCAAAACCAACCCAAACTTAAACAAAACACAACAAAATCAACCATGAGGTATCCATACCTCTTGGGGACCTCAAATCACCCAATATACTCCACAAAACAAGATTTTGCAAGGGCTTCTCTTCACCCCAAGGCTGGAACTCGAAAATGAGGGGAAGGGTTTGTGTGGGAAATGATTTGGTAAAGTGAAAGTGATTTGGATGAGGTGGGGTTGGGTATAAAAGTGTTGGGTTTAATAAAATGCATACCAAAATAATTCCATGGTGTATAAAACACCCCAACATGATATTTTTCAAAGCATTTACTCATAATGCACCAAATATCAATTAAACACATGATTTCTAATCAATTGCTACCAATGGCAAATAAATCATGCTTCCAATAATATTTACCCCACATGCACCACATGCACCCTGAAATGCAACCCCGGGTCACCCTATCCACATGACCATGCATTTCCATAAGGTAATAAATTCCAACACAAAATTAATTACCACATAATTAATCATAATAATCGCAATTAATGCCCAAATGCAATTAACCATTTCGGGGATGTCACATGTATCCCAATGCATTTCAAAATGCTCCATTTTGGTTGTCCCTGTACCACAACTCACAATCATAATCAACAGATTATATTATGATTCCATAGATGTCATGACATATAATTGTTCCACGATGATCACATATCATAAAAGCACATAAGCAAAATAGCACAACACTAACTACCATAATGCATAATTATGTGCTACTCATTTCCATCAATATAATCCTAGGCCCTCAACAGCCCCAAAGAGCAAACCACTGCTCTGATACCACTAATGTAAGGACCCCCGTGCCCTTAACCCATTATTAGTGTATTAACCCAAGCATTTAGTGCATGTAATCATATATGTAGGGGAAAAACCACTTGTCATCATAGCAAATCATGCCAATAGAAAAATTCTTTACATTATTCCATATAATGTCTAGTTTCCCCCAACCAAGTCCACATACATATCATACATCATTATAATACATTAACATGTTCTCAGTTCATTTAGCAATTCAATAAATAATTGCATGCAACTCATGAATGAAGAGAGAAATGCCATTGCCTTCTTTATACAACCCATATACACGTAATGGCGCTCACATGCGAGCATCGAATAAGTACACGTGTATCGAATGTATAAAGTATCATGCTCAATACCAGCTCTGGTACTTCGATCCTGGAAGCACCTCCAATCAACAGCTCGAGCTCAACTCCAAAGCCATTGCTGCACATGTACCACCTGCCCCAACAGAGACAGCCCCCACACGGGGTGAGCATAACAATACCCCAAATCCAATAAGCACAATATTACAATTCATAATTTACACAAGTAAATGCTATGAATATTAAAAGACACTCCCTGGATGGCATCACCCCTGTGCTGTTCCTGTTCTCAAAATAACCGAAACCATCAAATTCCCAAATGCCAGTTAATCATTACATTGATTAACTAATCCGTTACCAACATACCGATACCATAATCAATAATATCAAATCATTAAATAATGATTACATGTATTCCATATATTTCACTTTCTATTCCATCGCTCGCTCTAGAATAGCGGCGTCATAATCAATGTTCGCTCAACGGCGACAACGTCCCAATCATTGCTCGCTCAGAAGCGGCACCATATAATTCCCAATGTCTATCAAGTGATTGCAACAATCATATATTATTCATGCACAACAATTGCAATAATATCACGCATGCTCAACAGCAGTGACGTCATAACCGATGTTCACTCAAGGGCGACAACATCCAATCATTGCTCGCTCAAAAGCGACACCATATAATTCCCAATGTCTATACATTTATTGCAATATAATGTACCATACATTCAACAGTTGCAATTATATAAAAGGGATATGCTCGTACGTTATACGTACCTTATAATTCCGTAGTTTGACTCCAATCTTGCCTTGGTCCCGTGACCGATGAATTATGTGCTAAACACGATTAATAATCCACAATTAAATTCAAGCACGCAACCACGTGCCCAAGCACGTTCACAAACCCCAATTATATCATCATCCATGACGATTAACCATTTTAAAAGACCCCGGACGAAGCATGCTTCGAAAACTCAACATGAATTATTCCCCAAAAACAGGCACTGGCGATCGATCGCTTCATCCCAGGCGATCGATCGCCTCAAAAAAAATGGCATGGGCGAACGATCGCTCCATTCCAGGCGATCGGTCGCCTCTCAGTGTTTTTGGCTACTGCCTCATGGCGATCGATCGTTTCCTTTGAGGCGGTCGATCGACTCACTGTTCATCTTCCTCAAAATTTCACCAACGTCGTTGCGATCGATCGCCCCGCCCTAGGGATCGATCGCCTCGACCTGTATCAGCCAAAAATGGCTTTTTTCTTGCAAAATTTTCCCCAACAACAATCCTCACACCCCATACAACATAAATCCTTAACAAGAGGCTATAAATCAACCCCAAAACGCAACAACCCAAAGTCTTTAAAAAAAACCAATTTCATAAACCCAACTCAAATCCTTCGCAACAAGCACAATACCATAATCAAATCGAAGCTAAAGGTGAGGAGAAGAATATTACCAGCTTTTCTTCAAGAAATCGGGCTCCCAAGACGAGCCTCCATCGATTTGCTTCCAAGAGAAATAAGGGAAGGCTTTGCAGTGAGAGAGTGGCGTGAGGGAGAGGAGAGAGAGAAGAGATTTCGCATAATGACGGAATTACCGAGTCCATTTGGTATATATAGCACCAAGGTTCCAAAATACCAATACCTCCACAATTACATCATGATTCATTAAAAATCATCTGTTTTCAATAATTATCTCTCCAACTCAAATTCTATTACCAGCCCCAGTACAAAGTACTCCTGACCCCAGATCCCACCAAAAACCAAATTCCAAGGTTATCACCATGATGAGAATATATCTCATCCCTTGATCCAACAACTCCAAATACCGGATTTAAAATCCCCGGGAGTCCCGAAACCGTAATTAATTCATAATTGCCACAATTAAAATCCATTAAGGATTATTACCACATCGGGATTAACATCATTAATCACCGGGCATCACACACCACCTACAAGAACACAAAGCCCGGCCCCTCGGAACCACCAGACACCAAGTCCACCGCTCTGGCCGCGACAAATGCCAGCCCCACCCCCAAGAACCGTGCCACAACAAGAGCTCCCCACATACCACCACCGGACTCCATCCACCTCGTCTCTGTCACCGAACCCACCTCCAACTCCGCATTCGGGCCTCCCATAGCCACCACCACCTACCGCAAACAGCCCCTCTCCACCACCCTTGCCGTCCCCACCACCACCATAGCCGCCACCACCCAAGACATCAGAAACACAACGACCAAGTCCACCCACCACAACACCAAAAAACAACAAAGCCATCACCCAAAAGTACAAAAGAACCATGCTGAGCGGCTATAACCAGCAGAAATTTCAAAGATTGAGCAGAGTTTAGCAATGGCTTCACGAATAAGCTATAAAAAGCAAAAAAATTGACTCTCATTGAGAGAGAAAAACCGAAATATGTTACCGACGAAGTGTGCTTTTGCTGGTTCTAGTCTGACGAAAAGCGGGAAGAAGTGAATCGTGCGCACTTTTAGCTTTGTTCGATGGAAGCTCGTGCCATAATTTCGTGTGCCTATAAATTAAGCCTAGCTTGTTCTCATTGATATTTGCTTGTGATAAAACTAGACACAATCTTCTACATTTTAATGATCAAATGTACGAACCTTGATTATGTCCACGACTTGATTATATTGGAGTAGTCGCGAGCCTATCTAATTCGGACTATGGTTTCTGTAATAATGATATTCGGGATTTCAAAAAGTAACAAATAATGGAATGACATAAATGAGATTTGAAAAGATACAAAGGAGTGACAATGTAACTGCATTATTTGATAACGTTTCTTATATCAATTACAATACACCGCCTACAACTTTCCCTGCAATCCAGCAAAAACGTGCTCTACAATGAAACTCATGATCCTACCGTCGTATATTGCGTCGAGTAAAGCAATCAAATATTTCGTGTATAATCTGCCTTTGTATGTTACTGCTGTTCTGGCTCTTCTGGATTCTCTTTATCAGGATCTTCCTCCTCTTCCTCTTTCTTTTCCTCTTCTTCTTCCTCATCTTCTTCAGGCGGATCAGCAGGCATTGGTGGGGGTAATGGAGTTTTCATTGGGCTGAACTGGGGGAAAATGTCGGGTCTCCTTCCAGGCTTTGGCCTATCCCACTCCTGAAAACACAATATGATCTTAATTATGGAAGTCAAGCTTCAGTTTCAAGCCAGAACATCGTATTAACCCGACAAGATTAGAAAACAAAGCCCAATAAATGACATGAATTGAAAGTAAGGCCACTTCTTTGTAAGGGTCAATGCCAAATATGTGAATCATGGTCCATGGAGAAAACATCTTACTGCTTAAACATGTTGGATAGCAATGGAGGACCATTGCATAAACATCGTTTACAGGAGTGCCAAAGTAGAAAAGAGCAATACATCAATCAAATTTACAGAATGTCAATGAATAAATCCTATCTCCCTCACTGATCTCTGAATGCAACGTAAGTTTGCAATTAATAATTATTTAATTAAATGATCTATCAAAGCTAAAACCTACAGGCTACAGCAATACAAAAAATGTAAGGAAGATTCATCTAACTTCTCCTTCACATTGATGCTCTAGTCTCATAAAAATTTGTTAGGATGTTTCTGTTCTATTCTAAATATGAAAAGAAAGATTCACAAAGAAGTTACAAAGACTTGAAAGTCACACAACCATTTCAGATGGTGAAAAAATGAGGCCTAGAGAAGGAATCCAACTTTTCATTCTGTCATACTGTGACCAATACAACAATAATTTTCAGCAAAACTAGTAACCACTCAAACCATGAACCTGCACACAGTAATATTATTGTACCCTTCTTCACGAGCATCAATAAGAAACTAGTAATAAAACGTTATAAAATCCAGGTGAAAAATCCTCTCTGACTCCCTCCTTAAACGATGCCTATTTTTCCAACTCACATAGACAAAGGACCCTTCTGCTTTTGTGCCCTCCCGATGAACCAATTTCGCTCATCAGAGCTAATCAGTCGAAACAATCTTTTAGCACGACCACAACTTTTTTGCCATCCCGATCAATCACAAACAAATCCAAGATGCGGACACAACAAGGGAATTCAGGACACCCCCGCCCGCCCACCACTACAAGAAGGATAATCATATTTCTTACTCAGTACCATTTATTAAGTTAAAACAAGCTATATTCCAAGATTTTTTCTACTCCTACTTACCAAATTTAAGAAACAATTACAACGTACGCGTTTTTAGAAAATTTCTGCACCCGCCTATTAAACAATGTCATTCAACGAGAAAAGGAGGCAAATAAACAACGAGGAACTCACGATAGGAAAATCGAGAGGGGATCGGCGAGTCATCTTCTCTTCTTCGGGAGCCATACCCACAACCAATGACCTCCGACTTCCTCGCGTCAATTCCGGAAAGTGAATTCTCCTGAAACCAGACAAAGGCGGCGGAAGAGAAAACGATGCCATTGTCTCTGTTTTGGATGAGGTTGAAGGAAAATATGGAGACGACAACAGCGTCGCAGTCGGGATTTTGCTTGATAAAGAGAGCGATATTGGCAGAAACGCCATATATGGCGGTGTGCGAATGTTTTTGCGGTGTTGCTATGAGCTTCTCCGCCTACAAATATCCACTCGCACACCGCCACACACAGAATCTGGTCAAAATATCAAACCGGATCCGGATATTAACATTAGTTTTTTAACATTATAACCAAAATTTAAAAATAATTTGACAAAATAATCTAAAAATAAAAAAATATTAACAAACTGATCCGAAATATTAAGACGCCAACCGAGTTGACGTGTTCAGCCTTAGTAATAAACAATAACAAAGAAGAGGAAGAATTAAGAGAGAGCATTAGAATGAAAGAATAATAAGTATTATATTTTATCTCAACCAAACATCTATATATATATATATATATATATTGTGTGGAGAGGGGATTTTTTATAAACATATTTTTGAGTACTTTGCTCAACTCAAAATCGAGTCCAATCCAAAATAGACATGAGTTTATCCTCGCGGGTAGATTGAACGGTACATAAATGTAAGATTACATTGATTTATCAATTTACATTATTGTCAAATCAATTATGAGCAACAACTCAGGTTTAGTCTGTTAGTTTGTCATCTGACTTCCCTCTCGACTGATGATGGTTCGGTTTTTGTTATTTACAAAAGTATTTCATCCATCACCCAGCTCCAAAAAAAAAAAAAAAAAAACAATAATAAGCACAATAATAGATAATCCCAATGTTTACCTGATCAACGTGTCTCGTTAAAACTTTACTTTAAAAAAACACTCAATGTGACAAAAACATAGTAAAGATAAAAGAGTATGACATCTTTAGCTACTTGTTATCTGTTTCATTAGAAAACATAAAAAATTCAAAACCACCATTAATTAAAAAATTCAAAACAAACATTCATTGTACAAATAGAGATGCAATATTTCTTATTATGTTTTCATATAGATTACTTGATCTATATAGGAACAAACTATAATATAATATAAGAATTTGAAGAAGATACTATTGTTGAATAAGTATTGGATTCCACCATTAAAAAAAATATTTATTTCTCAAGAAAATTATCTAGATCAATTATTATAAAAATAACTGATGAAATATTGCAAGTTAGCCAACTTATGGATACTTCATCACTTAATCTAGTTTGATGAACATATAGTCACGGGCGAATCTAACATTTCTTTGAGAGCGATCAAAATTATAAGATTTTATAAAATACAAAAACTAATATATGTATAATTTTTTTGAGAGAGACAGCTGCTCAATGAAAAATTTGTATTCGCTGAAAAATGTGTATTCACCCATGCATATATTGCCATATTGTTGGTTCTGTTTCTTAGAAAAACAAATAGACAAAGCATAAGAAGATCACAAATACTCTGTTATAATAAAATACTCGAAACAGTAAAAACTTACAACAAACAGTTTAAATAAACTGGGCAGAAACTTTGTTGTTGGACGAGGCCACAGTAAACCGTGTGCCCGTAAACTCTAAATTGCCCGCCTACAACTTCTGGCCTCCTGGACAAGAGAGTTCCAAGGTACAACGTCCCAAACACCTCTGTATGGGTTGAAGCAGAAACCCAGACAGACTCACTCGAACACTAAGAAGCGTGTAGTACTCTCAAGAAGATGATATGATACGCAAATGCAAATTCGGGATGAGATAAAGAATGAGGCTGGAGCAGCTTATATAGCTGCAACAGCAGGCCTACCAAAGGCCACAACTTAAATGACAATGCATAGTGGGTTAGATGAAAAGTCTCAACACTTAACATCATATTCATTTTGGATTTAAGTCTCACACTTAAATCTGACATCAATTCTGCAGGTAGGTAAAAAGTCTCAAACTTAATACTCAGCAGAATATGAAAAGTCAGGCATATGAAAAGTCATTTCAGAAATCCGTGTAGTAAAAAGATAGGACTGCCTTCTCGGCAGCGACACGCGCGACGCGGCGCGGCGCGGCGAGGCAAGACGAGACGTGCCTTGCCGAGCGGAGCGGAGCGGACGGACGGACGGCGCGCGAGGGGCACCCATCTTTACTACTTAACTACACTCTATTGATTTATATCTCATTATAAACAAACCATAAGTGTATCATAATCTCAATGTGGGATTTCTTTAGCCTAATTGCCTTTCATAATAACTTACCATAATTTTGTTCTCATTAACAAAATATAACATATTTATTGGGCTCTTATTATTAACCCAATAATCCAATCATTATTAATCCAACAATCCCCCACATGAATGCAATATGGCGAAAAATTACACAATGCACCTAGATGAAGATTTGAGAGTACTTTGAGAATCCACTGCATCAGGATGGGTGGTGATTAACCTTGAACCTTCCTTAGTAAAATATCATCGGATATACTTGTCAACCAGTGGACGCGATGCCTTGAACTGTTCGACGTTTTATGTATAACAAGACAACAATACTCACACAGCTTCATCTCCACACTATTATTGGTTCTTTCGTTGTTGTCCATTTTGGCCCTGGACTGCCTTGGATGTTTCATCGAATGCTCTAGAGATTTAGCCCTCAGGTCATCTCATAGAAGCGGCCCCTTCACATTCGACATAGGTGATTTCTCCTAAAGAGTATCCTGTAATACCCCACTTTATCATCTCGAGATAGAAGAATCATTAAGAGCATGAGCTCAGCCTTCCCAAAGTACAGGTCTATCACTCTTTCATCACAGGAATAGGTAAGGAACTCAATTTCCCGAGTGCTTTGTTCGATCCCCCCCACAATTCGGTTTTCCCATTGAACCTGCAAATTGGATTTTACAATTCAGGTTGGGTTGCCATCATGGTTGGAAATCAATTTCATGGGCTTCAACCCCATTTTCCTCGATGAAACCTCTACTCGGTCTCTTGTCAGACCTTTCGTAAATGGGTCAGCAATGTTTTCTTTAGACTTCACATAATCTAAAGAAATGACACCGGTTTTTAGTAAATTTCTCACGGATTTATGTCTCCGACGAATGTGTCGTGATTTCCCATTATACACATTGTTATGTGCTCTTCCCATAGCTGACTGACTATCACAGTGCAAACTAATGGGTGGCATTGGTTTTGACCACATTGGAATATCCTCCAAGAAACTCCGAAGCCAATCAGCTTCTTCTGCCGCAAGATCTAAAGCTATGAACTCAGATTCCATAGTTGATCTAGCAATGCATGTCTGTTTGCATGATTTCCATGAAATAGCAGCACCGCCAATTATAAATATATATCCACTCGTAGATTTTATATTTTTGGAGTCCGATATCCAATTCGCATCTGAATACCCTTCAATTACTGCTGGGTATCTCGTATAATGTAGTCCGTAGTTAGAAGTATATCTTAGATATCTAAGAACTCGAACTACTGCCTTCCAGTGCTCATAACTGGGATTACTCGTATATCTGCTCAATGTATTGACAGAATTAGCTATATCAGGTCTAGTGCAATCCATGAGGTACATTAGACTGCCTGTGACTCTAGAGTACTCAAGTTGTTGCACACCTTCTCCGCGATTCTTGCAAAGATTTGACACCACTTCCATAGGTGTTCTAGCGATGGTATTATTTCCCTTGTCAAACTTGTCAAGTATCTTCTCGACATAATGACCCTGGGAGAGAAAATATCCATCTGCATGTTTGGTGATCTTCATTCCAAGAATCACATCTGCAAGACCTAGGTCTTTCATCTCAAAATTTCGTGACAACATTTTCTTGGTAATTTTGATGTTATCGTTATTACCAACAATTATCATGTCATCCACGTATAGACATACTATTACATAGTTTGTATTGTCTCCTTTCACGTAGACACACTTATCGCATTGGTTTGTTTTAAACCCATTTGAAAGCATGACGCTATAAAATTTTTCGTGCCATTGTTTAGGTGCTTGTTTTAATCCATACAAGGATTTCACAAGTTTACACACCTTCGTTTCTTTACCTGGAACTACAAACCCTTCAGGTTGTTCCATGTAAACCTCCTCTTCTAACTCTCCATTTAGAAAAGCCGTTTTAACATCCATTTGATGGATCTCTAGGTTATATAATGCAGCAAATGCAATTATCAACCTTATAGATGTTTTCCGGGATACAGGAGCGTATGTGTCGAAATAATCAACACCTTCAGTTTGTCTGTAGCCTTTGACTACAAGTCTAGCCTTGTACTTATCTACAGTACCATCAGCTTTCATCTTCCTCTTGAAGATCCACTTGTGGCCTAGTGGTTTACAACCTGCAGGAAGATCCACTAGTTCCCAAGTATGATTATGTAAGATAGATTCTATCTCACTGTTCACCGCTTCTTTCCAAAGATCAGAGTCTTGTGAAGACATTGCTTCTTTGAAAGTAGTCGGATATTTTTCCAACAGATATGTTAGAAAATCCGAGCCAAAAGATTTCTATTTTCTCGCTCTTTTGCTTCGTCTAGGCGATTCTACATTCTCTTGAGATTCTCTATCCCCCACATTTCTCTCAACATTGGTTTCAGGCATTGTCGGAGTTTTGTGGGGAAAGATTTCCTCAAAAAACGAAGCATCCCTAGCCTCAATGATAGTATTTACATGCATTTCTGCATTATCTGATTTATGCACTAGAAAACGATAGGCACTACTATCTTGCGCATATCCGATAAATACACAATCTACTGTCTTAGGTTCTATCCTAGTCCGTTTAGGAGGAGGAATTGGTACCTTTGCTAGACAGCCCCAAACCCTTAAAAACTTGTAACTAGGTGCACGACCTTTCCACAATTCATAAGGCGTTTTATCCAACTTTTTATGTGGTACTCTGTTTAGCACATAGTTGGCGGAAAGCAGAGCTTCTCCCCACAAATTCCTAGGTAAGTCGGAACTTATAAGCATTGCATTCATCATTTCCTTAAGCGTTCTATTCTTCCTTTCAGCAATACCATTTTGCTCGGGAGAATATGGCGCAGTGGTTTGATGAATAATGCCACTCTCAACACATATTTGTGCAAATGGTGACTCATATTCACTGCCTCGATCACTTTGAAGAATTTTAATCTTTTTATCAAGTTGATTCTCAACTTCATTCTTATAGTGAATGAACATATCAATTGCTTCGTCTTTACTTCTCATCAAGTAGACATAACAATATCTTGTACAATCATCGATAAATGTTATGAAATAATTTTTACCGCCTCTAGATTGTACATACTTTAGATCGCATACATCCGTATGAATCAAGTTTAACGGTTCAGTGCTTCGCTCAATTGAGTGGAATGATGGCTTGGTTAATTTGGCCTCTACACAAGTCTCACACTTGTGTTTATGATTGATGTTAAATTTAGGCAATAGATTAAGAGACATTAGCCTTTGTAAGGACTTATAATTCACATGTCCTAATCTACCATGCCACAAATGTAAAGACTCACAAGAATAATCAAACTTTAAAGTTTTATTAGCCACATTGGCAACAGTCATTACATTATTTTGCTTGTGCCAGCCTCATATGCTGCATTAACATCAACATCAACCTCTACATTAGACTTAACCTTAGGAGCTAAAGTCATTACACTCAATTTGAAGAGGTTATTGGCCAAGTAGCCTTTGCCTACAAACATACCACCCTTGGTCAGAATAACTTTGTCGGACTCAAACACGAGCCGAAAGCCTTTCTTGTTCAGCACTGCTCCGGAGATGAGATTCTTTCGGATCTCTGGCACGTGGAGCACCTCGGTAAGAGTCAACTCTTTTCTGGAAGTCATTTTTAGCACAACCGTCCCTTTGCCTTCAACTTTTGAGACTGCTGAATTTCCCATGTAGCAGTGCTCATCATTCACCGGTTGATAGGTCTTAAACATCCATTTGTTGGCGCAAATGTGGCGAGTAGCCCCAGTGTCCACCCACCATTCCTTGGAGTTCCCTCCAACAAGATTCACCTCCGATACCACAGCACTCAGATGCATGTCATCCATGTCAGAGCTCAGATTGTCCTCAGCAATGTGGGCATGTGCAGGCCTCTTGCCTTTGCCTTTGTAAGGGACTATCTTCCTCTTAACGTCATTGTTTTGACGTTGAGTGCAGTCCTTGGCCTTATGGTTAGTCTTACCACACACATAACAGTCACCGGTGAACCTCCTTGTCTGAGTATCTCCCTTGGGTTCAAAAGTACGTTTGCGCTTATTCCCATGGGAGTTGTCCCCAACTTCAACCATGTTGGCCTTGGAAATCATTCCAAATGATTTCTTGTCAACTTTTCGGTTGTCTTGCTCGATTCGCAGCCTCCTGATAAGATCCTCTAGACTCATCATCTTTCGCTTGTGCTTTAGGTAGCTCTTGAAGTCCTTCCAAGATGGCGGTAATTTTTCAATCATCATTGCCACTTGGAGAGCATCATTTAGCCCCATACCTTCGGCAGCAAGTTCATGATATATCAGCTGCAGATCTTCGCATTGCTCAACAACACTCTTGCCATCTACCATTGGAATCGCCCGGCTACAAATTTCTTTGCGCCTGCGTCGTCAACTTTGTACTTTATCTCTAACGATTCCCAAAGATTCTTAGCAGTCTCCTTGGGGGAATACACATTAAAAAGTGCATCGTCAAGAGAATTCAGTATGTAGTTACGACAAAGGTAATCGGCACTCATCCAGGACTCAACTATCACAGCAGATTGAGGATCCTCTTTGTCCTCCACCGGTTTCTCCTCCTTCAGAAACCTGGTCAAGTTCAAGGTGGTAAGGAAGAACATCATCTTCTGTTGCCAACGTTTAAAGTTGGAACCCTTGAACTTTTCCGGTTTCTCAAATTGAGAAAACGGCATTGGACTTCTCAGAATTGGCATTGCAGCCTCAGTACCGCTAGCTTTGATCACCGGAATCTCATTATTCACAGCAGGTGGTTGGGTAAACTGGTCAGCCATTAGCTAAAACAGAACACAAATAGGAGAGCACAAATAATATCAAAGCAGTTTTTTAAACAGTAAGTTTAAACCTTTGAAAAATTCATGAACAATATCTTAAGTAAATGTGAAAGCTGAGTTTTGATAAAACAGAACAAAACAAACAAAGTTTTAGAGTTTACGATTGTTGGTTCTGTTTCTTAGAAAAACAAATAGACAAAGCATAAGAAGATCACAAATACTCTGTTATAATAAAATACTCGAAACAGTAAAAACTTACAACAAACAGTTTAAATAAACTGGGCAGAAACTTTGTTGTTGGACGAGGCCACAGTAAACCGTGTGCCCGTAAACTCTAAATTCCCGCCTACAACTTCTGGCCTCCTGGACAAGAGAGTTCCAAGGTACAACGTCCCAAACACCTCTGTATGGGTTGAAGCAGAAACCCAGACAGACTCACTCGAACACTAAGAAGCGTGTAGTACTCTCAAGAAGATGATATGATATGCAAATGCAAATTCGAGATGAGATAAAGAATGAGGCTGGAGCAGCTTATATAGCTGCAACAGCAGGCCTACCAAAGGCCACAACTTAAATGACAATGCATAGTGGGTTAGATGAAAAGTCTCAACACTTAACATCATATTCATTTTGGATTTAAGTCTCACACTTAAATCTGACATCAATTCTGCAGGTAGGTAAAAAGTCTCAAACTTAATACTCAGCAGAATATGAAAAGTCAGGCATATGAAAAGTCATTTCAGAAATCCGTGTAGTAAAAAGATAGGACTGCCTTCTCGGCAGCGACGCGACGCGGCGCGGCGAGTCGAGTCGAGACGAGACGTGCCGTGCCGTGCCGAGCGGAGCGGACGGACAGACGGCGCGCGAAGGGCACCCATCTTTACTACTTAACTACACTCTATTGATTTATATCTCATTATAAACAAACCATAAGTGTATCATAATCTCAATGTGGATTTATTTAGCCTAATTGCCTTTCATAATAACTTACCATAATTTTGTTCTCATTAACAAAATATAACATAATTATTGGGCTCTTATTATTAACCCAATAATCCAATTATTATTAATCCAACACATATTAATATATACTTGGAACCCAAAGTTAAAACGAGTCATGATTTTTAATAATAGAACAATCTACATTAATTCTGTGAAGCAAGTAGTTTTATAATAAATGGATTTTATTCTCATATGAGGTTATATATACTGTCTTATATTTGTTGAGTAGTACGTACACACGATATATACGCATGAAATACTTCATAGCTTTCGAAAACTTTTATATATTTAATTTTCTTATAATTAAAACTAATAGACGTGCATATATTTTGAGCACTATCTTATTGTTAAAATAATATTCTATGTAAAAAAAAATTGAATATTTTTTAAACAAAATTAACTAAAAAAAAAAGTTGCATTATATTAAATATATAATGGTATTGTTAAAAATATATTATAATATATTAATCAATAAAATCAATGTTAAGGAAAAATATGAAAGATTTCTATGGTATTTTATACTTGTCACATGAAAAGCGATTGTTAAGAATTATCTCATATTGAGAGTTTAGAAATTATGCTAGTTATTTATAAAATATATGGACTATTCCACTTATTACCAATTGATTTTGAGTTGGAACACTATGTATTCTTAAAATAGATCAAGCTAATTTTCAACATATTTTTATATAATAAATATAGTACATAAGTTTTTGTATTTATTTCTTTTACGCCAGAAGTATTTTAAATTTACGAGTAAAGCACTTTATTCTATTGAAACAGAAACATGATTGCACACTAACATAACAAAACATTTATTTTGGGACAAGGAAAAATAACTTAGAAAATAAAAATGTGGCCCTTTGGAATTAATAAATCTGAATTATTTGTAGTAAAAAACTTTATAGGACTGTAGCTTAGGAAGGTAGTAAGCCAAAATAACAATGGCTTCAAAGTAGGAATGTCGATGCGAGATTTAGAATCTCCGTCCTTAAGACAATATTGTCCCGCTATGGTGATAACGGTTATTGACAATTTGTCTCCCAATATACAATGGCTACGACTTGTGATGGGAGCACTCCAAATCACAAGTCCTCAAACCACATAGGTTTGAAAGCACTCAAATTTGAACAAGAAGAATGATGAATAAGATGCAAAAAATTTGCTCTCGGAAGTGGTGTGATTTTCAAAAATCTGATGTTCAAAATGTCTAAGAGTTGTTTATTATATATTAGACCAAATAATGTGTAAGACCCCGTTGAAATTAAATCGGTTATTTAACGATTAAGCAAACCCGTGTGATTTTTAAGTTGGGTTTTCGAGTTGAGGTGTTCCGGATCACAACACCTATTTATAATAAAGATAAAATACATCAAAATTATTATTTTGGCATGTGGTTTTCGGCCATGCTATGCCCAAACCACCATCAAAACACCATCTTGGGACACTTGGACATAGTGGGATAAAAATTGATTAAAAAATTCCAAAATGTTGCCTAGTACCCCACGCCTATTTTCCTTTATTTATGGTTGAGATTTGCTTGTGCTCTTCATTCAGACATTCCATCATCTCTATCACTCCCACAAGCAAGCATTCCTCTCCTCCTTCCTCCATTAAATTCGAAAAGCTCCACCTCCTTTTCCTCCATTAAAACATGCTCAAATCTTGCATGCAAGTTAGGAATTGGATAGGATTTTAGAAGAGCTTCAAGGCTTTGGGTATTTTTGAAAGCTTGGGAGGTATATCATTCCCTTTTATACTGTAATCTTCGATTTTATGCTGGTTGGGTCGATTTTAGAGTTATGTTTATGAATAAAGAGGTGAAACTCATACTGCCATGAGTTTCAGCAGAAACTATGGTTGCATGCAGTATATGGCTCTGTATTTTCGACTACCCTAACTTCGGAATCTTACTGTGAGCCTCAAATAAAAGTTGTAGATATTTGAGTTGTTGTTCTGTGGCTGAAATTTGGGATCATTTGGAATTGATTTGAGTGAGTTACGCCCATTTTACTAAACTATGCCAGATTCAACTCTGCATGTGCTGGAAATGCACATGCAGTGTAGAATTCCGAACTTTTGACAAAGTTTAATTTCGATTCTGTTGTCGATTTTTACATGACCTTGTAGATATTTTCATTCTCTTGAATTTAAAAAAAAGAATGACTTATTTTGGACTTATTTTCAATTAAATATGAATTTTATACTTTATGTGTGCAAATCATGTTCTGCATGTGGGCGAAAATGTTATGCAGAGTGTTGTCCGAGTTCCTGAGCATTTTCGGCTAGGAATTTCGAAAACTCTCCAGAAATAACTATTTTTGTAGTTTGGGTTTTCTGTCGTTTGCCACTGGAATTACCCATTTTGGTTTTAAAATGAAAAAGTTATGGCGATTTTACAAACACTGCTCGAGATTGAAAACAGAATTTCAAAAGCTGGGTATTTAGTGTTTTAACTACTTTTACTGGAAGAATTAGCCCGACACTATTAGACAAGAAAATGAAGTCCTTTGAGTTTTGGAACTTTGAGCACTGGAATCGGGTCATTTGGAAGTCATATGATTTTATTATGAATTTTCTACTAAAACTGGTCAGTCTGATTTTGAAGGAAAAATCAGTAGGAAAACACCTTTAAAAACTTATTTTAGCTTTTGTGTCATTTAAACACTTAGTGATAATTTTGTAGTATTTATGACCAGGTTAAATAATTTCGGGACTATTTTGGAACACTCGGTAAATTATTATTGGTCCGAGGTACGTAGAAAACGGGTTTTATCACAATGTCTGGCAAAGACATGTGATGTTCCCGGGTATGATTTACTTGTCATTACTTGCTCCTTATGTGACTATGTGATAAGTTGATTTGCAGTATGTGAATTACATGGTACATTGACTGCATGATATATGATGACATGAGATTTGAGGTGCATCACATGAGATTATGATATTGCATGATGCATTGACACGCATGGACATTGAGCATGTCATGTTGAGCCTATTGATTCGTTCTTGGTACCTATATCTTTTCTTGGTATGAGTGATGCGTGTCTGGGGATGATGGGCAGCCGTTGGCTCGGCAGGAGTGAGAGTGAGCTGAGGGATGCCGGAGCGACGAGCGTGCCGACGTCGCCCAGACACGAGGATGATGGACCGCCGATGGCTCGACTGAGAGATAGATCGGAGCGCGGAGCGTGTCACATCCTGCTCGAGCACTGATGAGTGATTGATGATTTTTCCTTTGGACCCTTGAGACAGGGATATTCGAGATTTGATACCCTTCATGTGCATTTGCATTCATGCACGGCATACATCGCATGTTATTTGACATACACTGTGATTTTATCTGTTTCTCGTACTGGGGTTCTGACCCCCTTCGCGGGGGGCTGTCATGTCTTTGTTGGATGGACATGACAGGTATTGCAGGTGGACTGATGCCGGATGCTCAGGAGGAAGCATCCAGGAGTGCTAGGGCTCCGTGAGCACGAGTTCTTGTCCTTTTTGTTGAGTCATTTTCCCAGTATGGTTTTGACGAACTTTTAAAAAAAAAAACTATACTATTCTCCGGGGGATGCCCCGAGTATTTTGTATGCTAACGTATCTTCGTATTTCTAAACTTTATTGATGGTCGTGTGTGGGATGCAAATTAGAAATACTTATTTTAAGTATTTACTTATTATATGTATAAAAAAAAAAAATGGGCCACGTTTTGATAACTTAAATAATCTTCCGCTGTTTACGTTAATATAACAATCGTGTGTTAATTAAACGTATGATTAGGACCGGGCCCTCACATAATGCCACCTAGGTGTTAGCATATATGCCCTGTAAGCCAAAAGTTGGCCTATTGGGCTTTATGCACCCAAAGCCCATTAGTTACTTAATGACCTATAAATATGTCATTTTAGTTGAGAGACTCAATTCATTCCATACGATTCCATTCACTCTCATAGAAATGCCAACGCCAAACTAGCACTAGTGTTGGCTTGTAGATCTGGTCGGGTTGATTGGACTCGAGGGACTACCGCTATCAGATTCACGTCGGTGAACGGTAATCTCTTTTCGTGCATTTATATTTGATATTTGCATGTTTATATATGAATCAAGCGCGATCGACCGTCCCCGGGTCAGATGTGTTTATTGTATTATTTACGCTGCGTTTGGATCTGACGTCGGGGTACGGAAACACAACAGTGGTATCAGAGCCAGGTTTCGTTTTGATTCATATATTTGATAATTATCTTTATTATATCGTTTCCAATCAATACTAATCGCTTATGAATTTCAGAAATTACGGAGTCCGGAAAATATAGAAAATACATTAAAAAGTGTTTTAATGGAGACCAAATGGTTACTGTTCATCGCCACCATGGTTGGCCGACAGCCGCGAGACGGCGAACGGCCAGGCGGCAATCGGAGACGCGAAGGAGTTGTCGCGTGCGAGACTCGTTCGAACATCTGCAATCGTTGAAGCAATGGATTTCGACCGAGCATGTTTGCAGAAGAAATTCGAACCGCCATGGATTCTGCAAATGTTGCCGTCGAAAATCGCGCGCGCCTCTGCGATTACTCATCTCGTTGTGTGCGCGGTTAAGGCCGGCGACTGAACGACGAGGGTGAGGAGGGGGCGCAAGCAGGCTGGCGAGGTAGGAGGCGCGGGATGGCGGCTGCAAAACCTAACCCTAACCCTAGTTTTTGAAATGTGGGGGAAGATGAACAGTATTTCGGGATTTAAAAAAAAATATATATTTTTTTAGAAAAGCCGAAATTAATAATGCATTTTGGGTTGAAATTGATTTTCTAATTTTGGATCCAAATTGTTTGGATTCCATAAATTATTTTGGGTCATTTTAGATATTTTATCCGGATATTATTTTTGAAATAAATCATAATACTTAATTTATTAAAAATGTGATTTTTAATTTATTAAATGTAAAATGGAGATTTTACAATTAGTTGAAAATTTAATTAATTGAAAATTGAATGAAAATATTTCATTTAATTTGTTAATTTTATTTTTGGCTAATATTATGATTTGGGGTAAAATAGTGATTTTACCAAGTAATTAAAAATTTAATTAACTGAAAATTAAATGAAAGTGTTTCATTTAATTGTTAATTTATTTTCGATTATCATTATGATTAAAAGGTAAAATAGTGATTTTACCAATTAATTGAAAATTAATTAATTAGACATTAAATAAAATAATTTTATTTAATTTGTTAATTTCATTTTCAATTAATGATGCGATTAGTGGGGAAACGATAGAATAAATTGTGCTCTAATTACATGTAATGTGATTAGTACAATTACATGTGATGTAATTGATTAGTTTAATATTTAATTACATATGATGTGATTGCATGGTGGATGATTACGGGCCTTGACCAATGTGTTTAGGTGAATGCTTAGGTTTTTATTGTTTCATTATTATTAGTTATCAGGCCTGCGAGTCTGCTCTCTCTATTTTTTGATGTATCCCACCCCGGATTTGTATCCCTATTCTCTTGTTTGCACGATTTAAATGTAAAATCTTTAGAATTAGTGGGAGATCGAGATTGAAGACGGAGCACCAAGAATCAAGACATGTATAATGGAAGCAAAAATGTAATAGGATTGCATTACATACCTGCATCACCTTAGACAGACTTGTGATCCACGTATGGCTCACGTGGATCAATTAGGAAAAGGCCGTAATCGTCCATATTTATTTTTATTATGCATGTGATGTATGATAAATATTTGTTTGTATGTTTTATTAGTACATATGATTGCATGAATAAAACATAGTTGCATGAATCCGGCAAACAAACAAACAAGTACTTGATGAGATTTGAAAATTATTAAATCCTTCTTTTGAATATGATTCAAAAATTTTAATATCAAACTGTAAAGGGAGCTCAAAGGAGTTTGTTGTTTCCTGTCTTCCATCAACAGTTAAGCCATGAGACGCTACTTGTGTCATATTGCCTTACCCACCCACGTGGGGGGCATCTGGCATGGGAAAGCTGTGCGTTTAACTGCCACTTAATTAAGGGTGTGGTTATGTTAACCTTCTAGATTACTCACCCACGTGGGGTCTTTTGGGCGTGACATTTCCATCCGTGGGATGTGTTAGTTTGACGTGAGAAGGCATAATTGTCCTGCCCACGTAGAGTTATGCCAATCGCGAGACAAATATCTTGGGGGTTGCATATGATGCAATTGTGATCTACCTTTAGTATCATGAAGCCGGTGGGCCCACGTCCGGGGTTTTCATAAGCTAGTTGGACCCCAAGCCCACTAAGAAAATATGATTTTTCGTTCATTTGTCATGAGGGTGATGAATTCAAAAAATTTAGTGGGAGCATTTAATAACTAAAGTCCATAGTTTTTGAATTAATTAATAATCAAACGGTTTGCTTATATTTTTCTGTTTATTCTCAGTATTGTGATTGCCGTGAATCCGATTGCATCAATTCTCGATACAAACAAAGTAACCGCACCAAATTATTCTGATTGACTATTAATTTTAAAATAGTGCTTGCTTCTAAAAGGTGGCTATATACCCTTGGTGGGAGCCTCCTGTTGAAGTGTCTCCCGATTCGTCTCATGAAGAGATTGCCACACTTGAGAAGTGATGGGGCGATGATCTCTAGACTATGTGCTAATGATAGCATCAATGTCACCAATGAGTTTCAACAATGATATGAGAAATTCGTTCACATTGCTGATATTTTTCAACACCTACAAATGTTGTTTGGTGAACGGACGCGATTACTGAGACTCGCGATTTCAAAAGAGCTATTTTCATTTCACATGCGAGATGGGGCTTCTGTCTATGAGCATGGTGTAAGAAAATAATCTCTTGTTGAGAAATTGGAAAATCTGAATGTGACAAATCCTCATTAACTGGCTATATATTTGATCTTATAGTCAAAATGTTGGAAACTCATGAGTCCTTGATTCAAAAGGAGAAATGTGTTCTTCTTGTCGAATCTTCTACCAATGGTAGGAAGAGTTAAAGGATAAAGAAGAGGAAGGGAAATGGTTCCCAACCTCAAAAGACGAAAAAGGGTATAGTAGCAACTAAGAAAGGAGAGACATCTATGTTTTCACTGCTGGTCACTGGCGCAAAATTGTAAGGAATACCTATACTAGAAGCGTTCTAGAAATGGTATGTTATATATTAAAATTAAATGTTTCTATTGGTTCTACTTCCTTGGTATATGATGATAGTTGTGCTCGCATTTTTGCGAAGAGTTGCATGTGATGTGAAGAAGTAGAGAGCCATAGGAAGGTGAAACCTACCTGAGGCTAAGCATTGTAGCAAGAGTTGTTGCAAATGCTGTTTGAAACATTTATTTAATATAAAATCTTGAACTGGTTAGGAACTGGTTTGAACAATTATTTATTTGCTCTAGATTTAATCATGAACATTGTTCCTATTTTGATAGAGAATGATATTCTTTTAAATATGCGAATGTGATTTGCAGTATTTTTAAGAATGCATGTTTTATTGAATCTGGTGAACTTATGAATGATTAGTATGATTATATTCAAAGAATATAAAAAGAATGATAACTTAAATCCAACATATATTTAGCATGTGTTGAATGTCCATTGAATTTGATTCATATGGACGTATGTGGAGCACTAAATGTTAGTGCAAGATGATGTTGAGTTATCTTAAAGAGAATGTGATTCTCTCTGAGTAACTCTCTAAAGTTACATATTTGTTGAATATAATTCATACCAATGCAGTGACCAAAACTTCATATACGATATGGACTGAAAAATAATCCAAATTTTTATTTTGAGATTGTTCTGCTTATGTGAAGCAGCCAGTGGGAGATGAGTTGGATATTTGATCCATCTTATGTTATTTTGTGGAAATTATATTATCAATTGCAGGCAAAGATTTGTTTCGCAAGTGCAATCTTTCTAGAGAAAATGTTTCTATTAGAAAGGATGACAAAATAATATAACTTGAAAGGGTTCAAGAACCACAAACCACTAGAAAAGTGAAAACGGTGAAACTAATTTAGTTAATCACAACCTTTGATTTACACACACCAAGGAGATTTGAAAATGTTTCAAGAGCTCCTGATAGAATGAATCTACTCCTTGAAAGTAGTCAAGAAATAGACCATGGATATGATCCTTGGACTTTCAAGGAGGCGATGTCAGATATTGATTCGGGACATTGGCAAGATGCCATGAAATCTGAAATGGACTCCATGTACACCAATAAGGTATGGGCCTTAGTAGATCATCTTTGGGAATTGTTCCCATTGGCTGCATGGATTTACAAGTGAAAGCTTGGAGTGGATGGGAAGGTAGTGACCTTCAAAGCTTGACTGGTGATAAAATGTTATTCTCATAGGCAAAGAGTTGTTTATGAGAAAATTTTCATCGGTTATGATGCTATAGTCTATTTAGATTTTATTAGTTATATCTTTATATTATGAATATGAGATATGAGTAATGGATGTGAACACAACATTTCTCAGTGGTGGCATTGAGGTAGAAATGTAGCAGGCAAATGTGTTTACAACTTCTTGGAGTGAGAAAAATGTTTTCAAACTCCAGAGGTCCATTTATGGGCCTAAGAAGGCATCCCGAAGTTTGAACTTCCGTTTTGATAACATCATCAAAGTGTTTGTTTTTGTTAAAAATCCGGAAGTGACATGTGTATGCAAAAGGGTTAGTGGGAGCATGGTTACATTGTGATGCTTTAAGTCGATTATATCATGCTCATTGTGAATGGTATTGGATTAATCAATTAAAGCATGATTATCTACTAATTTCTCCATGTAAGATTGGGAGAAGCGTCATACGTGCTTAGCATAATGATCTATAGGGATAGATCTAAAGGATGCTTGAGATCTCGCAATCTACGTACATAAACACTGTGCTAAAAGGGTTTAGCATAGAATAGTCGAAAAATGAGTTACTTCATAATATGTCATAGTATTCATCTCTCGAGTCAATGCGTCTTAAGATTGATGAGGAGAGAGAAAAGATGACATTGGTACCTTATATTTCTACTTTTAATAGCATATTGTATGCTATGGTATGTACTTGGCCTGATGTATGTTCTTAGAGTAATGGACAGACATCAGACAGATCCCGGTGAAGGTCACTGGAAAACTGTGAAAATAATCCTCAAGTTCTTATGAAGAACTTATGATATGTTCATGGTTTTTGGATCTGTAAGTGGAGAAATAAAAGTTGAAGGCTAAGCTGATGCTAGTTTTTAAATTGGATGTAGATGATATCATATCGATGTTCGGATTTGTATTTAAGCTCAATGATGGTGATGTCTCTTGGAAACATTCCAAGCAAGACACCACATTGGATTCCACCACTGAAGCTGAATACATTGCAGCATACGATTCAGCAAAGAGGCAGTTTGGATAAGAAATTTCATCCAAGAGTTGGGTGTAATTTCTAGTGCAGTTGACACAGTCTCTGTGTACTGTGACAACATTTGAGCTATTATGAATAGCCAAGATCTCATCAGGATCCAAACATATATTGAGAAAATACTATCTAATGAGAGAGATGGTATACGCGACATTATTATCGAGAGAATCGCTTCAACAGAAAAATATAGTGAATCCACTGACAAAGCATTTACAATGATTGGTGTCGGTTAGACATCTTGGGAAGACGGTCTTAAGACACATGAGTAGTTGGCTTTGGGAAAGTGAACGATATTGTTGTCATACATGATTAAGTAAATCAATAGTTGATTGATTGTACTTATAATCTTATTATGACAAATCTTTGTTTGAATAATAATATATATGGCACTTCTTCATCTATTTACCCATGCATCTTGATGTATTGATGAAGTCCTTGAAGTTGCTATAGTCCACAGAATGTGGTTACGCATATGATGGTAACCATGAAATATATTCTCGACTGCGATTTCTAAATGTTCCTGGTCGATGAGCCTTCGAGAATGGGATATCGATATATGCTCGTTAGAGACTGGTATTCATGGTGTGTCTAGTGTAGTGCGCCGCGTTTCATCGGCGTTGGCTTGGAGAAGTCAGCACACATGAATAGGTGCTCATTAGGAATGAGTTCACTGAACGACCCTACTCGGAATTCTATAAGTGGTTACTATTTGTCGAGTATATAATTTCTAGTCATAGTTGTGCACCATTACTCCTCATGACCCGAGGCGTCATTGAGGTCTTGATAGATAGCTGTGTACTTTGATTTAATGACTGATCACATGTGGGTCATAAAGTCATTATTTTGGGTATTCAGTGATGCTGTCAGAGGCCTATGATTGTCGTTGGGGATTCACCACTGGTCTTGATGAACTAGGATGTCCTATGTGTTTTTCTATATATGATTCGAGGAATCTCTGGCCAGAGTGGGTAGTGCTTGTGAAAAATGAGTTTTTCATATACGCACACAATGAATCATATAACGTGAAACAAATACATAGTTATTGAAATCATAATGGGTCTCGATCAACCAATGCCCTAGATTCAATCGGGACATATTGAGTGAAAGGAATGTACTGCACGCTAACTATGGCTGACAGGTTCTCGTACGTTGCTAGTCATTTGTATCTAGGTCTTCGTGAAGCGCAGATGCTAGGCGCTACCCACGATCGGTAGGTTGTTGCTGGAATTATATTTCGGTAATTGTCTATTAAAGGAGTTTAATTGACAATGGGGGCATTCAGGGTAAGCCCAAAGAAGTTGTTTGACTTCTAAAATCACAAAGGTTGTGATCCTACTGCTATGATACACTTGAGCCTCGTTGGGTCACAATCAACCGGCCGCCGATCTATCGATGAGAATTGAGACTTAAATGTTAAGTGCTCAAGATTGTGTGATTGATATTCAAGATATGAGTTTAATTTTTGAAAGCTCCTCACTTTAGTGGAGTTTCTATGTTTGGAAATGTTCCATCTATAGAAAGTTCTAAAATTAAAAAGTATGATATATTTATCTCATAATTATGTACGTCATTTGTACATCAAGTTATTCAATTGGATTGACCTACTTGGATTATGAGTTTAGTGCTCATGTGTTGGCTTTTGGGCAAGTGGGAGATTGTTAGCATATATGCCCTGTAAGCCAAAAGTTGGCCTATTGGGCTTTATGCACCCAAAGCCCATTAGTTACTTAATGACCTATAAATATGTTATTTTAGTTGAGAGACTCAATTCATTCCATACGATTCCATTCACTCTCATAGAAATGCCAACGCCAAACTAGCACTGGTGTTGGCTTGTAGATCTGGTCAGGTTGATTGGACTCGAGGGACTACCGCTATCAGATTCACGTCGGTGAACGGTAATCTCTTTTCGTGCATTTATATTTGATATTTGCATGTTTATATATGAATCATGCGCGATCGTCCGTCCCTGGGTCAGATCTGTTTATTATATTATTTTCGTTGCGTTTGGATCTGGCGCCGGGGTACGAAAACACAACACTAGGGACACCAATTGGAGACAACAATTCAGGAAAAAACGCACCAATACGTGAAGGGACGCACCCAACACTAATCTAAACATGACGTGATCGATCGCGCCCTTTGCCTTTCGCATACTGCCAGACGCGATCGATTGCCAACCTGGAGTGGCGATCGATCGCACCTGACAGGTTTTTGGCAAATCGTTTTTCCACATGTGCGATCGATCGAGCCAACATATGGCTATCGATCGCAGCCTCCAAAATATTTGTTTGGTCCTCGATACGTAATTCTTAATTCATTAAACATTTTTCAACATTATTTTGGGATAAGGGAAAATAATCAATAAAACAAAAATGTGTACCTTTAAAATTAATAAATATGAGGTATTTTTAAGTGGGGGGTGTCGTCACAATTACCACTGGCAGCCTTTATGTGAATAATTCCAAATGCATCATACTTTTATTCTATTTTTAAATATATGATATAAAGTATTATAAGGTTAAAAGTGTCTTTAAAGTTGTAGATAGTTTTATGATTGATTGCGGAGTTTGTTTTTATAATAAAGAGATGGAACGTATACAAAGTATAAATTGATGGATAGGCAACAATTGTTAGGTTATGAGAGTAATAATATATATGTTTTTTATTAATAAAAAATATGGTAATTATATTGGTAATATATTTTACGCACAACTCGTCGAGATTTAAATTTAGAGCAAATAGCATTTAGCATCATATGTATAAACTCAATTTTTATTTTTATTTTTTTTGCATAACCCCTTATATGAAAGTAATCGATCGTGCCTCGTGCAGACTTGCAGCATGTATATGCATTATTTTGTGAAATGATGCTTCGAAATGGTATCTTTTTATGACATCTTTTGGTCTAGTATAAATAGAACGAAATCTCTAACACAATTTTTGAAATATACATCAGATTAAAGATAAAAAATTTGTGCATCTTGTTCATTATCTTCATTGTTCAATGTTTGAGTGCCTTTAAACATTTGTGATTTGTTGATTCGTGATTTGAAGTGCTTCTATCATGAATCATGGTTGTTGTATCTTGGGAAATTAATTATCGTTGAACCGTGAGCACCGTGACGCGGCAATATTATATCAAGGACAAAGAGTCGAATTTTTGCCCCAACATTCAATCCCTTGTGCCACTTGTTATTTTTGGTTGCTATCATCATCGCAAATATACATCCAGATGTATTTTATCCAACAAAAACGTATGTTCTGAACGTAACAACACAATTATTGGAATATGAATTTTGGACTAAAAGTTGCATTTGTAGAATCAAATAAATTTTCAGCATAAATCCATTTTAAAATGATTAAAGTGTGTTTTGATTTTCCCGCACTATCCAAATACAATTAATGTTGCTTAAAAGTTGTGAAATTAATTACATAATTTAAGTTGATTTTATTTATTTTATAATAACTACCACAATAAAAATATTCTCAAGTAATGTTTTTTTAAGAACTCTCGATAATGCCCAAGACACTCGATCTAGTGGTATAAACTTCTTCGATTTGGGGAGAGTCGTTAATGCAAACCCATATAAAAAAAGAATTCTCTAATTATAGTCGTAATAGTTGATTAAAAAAACTCTCGATAATGTTCGAGACACATGCTTTTGGTATGGTTGCTATAATTATATTTCCTACCACATAAACCAGATGAAATTCTACATGTGTCTCAATCGAATCCATAGATAAATTTTAAAAAATAATATATTTAATAAAAGAATAAATCTAATGTTTGTATTACATAATAGAAATAGTTTTATATTTAAATTTGACAGTAAAATTTTCTTGAAATTATTATTAGAAAATGGTAAGTCTTATGTAACACATAAATATTTGGTTAATCACTACCAGATCATTTTTATTTAAAAATAGCATAAAAATGAGATTTACGTAATTTATTGAATATACGGATATAAAAATATTACATACATACAATTTTCTTGAAATTAAATACGTGGATCTGTGACACCTAACAGCAATTGATGAATTTGGATTTTAAATTATTGGCATAAATATTTATATTCAAATTATATGAATGATTTCAGAAATATGATTTTCAAATCTATCAATTTTAATAATTTTTATGTATTTGGAATGTTTATTAATTATTGTCGTTTTCAGTCTATTTCCAAAATTCAATTAAATACAAATTTAATAAAGGAGCACACAGGGCGGCCTTGTCCCATCTCGACAAAATATTTGTATATATTCGATTTAGGGTTACTTATTGGCTATTTTGGGTTCCATAAAAAATGGATATCAATAAATTTGGGTCATTAATTCAATAATTAATGTAATATCTCATAGGATAGTCAAGAATAATTCCTGGTTTAGGCTTAATTTATGGACTAATTTAACATGATTTGTATAAGATAAATGATATATTATTTTAATTTTTATTTATTTAAAAGAGGTGTTTTTTTAGTATCTATACTATATTATAACATGTGAGCACTTTAAAGTAACCATTTTGGTATGATCATTGTGAAATTTCAAAAATATCCTCTATTTGCTTAATAGTCATGAGACCATGAGATAAATAATAATATCGGAAGATCACCTATTAATTTCCTAATTTAGTTCCCAATTTTTCATCAGTTTTTTTTTCATCGAAATTTTTTATCATCCCTATAAAATATAATATTTAAATCAGATACTTCAAATATAAAAATGTAATATATATATATATATAACATATAAAATTTAAAATTTCATTATACGCGTAATGTGTGTACGTTGGCCGCTACCTTGTATAAATTGGCCGTTCGTGTACTCAGCATACCACACGTCACGAGAAGCCGAAACCAAAACGATTCCATTTGCTTAGATGAAAAGTTGGTATATTCAGTTCTACTTCTCACCACAACCCTTTAATTTTTCACTGAATCCTGCGTGAATAAAAGCTCAGGCCATACAAATCTTCAGAAAAGAGCAGAGAAAATTGACAGTAAATTAGTTTCATTTCTTTACATTGGAATTATTGAGTGGGTGGTGAATAGATGGATTTTTGGCCTGAATTTCTAGCGAAC
The DNA here is from genome assembly GCA_907163345.1 of Haberlea rhodopensis. Lineage (NCBI taxonomy): Eukaryota > Viridiplantae > Streptophyta > Magnoliopsida > Lamiales > Gesneriaceae > Haberlea > Haberlea rhodopensis. The sequence goes on from CAJQUN010000056.1 coordinate 2,492,698, forward strand.
AGTTGGGGTAGAGAATTTGTTGCAGGTGGGTTCGGCGGCACCGCTGGTGTTATCACGGGCTATCCGCTGGATACTCTGAGAATTCTACAGCAGCAATCGGGCAAAAGTGGATCTGCTTTCAGCATTCTCCGCCGTTTGGTTGCGACGGAAGGGCCATCCGCTCTGTACAGGGGAATGGCGGCTCCGTTTGCTTCTGTCACTTTCCAGGTTTTTGTTCTCGTTGTGTGATTGGGATTGAATAATCATGAATTTCCTCCAATTCAAGATTCCGTATCAGCTTTGTTAACGTGGATCATGGAATTTCGGCTACGCACTGTTCAATTTTTACTGTGTTATATACGCTTGATTTAGCCCCTTATAAGATCTCCAAATGTGGGATCTCTACGTCCATAGGGTGGGGGACTCGCTGGGCGTGCTCATCTTTTCAGCTTAGGGTCATGTCAAATTTTGATAAAGTTTCCAAATGTCAATTTTCAGGAGCTAAGTTACAGCTTACCCCAAATTGGTATCGATGATATGCATTTTATTTCTTATGGTTCGCAGTTTAACCCAATGCGATTTTCAAAATAAGCATTTTAACCATGTGATTTGCAAAACATAGCATACGCATTCTGCACTTATTCACAAACAAACTGTAGGGACAAACTATGTAGGCATATAGGGAGTAAGCTGCCTATTTTCGCAAGCCATATGAGGTAAGCTGTAAGATGCTAGTTTCGCAAGATATAGGGGTAAGCTGTCTATTTTCAAACCACAAGTGGTAAATTGCATATTTTGAAATTCAAAAGGTAAATTGCATATTTTCAAATGGTGTAATTTGCCTATTTGGAAAATCACACGAGGTTCGTTGGGAATAACCCCACATATATGATAAAACTTACAATTATAAAAAATATTCTTATACTTAATCAACAGGGCCTTAAGTCATAGAATTATATGCATTAAAATGGTAATAAATCTTTTGCTTTTGGGGCTCGTTCGAAATTTACCATGTCACTTCCCTTGCTACTGCAGAATGCCATCGCTTTCCAGACGTATGCCATACTATCTCGGGTATTCGACTCAAACATTGCAGCAGATGATCCACCCTCATACAGAGCAGTTGCTCTCGGAGGAATCGGCACAGGAGCTGTACAAAGTCTACTTCTCAGCCCTGTCGAGTTAATAAAAATACGTCTACAACTGCAGCAGAAAACCAGCGAAAGAACCATCCAATCTAGCATCCAAAAGGGTCCAATAGACGTCGCCAAATTCATATTTGGAACGGAAGGTTGGAGAGGAATGTACCGCGGTTTAACCATCACTGTTCTCCGAGATGCACCAGCCCACGGTGTGTACTTCTTGACATACGAGTATATGAGAGAACAACTCCATCCGGGATGCCGGAAGATCGGGAAAGAAACATTTGGTACCATGCTCCTGGCAGGTGGTCTTGCAGGAGTGGCTAGTTGGATGGGTTCTTACCCTTTAGATGTAATCAAAACAAGAATTCAATCACAGTCTTTGCCTTTAAGATATTCGGGGATCGTTGATTGCTTTACAAGAATTGTAAGAGATGAAGGGTATAATGTTCTCTGGAGAGGTTTAGGCACCGCTGTTACTCGAGCATTTATTGTGAATGGAACCATTTTTACTGCGTATGAGGTAGCTCTCAGGTTCTTGTTTCACGATAATGGTAATGGAGAATGCGGTATAGGCTGAAGCTCGCATGAGAACCAACGAGTTTATGGCGACTATTGCAAGATAAAACTGGCAGGAATTGTAGCACTTGAAAGGCAAGAAACTATCTTTACATGCAATTTGGGATTTGTTGAACATAATTATGAAGCTGAAGAATCGAAGTATGATGTCTACATTGTAAGATCAATCGCTTGCTAAATAGAATCGAATCTCATGTTGATAGACGATAAATCAGGTGAAAAAACAGGATTTTACATCTGGGTGGGTTAAATTAAATACATATCGTAAATTTTGTCCGCATATAAATATAACAATTTGATATTATAAACCTAACTACATCAACCAATCAGTCAGCTAGTTTTACAGATTTAAACAAAAAATTTAATACTAAGAATAAGTTACACCAAATTGAGTATCAATACAAATTACAAAATATCCTCGACATAATATTTTATTACAAAAAATTTATCTACATCGTTACATTTACAGAAAAAAACATCATATTTTAAATATAAAAATCAATCATCCTACAAAAACTAAACTCAAATCATCATATAATTAAGTTGAACACGATAAATGAATTATTCGATTTATGCCAATTTGCCATATCACAAACTGTGCATTCTATTTTCTATGAATAATAGATTATAATTTCTAACATCGATTATATTATTATATACAAATACTAGATGTAAATAAATAAACAAACAAATAAAATTGAAACTAAATGGTAATTGATAATATTACTCTATTTCTCCCCCCTATTTGGCATTCACAAGCATAAATTTATAAAGTATTTACTATATGCGAGACTACGAAAAACAATAAAATAATTTTTTTTTTTTAAGAACAACAATATTATAGGATAAGAGATTACTAAAGATTCAAGCCATATAATTTATCAGTCCTGATACAATGTACTTATCAGATTGAATACACTTATTCAATCTAATAGAATGCTTTTACACTAATATCAATCCAAGCCATATTATGAATAAAATTTGACCAGTTAACCAACCAACCATACTTGCTACAAATAACTTCTTGTTGTTGCATCGAAACATATAAATGTTGATTAATATGGCTAACATTGCATTTGGTAAACTGAAATGGTTGAATATTGAAAAATGAGATTATTCAAGAATACACATTTAATGCTGAAATTACGCATTGAATTTCTGGTAGTAGATCCATAATAAAAAAAAAACACTCAAACAAGAAAATATCATAATTAAGCAAAATAGCAAGTATAAAAACAATAAGTCGCCACAAACCCCTGGCTCAAGTGGCACCAAGGTACTCCATGATGAGCATGGGTCTCGTGTTCGAGACCCCAACCCCCTCCCCCAACTAAAAAAATAAAAACAAAAAATAAAATAAAAACAATAAGTCACGCATGTTCGCATTTATGGCTAATGGTTTTGGATATAAACGTAATCAGTGTCTCTTTCAGAGATAGAACATGGTGAAAAATACGAGCCCTTCTTTCCGGGCTACAGAATTTAGCCCGTTAAAACTCTGCCTAGCAAAAAATATATATAATCCAATTACCATTTGTAATTGCTTTGTAGGATGTTGGAGTAAATGAAAACTAGTAACTTACTTACCCTGCCCAGGCTAACCAACTTTATGGATCGCCCTGGGCATAACTGTACGATGGAGTAGGGCTGAGTATTCGGTCGGTTCGGTTACCGACCGAACCGAATTTCTGAAAACCGAACCGAACCGATTTTTAAAACGGTAACCGACCGATCGATTTATTTTTCGAAACCGAACCGACCGAACCGATAAAAAATCGGTTATTTCGGTCGGTAACAGAATTAACCGATATTTTTTAAAAAAATAAAAAAAATTTAAAAATTAGATAATGTGATTTTAAAAATTAAAATAATTAGATTATTTGATTTTAAAAATTAAAAAAGTAAAATTTAAATAAAGAATGATATTAATTGATTTTTTTAAAAATAAAAAACAATTTTTTTTAAAAAAAATATTAAAAATTTAAAAATTTCGGTTTATGCGGTTTATTCGGTTAACCGATATTTTTAAAATGAAAACCGAAACCGAACCAAATTAACCGAATTAACCAATTTTTTAAAAAATCAAAACCGAATTTCCGAAATAACCGAACCGATTTTAAAAAAAATTTCGGTTTTTTCGGTTTTTTCGGTTTAACCGAACTTTTGCTCACCCCTACGATGGAGTCATATAGCTATATTAATAAACGCGTTGTAAATACATTGATTTTGGAGCGGTAGACGCTATAACTGGGGAATACACAAAGACATATAGATACATATTTATTTTTATTGGTGTATGATAGGATCTGTGATGACCAGGGATTATAGATGTTAATCCCGTAGTGTTAAAAATCCCTAAAGTTGTTTTACGTAGCGATTTGGAATTTAATCGCGAGGTTGGGCCTTCTGGGCTCGTCTATTTGAGTAGTTGGGATCGTTGGATCTCGAGGTTGAGATCGTATTCTCATTTGGGTGAAAAACCTATGAGTTGGGTTTTTAGTGTGTCTCGGGATCTCGGGTGCTGTGTGGGCACCGGTGGGGGTTTTTGAGTTAGAGAGAGAATTTTTGAAAACAGATGATTTTTAATGAATCATGATGTATTTGTGGGGCTATTAGTATTTCGGGGTATTTTGCTATAAATACAAGTTGAACCCGAGATTTTTATTAAAATCCCATTTCAGCCCAACCCGCCTCTCTCTCTCTCTCTCCCGCCGATTCCCGATTTCTCCCCCAGCCCCGCGCACGAAAACGTCGCGCCAGCCGCCGTCCGGCCGCCGTTCGGCGCGTGCGACCTACCCACGGCTTCGTCTCGTCCAGGCGCTCCTTTCCCCTCCGGCAATTTGAAGTTTGGTCGCGTTTCTCGTTCGGATTTTGGCAGAAAGCGGCGATCCCCAAATTCTAGGGTTTATCGATTTTGGTCGATTTTCCTTCCGATTTTCGATTGGCACATCATTCCTCGGGGCATGGAACTCGAGCAAGGTTTGGCTCGGACTTCGAGGATTTAAGGTACGTTTAGCGTACGAGCATAGCTTAAATGATGTTTTACAAGTATGATGCATGATTTAAAATACATGAAATGCTTTACTATGATGGCACCGTGACTTGGTTACGTTATGTTGAATCACATGGTGAAATGCTTGGTGCCGCTATGAAGCGAGCAAATGATGGGTGTGGTCGCTACGGAGCGAACACCAGTAGTATGACGCTACTTTGAAGTAAGAAATGAAAATGTGGTATTGATTAGATATCTAGGATATCTGTATTTTATTCCCTATTGGTAATGAATAGGAACAGAGACGTAGTTAATCAGAGAAGTGATTAACTAGTATCGGAAGTTAAGGAAGTCTCAATATGATATCTAGAATTATGATAATTGCTAGATAAAGAAAGATGTTATGAAATGTTGTTAATTCGAAACTGGTTAGGGTTAACCAATATGATGATTAACTGCATATTCAGGATTTGATGATTTATCTGTTTTGAGAACAGGGTTATTACAGGGGTACGCTAGGATGAGGATGATACCATCCAGGAAGTGTCACATATGTTCCACAATATTTACATTTTCGTAAATTATGTATTATGTCATTATGATTATGAAATTGTGGAATTGGTATGCTCACCCCGTTGGGGGCTGTCTCTGTTGGGGGCAGGTGAACAGGTACATCGATGGCTTTGGAGATGAGCTCGAGCTGTTGATTGGATGTACTCTAAGGATCGTGGTACCAGGGCTTGATGGAGCACGGTATCGTATAGAGTACCTATATATATATATACCCATGATGGTTATACACATATTTATGATGCTCGCATGTGAGCACGATTATGCTTGTTTATGGGTTGTATATAAAGGCATGAGCCTTTCTCTCTTTCCTTTCTATGTTGCATGCAATTAGAGGTAGAATTGCTAAAGGTTATGAGAGTCATTGGTGTATTGTGGGTGTTGAAACCCACTTTTGTTGCCATATGTGTGGTGTCTTCCCTGGCTGGGAATTTACTTGATATTGCTGCATTCTGATGAGTATTATGTTTTCCCTGGCCGGGAATTATATTATGTGTTGTACTTTTATTTCGGGATAGCTCTATTTATGGGGAGACTCTGCCCAAATTTTTATAAAAGTCCACAATGCAAAAAGTGATGTAATGGGCGAACTCTATGAGTCTCTTGTTATTAGGATGATGAACCTATAACATTGTATGTTAAAGAAAAGTTTGCAATCGCCATTCAATGGTAAAGTATCATCTGAGTTTCCCGAATGATTTTATGGAAAGCATGTGCCACACATAATGAATAATACACTAATCAAGGGTTAAGTATATGGGGTCCTTAGAGATCGGTCCATATATACAGACGTATACATACATATGATACACTAATAAATCTTTGCACTCGCGCATGCACGTAAAATAATTTAATATAAATATAATTTTATATATAATACTTTTTTTTAAATATAATAAAGTGGAGTATTTTTTGTTTAAATTTAATATTTGAAATTATAACTTATTATGTTATTTTTATTTAAATATAATAATATAATGAGAAAGTTGTATTTTGGGAAAAAAATTTGGTATGACATGTGAGGTCAAAGTTAGTTACTCTAAGCCCTCACACTTTATATATACTAGCATCCAAAGCACATGCGTTGAGTGTGTAATGAAATATTAAATTTTATATATTGTATATGTATACTAAATTTTTCGTTTTGAAATATCTTCTTTAAATATGATATTTTATGGAGAAGAGAAAAAAATTGCTGCACATATTTTCTGAAGGAAAGGAATTAAGTTGTGAAGTTAATAGGTGATCTTCCGATATTATCCCTTTATCTCATGGTCTTATGACTATTACTAAAGCAAATACATGGTAGTTTTGAAATTTCACAATGGCCATACCAAAGTGGTTATTTTAAGGTGCTCACATATTATAATATAGTATAGATAATATAGATATGTATGTATGTATTGATGTATAGCAGGACCCGATCCATACAAGAATTTTCGGTGTAATTGAAGTGACAATTCTGAGCATCTCATATAAGACAAGGAAATTCGGACCTGGTTCCCTAATATCCAATCAAATACTCTATGGCTGTGTTTGGTTGCATGGATTAGAGTTGATTAGGATGTGAAAAAGGCATAATCAAATGTTTGGTTGCGTGTTTAAGTTTCTGGCCTTTTCATATGAGCCCGGTATTAATCACTATACAAGCTTGAAACTGGATCCCTTCATCTCTCAGGTATTGTAAATCCCATTTTATACAGTAAACATGATATGAACACAAGATGGCATATTTGCCCTTCATCTTCATCTTGCCCTTCATCTTCTCATGCTTCGTCCATCTCTTGCTCATACCCACCATAATTAAACCTCATCACCCGCACACCGCCACCCAAACTTCAATCCCATTCTCCCCCGCGGTTCAGAATCTTTCCATTCTTCAAAAACGATAAAAAAAAATGGAAAAGAGTCCAAAATCAAAGCAAGAACAAGATATTTCTCCGTCAAAGCATCTGGTGTGGGACTGTGGCAGCTCTCTCTACGATTCATTCGAGTTAAAATCATTTGAAAAGCAGCTCAATTCCGCCATATTTTCAAGAACTCTCTCCATGCCCCACCTAACCGACCGCCTCCCTCCTCCGCCTTCGAAAAAGAAACCCACATCTAAATTATGCGCTCTTTAAACAGGCTTATACAGTCAGTTTTCAAACCCAATCACGGCAGCAAGGTTACAAACAGCAGCGACAGTGACCCATTTGCCGTAGGATTTACGCCGAAAGAAGGGTTTTATGTGATTTACGACAAGTCAGGCGCGCTTTCCTCCATTCCAGAAGTTCCAGAATCTGAAGGGTTGTCTCCGGAAATCAGATCTTTGGTGAGAAGAACTAAGTCTGATAGATTCAGTGCTGCTTTTACTAAATCTGTGGGTATTTATTGTACGTGATTACTTAGAACTAAGTTTGATCCATCTCCAGTCGACGAATCTTGTCCAAAAATACTGTTAAAATCTCATGTTTATATATGTTTAAATTAGCTATATACATGTAATGGCTTATGACGGTGCTGCAATTACAGTTTCATATAATTTTGGTTACCTTTTATATGATTTTACAAACGATTTTTTTTGCGATTTTTCATATGGGGTTTGAATGCAATGATTTTGGGTACCTTTTCAATTGGAACTGAGTATTCATAATTTTACAATGTTTGAATTTCTACGTGTTTTAAATTCGGTATATGCTTATTTTCCACGGGTATATTTGGCCAAGAATGGAGTTTATGGGATTCAAGATTTGAATGGATGGATGTCTTTACCAAAGAAATGGAATTACATCTTTGTCAATTGGGACCAGTGTTTTCAAAATCGGACCGGACATAAAATCGGTGCTCTTACTGATTACAGGTTCGATCGGTTAAACCGGTTAAACCACTGGTTCAACCGGTGTGACGTCAGCATGATGTAATATCTATATTTAATTTTTGTAAAATATTTAGAACATGTATTTGCAAAATGCAAAAGTTTCAAACGTTCATAATAATGAAAGAAATATCATTGTAGTAATATAGCATGAAGATCAATATTTTACACACTCTTTCAATAATTTCATCTATTTAAGTTTATAACTATTTTTTTTGTAAATATAAACTTTATATATAAAAAAAAAGAGTTTGGAGCGGTTCAAACAATTCATTATAATTTGATATTAACTTAAAAGTTCAATTTAATTTTATATTATTTATTATAATATTTTTGAAAATTTTGTACATACTATTTAATTCATTATAATATTTTATTAATAATTAAATTAAATAAATAAATTCTTTTTTGATTAACTAAAATTTAATTAAAATAAAATAATAGAAATAAGTGCAAAATCTATTCAAGGGTAATTTTGTCATTTTACAAATAAAATTAATCTTTACCACATATTATCAACTACACCAAGCATAATATTACTTATCATAATTTACTAATCATACGAACCAAACACAATATAGTTTATCAATTAGTTTACTTATCAACCCATTATCCATATTTTAATCTATCCAGCACTTATCCTATCACAGCAACCAAGCGCAGCCTATATGTTGTTCAAATATAATTTAAAATTTAAATATTATCCTGTATAATTATTTAAATGAATTTGAATTTATTAAAAGTAATAATAATAGAGGTTGTTCGTAAACGACATAAGTCCACCATGTGAAACGCCCATGGAGTGCAAAACAAAGTCCCTTTAATTCAAAACACAGGCGGGCCCCATCGGCCCACTCTCAAACTCATTTCCGCACGTGCCACTCCTTTCACACGTGCCGCTCATACATTCTTGTAAATTCAAAATTTCTACTACCCATTCTTCAATTAACTCCACATTAGTCTTCTTCTTTCGTTTTCTGCGGTAAATTTGCGTGATTTTCCACCTTTTTACAGTGAGTGAAACTGTGAAATGGATCTGAACCGTTGAATTTCGAAGCTATGTCGAAAACCCAGTCTTAATAATTCATTCCTCCACAAAAAATCTCCCACATTTGTCTGTAGTCATACCTTACTGTAGGAAGAAAAATATTGATTTTTGATTTTTGTCGTTATAATAAAAGTTGAAGTTCCATAATCGATCGAATCTTTTGATACGAGGAGGAGAGATTGTTGGGTTTTCTTTTTCCTCCATTCTTGTTTTTGAGAGAAAATGAATGCTGTGGGAAGGCAGAGATCGGGTGCATCGGGGGCGCACCATCAGCGACAGTACTCCGACAACTTTCTCGAGACTTCCTCGAATGGACGATGGCTGCAATCGGCTGGTCTGCAACACCTGCAGTCCTCAAACAATGCAGTTCCTCCAATTCAGGTGAATTGCTCGGATTTTTTGAACTTATTCAAAGTTATTCTATTTAGATCTGACGATTCCAAAATCTAAAACCCAGGATTATTATTGTGATAATTTTATTTTATATTTTCCCCAAAAAATAGGATTTTGGGTATTACAATGGAGGGGGTCAGGGTTCGAGAATGTATAGGAGTGTGCAGGGGCAGAGAACATATGGAGTGGGAAGTGATTTTCTTTCAGAGCCATTGACGCCTCCGGGGAATCCGAGGCAGAGGACGAATGGGGAGGAGCCAGTTTCGTTGAATGAGTATAGCCCAGGGCTCTTGGATCTGCATTCTTTCGATACTGAGTTGCTTTCGGAGGTAAACTTCTGATTTGAGGAGTCAGATTCGGTTTTTGTTGTTGCTTTTTAGGATGCAATGGAAGAATTTTAGGTTTGCTTTTGGATGCTATAACTAACTTCAATCTTACTGTGCATTTTGTGGATTATGTGATTGGGTATTGAACTGTGATTTTTTATTTTATCCTGCTTGTATTGGTCTATTGTGGTGAGGTAACTTAATATTTTAGCTTTGTAGCTAAATGTTTGTCTATAATATGCTTTATTACCCTCTTAATACAAAGTCTATTAGCTTGGCGTTGTATAGCTTGCGTGTTTCTTCCCATGCTTCACTTCCTTTTCCGAGTCATATGTGCTGTTTCATTCTGTCTGATGGCCAAATTTTGTGCTCTGTGATCTTAGTTATACTCTTTGGGGCTGGCGGAGGGACCCCTTAATTTCCAGTCGGGGATCAAAGAATATTCATTGGGTCACCTTAAAACTAACTTCTAATCAACATGTTTGAGTATTAATTAAGCTGAATAGATTAATGTATAACTGGTGTTTTATTCTGGTCTCTTGAGTTTGGTTTTGATTCTGAATATTTTTATGTCTGGTTACTATTTAGTTAGTTTAGACATTGCCTGATTCTCTTATTATGTTTTTTCTGTTTTGGGTGTGGCACTGTGATAAGATGCCAGTTCCTGGTCTCTATGATGGCCCCTTGATGAATCATATTTCACGGGGAAGAAGCTTTGATGACTCAGATGCATATTTTGGAAACAACAAACAAGCTGGCAAAACTAGGGGCTTGCAAGAGACCAATGTTCTGAAAAGCTTGGCAGCTGATAATGTGAAGACCAGCAATGTTGCAAAGATTAAAGTGGTGGCAAGTACTTTCTACTCTATTCAAATTGTCATATCTCAGTTCTTCAGTTTGTTGGTTAGAAAAGTCTGAATATAACTTTCGACTTAGCTGACCTTGCAATTGTTCCTAAATGATCAGGTCCGCAAAAGACCAATTAACAAAAAGGAATTGGCAAAGAATGAGGAGGATATTATAGAAACTTTTTCAAATTCACTTGTGGTCCATGAGACAAAACTTAAGGTCAGTATCTCTGTATCCCTCAATTATAGTTTTCTTAAATTTCTGTGACGATATTCAATTTTCTGTGGAACTTTTGTCCATGTGATTTAGAGTTATATCTCTAGAATTTGAAGCTATGTTCAAAGATTGAGTTTACTAAATTAAAATTATTCGAGAAATTCTTTTCTTTCTATATTTCCCATTTAATTTTCACATTTCAGTTAATTTTCTTTAATCACTCACGTTGGGAAGACACTGTTTTTCGGTTGTAGACTTGTTATTAGTGTAGTTTGCTCTTTTGCTTTCCCAAGAAATTCTAGAGTACTAATGAGTTTTATTTGGAAAGATCCATCCAGATAAGGATTCTATGTAAAAAGTCAAATAACCTTGTTTCGAGTTTATTCAGCTGAATAGAATTAGACCTTTCATTAAAACAATTAATGTTCTGAATATTAATGTGCTGCAGGTTGATTTGACTGAATATTTGGAGAAACATGAATTCGTCTTTGATGCTGTGCTGAATGAAGAAGTTTCAAATGATGAGGTGACTCCAGGGCATGAACTGGACCTGATACTGAGATGACTTCAATTTATTGTTCACCAATTTCTTCTTTCTTATAAGTTTTTTGTGTTTTTAATTGTATTATGTATCTCATTTGTGTAGGTCTACTTCGAAACAGTGGAGCCTATTGTCCCGATCATTTTCCAGCGTACAAAAGCAACTTGCTTTGCTTATGGGCAAACAGGTAATTGATTTGCATGAAATCACCAAATGAAATTGTGGTTTGTAAACATGGTACTTGTAGTTAGCTAGTTTTCATTTCTCACCATATCCTGGAAGATGTAGATTATAAGCAATTTGTGTCGCTTACGGCAAACAGGTAATTGATTTGCATAAAATCACCAGATGAAATTGGGGTTTGTAAACATGATACTTGTAGTTAGGCTAGTTTCAATTCTCACCATATCCTGGAAGATGTAGATTATAAGTAAATTGCGTTGCTTATGGGCAAACAGATTGATTTGCATGAAATCACCGGATGAAAATGGGGTTTGTAAACATGATACTTATAGTTAGGCTAGTTTTCATTTCTCACCATATCCTGGAAGATGTAGATTATTGGAGAGCGGCATTGTGAATATTGATAGTCTTTTGTTTCAACTTTCTTGAAGTTTCGCCCAATGACTATGAAATTCCTTCAATGGAAGCACTTAAACATGCAGAGACAAACACACTCAATTCCTTGATTTTCCAGAAAACAAGTTGATGGTTTCTATGTTTGTTAACCCTGGAACAAGAGATTGGGTTGGAGACTACTAAGAGACTTTCGGTTGGACTTTTTCTTGAGCTAATCATTCTGTTTTTATGAGACTAGTATTTGTGTGGTGTTAATATTCTGCTACGAAACTTTACCGCTATCTGTGGTCACTCATAGCATGTATTCAACTTATTTTGATGTTATTTTGTATTAGTTGGCGATTTTACTGGTGGTATATTGTTTCTACGTAAGACACTAAGATTTAGTCTCCGACCCATTTGGAAATGACTATGTATATGATTAAGCTTTTGTTTTGTAATAGAGATATTGTGCTTGCATATCTTGTCAATTTTATACATCTCACTGACTCGTGAATTTGTTCGTTTTCTTCATTTTTATTTATCACTAAGCTTTGGCTGACATTGTTCTCTTTCCCCTTTTATCTTCCTCCCATCTCAATTCTTCTATTTTACTACCATCTGGAAACCAATCAGGAAGTGGCAAAACTTATACAATGAAACCGCTGCCGCTCAAAGCAGTAAGGGATATATTGAGGCTCATGCATCACACTTACAGGAACCAAGGCTTTCAACTATTTGTCAGTTTTTTTGAGATATATGGAGGAAAACTCTTTGATCTTCTCAGCGATAGAAAGTAAGTTGTCGTGCTGATTCTCATTTAAGTAAGTAGCTTTTGCCACACATCACTTCATTTCAATAATGCTTCCAACATCTGTCATGACAGAAAACTTTGCATGAGAGAGGATGGGAAACAACAAGTATGTATTGTTGGCTTGCAAGAGTATCGAGTATCAGATGTGGAGACAGTCAAGGAACTTATTGAGCGAGGAAATGCAACGAGAAGTACAGGCACCACAGGTGTGAATGAAGAATCATCTCGATCGCATGCCATTCTTCAGCTTACCGTTAAGAGGTCAGCTGATGGCAGTGAAACCAAACCTGCTCGGGTTGTTGGCAAACTCTCTTTCATTGACCTTGCTGGAAGCGAGCGGGGTGCAGATACTACTGATAATGATAAGCAGACCAGGTATATATAAATAGCTTCTTAATCAGTCAAATAAGTTCCTCCAAATGCATAAATTTTAACAGTATTAAAAATGGTTAAATTTATTATGATGTTTTCACTTGGCACACATAAAATTTTCCTGCTCAAGAAATATAGTGAACGTCCCCACCTTCATGTGTTATTTATTATGAAGCAAAAGATTAAGCTACGTTTGTTTTTGTTTTTTGTGTTTTGTTAGAAATGTTTTGAAACAAATACGAGGCAATGTGATATATGTTTGTTTTTATTTTCTGACGTATTTATTTTTTACTGTAAATGTTATGTTATATTAAAAAGTGTTGGGTGAGTGATGTGACATCGGAGATATATAACTTTTTATTATGTGGTATTTTTAAAGTTGAAAATGATAATTTATTAAATTTCAATATAATACAATGATAGAGTTTTTCTAGAGATGTGAAAAATTTAATATGTTCGAAAATGTAAAAGGAGGAAAATAGTATTATGAACCCAAACATGCCCTTGGAGTTTTTGTCTCTCCTAATTCCTATCCAATCTTTCTGAATTCTAATGTGCAGAATGGAGGGGGCTGAGATAAATAAAAGTCTGCTTGCATTGAAGGAGTGTATCAGAGCGCTTGACAATGATCAAGGCCACATTCCATTTAGAGGCAGTAAATTAACTGAAGTTTTAAGGGATTCATTTGTTGGAAATTCTCGCACCGTGATGATTTCCTGCATCTCACCAAATGCAGGATCCTGTGAACATACCTTGAATACATTACGATATGCAGACAGGTCGAAATATTTTATGTGCTAGCATTTTATTTTTTTGACAAACATTTCTTCCTTTTTAGGGCCTTACCATGCTTATTTGTTTTGATTTCAGGGTGAAGAGCCTTTCAAAAGGCAACTCCAAAAGAGATTTTTTATCTTCAACTGCAAATATGAAAGAGTCAACAACACAGCCTTTATCTTCAATCATGGCACCATCATCAACTTTTGAAGATGAAACAGGTGATTCATGGCCCGAACAAACTGAAAAGGATGAACATGAAGAAGATTTCTACGAGCAAGAGAAGCCATCATTGAAGAACTCGAAAATCGAGTCATTTAACTTCTCAACTTCAGACGATAAAATAAAGAGAGCTAATGGGCAGCCGCAGTGGAAGGAGCCACCTAAATCAGAAATGACGTATTCAAATTCAGATGACAATTTAGATACCCTATTGAAGGTTAAAATAACATTATTTGCTTTGATTGAGTAACTATATTTGATCAAGTTTAAATGTTGATATTAACGACGTACTGTGAAATTCTTTTAGGAAGAGGAAGATCTCGTCAATGCTCACAGGAGACAAGTGGAGGAAACAATGGACCTTGTTAGAGAGGTTTGTTATAGTCACTAGATGTATTTATCGTTTCTCTTTTCCATTTTCATCCCCTGCCTTGCTAGGGGGATTGCGGTGATAGATTCAACAGGACTTGGACTATTCTATTTGGTCAACAACCTAGTGACATTCCTATTTTTTTCCTTCAGCACAGTTACGGTTCTCATGTCTGATTTTTCAGGAGATGAATCTATTGGTTGAGGCAGATCAACCAGGAAATCAACTGGATGACTATATCTCCAAATTGAACACAATCTTATCCCAGAAAGCTGCTGGTATCTTACAGTTACAGAATCGCTTGGCTCTTTTCCGAAAACGCTTAAAGGAACACAATGTTCTTGTGTCATCTGGTTATTAACCATAGTTTGGCATGATGATGCATGTAGAAAGTCAGTTGTGGTGCAGCTTGATTAGGACGCCAGTACCATCCGTTGTTTTTTTTGGTCCAACTTTGCATGTAAACTGCGAGCCTATATGATACTAAAAGCTTCCGAGTTGAATTTGGACCTCCAGTTAAGTCATTTGATGATTATCCGGATATCCAGTCCAGTTTTTTTCCCTATTTCCTTTTGATTGGTTCTCTTGATGTTTGTTATTTGCTTATGATTCAGTAAATTATAGAAAACCAGATGATATGATATTGTAAAGCTTCAGCTTTGTGATTTCTGATTATGAAATTCTTCCTTTAGTACTGGTGTTTGGTTGATTTACAAAAGATTCAATTATCTTAAAATTTTAAGACATTTATATTGGGACCAATCATTGCCCACACTGTTTTGTGCAGTTGTATTTGAAGCATGGCGAATGAAATGTGGTGTTTTGATTGTTTTTCAGTTCAAAATTAAAGTTGCAATCTTATTATTTGCACTAATTCTTTGGTATGGCAAATGTTTGGTTACAATTTGTAAGTTCAAAATGATGTGCTTACGTGAGATTATGGTTCCTTGCCAATTTGAGCCATCCATTGACTGTTTGGGCTGGCCTAGAGCTTGCTTCAGGCCAGGCTTCAAGCTTGTTCGTGGGTTGAGCTCAATCTAGCCTGGCCGTAATCAGACCTGAGCCAAACTACTAAAGTGGGAATTGCAGCAAAGAGTCAGGTCGGCTCAATGCAGACGAGAGAACTGAAGAAAACAGCTAGACTTTCATGTCTTGTTTAGCTCATCTGAATTTGGTTTGTACTAAGAAAGTTGCCTTGGTATTTATTGTGAACTTACACGAATTTTTACTGGCATATTTATGCCACAGTTTATCTGTATTTGATAATGGTCCTTCCATTCTAAAATCCTAAATAGATTGAGAAGAAAAAGGTAATTAATATCTAGGAATGAGGCTGATTTAAGCATCATGGCCAAAAACTAGAGGATTCATGGGCCCCTTTTGTATTTTGTCCTGCTCCATAAATGGATCTATTTTTAAAAATTGCATGACATTTTGACATCTGATTTTATTATAAGAAACATGTCGCGTAGAGTGGAAAATGGCAATAAAATCACGTGATCATGCAACCCAAGGTTCCATTGCCATTTTTGACCAATTGGGCACTAAAATCAACGAATGGAAGAACTTAGGGGCCATCACCTAGAGAATGCTGCCATATTAGGCCAACAGGACCCCTATAATTCAAAAAAATTTTCTATATATGTATGTGTCTTGGTGTTGCAGGACCCGGTCCATAATGATTAACTTCTTGTTTTTTAATCCAAATTTTTTAAAGCTTTTGGTGAGGGGATTTACGGTGTTTATTTTTTTTCCCATCTTGGGACCGGCATTGTCAATTGTTTTTTACTATCTTAGATTCATATTTTAATGCTTATACATCTATATATTTAATGTCAAGCAATTAATATTGATGGTGGTTGAGTTTTTACCAATGATGAAGGAATTATAGAAAATCATAACATTTAAATGGGAAAGTTGTTTGTATTCTTACTTTTTTAAGAAGGTAGATATATCATGTAACTGAATATATCTATAATATGTATTTTAACCTCAGCGTTTTTCCAATAATACGATAAATATCAAATATACAAGATTGATATCAAAAGAAAAAGAGGCATTTTTTAAAAAGGACATTTAAAAAATGTCATAATCAATTTTAGCCTTAATTTAAATTATTTTTATCAAAATAGCCTTTAATTTGTCAAGTTCCAAAAATAACCTTTAACCCTACTTTCTCTCCCACAATCAATTTCCTCTCTTCCCCACCAGTGTCACCGTCGGTTTTTGCTGAATATTTTTTTGTTTTTCGCTCAATCTCTGCAAGTTAGTTTTCTTTTTCGGTTTCATGGTTTTACAGTGGCAGTGCGGATAATTATTTACTGATTGTATGATTGTTTCAGATGACAACCAAAATATTATTCATGCTTTTCAAGCAACGAAGATACCATTGATGATTTATCTCAGATTTACTGTGAAAATGTTGTGCACGGTTCTATACCAGTATAAATGCGAATATTGTTAGAGCTTCATCAAGTCACTCAAAATTACCCAGAAGGTCAGAGAATCCAGGGGCATCTTTATCACTTCATGAAGCATATGATGTTGAAGTAAATCAATTATTTCGGAACAAAAAAGAGCTGCAATCAAAGTTGCACATGGTTGCCTTGAGGAAGATATTTGAATTCAAAGTTAAAAAGTCTAACATGATTATGCTTACAATTGTATGTGTTGATGATAATTGCAAATGGAGAATGAGGGCAACAAAGCTAATGGATTCAGACTATTTTCAGGTTCGTAAATATACATCTGAACATACATGTTCATTGGATGTCCAACAAAATGAACATAGGCAAGCAAGTAGTTGGGCAATTGGTAAGCACATAATGTCGAGGTTGGAAGATATTAACCAAGCATATAGGCCATCTACCGTCATTGGTGATATACGCAGAGAATTCGGTATTAATTAAGTAATCAAAAAGGTATGGAAGGCTAAAGAGCATGCACTTGAGCTTATCAGGGGATCACCTAAATATAGTTATGGAAACTTAGCATCATATTGCTATATCTTGGAGAAGAATAATCTTAGAACAGTTATATGTATTCAGACATATCAAGGTGACCGTTTTTTGTACTTCTACTTATCTTTAGGTCCAAGCATCTGCGGTTTCCATTCATCAATGAACCTATTATATGTGTTGATGGTACTTTTCTGAAATTAAAATATAGAGGAACATTAATCATTGCAGCATGTCAAGATGCCAATAGAGACAAATTTATCCTATTGCTTGGGGAGTAGTGGATTCTGAGAATGATTAATCATGGTCTTGGTTTATGTCAAAGTTGAAAGAACGAATTGGTGATTCCAAGCAATTGGTATTTATATCTGATCGGCATAAGAGTATTGCCAAATCCATAAAAATGATATTTCCACTATCTCATCATGGCTTTTGTATGTGGCACATGGAGCAAAATGTTTACAAAAGGTCTTATATCGTTATTCAAATCTGCAGCAGAAGCTTACCGGATGTCTGAGTTTGAAAGTTGTATGACAGAAATATATAGAAAGAATGAGAAGCTTGAAAAATACTTGGACGATGCAGGTTATGAGTCTTCGCCACGAGCGCACTTTAAAGGAAACAGCTATAATATTTATGACATCAAATAATGCTGAGTCCATGAATTCTCTGTTAAAATCCCAAAGGGATTATCCAATCACTGATTTGATTGAACATATACGATCAATTATGCAAAGATGGTTTTATGAGCATCATATAGAAGCAAAATCATGCACGACTCAGTTGACCCCAAAGCTCGAAGAAATTTAACGCAAGATGCTTGATGCATCTTCAATTTTTAAAGTGAACCCTATAACAACACACGAGTTTCAAGTTGGTCTGGATACAACTAACATGGATGTTGGGAATATTGCACAACAGGCATGTTCATGTAAAACATTTGATATATTGGAAGTTCCATGTAAACATGCATTATAGCTGCAAGGTCAAGAGGCATTTCAATTTACAGTTTGTGCTCCGAGTATTACAAAACTACATGTTGGAGAGCTTCATATATGTTGAGCCAATTCATCCGTAGATAATGAAATAGATTGGTTGATCACATGTGAAGTTCAAGAAAAGGTTGTCTCGCCTCCAAATGTGAGGAGACCATGTGGAAGACCACGAACGAGATGGATAAGATCCATGGGTGAAATATCTCTAACGCATCATTGCTCTACTTGTGGTTGGGCACAATAAGAAAAGCTGCAAAAATCCTACTTAAAGTTTAACATGAGATGATTTTTTTTCGCATGATTATTATTTTATTAGGTTTTAAGTTATTATTGTTTTTGACTATCTATTTCGATTAATTTATGTTATGATCAATGGTTCTTGTCCAAGTTTGATTTTGACAATCTATTTTAAGGTTTTTTAATCTTAATACCGTTGTTGTGATTGAATAATTTAGAGATGATGCTTTGAAGTCATCGTCCGTTGTCTTTTATGATGTAAGCCTATTCTTTGTTATTGGTTCACTTTGCTTTTTAATATCCTTTGGATTTGGAAGTGATTTTCATTGTATTTGAAGGTATCTTGCAATTGTAAAGTTTCTTTTTTCATGGCTTGAATGTTGAGCCGCAGAGAAATTGTAAGCAGCGGAAGAGAATGAGGGATATGAGATGTGTATAAATTACTAAAATTAGAGAGAATCTAAAATTTTATAACTAAATACTTGACAGATTTATAGATTACCTAAACACTTCTGATTTAAAGCTAATTTTGTAGCAATTTTGTTTCAACATGTGTTATTTAGAGAAATTAATGATCTCAAAAGCATTCTTTTAAAAATAGCCCTATCTATTAAAAAAAATGGTAGCTTAGGATTTATAAATTATGAAATGCTATTTTTCAAATTATTTAATAGGTAAGGCTATTTTTAAAAATATGGTTTTGAGATGGGCTAGAATCATTAATTTCTCAAAGAAAAGAATAAAGATGATTGATATCTTTCCTAAATTATGGTGATCATAGTATATCCTAAATCGAAATCTTCGTGATCTTTGTAATCTATGGAATGGATCTAGACATATACTTAATATGTCCCCGCAAAAACGAGGTGTCATCGGCCTCAGAGATTTTGGAACGCAGAAGATCGAATCGTGTTCGATGAAGTGGTTTGGTGGGGATGTCTGTCAATCGATCAAGAGTGTTGATATAGGAGACAATGAAGATGCCTTTGGAGGAGAAGTTATGTACAAAGTGAAGATCAATTGTGATATGCTTCATGCGCGAGTGCGTTACAGGATGTAGTGCCAGACGTGTAGCACCTATGTTGTCACAAAGAAGACGAGGAGGGCTACCGATATGAAGGCCAAGTTCTCGGAAGAGATTATTTATCCAGCAAACCTCAGCAGCGGCAGAAGCGAGAGCGCGGTACTCGGCTTCAGTAGAAGACCTAGCAACGCCTTGTTGCTTGCGGGAACGTCAAGAGATTGGATTGAGACAAGAAATTGATGTATGCAGAGGTGGACTTACTGTCACAGTGATCTCCTCCATAATCCGAATCAGAGTAGGCAGTAAGTTGAAGACTAGAGGATCGACGAAGAAAGAGACCATGATGAATAATCCCTTTTAAATAGCGGAAGAGACGCCTAACGATCCCCAGTCATGATCGCTAGGTGCAAGCATGGCTGGGGGCTAAGCGATTAAAGGAGAATGCAATGTTCGGCCAGTGAGAGTAAGATATTGCTAGCCACCTATAGCACATCTGTATTCAGTTGGAGTAACGGAGCCAGCGGTTGAGGAGGACGGTTGAGTACGTAGGGTTTAGCACCATCCATGTGATGACGACATAGTAGATCGAGTGTATACTTGTGCTGAGACAGAAAAAGACCTTCTTTGCACTATTTCGATACCAAGGAGGTTACAGAGAGTACTCCCAGATCTTTGACAGCAAAATGTGGATTGAAGATGAATAACAGAAGTGAATAGTGACAGATTAGAGCCAGTGATAATAAGATCATCCACATAAACCAAAACAAATAGATGAGCCCGATCGCGGTGAAGAGTGAAAGAGAGGCGTCTGAGAGGGACTGAGAGAATCCGTATGAAAGTAGGGACGAGCTCAGTGCTTGATACCAGGCACGATACCAGGCACGTGGAGCTTGACGAAGGCCATATATAAATTTCTTCAGTCGAGAGACGTGAGATGGGTGGTTATTATCAACGAAACCAGGAGGTTGTACCATATAGACGGGCTTTGAGAGAGTACCATGGAGAAATGCGTTGATGATATCAAGTTGACGCAAGGGCCAGTTCCGGGTTAATGCAAATGATGAGAACAATGCGAATGGTGACTGGTTTAACAACTGGATTGAATGTTTCAAAATAAGCAATGCCATGACGAGCGAGCTTATACTTGTCAAGATACCCATCGGGCTTGCGTTTGACACGGAACACCCATTCGCAGTCAATGATATTCGAATTACATGGAGGTGGCACTAGATCCCAAGTACCATGACGAGAAATAGATGTGAATTCTTCAGCCATGGCAGAGCGCCAGTTGGGGTTGGAGAGAGCCTGGGAAACAGCAGTTGGTTCGGCATCAATGGGAAGCGGGTGCTTGGTAGTAGTATGTAGAGACTTGGGTTTGAATATATTATTCTGACTCCGGGTCCTCATGCCATGAGTGCGAGAGAGTTCTTTAGCAGAGGAGGACATGGATCGGGAACTGGAGTTGGGGACGACGACATGACAAAGGAGCTGTTGGTGAACTCGAGGCAGATCTGGTGCTCAGAAGTAGATAGTGGCGGTGCGCTAGGCATAGACAACGGTATAGAGATGGGCGAGACATCATGAGGCATGGTGAACTGAGGGGGGATCGAGAGAGCCCACAGAGTGAGCAACATCAAAAGGAAATATAGTCTCCACAAACCGAACATGCCTTGAAATAAGGACGCGTTCAGAAGTTAAATCAGGACATATGTAGGGCACTCTGAGAGGTAGAATATCAACGAATAGGCATGGCCGAGACGATAAACCAGTTATTACCCCGAGTGTACGGTTTCATCCAGGGTAAGCTGAGGCAGCCAAAGTGCGGTGCTTGTGTAATTAGGTTGGCGTACGAACAGAACAGCAAAGGGACTGCGATTAGCAAGAACCGGGGTAAGGCATGCTATTCATTAAATAGAAAGCACTGTAGGGCATAAGACGATGACGGCGTTCAACGTTCCCATTTTGTTGCGGCGTGTGAGGAGCAATGGTAAGGCAACTGATACCATGGACGGCAAAAATAGGGATTGAGTGCGATAAATTCACCACCATTGTCACTTTAGAATTTTTAATAGATTGTCCAAACTGTTTTTCTATCAAATTTTTAAACTGACAGAATATAGAGGACACATGCGATTTGGCAGCCATAGGAAACAACCAACAGTACTTGTTGTAATGATCAACAAGCAATAAATAAAAACGGCATCCATCAACTGAGGACATAGAAGCAAGGGCCCCATACATCAGCATATACGTCGTGAAGATGATGTAATGCAGTTAAAGATGTCCATGTAAAAGGTAATTTACGACATTACTTATAATGCAAGAATCGCAAAACTTGTCCGTAACAATAGGGTTATTCATATTAGGTAAATGAAAAAAGGGAGATAATAAGGGGAATAGTTTTAAAAGAAGAGTGCCCAAGTCTGGCATGCAATATATCAGGAGAGGCCCGAACACCGAGTAGAACAAAGTGCAGTACCGATATGGTTGGAGAGACTATGACCATTCAAAAGCGCAACCAAGTGAGCACTCCAGGAGGGAAAATTCTAGGCTGTGAGGCGGATATGGATATGCGGTGTGCGGTGAGGGGCACAACGATGGTGGCTGGGGAACATGTTTGGTCAGTGGTAGAAGAGGAAGACATGTCAGCGGCGTGGGGTAGTAGGTGAGGATCGAAGATTGAATGAAAATAAAGCTCTCAATTATTCTTGAACTGTACAAGTATTTATAATGTTTACAATAAAAGATTGATATCAAAGATAAAAGATGATTGATATCTTCCTAAATTATGGTTATCACAATATATCCTAAATCGGAATCTTCGGGATCTTTGTAATCTATGGAATGAATCTAGACATATCCTTAATAAATAATCGGTATACTTTGAATACACTTAGTATGAAAGATACCTTTGCGAAAACAAAATACCCTTTTGTGCTAAGAATCAGATTTTATCATTAATGTCTTTGGTAGTTGCCTCCTTGTTTTTATGGAATTTGAAGAACTGGTGCAGCAACCTGTGAACTTCTCCATAGTTCTTGGTTCTGGTAACAAGATGGTTTTTTATCCATTGTGGTAGCTTGTCAGTTGAGTGCGCAAAGTTTCTTTGGTTGGATCAGGCATAACGTGCATCCCCAACAAGATTGCAGCATAGTCCAGTCGTTACATGCCGAATAGCTCTCCCTAAAACATAGGAATCACAGTGAACAAATCAAAATTAGCAATATAAACCACATATGATCTTCATAAATTTATGATGTAACTAACCAATTGACTGATTTACAGCTTTCATGCAAAGATTTTCGTAATAATCTTTCCTCTGCCTTTGCATCGTTTAAGGATGTGAAACCCTGTCTCAACGTCAGTATCAAGGCTTTCACCATGAACAGAAGACTAGCATTTTTGCATGGAGTTGTCGCCTCAAAACCTTCAATATGCTTCACCCTCTCTATCAGCTCAATGTCTGATGGATTAGGATAGGGCAATCCGACCATTACTATGCATCGGCCTGTCCCATCAGCAAAATTGATACCTTCGGAGATCTTACCTCCCACAACTGAAAGGAGAATTGCTCCATTGCAAGCTATGGGATCACTGATGGGTAATGCATGAATTGTTTCTTGTATTCTCTCAAGACAGCTTCCACATCTGTATTTTTTCTGGGCTCTCTGAAAACACGCTTCTTCTTCATAATTCTTGAGAGGATTCCGGATGCTTTCCATGCGTCATAGACCCTGCCCTCGTAGTCAAATGACGAGAAGAATACAACTACACCTTCAGGAACAACTGCCACTAGATTAGATAGTAGAAGACCCAGTTCCTCAATCTGTGATTCAAAACAAAAGAACTAACTAATCCTCAAAAGTACAGAAGTAAATAAATAACACGATTCACATTCAAACTCTAGTTGGTCCGATGTGTGATTATAATTCAA